>OY757543.1:23720910-23798410 GCA_963584105.1 Alviniconcha strummeri | reverse complement strand
AACACTAGCAAGACAGAGACTGGTTGTTATGGACCACTGTACTTTCTGCAAGCATGATTCTTTGGAGCTGATGTTATGACCGTGCTTCCTTGTACTGGGGGCAGAACTGAAAACTCTAGCTAAACAAAGAGTGGCTGTCATGGACGGACTGTACAAGCGTGGCTCCCTGCAGCTACCTAGCCTAGAGCTGTGTCCGTGCTTCCTTGTACTGGAGGCGGAACTGAAAACTCTAGCAGAGGAGAGACTTATTGTCATGGACGCAGTGTATGTTTTGCAAGCATGACGTTTTGTAGCCAGCTACAGCTGTGTCCGTGCTTCCTGGTACCGGGGGCAGAACTGCAAACACTAGCTAAACAAAGACTGGTTGTCATGGACGCACTGTACCTTCTGCGGCGAGCATGACTCCATGGAGCCAGCTAGAGCTGTGTCCGTGCTTCCTTGTACCGGGGGCGGAACTGAACGCTAGCTAAACATAGAGTGGTGGTCATGGACGGTCTGTATTTTCAGCGTGGCTCCTTGAGGCCAAAGCTTTGTCCGTGTTAGGTTATACTGGGGGCAGAAGTGAACGCTAGCTGAACAAAGACTGATTGTCATAGACGCACTGCACCTATTTTCAGTAAGCGTGGCTCCTTGGAGCCAGAATTATGTCCGTGCTTCTTTGTACTGGGGGCAGAACTGAACGCTAGCAAGACAAAGAGTGGTTGTCATGGACGCACTGTATTTCCCTTTAGGGCGGATTACTACAAGAAGGAGGGACGAGCTTTACTGCCCCTGAAGTGGATGCCGCCTGAGGCCTTCATGGAAGGCATGTTCACTTCCAAGACAGATATCTGGTAAGTTCTCGCTCATCGTCGTTTTCTGTGAATTCGTCATATGTATATAGTTACTGTGCGATGAGTTCTCGCTTATCGTCGTTTGTGTCAACTCGTCATATCTCTCTCTCTCTCTCTCTCTCTCTCTCTCTCTCTCTCTCTCTCTCTCTCTCTCTCTCTCTCTCTCTCTCTCTCTCTCTCTCTCTCTCTCTCTCTCTCTCTCTCTCTCTCTCTCTCTCTCTCTCTATCTATCTATCTATCTATCTATCTATCTATATCTATATATATATATCTGCTGTGCGATGAGCTTTGTATATTTAAAAGTAGTTTGTGTGTTTTACATCAAGTCAGACAGTACTGGGAACCGGAAGTCAGTAACTTGGGTTTTTTGTGCCCAGTCAACCAGTATTGGGAACCGGAAGTAAGTAACCTGGTGTTATACTGAGGGCAGCCAGCGCTGGGAACCGGAAGTAAGAAACCTGGTGTTATACTGAGGGCAGCCAGCGCTGGGAACCGGAAGCGAAGGCGCAACTTTGCATGAAAACGTACAGAAAGTGTGCAAATACTTCTTTCTGTGGGCTCCGTTTGGTTGTTCTTTTTGTGTGTGTGATGCTGTGAGACAGTGGAAAGTGTACTCTGTTCTTAGGTCCTACGATGTGGTGTTGGTGCTGTGAGACACCCACTGTTAAAGTGTACGGCGTGGTGCTGTGAGACACCCACTGTTAAAGTGTACGGCGTGGTGCTGTGAGACACCCACTGTTAAAGTGTACGGCGTGGTGCTGTGAGACACCCACTGTTAAAGTGTACGGCGTGGTGCTGTGAGAGACACCCACTGTTAAAGCGTACGGCGTGGTGCTGTGAGACACCCACTGTTAAAGTGTACGGCGTGGTGCTGTGAGACACCCACTGTTGAAGTGTACGGCGTGGTGCTGTGAGACACCCACTGTTGAAGTGTATGGAGTAGTTCTGTGAGACACCCACTGTTGAAGTGTACGGCGTGGTGCTGTGAGACACCCACTGTTGAAGTGTACGGCTTGGCGCTGTGAGACACCCACTGTTAAAGTGTATGGAGTAGTTCTGTGAGACACTCACAGTACAGTGTACTCTTCTCTGTCCCCAGGTCTTACGGCGTGGTGCTGTGGGAGATCTTTGCCATGGGCTACATGCCTTACCCAGCCCTCAGCAACACGGAAGTCATGAACTTCATCTATATCGGCGGTCGTCTCGACTGTCCGGAAGGCTGCCCTCCTGCCGTGTGAGTGACCCACGCTCGTGTGGACAGGGGGGTATGGTTGGGGTGGTGGGGGGTGGAGGTTAACGACAGATGTTTGTACAGTGTGGTTGAAACAAAAAGGTGAGTAGATGGGTACTGACAGGTGAGTGCTGCTCGGCCACGTTTGGTATGCATGTACATTATTTGTGTAGCAGCCTTGGTCCCGAGGTCACGCCAAGAGCACGGGTTGGGTTGCTGTCACACCAAGAGCACGGGTTGGGTTGCTGTCACACCAAGAGCACGGGTTGGGTTGCTGTCACACCAAGAGCACGGGTTGGGTTGCTGTCACACCAAGAGCACGGGTTGGGTTGCTGTCACACCAAGAGCACGGACTGGGTTGCTGTCACACCAAGAGCACGGATTGGGTTTTTGTCACATCAAGAGCACGGACTGGGTTGCTGTCACACCAAGAGGAGATCACACCAAGAGCACGGACTGGGTTGCTGTCACACCAAGAGCACGGATTGGGTTGTTGTCAAACCAAGAGCACGGACGGGGTCACACCAAGAGGAGATCACACCAAGAGCACGGATTGGGTTGCTGTCACACCAAGAGCACGGATTGGGTTGCTGTCACACCAAGAGCACGGATTGGGTTGCTGTCACACCAAGAGCACGGATTGGGTTGCTGTCACACCAAGAGCACGGATTGGGTTGCTGTCACACCAAGAGCACGGATTGGGTTGCTGTCACACCAAGAGCACGGACTGGGTTGCTGTCACACCAAGAGCACGGACTGTGTTGCTGTCACACCAAGAGCACGGATTGGGTTGCTGTCACACCAAGAGCACGGACTGGGTTGCTGTCACACCAAGAGCACGGACTGGGTTGCTGTCACACCAAGAGCACGGATTGGGTTGCTGTCACACCAAGAGCACGGATTGGGTTGCTGTCACACCAAGAGCACGGGTTGGGTTGCTGTCACACCAAGAGCACGGACTGGGTTGCTGTCACACCAAGAGGAGATCACACCAAGAGCACGGACTGGGTTGCTGTCACACCAAGAGCACGGACTGGGTTGCTGTCACACCAAGAGCACGGACTGGGTTGCTTTCGCACCAAGAGCACGGAATGGGTTGCTGTCACACCAAGAGCACGGGTTGGGTTGCTGTCACACCAAGAGCACGGGTTGGGTTGCTGTCACACCAAGAGCACGGATTGGGTTGCTGTCACACCAAGAGCACGGGTTGGGTTGCTGTCTCACCAAGAGGAGATCACACCAAGAGCACGGACTGGGTTGCTGTCACACCAAGAGGAGATCACACCAAGAGCACGGACTGGGTTGCTGTCACACCAAGAGCACGGGTTGGGTTGCTGTCACACCAAGAGGAGATCACACCAAGAGCACGGACTGGGTTGCTGTCACACCAAGAGCACGGGTTGGGTTGCTGTCACACCAAGAGGAGATCACACCAAGAGCACGGACTGGGTTGCTGTCACACCAGGAGCACGGGTTGGGTTGCTGTCACACCAAGAGATCACACCAAGAACACAGACTGGGTTGCTGTCACACCAAGAGCACGGACTGGGTTGCTGTCACACCAAGAGGAGATCACACCAAGAGCACGGACTGGGTTGCTGTCACACCAAGAGGAGATCACACCAAGAGCACGGACTGGGTTGCTGTCACACCAAGAGCACGGGTTGGGTTGCTGTCACACCAAGAGATCACACCAAGAGCACGGGTTGGGTTGCTGTCTCACCAAGAGGAGATCACACCAAGAGCACTGACTGGGTTGCTGTCACACCAAGAGATCACACCAAGAACACAGACTGGGTTGCTGTTTCACCAAGAGGAGATCACACCAAGAGCACGGACTGGGTTGCTGTCTCACCAAGAGCACGGACTGGGTTGCAGAGTTCAAGGAATGGGAGGAGTCACGGTTCGATCTTCAGGCAGTGACTGTTGGTCTTGCTGGTTACTTGGCTATTGGTTGTTTTTGTTGTTTTTAATTACTTTTGCTCCCGTTGCTCACTGCTGGTCTTGGTGCTTACAGTTTGTGTGTTTGATTTCGGGAGGTGAGGCAGCTAACATTCATGCAGTATAAGGTTGTTTGTGTGTGTGTGTGTGTGTGTGTGTGTGTGTGTGTGTGTGTGTGTGTGTGTGTGTGTGTGTGTGTGTGTGTGTGTGTGTGTGTGTGTGTGTGTGTGTGTGTGTTTTATCAACTAGCTGTACTGGACGGTTCTTTTGTTGTTATTTTTTGTTTTGTTTTGTTTTGGTCACGGTGTTCTTGCTGGTTACAGTTGTTGCTGGTTACAGGGTTAGGTGTTATTGGTGATCATGGGTTACTGTTCTTATTGGTTACACTGTCACTGGTGTTATTGGCGATTATGGTGCTACTCGTCTCGTTGGTTACGGGATGATTTTTGTTGGTCTTATGGGTTATAGGCTTACCGTTTTTCTTCTTGGTGACAGGTACGACCTGATGTTGTCATGTTGGAAGCACAAGTCGGAGGAGAGACCCACCTTTGCCTTCGTCATGCAGGTTCTGGAAACCATTCTTCAGGTTGGTCACCAATGTATTATATGTATTTATTTATCATTGACCTTTTACCCCGATGTTTGTTGTTGTTGTTGTTGTTGTTGTGGTGTAACTTGTCGTATTTTGATTAGCGTAAATATGTGGGTGAGTGCATGTGCTTGGCACCATGTAACATTCCTGGTGAAATAACATAGACACCTGGCAATAAAGTTGTATTGTATTGTTATTATAGTCTGTCCAGTGTAAATGACTGAATTGATAGATAACGAAATGAATGCCAGGCCCGGTTGCATTAGCCGTTTCCACACACACACACACACACACACACACACACACACACACACACACACACACACACACACACACACACACACACAAATCCGCTTTATCATCTAGGAAGTATGACAGTGTTCAGGACAGAAATAAAACACACTTTATCATCTGGGAAGTATGACAGCTCTATCATCTAGGAAGTATGACTGTTTCGGGACAGAGAGAAACCCCACTTTATCATCCAGGAAGTACGACTATGTTTCAGACAGAAAGAAAACCCATTTTATCATCTAGGAATATGGCTATATTTCAGGACAGAGAGAAAACCCACTTTGTCATGATCTAGGAAGTAAGACAACTTTACCATCTAGGAAGTATCACAATTTATCATCTAGGAAGTATGCCAATGTTTCAGGACAGAGAAGAAAAAAAACTTTATCACCTAGGAAGTATGACAACTTTATCATCTAGGAAGTATGACAATGTTTCAGGACAGAGAGATAACCCACTTTATCACCTAGAAAGTATGGCAATGTTTCAGGACAGAGAGAAAACCCACTTTATCACCTAGAAAGTATGGCAATGTTTCAGGACAGAGAGAAGACCCACTTTATCACCTAGGAAGTATGGCAATGTTTCAGGACAGAGAGAAAACCCACTTTATCACCTAGAAAGTATGGCAATGTTTCAGGACAGAGAGAAGACCCACTTTATCACCTAGGAAGTATGGCAATGTTTCAGGACAGAGAGAAAACCCACTTTATCACCTAGGAAGTATGGCAATGTTTCAGGACAGAGAGAAAACCCACTTTATCATCTTGGAAGTGTGCCAATGTTTCAGGACACAGCGACCATGTCCCAGCACCTGCCGGCCTTCCGCTTGCCTCACCTCAACACGGGCTGCAACGGGCGCAGCCTGAAACTGCTGAACCACCCGGTGCCGGACCTGGGCCTCCACTTCCACCAGGACCTCCTCCCATCCTCGCCCAGCTCCACCGCCCCTGAGGCATCCTGCCTGGAGCCCCTCCTCAAGGCGCCGACGACAACGACGACGACGACAACGACGGGGCCCGCAACGCCGCCTTACAGACCGGCAGGCAGTCTGGCGACCAGGGCGGACAGTTTCGCCAAGAGGTCCGCCTCCGTGGAGAGTGACAGCGTGTCCAGCAAAGGCTCCAACTCCAGCTTGGAGCCTCTGCTGCCCTTGGACTGCCCGTGGCTGCCGGAGCACGCCACGGAGGCGGGTTTCTTTCATGACGTGCAGGAGGACCGTGGGGCGTGCGAGGAGCAGTGGGACTCCTCGTGCCCAGCCCCCTCCGCCACGGACACGAACAACGTGCTGATGGAGAAGGAGAGGCGGGCGGGGCAGAGGGTGAGGTTGCCTCCCCTGGGACATCGCGGCGGCGCTGAGAAACTGGTGTCCGTGTCTTCGCTCAGCACCCTCGAGGAAAACGACGAACTGACGTGCGACGACAGCCAGAACTCTGTGTGAAGTGCATTACTCGCTGATGCTGCTTAAGTGTGTGGTGTGTGTGGTGGAGAGTCGTTGTCCCGGGGTAAGAGTACTCGCTCTCGAAAGCCAAAGTTAAGTACGATCTACGATCGAGCGTGCGTGGTCACCAAACGAATGGGTGACCGTTACGTGCTAGGCTGTGCGCCCGCCCTGGGATTTCTCCGGAGTTCATTTCTGTGCAGACTCTACAAGAGTTCTTCGGATGAGACTATAAACCCTGTGTGCATACGCATGCAAAAAGACTACATACGCATGTTAAAGATCCTGCAGTCCATGTCAGAGTTCGGTGGATTATGGAAACATCCAAATAACCCAGCATGCACTAAAAGTGTCAGAGTCTTCAGACTGTTGAAGTTGGACACTATACAGAAGAAGAAGAAGTGTGAACTCAGTTCTGTGCTAACCTGCCTCCGTGTTTTGAGTGACAGACCGCGACTGAACAATCGACAGGCGCAGGCGAAACACAACTCCTCTTTCGATCGTCGGCTTTATCGGACATATCAGAATCATTTCCTTTCGGTGAACTCTCGCTCACCGAAGGGAACAAGATGATCGTACGTGAGTACGTGAGTGAGAGAGGGAAACGTTCCGGTAACGTGGTGGGGGGGGGGGGGGGGTTGGGGGGGGGGGAGGGGTTCCAAACACGTAGGCGCCGCTTCACTTTTGTCGGACCTTCACGTCAGTGAGCGGAGCTTTCTCTTTCCTTGCGACGCGTTAACTGAAAAAAAAAAAAAAAAAAAAAAAAAAAAAAAAGGAAAAAAACGTGTAGAAAGAAACTCGCGAGGAGTACAGAGCTCAGGAGCTGTGTGAAAGTCGAGGTAGCCGTGCTGGGCTCCCCGTCCCAAACAGTCCTTGTGGTCCCTGTGGACGTAAAGCAACATTGAACTTGAACTTGTTGATCAGAGCTCAGAAGCTTGTGAAAGTCGACGTGGCCGTCTTGGGCTCCACGTCCCTAACAGTCCTCATGGTCTCTGTGGACATAAAGCAACACTGAAATCGGAATGGTCAGACCTCAAGAGCTGTGTGAAAGTCGAGGTGGCCGTCCTGGGCTCCCCGTCTCTAATAATCCTTAGGGTCTCTCTGGACGTAAAGCAACATTGAACTTAACACTAGAGAGGAGCAGCAAGAATCCGTCAGTCTCGGAAAACTATAGAGTCCGTCGTGCCCTGGACAGCTTAGGTCGTACTGCAACGTCTAATGCGGCGGACCTGGCAAGGTCCATGCACGAGTGGAGGAATCCATTGCACTTGAAAGTCTCTGGATCTCGTTCAGTATCAGAACGAACGTATTCCGATCCGTATACGAGAACTGGCCAGCATAGGGAAGTTAGGTCGTAGGCTGCCCAACCTCCGCATGAAACGCGTCAGTACTGAAAGTCTCAGGGTTTATGATAATAATACAAACAGCGTATTTGTGGCGCCCCATCTCGCAGGAGCCCGGAGCGCTTACAAAGGCCTGCAGATACGCGCATTTCACACTCACATACACACACACACATGCACGCACGCACGCGCCCACACACACACACACACACACACACACACACACACACACACACACACACACACACACACACACACACACACACACACACGCACACACACACAAACACACCAGATTTCAGTGTTCAAACGCAAGGAGAATGGTATGGAGACTGACCTGTGCAGGAAATGTCTGTGTGGGTGGTTTATCTGAAACAACGTGGAGGTAGTAGCAGACATCCTTAATTCAGTCTCCAAAGACATTGAAATTGCACTTTGTACTGTAGCGTCCACAAAAAGGAACACTATAGAATTCACACGCTGGACAGTTCATGGTGTAGGCCTACTGCAGCGTCTGCAGTGACTGTGGAATTCACACCCTGGACAGTTCAGGTTGTGCTGCTGAAAAAGGAAGACTGTGGAATTCACACCCTGGACAGTTCAGGTTGTGCTGCTGAAAAAGGAAGACTGTGGAATTCACACTCAGGACAGTTCAGGTTGTGCTGCTGAAAAAGGAAGACTGTGGAATGCACACTCAGGACAGTTCAGGTTGTACTGATGAAAAAGGAAGGCTGTGGAATTCACACTCAGGATAGTTCAGGTTGTAGTGATGAAAAAGGAAGGCTGTGGAATTCACACTCAGGATAGTTCAGGTTGTGCTGCTGAAAAAAGAAGACTGTGGAATTCACATGCTGCACAGTTCAGGCTGTTCTGCTGAAAAAGGAAGACTGTGGAATTCACACTCTCTGGCAGTCGCAAGAAGTGCTCTGGGGTTGATCTGAAGTCCGCCGGAAGTGCTCTGAGACCGATCTGATATCCAGAAGAAATGCTCAGGGACTGACCTGAAATCCGCAGGAAGTGCTTTAAGATTGATCTGAAATCCGCAGGAAGTGATTTTGTCTGTATGTAGCCCCTTCGTTGTCGAAGGGGAAAATGAGTAGTGTTGTACACAAACTAAGAAATCTGGAGCGAAACACCAAGACTGCTCTGAAATCCGCAGACGGTACATTGTAATATTAACTCATTTACGATGCTTCTGTCTGGAGCGCACTTCAACACTGGAGACGGGGGGGCGGGAGTGACGGGGGCTGAGACAATTTCACATCTATAACGTTTGTCTTTAAAGCTAAAACGCTCACTGACCGTTCCCCGAAATCAGCCAATGGGATTCATTGTCCGAGGACAAATCATTGCATGTGTCACATCAAAACAATTTGAAACTGTATAATGTGCTCAGATACTATTCATTAACTCCCTTCTCTTCCCTCTAGCAACATGCAAAATACAAATTTTACATCAGTCACGTAAGGCTTTCAAAGCTGACTACTAACGTTTGTAGAAACTGATCAAAATACGCAAGAGGTTACGAACGAATGCTTTTGAGTGGGGCATGACTAAGCACTAGTAATAGTATGCAGATACAGTGTTTCACCTCTTTGATTATTTTGGTTCAATTCAAAATGTGTGAAAAAAGCAAGTATGTTTGTTGTTGAGACGTTATATTCTGGTCTGGAAAACCTTCAAAGAAAGTAAGATCACAAAGAAAAAAAGAAAAGAGAGACAGACAGAGACAGAGGCGGAGGAGGGGTGGAGGTACTGAATTTAGAAAATTTAAAGGGTTTGCAAAGAGAAATATCTGTATTTGTCCCTAATATGTCAGCCCATCTGAGGACATTAAGCCCCACATCATCAAGTATCTGTAAGTTAAAAAAAATACATGTTCTTGACCTGTGGAGCATTTTGAGTATTTTCATGTAAAATAGCAGCATCTGCTTGTAATTTTCTGTGGCAAAGGCTGGTTTTGCCCCCACCCCTAAACTGCATGCTACCAAGTTTTGCCACACCCTATTCGTTTGTCTTCACCCCTTCTGTGCTCAGGTTTTCATTCACGTAAGACGTTTTCTTTGTTCGATTCCACTATCAAAACGACGATTTCAGTGTTGAACAGGCCCCACATATTAGATTTCAGCACAGAAAAACGTTTATCATTGTTAACACACACAGAGGAGGAGAGAGAGGGGAGGAGGGTGGCAAAAGCTAAACCACGGCCTTAGAGCAAAAATACTGGTGGATTCTGAACAATACCTCCAAAGTACAGGGACGGTTGGTACATGTTTGTTGATGACGAGACACGTCGGCTGCAATCAAAGGAGGCAATGTAATTACGTTCGTATGAATGCTGGAATCCTCTAGGGGGCTTCCCCCGTCTTCGTGTGTCATTTTCCACCAGTCAGCACATAAGGGTCACGTCACATTGAGAGTCAGCTCAGACCCAAAGCTTGTGTGCCCGTAACTACGGAAGGTGTGGTTTGAGCTCCTCCCGGATCCCTCTAGCTGTGAATGACTATACTTCCCCAGTAAACGTGCTGGATCCCATTCGCATCCGATCCGGATCCCTCTAGCTGTGAATGACTATACTTCCCCAGTATCGTGCTGGATCCCATTCGCATCCGATCCGGATCCCTCTAGCTGTGAATGACTATACTTCCCCAGTAAACGTGCTGGATCCCATTCGCATCAGGTCCGTATCGGCTGGGAAGCATTGGCCAGAAGCGGGCCGGATGATTCTTGCACATTGGCTTGCTTCCGGACCGGATCCGTTTGGCCAAAACCTGACACAATCAGCCAGAACTAAATCGGATCCGGGCTGGTTTTGCACAATATTATCCGGGGCGTCTGCAGAAGAGCGGAACCGAGTCTGAAAGTGGGAAACTGATAGCGGGCCGGTTGTGTCCTGCCAGATACCGGGCCCGATGATTCCTGCACACCGGCTTGCTTCCAAACCAGATGCGTTTGGCCAAAACCCTGACCAGACCATCCAGATCGGATCCGGGCCGGTTGTGTACAGTATGACCCATGCCTTCTTTTGAAAAACGGAACTGAAAAGGATGCGGGAAGTCGGATCTGGCATATATACGATCCGGCCCGATTCTGGCTGCACGCTGTCCGTAATGGCCATAAGTGGCCGTAACCAAGACGCTTCCGGACCGGATCTGGCATGTTTACTGTGTCACGACTCTGAGGAAGTTAACCCAAAGATCGTATAGCTACAGAAAACTGCTTTCGCTATACGATATTTGCTTAACCTACGATACACTGGCGTCGTGCTCAGGGGCAGCATACATCAACCGGGTTTAGGCATCGAACTAAACTGAGCCCTCACGCTTCGGGAAAAGGCAACAGGCATTCCCGTGCAAAAGAGGAACTGGTGAGTAATTTCTGACGGGCGTCTCAACCCGTGTTATCAAGTGCATTAAACTTCACAGACGTTTCCCCAATTACAATTCGCTGTCAGTTATGCGTGAAGGTCTACAACAAAGATCATAATTTTTATGGACTCTGTATGTATAAAGTGCATTTACGGAACAGTTGAGTGGTGATAATTTTAATCATGTGCGTTCTCCGTTGCCATCAAGTTATTCCATTCCATCACTGAAAAACAAAACAAAGTATGAATGGTCACAGTGCATTGAGAAAGGTTTCCAGGAAACCAAACGTTTTGAATGCGATGGCATGTTAGTGTTGTTTTTATTTATTCTGCATTTATGTAACTTAAAAGATCAGGTTTCGCGCGCGCGCGCATGTGTGTGTGTGTGTGTGTGTGTGTGTGTGTGTGTGTGTGTGTGTGTGTGTGTGTGTGTGTGTGTGTGTGTGTGAGTGCGTGAGCTCACCTTGCTTTTCATACACCACAAATACTTTGAATGGCGCCAAAGCCCATTTTCTTCATTTATGTATTTTAACGTGAAGAATGTCGGCGCGCGCGCGGGAGGGGGAGGGGGGGTAAGGGGGGGGGGGGGGAGACACAAAAGCTGTTGGTTTTTAACGCCCAGTTAAGAATAGGATTACGCGCTAGGGATAACCACGAAGGTCATTTTGGGGTTCAAACACAGTTCATCGAATCACAGATACGGTCAAAGGTCTGTTCTACTTTTACTGGGGCAAGTGTTAGGTTCAAGAGCTCTTCTGTAGCACGCACAGACGGTCGACTATCTATTATCTTCATCGAGTTCAGTTGAATTTATTGTTAAAACCAGATGACACAGGCAATTTTAAACTTCTGCTTTTAAACCGGTTACTCTGTGCGACCATCAAGCTGATCTGTTGTCAACAGTCTTCTCATCACATTAATTTTGTTAAATTGTTGCATGAATTTCGTTCACTTGTGTGTTTGTGTGTGTGCATGTGTTGGCGTGTTGGTGTATGTGTGTATGTGTGTGTGTGAGGGGAGGGGGGCGTTGCTTTCGCTCGACTTATCAAGTACTTGTGACAGGAAAATCATCAATTTATTATTATCCAGTAACGTTGTGGTGTCTAATTTGCTGGATCAGCTGTGGATCTGTATATTTGGCCTTTTCTCGTTTGTTTGTTTTTTCGTTTTTTTTGTCCTTCCTTTTTTTCTTGCTACCGAAAGAGAAGTCTAGACTTCAGTGGTGAAAAGATTCACGTGGGCGCGCTGCCAGTGAGTGTGATAAACGTTTTTCTGCCATGTTTCAGCTGTTGCTGCGAGTGTAAGCAAGTTTTGTCCATTCCATGACCGATGCCATTGTACAATGTGGTTCTTATTGTTGATCTGCTTTGTTCTCAGGCATGATATTTTTACATGTCAAATGAAGCTGGGTTTCGTTACAAATATATACATATACAATAAAACATTTAAAAAGCTTCATTGTTTGTGTTTGTCACAGAGTGGGTTTTACAAGCAATTTAGTTTCCCTGTAGACTTTCTGGGGTCGTTTCGAGTCTGTAAGGTTTACAAGATTCGTCATTCGAGGCGATGTGAACAGTTCCGCGCGCGCGTAATATTCATATCGAGTTTCTTCTGTAGGCATTGTGTGTGTGTGTGTGTGTGTGTGTGTGTGTGTGTGTGTGTGTGTGTGTGTGTGTGTGTGTGCGTGTGTGCGTGTGTGTGTTGTACGCGCGCGCGCGCGCGTGTGTGTGCCAACAAAAGACACAGTAGTAGTATTTTTACGCCAGTCAACAGTACTTTAAATGAAGAGAAACCAATGTTCACAAATTACGTACCAAACATATAATACAATTATTTTAAATTACACATGGTTTTAATCTCTACTTGGGTGTGCGATATTCTTACTGACCTAGAAACCATTTAATCGTGTACCCGTTGCTTGTCTGCGTGCTTGAAACATGGTTAGAACTGTATTACTGCGGCGAACCAGGCATTGTACTTGTTAAGGATGCAATTTTTTCCTCTAGCTTAATATAAGTTTCACCCAAGCCCACCTGATAAGTAAGTAACTTGTTTTACGCCCAGTCAACCAGTACGGTTATGTCGGGGCAAACCGAGCTGAACCCACCGTTAACCCCTTCACTGCCCAAGCCTGTACAATTTCCGCGCTGAAAGGGCACACAGACACGCCTGCAAACAGTATATTTGGTCCTATAACAAATCTACTTTCAGTACTGTGCATTTTGACGTGCTCGTGCAAAACAGGGAAAAAAAGCCTTAATAATTTCAAGTTCTACACTTCTACTGGTCGAGTGACGGCGCGGCATGCACGGCAGTGAAAGGGTTAAACTGGACAGACTTACCAGAAGTAAAAGGTTTGGTAGGTCACTTATAAAACAATTTCTTAACCCTTTCAGTACTGCACCCCTGCAGGATAAGAGCAGAATCTGCATGATTTCCCCGCATAATAATGTTATATACAGTACATGTCAAAAAACGTTCTCCGAACTCCATCCCAAGGCGCAGCACGATCAGAAGGGAAGCAACTGCAACCGACTTCCTTCTCCGTTGTGCTTTGTCGTGTGCACACGCTGCCAACATTTTGATCAACTTCAAATTATTTTACTATTTTTCTTCAGCATCATGGCCACACAACAGCGTCCAAGGTGGGCAAGTCTATACATTATTTTACTTTTCTGTATTTCACTCTATGTCTATGATAATACTAAAAAATGGTGAACGAGTGCATGCATTTCAACCACAGTTTTACAATGTATAAACTGCCAAGTGTCAGTAAAGGTGTAAAAAAATTATTTTGTAGACTGAGTACCAGGCAAGATGTTAACCTGTGAACGGTACAACTGCCAAGTCAAAGCACGCAATCAAGCTGAAAAAACTGCCAGGCTGCGGGTCTGAAAGGGTGTAAAAAATACTAATTTTTAAAACCTTTTTTTCTACTTGTAAAAATAAAATGTTCACATCTTCTCAAATGACCTGTATACCAACAGAGATCTACAGCAAAGTCAGCACAGAATCCGCACAACAAAATTCCACACACTGGTCACTTCACGATTCAATTTTATTATCACTGTCACAAATTCAAAATGCTTCCTTTAAAAAGTCTGAATGAACACATTTTCTCTCACAGACGCACACATATGGATGAACAATGGCGATAAAAGAACAAGTTATTATTTCACGAGTCCCCTCTTCTTTGCCTCTGTCTCGTACACCAGTAGTCGCCACATCTTGACGACGAACACTTCTGCTTCTTCATCCAGAACCTGGAAACATCAAACACAAAATGAGCAAATGCGATCATTCTGTATTAAAATCACTGTACAGCACCCTTGTTTGTCCGTATGCATTACGTTACTATCAAACAAGCAAGTGGCAAACATTACTATCAAACAAGCAGGTGGCAAACAATCATTTCTACAAAACATGCCTCCAGCGCTACTGTTTTACATTTTGAACAACAGTGAGGTCCTTTCATAAGGCACACATGTCCACCGTCAAACAGGGGTCACAAACACTTTTCAGAGCTAGCATACAGCAAACACAGTGTCTTCAACAACAAAAAAGGCATCCAACCAAACATACACCCAGTACATGCTAACAGCGACTTTTTTAAAGAACAATCCTGAACTTGTGTGGTTGACATTCTGCTTCTCATGCCTCCTGCAGAATTCAGTGCAAGCCTGACAGAGCACGTTCTGTCCTACAGATCTGGACTTTTTTGTGCATACTAAACGCACGGGGTTTGAGCAACTGCATGACAGGGATCCGTTTTGCAATAAAAGCACAGTATTTGCGACCCTTGCTCAGATGCTCAGTGTTCAAAGATGTAAAACCACCCAATAAGGACAAGCATGCACGCTCACACACATACAATAACAAACATTAGACACTACTAATACAAGAAAATATTTGCCTTCTGTTGGAGGATTTACTGATCCCAATGTCAGCACAGCAAACACAAGCAATGATTCAGATGAAATGATAAGAGATGACACAACTGCTCCACAAGTGCAATGGAGCTTGCCGGCATATACTGACCATGGCAACATCGTTCTGAATGCTTTGTGGGGGGCTGTGGGCGACCACCTTCTGGCAGATGAAGTCAGTCAATGTTGGCTCTTCCTCCCCAATGTATTCCACAATCTTCTTGGTCACCCACGGCTTGATCCGCTTGTCCATCAGAGACTGCAGCACAAATGGCATTCATTTAACCACATGCACGTAGAAGTGCTATTTTGTGGGGAGGCAGCAGTAACAGATTCTGCTTGTAGACAGTCAATGGAAGCAGCAGGCTGGAAGTAAGGAACAACAAACAAGCCACAGCCAGAGGTTCCTGATTTTATTTTTGATGGTACATGTGAGAGGCCATTGTTATTCCCTCTCGCTTTTACTTTTGCACGTACTTTTACATGTGTTTTTTCTACGTATCACAGGCTTACACATTAACAGCTGGGTTTTTTCATATTTTGCTGTAGTAAATTTGCATTGAAAAAAAACTGTTAATGTGTAAGCCTGTGCTATGCAGAAAAAAACACATATAAAAGTACTCCCTCATGACAGTAAAACTACTAGTGCCGTGAGCCTTTGAGGTAATCAAAATGTATCCAAAGTACTTCTTCATAACAAAGCCAACAGTGAAGTTTTTTTTCTTCTCATTTTTCATTTGTTTGTTGACTCATGAACTGACAAGATAAGAGACATCCCAAATTCCTCCATACCTGATCCACAATGCTCCAGTCCAGGGGGTAGTTGAAGAGCTCGTCCTTGGCAGTGGGGATGCTCTCAATCAGCCCCTTGATTCTCTGCCGCTTTTCCTCTGCCGTCGTGGGCCTCTTCTCATCAGCCCCGCTACCCTTGTCATCGTCGTAGTCCAGCGGGATCAGTTTGCGCTTCTTGCCCTCCGCATGCTCATCATCATCCTGGTTGAAGACGTCGCCCACTGTCAGCTTCTTGCGCTTGACGTTGGTGGGACCCATCACGATCGTTGTTCCCAAGGAGGCCGTGGTCAGTGGGACTGGGGGTGGGGCAGGGCCAATGCTGCCGTTGGATTCGCTGGGACTGTTCGAGGCACCAGTTACTGCAGGATGAAAAAAAACAGATGTCAATGAGAGGAGGGAGAAAAACACTGAGAAAAACACCCCTCAAAGACAACCCAGTTACCATCCTAAGCAACCACAGCTGTGACTTGTTCAAAACTGCCTGAAGGGGAGAGCTGGGCAAGAATCAACTGTCCTGCAGACATGCATTACGAAAAAGGAAGAATCAGGGACAAACAAAAATGTACTGTTAACACATGCTGTTGCTCACATAATATATATGACAAAACTGGCATGCATCAAGCATAAATAGCCTAACTATATTTAAAGTTATAGGCTCATTTTCTTACGTTTCAGCAGCCAGATGCTGTTACCAACAAAGGCTGCTACTGAGGAGAAAACAAACATTTGTACAGACTGATGCAATCCCACAGACCACAGAAGACCTCCAATTATTCAAGAAAATTTGGATTCATGCATCAAGACATCTGAAATCAACAGACAATGAAGAGAAGACAAGAAAATCTTAAATCGGCACGGGTCACCGACATGATACAATTGCCCTGCACTTTCAAGTCAGTAAACTGCTGTTACACGGTGTCCAGTCAGCTTCTATTTTTTTACATCACACACATTGCGTTGCTGGTAAAACAAGGGCCTTTCCTAATCAAGAAACAAACACAAGCCAAGAGCTATGTATGTGGCCATCGACACCTTGTGCAGGTGGAAAGAGCCAGACTTACAAATCCAACAAATCAGGATTAGGGGCTATCGGCCTTTAGCTTTATTTGCTCATCATCCCACATGGTTACTTTTATGGACTCCTTTCTTCAAGGGAGAGAGAATGAAGCTGCCAGGATGAGCAGCACTGCACACACCCACCTAATTTCAAGGCGCCAAATCCTATCTTCATGGCCTCTTCTTTCACCGGGGGCCCAAACCCAGGCTGCGACGAGGACTCCTCATCAAACTGACCAGGAGCACTGAGGCGTGATGCTTCGTCGTCTGTGAATGGCGTGTTGGTTTCCGACATGGACTGCTGGGATGGGGCCGATTCCACCACCACTTTGGGGGGTGCTGGAGGTAGCTTGGGCTTCACTGGAGGCTGCTTCTCCTCCTCCTCCTCCTCTGAGGATTCTTCCTTGGTGTTGAGTGCTCGGTCAGACACCTCCGAAGATGCTCTCTCAGCTTCGATGAGCTGAAGCCTGGGTCGTAAATGCTCCTCCCGCTCCCGCTCAATCTGTGGAAAAGAACCAGCAAATTATGCTCACAATGTGACACTTCAGTTCAGATGCAGGAAAGAAATTTTTAGGGATGAAGTCTTGGCCTGTAAAACACAAATTACTCAGGATCTGTAAGCAGCCATGGGTTCAGCAGGATTAACATTCTGTAGAAGCATGACGAAAAACAAAATCAGCAAAACCATGTAGCCTGTCCATGCAACAGTCTATTTCTTCTCACTACTTACAGACGCAAAGGTCTCAACATGAACATGACAGTGCAGTTATATCAGGACAAATAAACTGACTGGTGCAGCAAACACTTTGGAGATAGGGATAAACAAGTAATTTGCTTTCTAATGCCCAGTCAACCAGTGCTCGACAGAGAGCTACAAAAAATAAAATAAAAGGCAAACATTCCTGCTGCTACAGATAGTCCCATCAGCTGCCTTGGAATACTTTCAACAACTGCTTACCCTGGCCAGTTCTGCTTCCGGATCTGGGTGACCTTGGTCCAACAGCTTCCTCTTCAGCTCGTCGATCTCTTCCTTCTCCCGTTGCCTGTCCCGTGTGTCCGCCTCCTTTTCCTTCTCTCGCTCCTTCATACGGCGGGTCAGTGGGCTGCCTCTGATGAACAATATAAAGCCACGTCAGGTAAGGACAACACACAGGCATTTCTTCAGACGTGTCAAAATCTTTGCAAACTTCACCGCATGTACAGCGCACCTCTCCCCAGCACACAGGCTCTGCCTGCAGTGCACGTGGACATGTTCTGCTGAAGCCACTGATAACCGCCAGAAGCTTCGGTCATGCCATATTCAAACTGCACAGAATGAAGAGGCCACAACACAGAAAGTCCACTGCAGCAGTAGTGGATGGCTAACAACAAAAACAAGCCTTTACAGTAACACTAACCCTGTCCACTTCAAAACACAGGAACACCAATAATCCCTGCTCCCCATTTAAACATGCATGCACATCAAAAAGCACAATAAACTCAATATGCACCACCCTATTTTCACCTGACAGGCTTCACAAAAATAGAACTCCCAATTCAAAAAAAAAGTTTCACGTTTACAACATAGGCTCTCTCAGTCACATACAGAAATGTGTACACACAGACTGACAGACACACAAACACACACACTGTGTGGAGACTTACTTGTAGAATTTAGGGTCATCACGTAGATCATCATAATCTTCAAGGAACTCTTTGAGACGTCTGCCTTCTCTAGCCTGTTTGGAAAGCAGAGTTCAAAACAGCACCTGATTAGAGCCAGTGATAGCAAATACACAACACAAACGAATGTGCAAAAATGCGAGTGGTAACTTTGTACAAGACGCTTCAGATTCCAGCCTCCATTTTTACATGGCACAAAGTACTTTCAATGTTTGTAAAAATGGTTCAGATTTGGGAAAACATCACTGACACCTGATTTATTTATTTCTGGTAGCCAAAACTTCTGCAAACTTTTTGTTAAAGCAGCAAGAACCTCGTCCTGCAGAGAACTTACAGCAAATAACACCAGGGCATAGCATATAATAAGCAAGATCAGTAGATTTAACTATAAATAAGTAAACATCAAGAGTCCTGTTAAAAAAATTACAAGTGTTGTTAGAACAAAATGATACAAAAAAACTTAAAAAACTGGAGAAACCGAATCACACACACACACACACACCCACACACACACCCACAATGTGGACAAAAAATTAGAAAAGAATGAAGTCAGTAATACACACTTCTTTTTTTAAACAATTTAAACTGAAAAAGTCAGTAATAAATACTACATAAAATATAAAGATAAGTAGGTGTCAAATACCTAAGGCAGTAAACAATGAAAAGAGAGAGAGAGACAGAAGTCATCAGCGTAACTAAAAACAAATGATACACACACGCGAAAGAAAGAAGCTAGTGTCCCACACACACACAAGTGTTTACCTCTTCCGCCTTCCTCTCCTCCTCCCTCTCCTTCTCTTTCTCGTACTCCCTGGACTTCTTCCTCTCCCTCTGCTCCCAGTTTTTCAGGCGCTAAATGCAAACAAGAATACACATGTCCATGAGCTCCACAGCAGCAAAAGCCAAAAGAAAAAAAGAAAAGAAAATGAAAGGAGAGATTGAAAGTCAGCAATAAATACATTTAAATTTTAAAAATCAAAAAGCCAGTAACAAATATTACATAAAACATAAAAATAAATTGGTTACAAATACCTAAGGCAGTAAACTTATTTTTTTTAATGTGAGACAGAAGTCAGCAGTGTAACTACAAACAAGGCTGGTGAGCTTGCCTGAGACTGAGCTGACCAGCACGCCGACACTTTCTGTCCAAACCACACCTGTGAACCACTCTACTTCTCACTGATCTGAATGGATTCAGAGTCTGCAGCCCGTCAGCAGCACGTCTTCCGTTTTGGTTTCAAAGGCTCTTCAGCCTCAAATACATAACCAGGAAGGCTAGGCTGACCAATATCTATACTATAAATTAATGCAGATCAACTGTTGCTCCGTCAATGTACTTTTAAGTTAGCTGTAACATTATCATAGCATTCAACACTGCACTGAATTGGATTTTAAACTTGTCAAATAACACAGCACAGCCATACCCAGTCACACAAATGCTGTCAGGACTGAAGAACATGCCTCCTGCCCACAGACCTGCTCACCCTGATAACAAACTTTAACTCCGAAGCTGGACTAACCCTATCACTGTCAAATTTCAGGGCTGAAAAGTGCATACAGTATGCAGACTGCAAACAGTATGTTTTCAAGTCCTAGTATAACAAATCTACTTTCAATATGGTGTATTTTGGTGGGAATCCTTTCACGTGCTAATGCTAAAAAGAAAAAGGCTTAAGGATTTCAAATCTCACTCTATGGGTCTTTTTTTTCCAGAAACGTTGTGGCAGTGAAAGGGTTAAGGGTTCTGAAGTTCTAAGGGAAGGAAGATAAAAAAAGGAAATGGGACTACTCTAAAACGCATAAACCAAATGGCACTGCACTGTTTGGTCAATCTGAAACAGCCACCAGGCAAAAACCACTAGTGACAGTGCCCTAAACTAAAATAGACGCCAGTGGCTTTCCCTCTACCACTCTAACTGGCTACTGCTCACCAAAGTAATGGCACTCGTATCACACGGATATGCACCAGTTCAGAAAACCAGCCTTCCTTACTGCAATAAAATGCATTAATTATTAACACTTGGGCTCCTAACATATGAACTCTGGGTATCATCTCCAAAGCTGTGTGTGGTGTCTAAAAGCTGAGCTCAGGGGGTGGGGTGAAATTCGTAACACACCTCCTGATACGCAGCCTCCTTTTCCCTCAGCTTCTTTTCCAGCTTTCGGCGTTCATACGCTTCCTCCTCCTCTTCTATCTCCCTTTCCTTTCTCCTGTAAGTCACAAAATATTTCACAAATGAAAATGGCACAGCAACAAAAGCCAGGTAGAGACAAGCAGCCACAAAACTGGTGTCTGTCACTGTTAACAAACAATAAACAGAGTCCTGAGCTGAACATGTGCGAACGACAGAACATTAAAGTCTATTTACTACCACAAACACTATGGTGCTCCACCACTGCACCATGGTGTTCCGCATTGTTCACAAACACTATGGTGTTCCGGCATTGTTCACAAACACTATGATGTTCCAGCACTGTTCATGAACACTATGGAGTTTCAGCACTGTTCACAAACACTATGGTGTTCCAAACACTATGGTGTTTCTGCACTGTTCACAGACACTATGGTGTTCCGGCATTGTTCACAAATATTGTGGTGTTCCAGCACTGTTCATGAACACTATGGTGTTCCAGCACTGTTCATGAACACTATGGTGTTCCAAACACTATGGTGTTCCTGCACTGTTCACAGACACTATGGTGTTCCAGCAACGTTCACAAACAGGGGTGCTTGAACTGGTAATGAGGTCCTACAAACACAAACTGCTATAACTGAAGTATTCAACAGCTCTAAAATATGGACATCTTCATAAACAATGAAAACTTTCAACTAGCACTGACATGTGCAAGTAAAACTCACATCCAGTTTCATAATCACGTCACGCAGCATTATCTCAACAAGTCTTAACAACCTCCCTCACATACAAGCACAAACCATTCATGGCAAGCAAAAAACTAAACAAAAAAGCATTAACCGTTTTAAAATCACTTGGTTCAAACTGGATTTTTTCTCAGACAAAAAATTAATACAAAGCTAAGGAGACCGTCAACAGGCCTGTGTGGCTTACAGCAATACACCTGTTCTACCGTCATAGGTTTCATTCCTTTTCCAGTGTATCTGCGCCACAATGCTGCTACCACTGTCGTATACTGATGTACAGTGATCAGATCCACTGGGCCAGGGCTCTTGTGTGGCCTCAAACGCACTACTGCTGCCAAACTCCAAGCACTGGTTTACAACATCCTTCCTTCAACCACTGCCCTATTTAGTTACGCCATAGGGTCCAGAAAACTGCCAGCTTATGAGCAGTTTTTTTGTTGGTGCTCAAACAGTAGTAAGTTTGTTACAAACAACTCAAATAAAACAAGGCGTGTCATTTAAAGCTGCCAACAAAGTTTACACCAGCACAAATAAAACCACAATCATTTTGAACTGAGACAGAACTCTTCTTTTTTTAAACCGTAGTGGATGCGTCTCATGTTTACGTGTGTGCTTTGGCGCTAGGTTGCTTCTACAGCCATATTAGTACCCGAACCTTTCGGAGGGCGCTGACCGCGTCACTGGACAGCTGTGCGGAGATAAAGAGTGCCCTTTCAGTGGCGTAACTAAATCTGGCAGAGTTTGGAGGAAGGTGCCGGAAAGCGGTGCTTGAAGTGTGTACTGCTGCATCACAAGCACATGCAGGAAGTGACCTAGATGACATGAGGAAGGAAAACAACAGACTACATACTTGTCACGCGACCGGTCCCGGTCCCTGGAGCTGTCCCTTGATGGCGACCGCCTGCGTCGAGATCGCCCTCTGGAACTTGACCGTGACCGCGACCGACTTTTCTCCCGTTCCAGTTCCCGTTCTCTTTCCCGCACCCTCTCCTTTTCACGCTCCCGCTCCCGCTCCCGTTCTCGGAGGCGTTCCCTATCTTTCTCACGCCGACGTTTCACGTCTTCATAGCGCTCACGGTCACGTCGATCCTTCTCTTTGTTTTCCTCTTCATCTTCAGCGCCCTACAAAACACCACAAACAAAATCCGCTTAGAAAACGCATTAAACATCCCTACCACTAATTGTTAACTTAATGTACATGTAATAATAAGCACTAAGACAGGTATTCCAACTGATCAAACAATTATATTCTTCTACACATATGCATAAAAAAAAAAAATACTTGTAATAACTGAAGTCTTGGAATGGTGGTTGTCCAAAATAAACAAATCAATAAAGGTGAGCTTTCTCTCCCTCCTCACTTTTTACTTCACCTTTCCTTCATTCGTCTCTTCTTTAGTTTGTTTGACTTCACCTTTCCTTTCCTTTTTGCGTTATTGTTTTTACTTCACATTTAATCAGTTGGAATAAAAACAACTTCTACCAAGGACTGTTGTGCATCTTGACCAGGATTGTATAGCTTGCTTTTACGCAAAAATTCCATAGTAAAGCGATACCTGGCAACTGTGGCTGGGTATCAGCGTCACTGCCAACAACACTCTGCAGTCGGTGCCTCTTCTCCACAAGTTCCCCTCACCCATCATACACAATGAGACAACCTCCTGGTGAGGAGGTTGCTGCTACAAAGCCTCCACTCCCTCGTGGAAAAGACATTCACCCAACTTTACCACCATCAGGAGAAGCCTTAAACTTCCATTCTCCTTCATGCTGCCCTATCAAGCAGCCTGTGTCACTGTAGAAGCTGCACCCTACACAGCCCTCCAGCAGAGAAAGCCACAGTTAAAATCCTCAACCAAGATGCACACAAGTAAGCTAGATCCAATCATCCAGTCCGCAGCAAAGTCTAGGAGTGTAAAAGTAAATGTACGAGTAGTCTACAATTCGCTGTACATCACCGCTGTTCTCCTTTCCTCCGTCGCCAGGAAACCGGTGAGCCTTCCGTCATTTGCGGGACGTGGCTCCTTTTTCTGTTAATCATACCCATCGAGATTTGTCTCGATTCTCTCCCCTGCTGCTTATGACACAAAAGCAAAGTTATGCTCTTGCCCCCCCTCATCCCCACCCCCCTCCAAAATTTGGAACATTCAACACACAAAAAAGTTATTAAAAAAAAAGTCAGGGGTACAACATGAAATAAAACAGAGTTCTTGCATATATTAAAAAGAAGTCAAAACCCATTTCCTTCAAACAAAACATCTGCACAAAACAAGCACATTTCCCCATCTTGACTTGTTTTACCCCATGTAAAAAAAAAAAAAAAAAAAATTTTTAAAGACACCAAAACAACACAATGTCAAAAAATCTGATGCATGTCAAGAATCTGTAAGATAAGAAAACCTTTGATGAAAGTTGAAACATAGAAATAAAGTTCCAAGACAATTGTACATTAAAATAACCACCAATACATAGCATTAGGGTAACACATGAACAAGTCTCATGACGATAACCAACCAAACACTGTAGACAGGTAATCAAACACTGCAAATTTCCATTCTGATTTCTACAACTGTATGGATATCCATCAAATGATAGTCAAAATTTTACTTCACTTGGTCCTACCACTATACACAATGCCTTTTTCTTTTTTTCCTCTCTCTCTTTTGTTTTTTGTTTTAAACTGTATTTATCTGTGCTGTCTTCAAACGAATGAAGCCAGTATGATGCGTGCACTTGAACTGAGTAAGTCTAAAAGTGGTGTCTACAATCCTTCACAAGAAGTTAAATCACCACAGCTTTCTTACACACAACCGATCAGTGTAGAGACCTCTTCCTTTCCTACAATTTAAAAAAAAAGAGAGCAGCTTTCTGACATGTTCACCAACAACAACAAAGTCCAATCTGCTCAGTGCTATTTCCTTCTATGCACACTCTGCACTACGAAAAGGCTCAAGGTAATTTAAAACCAGTATTTCAATAAACCACAAGACACAGTCACTATAACTAAGCAGCAAATCACTCACCTGTCTGTACAAATCTGTGCCTGAGGAACTAAATCAGAGATCAGAAATGGAATGTAGGGGCACTAACCTTGCCACTTGAATCAACCCTGGAGCCACCTCTAGTTCTTCGTTTGACTAATGACAAAACTGAAACCGGGCCTAGCATTACTGATGGCATTCTCACTTACCTCCTTCCAATCAGCTGTGACTGGCTCTATCTTTGATACAAGGTCTGTTCAGTAAATCACCTAAAATTTCTGCACTCAAGTCTGCATGGGTGCAGCCAACAGCGAAAGTCTTCAAAATGGAGATGTGGTGGTAATGCCCTGGTAAGGGTTCAAGGACTTAGCCATCAGAAATTGGCAGTTTGAGGGATTTTGTTTAAATTATGGGGTTTGAGGTTAACTGTCTCTTAAGAACCTTCCTATCTGTATTGAGATCAGCACTTATACTGCTCAAACAAAATATACCTAAAAACAACTATGTGCATCAAAATCTTGTGCAGGGATTTTTTTTTCCTCAGCAGATCTCCCTAAAATGTGACTAAAAACAATGCAGCAGTTGACAGCATTTGCTCAACAACTTGACAGTGATAACCATAATTAAATTTGTATGCAGATAGTTCCTGCTTAGGCTAACCAAGTCAGTTTGCCATATAGAATAGAAAATAAAACACCTGATAAAATGAAACTCAATGAAGGGATGCCAACTCAGAACACTTGTTAAAATCAGTCCAGTATCAAAAGCAGCTGAATATTAATGCATACTGCACCTACACACACACACACACAAAAAGAAGGGGAAAAAAAACTCAGCATGGTTAAATGACTCTCAAGAACAATCTTGATGTCCAAAATGGTCCAAGTTCTGCCAATGAGCGGATGGTTCCCTTGCTTGAGTCAGGGGATGTGGCTACGCCTTCCTCAACCCCACATTAAAGCAATGTTAAAAGTACAAAGCAGATGCTGCTGCTGGGAGGTATCAACAATCTGATCAAGCAACAGATACTGCAAGTACCTTAAAAATGCAAACTACTTAACACTGAGATTGAGAAATGCCATCGCAAACCACCACATACAGTGTAGCAGCAGAAGTTGACTGCTTTTCAGTCTAGTCAGCATACCCTTTCCTTGCATTTCTGAAAATCTTAAACCTCACAGCATGTTCGCAAGGAAAAAATATAAACCAACTAGAATTAGTAGAAATAAGATCCATGCTCACAACCAACTTCCACTGCCTCACTTGCAGGTGGTTCAAAGCAGTAAAAACCAATCACAACATCAAATCTGAAGGCGGTATTGCAAAAGGGATAAAGTAAACAGGACTTACCAGCCCCCTGATACAGATGTGATCATCAAGGCAAGAGAGTGCCAGTGTTTTGAGAAAGGTTGTTTTCAAACACTTACCCCTGAAGCACATATATTTAACTTGAATTGATGGTGATTGCAGACTGGGTCTTAGAGGCATCTAGTAATTTTACAGCAATGAAATGAAAACCTATTAATTTCAAGCATGGGTAAATGTGTCACACAAATACGGTGCATATCGATACAGCTACAGCTCAACTTTTACTAGTAGCTGGAGACAAAAACAAACAAAAAAGCATCTTGAAAGCATCCAGTAACTCCATTCCCTGCTATATTTTCAGTTTCCTGAACAAAACACAATACTTTGGAATCAACACTTGCTGTGGAGCAAAATTACCAGCACTGACTAATAAGTGCTTCAGAAATGAGAAGCATTGTCCATCTGCACTGGAAGACAAGAACACCATCAGTCTGTGTATTTTTTTGTGCATTTTCTTTTCTCCTCCCTCTTTCTTACTTGCTTGTTCTCTTGACAAGACATTTTTTACATTTCTAAAACAGGATACCAGATTTCTGAAAGAAACTGACGCAGTAGTGAGAACTGATATTGAGGAAAATAAGGCTTCCAACTCCACTTCATCACCATAACCAGGCATGTCTACCTTTCCATTCCTACATACATCATCTCTTTCACTTCCCAAGGAGAAAACAAATTTGAACCTGACGAAGAAAGAAGGGGAGGGGGAAGGGGGAGGTACAGCTGGTGGAAAGAAGGATGGTGGAGGAAGGGATAAGGGCAAAGGAGAGGGGAGAGCAAAACATTCTGTCGAACACCGCAAAGTTTACATGCAATGGCAGAGTCCCTGTTCAGGACTTTTGTTTTGTTTTTTTAAACTAAAAAAGAAACACTGTACAATGACAAAACGAAGTTACTTTCAATCTTGCTTCATCGAAAGTCAAGTTAAATGTTTCATATTCTTTACAGACTTTTTGTTCTTGCTAAAAAATTGTTAGATCCAACACTTTAAATGGGCATGAGTAATCTTTTCTGCAGTGTTTACCAAAACTCTAACTTATAGCTATCAAACAACTCATCAAGCAAATTTTCAACGTCTATTTCTTTTCTTCATATTGCAATGTTCCTTTTTTCTCAGCAGCGGTTTGTATGGAACTGCTTTACTGACACATAAAAGTGAAAATGCAACTGCATTTTATCTGGCAACAATCTTTTTCTCTGAAGCTGAAAAGAAAGGCAACTGCTGTGGAAAAAAAGAACAGAACATAACACTAACCCAAGAAGAGCTTCTGGCACCAGTCTTACCTTGTGCATATCTCTGAACATTCGGATTTCTCTGTTTATGATGTCACGCTTATCTTCCTCGAGATCCATATCTTCAAAGCCCTGCAAGTCAAAGAAGAAGAAAAAATGAGCTGATCAAAAATGTTTAGAAAGTAAAATGATCATCAAAGGGCATGCAAATTTCAATCAATCTTTCAGAACAACTCTACATATTCAATACTCTAGAATCAGTACACCAGTTTATGGTAAGAATTCGGCAGTGCTATGGTTGCTAAGCCTTTCCTGGGAAAGGTACCCACATTTTCTACCAGGAGTAAGGTACAATCCTGCAACAAACTAAGTGTAAACAGAATAAAAATTAAATACTTCTCTGAAATCAAAATAACAACAAAACCATATTAGTAAAATTATAAAATGACACCTTGTTCAGTCATAAACACTACAGACCTTTAAGATCTTGCTACGTATGTAAAATGCCGCTGACACCAAACTGGCATTTCAAGTCTAAGTTTACTTCTTGTCGTTTCTCTTCAAAAACAGTGTTCTTTAAAAATTCATGGGCTGATAAGCGGAACTCTGGCCATCAGTGGTGACAACTTTGATGCATTTAACTTCTTCCTTTTTTACATAAAAAAAAATATAGTTATAATCATCGTTTCACACGATGTGCAGTTTTCGCACCCCTTTAGCAGAAACAGGTCATTGGTCAGAATACATTACTTTAATACTGACCGTCAAACTGAAATCCTCTCCCCACCCATAACATGACTTTGGTCATGTACAGCTGTCCCTTTGAACTCCCCTCCCAACCAACGCAAAGACACAACTGTCCAACACCTGACAAACTGGAAGGCATCCAGTCATTGTGTGCTCTTCATTCACCAAGCCAACTTAAAAGTGCTACAGTGGCGGTGACCTCAAAGCTGCATGGAACCTGCAACACTTACCACATCCCTTGGCTCTTTGACATCTTTCTTGGGTGCTGCTTGTTTGGACTCTTTGTCTGAAGCTGCACACAAAATACAAAAGTTCTTGACAAATAACTGCCATGAATCCAAGGAAAAGTGTGTTCAGCCTGCTGATTTACAGACCATTACTTTTGGGGAGAGGGCGCTTCCCCTATGTGTGTGTGTGAAGCCCGCTATTCCTCAACCACTTCCCCTATGTATGTGTATATGTACCTCAACCATCGTCTTCTACTGCCATTGTGCTAAACCAACATTTAATGTCCCTCAACCATCATCTTCTACTGCCATTGTGCCAAACTAACATTTAATGTCCCCCAACCATCGTCTTCAACTGCCATTGTGCCAAACTAACATTTAATATATCTCAACCATTGTCTTCTACTGCCATTGTGCCAAACTAACATTTAATGTCCCTCAACCATCGACTTCTACTGCCATTGTGCCCAACATTTCATGTCCCTCAACCATCATCTTCTACTCCCATTGTGCCAAACTAACATTTAATGTCCTTCAACCATAGTCTTCCATTGCCATTCTGCTAAACTAAAATGATATTTGCCTTTCTCCAAACTCACATTCTTGCTCTTCAACCATAAACATCTACTGCCATTCTCCTGCACTAATATGAATTCAAACTTACAAGCTTTGGGTGTAGGGGGTTCCTTGGCCAGTTCAAAGGCATATTCTCTCATGATGGCTTCCAGACCAGCCTGTGCCACGCGATCTTCTCTCTTGGAGTTCTCGTCCAGCTCGTCCCCTCCTTCCGAGGCGCTTTCTTCACCTTCCTCTTTTTCCCCTTTATCTCCCTTGTCGCCATTCTCCTTGCCATCAGCCTCTTTGTCCGTCTCCTTGGCCTTGTCCTTGTTTTTGTCTTGGTCCGCCTCGCTGCCCTGCTCTTTGGCTCTCTTCTTCTTTCGGTACTCATCAAGCAGCGTTTTTGTCTTGGCATCCACTTTTACCTGCAGGGGAAGCAGAACAGCGGATTAGGAGTCGGTCACAATTCAAGCCAGCATCAGTCACAATTCAAGCCAGAGTCGGTCACAATTCAAGCCAGAGTCGGTCATAAGTAAAGCCAGTGTCGGTCACAATTCAAGTCAGCATCAGTCACAAGTCAAGCCAGAATAAGTCAGTCGGTCACAATTCAAGCCAGTTGGTCACAATTCAAGCCAGCATCAGGCACAATTCAAGCCAGAGTCAAGTAAAGCCAGAGTTGGTCACAATTCAAGCCAGTCAGTCACAATTCAAGCCAGTGTCGGTCACAATTCAAGCCAGCATCAGTCACAAGTCAAGCCAGAATCAGTCGGTCACAATTCAAGCCAGTCGGTCACAAATCAAGCCAGTCGGTCACAATTCAAGCCAGCATCAGTCACAAGTCAAGCCAGAATCAGTCACAGTTCAATCTTCATCAGGTAAAATGCCACCATCTAACCCATCATAAGAAAATGTTTTCTCATGGCTGGTATTCACTGGAAGACTACATACACAATACAGCAGAACTGAAGCTAATCTTGGCAAGCCTCATTCCTAATCAAAGGCCAGACGACAAGTGCAAGTATCTGAAGATTCAAGCCGCCATAAACCACAAGAGGCTAATAAACCTGTATAAAACCTACTGCTTCCTTTACGACTTTGCCTATTCATGTTCATTTATCCAGAAATTCAACAGCAAGACCTTCCAAACACACCCACAGGGATAATAATATAATGCTCAAAACAACCATCCAAGACAGCAACCAAATCTGTGCAATACTTGCCACTAATTTCTTGTCAGCAATCTTCCATTCGTTGAGCAATCGGATACACCTCAGTGTGGCTTCAGGGCACTCGTACTCACAGAATCCAAAGGCTGCACCACAAACAGAAACAAAAAACTGTCAACAGCAGGTTCTCTGATACTGAAAATGAGACATTACATATACAGCTGAGGCGTTACACAATCTGAAAATCACTTGGTAATAGCTTGCTTGTACCTGTGCTTGTCCATGCAGATAATTTTACCTTTTTGTTTCTTTTTATTGGTGATATATATCTTGTGTGTCTTTTTACAATTAAAAGAATAATAAACATGGGAGAAATCAAACAAGGGAACAATGGGCACAGTGTCACATAACCACTAAAAGCACATTTCATTACTTTTTTAGATTACTGAACAGTGGTCTCCATCACAACACCCCACACATAACTAGCTAGAGTTCAGTGTAATCAAAACTCCTCTGAATTATCATTTTCCCAACCCCACATTAAAATGACCCTTGTTTACATGGAATACAGACCGCACGCCTTCTAAAATCAACAACCCATGGTCAGTTTCTATCCATTATTTTGTTTTTTCCACCACTCTTAAACCCATTTAATTACTATACCTTGCAACTTTCCAGAGGCTCCTTGCACTCTCTTCCAGCTGAGTACATTGCCACAACGCTGAAATAAAACACAAAGCCACAATATCATCCTATTAATTTTTTACAATAAATAAAAACAACAGTAACATCACACTGTGTTCAAAATCTTCAGTTTTCCTGAAACCTTTCTCAATGAACTAAGATTGAAGAATGCCGACTGTCACAAATATACACATAAACATACGTATCTATTATTCATTTATATTTTTGTATTAATTTATACGTATCACATTAATTAAAAATGCACCTCCCTATTTCATCTCCTTTCACTTCCTCACCAGTTAAGCACTCTGACAGATGTTTAAACCTCCAAGCTTATAACCACCATGCTCACCGATGTTGCCCACAAGTCAGTACCACAACCAGTGATGGTAACCTTACCTGCAGCATCTGTTTGACCATCATGTCTGGAGCTCGCTCACTGATGTTGCCCACAAAGACTGTGGTCACTGGAGGCTTTTCTTCATTCGTGCTCTGCACAAAGGAAAACCAAGATGCCATGAGGCTGATGGAAGGTGTTGTGTGTTTTAAAAAAGAGAGCCTGAGCAGGTAACGAACAATTTGGGTTCCATGACACCATGTGAACCGTTACTCTTTAAATGGGTGTGAGGTTATTCAACTTAAATGGCAGGGGTGAGAGAGTCGAGTGGGCGCCGGGAACAGGGGAAGGAAAAAGCTCTACCTGATTTAGCTGGGCTAAAATTTCACTGACAGTAACCATTTAACTTTGAATGACCTTACCTTAGGAATGTCCTGTGGTATAAGTTTCTTTACTTGTTTCTGTTGATGAGGTACAACCTGTGTAAGCCCAACAGGCCGCATCACCTGAGAAAGCAGAAAAGTCTTCTTTTTCAAACATCATAATCAATTCTGCAGTCAGTCACAGGGCACTGAAACTAGTGCAGTAGTGCACCTGAAACTCACAAAAGCTAAAAAATAAACTACATCTTACCAGGACCAAACAAAACACACAAAAACTGAAAAGGCATTTCAAACAACAGTCATTCTCATAAAAACAAACACTACAACTTGTACAAGTAGAGAGGAATGGCAGTGGAAACAGAAAATCCTGCTTGGCAATGGCATGACTCCCCATGAGAATTTAAGTTTTTAGTTTAATGACTTTGCACAGATACAGACACAGACAAAGCAAACATATTAAAAACTTAGAATACTTTCGAAACAAATCTCCTCATCCTTACCCTAAAAGTTCTAAACTAAAACTAGTAAAATACTCACTGGTGGCATCATCTGCATGGGCATCATGTTCATACCTGTAAGAAAAAATAATAACTAAAAATCTCAGTATAAGCAATATTAATACCTGTCCTACTATGCACAGCTTTAATTTAAAGACACCTGTGCTGTTTACAACTGATATTAATGACAAAAGCATATTTTCTATCAATCAACTTTATTGAATTTTTGTTGTTGTTGTTATGATGGGGGGGGGGGGGGGGGGGGCAGGGAGTTGTTTGCTTTTTAACTACTCTGTCATGCTAAACATTTGGCCAAGTCAACCATGAACAAAATGCTAGCACAATATAAAAAATACTAAATTTCATCATTTTTAATACGCAGTGCAACAAATGTTGATTTAAAAAAAAAAAAATATAAACTCAACTCACCCATTGGAGTAAAAGAAAATCCACCAGACATCATTGGCATCCCGTATGGTGGGCGTGGAGGAAACGACATGTCTTGTGATTATCTGCAGCCTGAAATGTCAAAAGAACACATCAATACTCTACTTGGCCTGGCACTCCAGTTCAACAACTCAGAGCCCTTGGGAGAAAAATCAATATTGATCTTCCTTCAGGCAGCGTTAGTGTTACTTGATACTTCACACTACAATCACAGCCTCTGCAGCTTCTGTGACTCCAGGTGACTGCCTGTGCAAGATGACTGCAAAAGCTGAAAATCATAACCCACACTATTAGTATTACTAGTGTATTACTATTACTGTATTAGTCTATTAGTATTACTAATACTATTAGACTTAGTATTATTATTACTAGTATTAGTATCAGCTGTCTGCTGGACACTTTGCTTGAACTGTTTCCCAGTCTTCAGGTATGATGACAATGATGCACTTGGCAAAGTGTGGCAACTATTCAGCCCACAGTGTTAATAAAATATGAACACAGCTTTTTTTCCTCCATTCTAAGATTCTTTTCTAAATTCTATCTGCTGTTCTGCAGCATTTGGGGAAGAAAATGTGTGTGTGTGTGTGTGTGTGTGTGTGTGTGTGTGTGTGTGTGTGTGTGTGTGTGTGTGTGTGTGTGTGTGAACTGTGGGGTCATTTGCACCTTTCAACATGCACATAAGGTTAATGTATGCCTGGTTTCTGTTAAGAGTTTAGACAAATGTATTTTGCAACTGACAGTGTTATGTTCTGAGTATACTTTGCAGTTTTTAAGGTGAGCATCTCCACATAAACTGACATATCTTTATCACTCTGAATGGATATTGCAAGTCAAACTTGGACTCCCAGTAAACTGTCATTCGGATTCTGTTTGGAATGTCTTTGTTTTTTTCCTGTCTTTTTTTAAATATGGTCAAACCAATTGACCCCATTTTGCTCACTTGCTCACTCTCTGCTCATGACTGTTAATAATTATGTTATTTACTTATACTAGTTATAGTCTTGGGCTTATTTGTCAATTTACAAGCAGACAAAAGACAAATTTAAAAAAGAAGAAGTACATACTGATATGGTTTGAAGCTGAAACAAGACACAGAAGTAGAAAAAGAAAGAAAAACAAACAAACTGTTGCAGTCATGAGCAGTTGCACTTGCAACACAGAAACTAATCACTTCTTGTTTCAAAAATTCAACTATTTTCAAAATAATAAAACCCATGTGCAATTTCACCCAAATGCCAAAACACTCATAAAAATCACAGAAAAACATTTTGTTAATTTGTATTAACCAAAAAACTTACTTTTTTGTTATTATTATTAATGTATTGGATAATTTATTTACGATGTATTATAAAATTATATGATGTTTAATGTGTTCAATTCTGTTTCAACTGTAGCACATTTTGTATTACGTTCTAATATATATGCTTACATCAAAATTGATGACACTTAAATCAAAAATGCACAGGCTCATTGCTGACATGAAGCTCTAAAATGAAATAAGCCCAGTTTGGTTTATGATTTGTCCCCTGATTTTACACAGCAGAAATGTTTCAACTGTACCACATTTTCTGTTATGCATGCTTATAAATTACATCTAAGTCAATGACACTGACATAAAATAAAAGATAAAAAAATATAAAAAGTACAGGCAAATTGCTACAATGAAGCCAGGGGTTGCACTGCCTTTTACTAGTTTTTGAGATTTGCATCAACCAACGTGAAACATTAGTGATTATGTATTTTGCATCAATTCAATGGCACAAAAAATGCGTACAGCATAACCTAGAATTAATACACATACAAAGCCAAAATGATGGAGTAACCTGACTGTAGCTCACAGGCTATAAAGTGAGCAGACGAAAATAATAAAAAGGTCTATCCATGCACCGAAAAAGTGGAAACGTTTAGTAAATTTGCCATTCACAAAAAGTTTGAATAGATCGGAACATCGTACGCAGCATCGTTTTCCAAGAATGAACTGCAGCAGAGCCAGTTCTCACCTAACATGGGATTTAGTAACAAGATAGATGAAGTTAAAGTCGAGGCTGCCACCATTTTCTCTCACTCATATTCAGTGTCGACGCATGTTTTAGTTTTGGTTTCATACTCAGTCTTCTACCTTTGAGTAAATTCTGAGAATATTATACGCTGACAAAGTAGGCATACTGGGTTGTTCCAAATTCCATGTCTGTCTGAGATCATGTCCTCTGTCAACTAACAAGAAAATATTACTGATCAGTTTGGCAAAATACACAATTTCTGGCCAGTCTGACAAGACTGATCTTCTTCCAGATCTATGCTAAAAAGCTAATTTACTTAAAATACAAGGAAACATGTTTTCTTCTGCAGAATCTGCAGCACAATGACCTAAACTACTAACCCACCAAATAATGAACATCTAAAGCAAAGTTTATTTTTGAAGCTCTGTGTCAGTTGTCACATATCTGGGACAATTCCTGAGGACCACCCATACAAAACAGTTTTCAACATTTGTTATTTTCAACTCAAGTGCATGACCCCTTGCATACCTTTTGGCATGAAGTTAAATATTTGGATCTTGACTTAGAATGCTAGCAGTGAATCAAGATCCAAACACTTGACTTTGACTCGAATGCTACAGTGGTAGACTGTAGACTAAGTAGTGGTAGCACTGTAGTACTAGCACTGTAGCAGTCATACTTGTTTCATTTTTTGGTGTGTTTTTTTGTTTTGTTTTTTGGTTTGCTGTCGTTTTATGTGAGGTTTTGGATTTGGTTTTTGTTTCTTTGTTCATCATGCAAACTTGCTCACATAAGTGGAAAAGTTGGTGAAATGTATGACTACATGATTAGTACATAGTACACTGCGCCCATGTCCCTCTTGTGTGACTTTTCTCCCTTGCAAAATGAGTTTCATATTGCCAATGCCAGATTATTTTTTTAAGCAAACATGCTCACATAAGCAGAAACACTGGTAAAACGTATGACTACACTGTGACTGTACACAGCACCCACAACACTCTTGTGTGCCTTGCTTCCCTTCCAAAATGAGTCTGAAACAGCCAACACTGCAGAGAACAGGTAGATAGATCTACAGTAATTCAATGAAGTATACAAAAAAGAACAGCTCAGAGTCTGAAGCTGTTGACAAGTTGGCACCTTTACACCTAACACCAATACTGCCAATAGACCCAGTAGACATCACATGAGTGTCCCATAATTAAACAGGGGGTAAAAATGCTCCTTTCCAACAAACATACCGTACCATAACGACAAGAAGAATGCCACTAAAGATGTTAATAGGTAGCGTCTTTATTCCTAATGTTGTGTCTTTATTCCTAATTACCTTGTTGAGATCGCTATGGTGTGGGCCTGCCATACCCTACACCTAAAGAGCACGTTTACCGTCAACGGCGTCATTGCTAAATGGTACTGATAGTAAAAGACTAAAGTCTAGTAAAGGTGACGCAAACGGTCGTCAGTGCCACCCCTTGGGGCTCTTCTCCACTATGTATTATGTAACAGGCTATACTAAACACTGTCACCCTGAGTATAAACTGATGCAGGCAAAAGTGATGAAATAAACCGAATCAGCTTCCTTAATCTTATCGTTTCAGTCACGCTGCCTCGTTCTCACTCAATAGTCATGAATTCATACATACTGCACGTACTTCTTTCTACATCAGGTCCGGTCGCCGAGGGCCTATTGAGTATTGTCTTGCAATTTTAGCCACTGCAGTGTTCTACATACATGAAATATGATTTCGTTACCATAATCAACCTTAACGCACAAACTTTCAACTCAAATCAAGCAACATTAAATCACCTGAATGCCTGGAAAAAGCACAATCTTATGCGAAGAGCTGTCTAGCACCCTCCTCCTCAGAAACAAAATGGCGCCGCAGATGACGTCAACCAGGGGGACAAACTCGTCCAAACTTATACATTATCCCCCTTGAGTGGTACAACCCTCACGAGTTTGTTTCGTTGTTGTTGACGTTTTCTTTTGGTAACTAAAAATAAAGGACACTAAAAGAAAGGGCAATATCCACTTTTAGCCCTGTCGGTTCGCTGTCCTCAAATGGTTTGAGGATGCGCCGTGTGCGTGTGCTTGTGTACACAGCAACGAATCAACTGATAAGTGAATATGCCAGCGTAGTTAATTCCGTCCACACACACACACACACACACACACACACACACACACACACACACACACACACACTGTGACACACACATTCTCATACCATTTGGGGACCGCAGTCCGACGGGGCTAAAAGTGGACATTGCCAAAAGAATCTCAATGCGACTACGTACGAATCAGCAAAAACTTCATACCAACCATAGCACGTATATGTCATGTTTAGTTACGACTCAGTGATGGTCTGACACCGTCTGCATCTTACAAATGAGCAATTTACTGCTTAGTCACAATGTCAGTCTAATATATGTTTATTTAAAAAAAAATTAAAGCATTCAAATACCATCTGTAGTGTGCCTTTCAATACTGTCACAGTCACAGTGTGTCACAGCCCATGTACTTAACTACTTTGTACTTGGTCTGGTTATTACTAATATTAGTAATGGATCCTCGCCCTGATATAACCATACCAGCTGATTCAGTGTAAAACACCAAGTTACTTGCTCATAATGGATTAAAACACTGATTTGGTTCTCCCCATACTGCTCAAAATATTGTGACACACTGCATGTTGAGAAGTCATCAGTCAATGCACAAACTACAAACAAAAAAAGCAGAGTAGTGAGTATGCCCTTTTATTTTGTGTGATGAGGGTGTCTTGAATGTTGTGCAAGCATGTCATGGAATCTCTCTCTCTCTCTCTCTCTCTCTCTCTCTCTCTCTCTCTCTCTCTCTCTCTCTCTCTCTCTCTTCTTCCTCTTCTTCTTCTTCTTTTTCTTCTTCTTCTTTTGTTGTTTTTGTTGCTCTGTGGGTGGGTGGGCAGATGCCTAAATGTTTTTTGCAAAAGCATTGTCCATACCAACACATACACTGTAGATAAAAGAACAGCAGACAAAAATTGCATGCATGAATGTTCTTTATTACTCTGCAATAAATAGCTTGCATAGAGCAAAAATAAAACAATAATAATAATGTGAATTCCCAGTTAGTGCTGGAAAGGCAGCACAGGGACACAAAAACAAACACCTGAAGTGCCTACAATGCAACAGTATCTCTCACTGGTATGTGAGTAAATGCAAGGTACATCAACACCACCAATTAAAGGCATACATATCTTATATAATTTACTTTTATGCCAGGTGAGTGTTACAATAGGTTATTCAGGTCCTTGTAGTTGCATTCATGTGACAGCTTTTGAGCACTAAATAACTCCCTTTGTTGATTCTCTACAAGTGCTCATGCTCTAGGCTTCATTCTGTTTCAGATTATGACAAAATGGAGACAGAAAGGACTGCTGTGGAGGAGGGTAAAGGGAAGTAAGGCAATGCAAGGGCAATACCAATCAATGTAAAGAACCCCAAAACAGAAACTGTAAGAATAGCAAAAGGTGAACTGTTTCAATCATAATACACATCTAACTGCTCCCTGAGTACATTCAAAACAGGAAAAAAAAGTATGTGCTACAAATCAGCACTCAACATCATCATATTTTCAGTTTCATTACCATCATATACATTCTGACAATATCCACACAAAAAGGTGTACCTAAAGAATCAAATGAGTTATTCACAGCCATTACAAAAGTGTGTGTCTTGCAAGTCAGTAATTATCATCATCATAATTATTCTTTTGAGGTCAAAGTGTCAAAAAAATAAGCAGGTAGTTAATTGTTGAGGCATTATATTTAGATCTGGAAGACCTTAAACAGTCAATCTGACAGGGGAGGAAAATATATATATATATGGACAGACAGAAAGTTGTACTCCCTTCATACAAACTAAAAGAGCCTATTGATAATTATTATGACACAGATAATATCATGACAACAATCAAACTTTTATGTCAAAATGAGATCGTTGTATTTTGAAAGAATCATTCACAATCACAGCCACTGGAAACTTAATTGCAAGAAAACTTAACCACCATTATTACCACACTTCATTTGTATCCATGTATCAAACCATCATTCTGTCAAATAAGCCACTGTACAGAGAGACCCAATACAACAGACTGCTGATTTACTGTGTTCTTGCCTCCAGGCATGGTCCATGCTTAGAACAATACTGCCCAAACTATCAAACTTGCAATGGTTGTGGGGCTGGCCTATCAAATTTTGCAATGGTTGTGGGGCTGGTCCATCAAACCATGCAATGGTTGCTCCGCTGGCCTGTTCAAACAGCTGGCCTATCAAACCTTGCAATGGTTGCTGGGCTGGCCTATTCAAACAGCTGGCCTATCAAACCTTGCAATGGTTGCTGGGCTGGCCTATTCAAACAGCTGGCCTATTCAAACCTTGCAATGGTTGCTGGGCTGGCCTATTCAAACAGCTGGCCTATCAAACATTGCAATGGCTGTAGGGCTGGCCTATTCAAACAAGGCAATGGTTGTACGGCTGGCCTATTCAGACAGCTGGCCTATCAAACCTTGCAATGGTTGCAGGGCTGACCCATCAATGGTTGCTGGGCTGGCCTATCAAACCTTGCAATGGCTGTAGGGCTGGCCTTTTCAAACAAGGCAAAGGCTGCTGGGCTGGTCCATCAAACTTTGCAACAGCTGTAGGGCTGGCCTATTCAAACAATGCAATGGTTGCTAGGCTGGTCTATCAAACCTTGCAATGATTGCAGGGCTGACCCATCAAACCCTGCAATGGTTGCTGGGCTGGTCTATCAAACCATGCAATGGTTGCTGGGCCAGCCTATTCAAACGGCTGGTCTATCAAACCTTGCAATGGTTGCTGGGCCGGCCTATTCAAACGGCTGGCCTATCAAACCTTGCAACAGCTGTAGGGCTGGCCTATTCAAACAAGGCAATGGTTGCTGGGCTGGTCTATCAAACCTTGCAAATGTTGTAGGGCTGGCCTATTCAAACAAGGCAATGGTTGCTGGGCTGGGGCCTATTCAAATGGCTGGCCTATCAAACCTTGCAATGGCTGTAGGGCTGGCCTTTTCAAACAAGGTAATGGTTGCTGGGCTGGTCTATCAAACCATGCAATGGTTGCTGGTCTGGTCTATCAAAACAGGAAACAACTGCTGAGCTACCTGCCTATCAAAACAGGCAAAATTGTTGCTGGTTTAGCATTTCCAACATTGCAGTTGTTTCTGGGCTGTCCTACAAAGTGAGGCAATTGTTGCTGGGCTTGTATATCAGGAATGTAACAACAAAGGTCTAAATTTCCTACAGTATTTCTCACCTGGCATGCAAGTAAATACATGGCACATGAACTCCACCAAAGGTACATCCCCTATACACACATCTTGTACTTACTCACATGTCAGATGAAAGTTAACAGGGGTGATTCAGGTCTTTGTTGTTAGGTTCCTGTAGCATCTTTTGCATTCTAATTATCTTTCTTTGTTGATTCTCCACATGCACTCGTGCCCGAAGCCTCATTCTGTTTCAGGTTACGACAAAATGGAGGCACAAAGAAATGTTGTGGAGGAGGCAGGTAAAGGGAAGTAAGGAAATGCAAGGGCTGGTCTATAAAACAGGCGATGGTTGCATTCTGGGATGGCCTATAAAAACAGGCAATGGTTGTTGGGATGGCCTTTAAAACAGGCAATGCTTACTGGTATCAATAAAGGCAATGGGTTGTTGGATTGGCCTACCAAAAACAGGCAATGGTTGTTGAGATGGCCCATGAAACAGGCAATAGTTACTGGGATGGCCTATAAAAGGCAATGTTGGGATGCTCTGTAGAACAATGGTTGCTGGGCCATCCTATCGATCAAGACAATGGGTTGCTGGCCTGGTAATTAAAAACAGGCAATGGTTACCGGGATGACCTACAAAACAGGCAATGGTTGCTGGCCTGGTTATCAAAAACAGGCAATGGTTGTTGGGATGGCCTATAAAACAGGTAATGGTTGCTGGGCTGTCCTATCAATCAAGACAATGGGTTGCTGGCCTGGTTATCAAAAACAGGCAATGGTTACCAGGATAGCCAATTTTTGTTGGGATGGTTATCAAAAATAGGCAATGGTTACTGGGATGGCCTATAAAACAGACAATGGTTGCTAGCCTGGTTATCAAAAACAGGCTATGCCTATGGTTTCCAGGACTGCCTATAAAACAGGCAATGGTTGCTGGCCTGGTTATCAAAACAGGTAATGGTTGCTGGGCCATCCTCTCAATCAAGTCCACAGGTTCCTGGCTTGATTATCAAAAACAGGCAATGGTTACCGGGATGGCCTCTAAAACAGGCAATGCTTGCTGGCTTGGTTATCAAAAACAGGCAATGGTTACCAGGATGGCCCATAAAATAGGCAATGGTTGCTGGCCTGGTTATCAAAAACAGGCAATGGTTACTGGGATGGCCTATAAAACAGGTAATGGTTGCTGGTCTGGTTATCAAAAACAGGCAATGGTTTCCAGGATGGCCTATAAAACAGGCAATGGTTGCTGGCCTGGTTATTAAAAACAGGCAACGGTTACCAGGATGGCCTATAAAATAGGTAATGGTTATTGGCTGGTTATCAAAAACAGGCAATGGTTACCGGGATGGACTATAAAACAGGTAATGGTTACTGGGCTGTCGTATCAATCAAGACAATGGGTTGCCTGCCTGGTTATCAAAAACAGGTAGTGGTTGTTGGGATGGACTATACAACAGGCAATGGTTGCTGGCCTGGTTATCAAAAAGAGGCAATGGTTTCTGGGATGGCCTATAAAACCAGCAATGGTTGCTGAGCTGTCCTATCAATACAGACAATGGGTTGCTGACCTTGGTTATCAAAAGCAGGCAATGGTTACAGGGATGACCTATAAAACAGACAATGGTTGCTGGGCCATCCTTTCAATCAAGACAATGGGTTCCTGGTTTGACTATCAAAAACAGGCAATGGTTACCGGGATGGCCTATAAAAGAGGCAATGGTTGCTGGCCTGGTTATCAAAAACAGGCAATGGTTACCGGGATGGCCTATAAAACAGGCAATGGTTGCTGGCCTGGTTATCAAAAACAGGCAATGGTTACCGGGATGGCCTATAAAACAGGCAATGGTTGCTGGCCTGGTTATCAAAAACAGGCAATGGTTACCGGGATGGCCTATAAAACAAGCAATGGTTGCTGGCCTGGTTATGAAAAACAAGCAATGGTTACCGGGATGGCCTATTAAAAAAAAGATGGTTGCTGGCCTGGTTATCAAAAACAGGCAACAGATGCTGGCCTGGGTATCAAAAACAGGCAATGGTTACCAGGATGGCCTATAACACACAATGGTTGCTGGGCTGTCCTATCAATAAAGACAACTGGTTTCTGGCCTGGTTATCAAAACCAGGCAATGATTGTTGAGCTGGCCTATAAAACAGGCAATGGTTGCTGGTATCAGTAATGACAATGGGTTGCTGGCCTATCAGAAACAGGCAATAGTGGCTGGCTTGGCTATCAAAAACAGGCAATGGTTGCTGGCTTGGCTACCAGAAACAGGTAATGGTTGCTGGGCCATCCTATCAGAACATGCACTGGTTGCCAACTCGCTTGCTGGGCTGACCACCTCCAAATTTTTGAGATAGAACATTGACCCGGCTCTTGAAGTGGTCAATGTTCACATAACAGCCCTGAAAAGAAAAAAAAGTCAAATATATTATCAATATCATGTTCAAAATTCATTTATTAAATGTTAACTTCTTGAATTGTCACTCTAATAATCAGCAGTTTTATTTTAAGCCCAATAATCAACAACACTAATTATTTTATTCTTCTCATAGGGAAGCCTTTTTTGGGTGTTTTTGTTGTTGTTGTTTTTTTGGGGGGGGGGGCACTCTCCATGCTTGAAAGAGGTTGGATAAACACACTCCCTACTTGAAAGAGGCTGTATAATCACATTCTGTACTTGAATAAGGCAGTATAATCACACTCTGTACTTCAAAGAGGCAGTATAATCACTCACTACTTGAAAGAAGCAGTACAATATTAATACAGTCAAGTTGATTACTAAGCTGAAAAGGAAGCTCTCCAAGTTAAAAAGCTACACCGCACCTGGAAAGGAATGGGGATGGGGGGAGAAAAAACAAGAGTTTACATTGTTCACTGTGGTGTCTTCAGTACTGAGACACACTGGTCTGCTCAAACACTTCCACAAGGAAACAGCAAAGCTCAACCAAAAGCAAATAAGTATCCTACATTTCATTTTTCACCATCTAACTGTTGTTTGCCTGTTGTTTTGTAGCTTGAAAAAGGGGATTACCCCAAATATTTGCATGTTGTGCTTTGTCCTAATGAATAGCATTCTTTTCTCTCTTTTTTAACCTTTCATGCGTTTGGATCTTGTTTCAGGATGCTAGCAGTCATTCTTGTTTCAGAATCTTTTGTCACTTCCATAAGGCATGCCTGTTTTTCTTCTCCCCTGGTGGTAAAGGGAACTGCCTTCATTTTTTGTGTTTTGGAAAATTTGGGCATAATTATTACCCAAGGACAGTATTGCAATTGAATATTCTTGTTCTTTGTCAAAATTTGGATTTTTCAGGTTGTTTGTATCCAGGCTTTTGTTTGTTTTTTGTATTTTTTGTTGTTTGTTTTTTGTTTTTTGTTGTTGTATTAGGGGGGTTTTCATTTGTTTTTTCACCGCATTCATGTTGATAGAATTTGTGATGCTTTTTTGGTTCAGTTCTCCTCTAAAACCCTAGCAGCAACTGACTAACCTTCAGATGTCTGGTACCACCATTCATGACAAAGCCATTCCTGGAGTGGCAGACACGACGGTTGTTGAAACACAGCATGTCTCCTACCTCCATGCGCCATTCAAACTGAAAAACACAATTATTCATCAACATGTCACCCACATTATGTTACAACAGCTCTGTACTATCAGGATGTCACACACACTGCGCTTCAGGGGGCGGGGATAGCTCAGTGGTTAGAGCGCCGGACTCGTGATTGAAAGGTCGCGGGTTCGAATACCTGCTGGAACGGCGGGAGAATTTTCTTCTCCAGGGTCGACTTTCTGTGCTGACTCTTATTTCGGTATCCGTTCCACCCCCGTGTTACCACAGTAGCACGTAAAAAATCCCGGTCATTCTGCCAAAAGTGCAGATGGCAGGTTACAGCTAAACACACATACACCTTACGTATGTGGATTTTATTGAACCATGCTTCGGCATTGGTCACAACTTGTCCCTAATATGTCAAATGACATCTGAGGACATTAAGCATCAACTCATCATCATCTGTGCTTCACCATGTCTGACACACACATATTCTCTCTCTCTCTCTCTCTCTCTCTCTCTCTCTCTCTCTCTCTCTCTCTCTCTCTCTCTCACACACACACACACACACACAAACACACACACACACACACACACACACACACACACACACACACACACACAAAAAAAAAAAATCTGTCATTATCAACACAACTCAGTCGCCATGGGTATGTGGTCAACAAATATCATACAGGCAGTCTACAAAAGTACAGTGTACTTTACGGGCATGTGGTCAACACATATGCAGGCAGTCAACAAAACAGCAGTGTACTTTATGGGCATGTGGTCAACACATATGCAGGCAGTCAACAAAAGTACAGTGTGGGTCAATACATATGGGTCAATACATATCATACAGGCAGTCTACAAAAGTACAGCGTACTTTATGGGCATGTGGTCAACACATATGCAGCCAGTCAACGAAAGTACAGCGTACTTTATGGGCATGTGGTCAACACATATGCAGGCAGTCAACGAAAGTACAGCGTACTTTATGGGCATGTGGTCAACACATATGCAGGCAGTCAACGAAAGTACAGCGTACTTTATGGGCATGTGGTCAACACATATGCAGGCAGTCAACGAAAGTACAGCGTACTTTATGGGCACATGGTCAACACATATCATGCAGCCAGTCAATAAAAGTACAGTGTACTTGATGGACATGTGGTCATAAATACCATCAAATCACAGTTTCAGTCAGACACTGTGTACCATAAATACTTTACTGTCATGTGATAGTCAGAAGCATGCATCAAGATCTCATGGAATAAATGCTTGTTTAGTCAGCTAAAGCACACAAAGAACAGCAGACATTTTGGACTGTGATCTGCTTGTCAGGGGAAAGAACTTGATGTAATCACCATACCTGTACAGGAGCATCTTTCACTGCTTTGGCAAATGCAATGTGTGCCTTGTAAAAAGCCTCCACTTGGTCCTGATATGACAAAAAATGAAACATAAGAAAAAAGGCATCTTTCACTGCTTTGGCAACTGAAATGTGTGCCTTGTAAAAAGCCTCCACTTGGTCCTGATATGACAAAAATGAAACATCAGAGGAAGAAAACTGATTTTGCCATTTTTATCAAATGAATAGTCCAACAGAGAAAGAGCAAAATCCGCAACAACAACAAAACAATAAAAGCTATTTCAGTTTGGTGAAATTTGTTTAACACCAATTTGTCTCCAAAGAGACAGTGGTAGGGGACTGAGATCCCAGGAGGTGGGGAAAGAGGGAGACTATACCTAACGCTACACTGCCACCACCAGAATGACTCCTGCATTAGGATGGTCAGCGATGGGAATCATTTTAATGTTTCATTAATTGTGAGGGACGGAGTCACAAGACAGTGTCCACAGACCGCAACTTTTGAAGAGAGAGGAGAGCCGAAGCAGAATAGAACTGAGGTCTGCCTAACCGTGAGGCCAAACCTGCTCACTGCTTGGCCAAACTGGCTCAGGAACAAAAGCTATGTCATAAGTATCAAAATATATATGGACCCCTGTCCCACACAGACACCTGTTCCAGACATTCTGATTTGTAGCAAGTCAAACACAGGCCCCTTTTTTCTGTGATGTACACTGGCCCACCAGATCTGTACATGTGAAGGACAGAAAACTCTCTCTCTCTCTCTCTCTCTCTCTCTCTCTCTCTCTCTCTCTCTCTCTCTCTCTCTCCATATATGTAGAGAGAGAGAGAGAGAGAGAGAGATACACAGAGAGAGATGACATACTGACTACATATATATAGATAATAGATATAGATATATGGAGAGAGAGAGAGATGACATACTGAAGCGCAATCAGAAAAGACTTGTACAGAAGAGAAAAAATCTGAAACAAGAATGACTGCTAGCACTCTAAAAGGTTTTGTCTTGTCCTAATAAATAGCATTCTTTTGAAACTTTCATGTGTTTGGGTCAGATTTGTACACAGATATACTGAGATTGAATCTGGCCATCACTCAAGATTAATTTCAATGGGGTACATCAATATGTTGCTTATATGATAACCTGCTGATGAAAACAAATTAAATAGGTCTTTAAAACAAACCCTCTATTTTCAGGTCCATAGACCCATCTTGTGTAAGAATACAAATGAGAATGAGAGCTAACCAGGACAGCTCAGTGGTACAGCACAGATAGCTCAGTGGTAGAGCAGGGATAGCTCAGTGGTACAGCAGGGATAGCTCAGTGGTAGAGCACCAGACTCCTGGTCAAAATGTTGCAGGTTCAAGTCCCCACCAGAGCGGCAGAAGAATTTTCTTCCCTAGGGTCAACTTTCTGTGCCGACTTTTGTTTCAGTATCCATTCCATCCCCGTGTCACTGCAGTAGTATGTATATGGTTTCAGTCATTCTGCCAAAAGTGCAGGTGGTAGGCTACAGTTTAAACACACAGACACCCAACACATACGGCTTCAAATGAAGTGACACTGTAAACTGGTGCATAGTTGTATAGTGTACACAGAACATGTGCTGAGACGGCAGCAGTTTCACAAGGCAGTAGCCATGAAACAAGCAAACAGCACTTAAGTACACCACTTAGGTGGATATTCAAAAACATGCTACAAAAGGCTACAGCCACTCATTCAGAATCACATGTGACAAGAGCACAATGAGTCTGCTCGAGAGCAGAGAACAGCACTATATAAAAAGTGATCAATAACATATGAAGTTAGCAAGACGAGTAAAAGTGCAATATTAAGCTGTGAAACTTACTTCTGGCACCTCTATGGGCCCTTCATGAGCTGGCTCCCAGTGTACACCAACAATCTGCAATTAGCATACATGCCATGTTAACGTACTAATGTGACAGGGATCAAAACCGACTCTGGGTTCATTAGAAAAGCCACTCCACATTGGCCAGCTCTCACTGTCAGGTGCTTCCCAAATGTGCCAAATGAACCCACATCTCAAGGTTTGTTAATGTAATAAGTTCTGGATATCAATGGGCATGGGAATTTTCAGCTAGTTAGCAAATAATTATGCACTACAAAGCTGCCTGCTAAAATTTCCTGATCCCCCCCCCAAAATTCAACCTCAAAACAAAAACTGTAGAGCACCTGCATTCTTAAGATTGCAGAAATGCATCTTTCTTTTATTTTATTTTCTGTTATCCAAGTATTTACTATATCCTGACTGGGTGTAAAACACCAAGTTACTTACTTACCACTATAATGTTTTAAGTGCACGACAGCAATTTACCACACAGTTCAAATTATTTCTTCTTGCCCAAGGAGGTCGGTGGTGGGGGTGGAGGGGGTCACTGCTACCTCAACCCCTGAAATGAGTGTTGCCCCTGAACTTCACTAGAGCATGTTGGCCCTTGCACCCCAGCCTTTCAGTTTTCGGCAGCTGAGCCGCTGGCAATGCTCATGGGAAGACTGCATAAGCAGTACTACCTGTTTTTCTGGATTCAGTCCAATGAGAGGCCTGGTGAAGGTCATGTGAACAGGCACGCTCCTGAAAAAGACACACTGGCAATACTCATCCCAAGTCTCTCAGACCATCAGTTACAAAAACCAACATTTCGGGAGGGGGAGACAATTAGTTTTAGCCAACAGAGTCGTCTCCCAGTGTTCAATGAGCAGCTGTGCTGTTGTTGTTGCTGTTGTTAATTACTTTTATACAGTGCTATTCTCCACTCTCAAGCAGACTCATCCCTATGTGGTTGACTAGGCTCAAAGCATCAACTAACTATAACTCTTCTTGGAGGTGATTCTGAACGAGTGACAGTAGCTTATTAGAGCCTGCTTTCGAATGTCCATCAAAGTGGTGTACTTAAAGCACTATTTGGTTGTTACATGACTGCTGCCATGTGAGATTTCTGCTGTCTCTGCACACATTCTGTGTACACCACACAACCATGCACCAGCACATTGCTGGCTTGAACAGTTCACTGCCAAAAATATACCCAGTGCCACCTTGCTAGTCTAGGGGAGATAATTTGCAGCTGACCTGAGTTTTAAGTCCCAAGGGTGCTCAGCACCACTAAGCAAGTCAATCTCTCACTAATTTGTCCATTCCACTGTGGTTCTCATTAAAGGCATTAAGATGACGCATTGAAAAAAAAAAAAAAAAAGAGAGTGAGAGAGAGAGAAGAAGAAGAAAAAGAAAGGAAGCAGCCTTCTCAAAGTATTTGCTCCACTGGGAGAAGACATCAGACTATAAAACACTTCAAAGCAAGGTTTTGTTTCCAAATTCCACATTGATTTTACATAGAATTTTAAAACAGAATTTTGTGAGTGGTGATTACAAGGCCCAAAAGTACACAGCAATATAGAAATAACTGCATGCTCACACTGCCTGAGGAGCAAGATCAAAGAGGAGGAATTTTTTTACTGAGTTTTGTGAGTGGTGATTACCAGGCCCGGGAGTACACAACAACATAAAAAGAACAAGATCAAAGAGGTCGCAGGGAGCCATCAGACCAGCAGCGTCAGCTGACTGTGTTTTCTCTACATCCAGTCCCATGAATCGTCACTCATAACACTTGGTTTCCAAATTCAACATACAATAAAAACTAAGAATTTTAAACAAAATCCCTGATTAGGAGATTTTATTTTAGGATCTTCTACGCATTTCACAAAGCATATTTTGAGAAAGCCGGTTTGTTTATAGTGCAATTTTCTTTCAGAAAAGGCAGTTAAGTGTAAACACTAACAGACACGTTAGCTAGTCTTATATACCTGCCGTAGTGAATTTTCTGGAAAGTTGCAGGAATGGTGGCCAGGGCCTCAAATTCAGCAGGGTGTGAAAGACGGAACTCGTTGGCCACCTTGAAGACATCCACGATGAGACTCTCACCCCCAACCACGCAGTCATCAAACCTGCAGCAACACCAGTGATGCCCTCAGACACCCATAAAATCGCCTACAAGTGAAACATATACATGTACTCAGGATTGCATCTTTAGTCTGCCAGGCCACTTGTGCTGCTCATCAAACCTGCAGCAACACTACTAATGCTGTTAGACATCCATAAAATCACCTACAAGCGAAACACATACATGTGCTCAGGATTGTATCTGTAGTCTGCCAGTCTTGCTCATCAAACCTGCAGCAACACCAGTGATGCCATCAGACACCCTTAAAATTGCCTACAAGTGAAACATACATGTGCTCAGGATTGTATCTGTAGTCTGCCAGTCTTGCTCATCAAACCTGCAGCAACACCACTGATGCCATCAGACACCCTTAAAATTGCCTACAAGTGAAACATATATAGACATCTGCTCAGGATTGTATCTGTAGTCTGCCAGTCTTGCTCATCAAACCTGCAGCAACACCAGTGATGCCCTCAGACACCCATAAAATCACCTACAAGTGAAACACATCCATGTATTCAGGATTGTATCTGTAGTCTGCCAGTTTTGCTCATCAAACCTGCAGCAACACCACTGATGCCCTCAGACACCCATAAAATTGTCTACAAGTGAAACACATACATGTACTCAGGATTGTATCTGTAGTCTGCCAGTCTTGCTCATTAAACCTGCAGCAACACCAGTGATGCCCTCAGACACCCACAAAATCGCCTGCAAGTGAAACACATACATGTACTCAGGATTGTATCTGTAGTCTGCCAGTCTTGCTCATTAAACCTGCAGCAACACCAGTGATGCCCTCAGACACCCACAAAATCGCCTGCAAGTGAAACACATACATGTACTCAGGATTGCATCTTTAGTCTGCCAGCCACTTGTGCTGCTCATCAAACCTGCAGCAACACCACTGATGCCCTCAGACACCCATAAAATTGCCTACAAGTGAAACACATACATGTACTCAGGATTGTATCTGTAGTCTGCCAGTCTTGTTCATCAAACCTGCAGCAACACCACTGATGCCCTCAGACACCCTTAAAATTGCCTACAAGTGAAACATATACATGTACTCAGGATTGTATCTGTAGTCTGCCAGGCCAGTGGAGAGTCAAGAGCAAGAGTACTGGCTCTCAAAAGCCAAAGTTAAGCATGACTGAGCAAGGTCACCACAGGGATGGGTGGTGCTATGTATCATGTGAGCGCTCAGGGCATTGCTCAGGGCATGATAAACATACATTATTATTAATGTTAATACATGTTAAGACAAAGCATGTTAGCTGGATTCTTATCACCACCTCAATTGCACTGGGTCACCCAACAAAGCATGTGGCACTCTTCAAACTGCTTCTTAGTGCAGAATGACAAATGCAAGCTGGGAAACACCCTTGAAGAAATTCATGTTTCATGGGTTCAGTTTAACTACCTTGCCTTAAGCAGAAATTCCCCTTGAATGAGGTCAGCTGGGTTAACCCAGTAAACATGCTGGATCTGATCCCAGAAGCGGGCCCGATGATTCTTGCACACCGGCTTGCCTCCAGACCGGATCCGTTTGGCAAAAAACATGACACAGTCAGCCAGAACCAAATTGGATCCAGGCAGTTTTGCACAATATGTTCCAGGCCATCTGTTAAAGAAAGCAAGCAAGTCTGAAAGTGGGAAACCGGTAGTGGGCCAGTTGTGTTCTGCCAGAACCTGGGCCCGATGATTCTTGCACACCGGTTTACTTCTGGACCAGATGTGTTTGCCCAAAACCTGACCAGGTCATCCAGATCAGACCCGGATCAATTCTGCACAACATGATCTGGGTCTTCTTTGCAAAAACAGAAGTGGGAAGTTGGATCAGGCATGTATGATCCAGCCTGATTCTGGCGGCACACAGGCCATAATGGCCACAACTGGCCATGACCAAAACCATTCTGAACTGGATCCGGCATGTTTATTGGGAAGCTAGTTTCACTCTGTTTTACTTACCAAGTGTAGTGTCAGCTGGCTCTCAGAGTCTGGACGACTGACCCATCAATCAATCTGACAAGCTGGCGTGGGTGACTTGCGTCAGACTACACCCAGACAAAATATCACACTCACTTGAGGGTGTGGAGAAACTGAAGGCCAGGTGGTGACTCGTAGTACAGCAAGTCCTGGTGATACACAAGCCCATCCGCTGAATACGCAACATTGGTCAGCTGATGATCTGACACGTGTACATCAAACACCTGCAGAGAGAACATACGGCCGTCAGTAACAATAACATTCTAACAGGAACAGTGAATCAATGACTACCAGGGAAAAAAGTAACTGTTTGGCCCAATCTATCACAAAGCAATCAAAGCAATTCATGCTTGAACATGAAGTTCCCCAAACTGGTATTGATGGATGGAGGAGAGAGCCCTGGAAAATTGGATGGGAATTAATATGTTTATCATTCTTGTAAAGTTCTATTGGTGACTGAATTTAAGGCTCATAATCACATGCACTCATGTACACATGCATTCACGCATGCACACACACATGTATACACACTTGTTAAATGCACACACACACACGCACGCATGCATGCACACACACACACACACACACACACACACACACACACACACACACACACACACACACACAGCACAGCACAGCACAGCACAGCACAGCACTATTCAACATAGATGATAATAATGACTGCAGTCTGTACTCACATCATCATAAATGGTGTCCTGTATGGGGCCAATCATTTCTGCCATCTGAAACATTTTCAGTGTTCAGTTGAACATTTGATGATGATGATGATGATGATGATGATGATGATTGTTCATTTATAGAGCACTCAAAACAGCCACTGGAAAGCCATGTTTGTGGTGCATACTTGGAGAGTCACTTTAAATGATAAAAAAATTATCAATTAAAAAAAAGGCATTACACAAAGACAAAAACAAAGAAACAATTTAGTCTGAAATTTCAAGCGCTTATAAATAATTTTAAACAACAACCTCACTGTTTCATTATTTCTTGATGTTTTTGTCTGTTTGGCACACTTATTCTCAGCCAGTTGATGTAAGTTTCAAAATGACCTGTGGTCTTCAAAGTATATATAACTGGACCAATGTCCAAACAGTGGACAGCAGTTCACAGCCATGTGACCAACACTTGAGTATAATCTTCAATGGCCAGTGTTCAACTCTTAGCTGAAGCAGGGTGAGGGACTTTTCAGTTCTTCTCAGTCAACATGCTGCATGCCATGTGCTAAGATTGTTGCACACTTTTTAAAGACCCAACGCTGTCTTCCTTTTAATAACAGATGCCCTAAGGACTTGTAGAATAGAAACAGATGTAGACAATGCAAAACATAGTAGTAACATCACTAAATGATGGTTGTGGCTACACCCAATGGAAGAAGAAGAAGACGAACTACCACAGACTGACCTAATTCATACAAGTGTGAAAACTGTCACAAAAAGCAATCTTGTTCATCTGTGCAAACAAATAACCCCATTAACATCACCCAACATTTTTCTTACCTTCATCACCATAAACTCTTCAGTAGGTACACCTTTGATGACACAGAATCCATAATCACTCAGACTCTTCACCCATCTTGGAGAGGAAGAAAAACAAATGACAATATGAGTTACCATGACCACTGATTCAGCATGTGACGCACACCAACAAACCTTCATTCACCATTTCCTTCCCTGCCCCAGTCACACATCATGCAATACAAAACTGTTTCACCTGCAGCAATTGTTACACTACTACATAACAAAAAAATGATAACAGCAAAAACCACAGTGCTCAATTTATCAAATCATTATCCCTAATTATCGCTGATAAAATTAATCTCTACCATCATCATCAACAGAAGCACTTTGGGCTTACATTAGGTGTAACTGTAAGCACCTTACAAACATTCTTTTACGTTACATGATCATCACTTTCTCAAAAATGTCCTACCTGTACACACCATCTTCTCTCTTTGTCAGATCCTGGTATGACAGTTCTGGAACTTTCTGGTAACAGACAGTCATCAGGAAATACTACAATTTCATAAATGCACAAAATGTTTTAACAACCTCAATAATCATGCCTGTTATATCAACAAGAAGCATTTAACTCTGTGTGTGTATGCTTAAGTGCATGTCTGCATGCACAGTGTGTGTGTGTGTACACAAGCATCCATGTGTGATGTGTGTCTGTGTGTGTCTGTGTGTCTGTGCGTGTGTGTGTGTGTGTGTGTGTGTGTGTGTGTGTGGAGGGGGCGTTATGTGTATGTGCATGTATGTATGTATGTAATGTGTGTGTGTCTGTGTGTCTGTGTGTGTGTGCATGCGCGCAGGCATGCATATGCATGTATGTGTGTGTGTGTGTGTAAATGCATGTGTGTGTGTGTGTGTGTGTGTGTGTGTCTGCGCGTGCATGCAGATGTGTATGCATGCATATGTAAGTGCATGCATGCGTGCATGTGTGTGCTGTACCATGTTCCTTTGTAAATCTCCAACACTGCTGACACTTTTGTTTTACCTGAACAGCTGTTTATTATGGCTACTTGGGACTCTTTACACATAGGCACTTGCAGCATGTGGCACACATTATCATCCACAAAGCTTAGACACGTAGCTTGCCATACTCAAACCATGGGTTTTCCGTCTTGGTCATAAAGCTTACACATTTAGCATACAACGCTCAGACCACGGATTTTCCATCTCATCCAAAAAATGTACGCATTTAGCATACCATTCTCAGACAAGTTTCTTTTCTGTTTCATCCAGAACATTTTACACACTTATTTGCCACACTCAGACCAAACATTTTCCATTTCTCTCAAAACACTTACATGCTTAGAAAAAAAAGGGGAAAAAAGGTTTAAAGAACACTTATCAGGTATCAGAACAATCACGTTTTGTTGCATTCTTTCTAAGCCTTTGTACAATTCAATCTTTTTCAGAACGCTAGCGGTCAACTGTTTAAGATTTTTTTGTTTGTTATTTACACAACTTATCATTCACAGACCTGAGGGTTTTCCATCATCTAAAAAAATCTTACACATTTACCTTACCAAACTGGAACAAAGAAGACAAGGGAACCACATGTTACATCCTGCACCTTTCACACTCACCGTTGCATATGTGTTGACTTCGACTGCTGCTTTTTTCATGCTGAGGGATGTAGCCGAGTGGTCGTACTGCTTGAGGAACAAGACTGGGACATGCCCCTCATGCTGCTCCTTCCCTCCAAACTGTATCACCAAGTTGTCACCTGCAATGCCGTTCAGATGAACATTGCCAATCATGCAAACATGGGAACTGTTTGAAAGGTAACGTAGGGGGAATTTCCGAGAGACAGGGTGGAGCGCGTATGGGCTTTTCTGAGCGCATAGATATCATCTTGAACTGAGCTGAACTGAACTTGGATGGAAATTAACAGCAGTCAAACTGGATACCCTGGAAATTATATATCCTCCAGGGTTGATCACATTATCAATTAAACATTCATGGGTTGTTGTTGTTGTTGTTGATTTGGTCTGTATTCACATTTCACTATGGTACTGACTGAACTGAACAGTGAAGCACCAACATGAAAGCAGACAGCCTGTCTATGGTAGGAAAACAGGCTGAAATATAGACACACATATCTTCACATATAATGATATATGCATCCTTGCACACACACACACACACACACACACACACACACACACACACACACACACACACACACACACACACACACACACACGCACACCAAAACAAAACAACAACAAAACTGACATAGGTACACACCTTTTCTGACAACAGACTGGATGGTAACATTAGGATCAAAGTCTTCACACAGAAATAGCCTTTGACCTGTGTGTTCCTCCAGGCATTCTTTGCAGTGACAGCTGTAGCGCAGCCACAGACTGTGGAAACTGGAACCAAAATCAGCTTTGCAGTGACAGCTGTAGCGCAGCCACAGACTGTGGAAACTGGAACCAAAATCAGCTTTGCAGTGACAGCTGTAGTGAAGCCACAATGTGTGAAAAACAGGACAGAAAATCAGCCTTGTAGTGACAGCTGTGGTGCAGTGACAGCTGTAGTGAAGCCACAATGTGTGAAAAACAGGACAGAAAATCAGCCTTGCAGTGACAGCTGTGGTGCAGCCATACAGTGTATAAAAAAAAACTAGACAGAAATCTCCTTGCAGTGACAGCTGTTGTACAGCCACAAAGTGTTAAAAACATGTCAGAAATCAACTCTGTAGTGACACAAAGTTTTAAAAACTGGAAACGACATCAATTTTGCAGTGACAGTAACTGTTACGTGATCACAACTGAGCGTGGTCACCACATGGATGGGTGACTGTTACATGCTAGGCTTTGTGCCTGTCTCCAGATTTCTCCGGAGTCAGATTCTGTACAAACTCTACTCTGCAGCCTTAGATGAGACTACAAACTGAGGTCTCCCCTATTTGTATACACATTATGCAAAAAGATCACATTAGGCACATTAACGATCCTGAAATCTGCGTTAGAGTTCAATGGATTATGGAAACACCCAAATAACTAAGCATGCACTAAAAGAGCCTGAGTCTTCAAATGTTGAAGTTGTACACAATATGGATCAAGAAGAAGACAGTGTTAGTTTAAAAAAAACTAAAAAACATTCACATTTTGCCTTTGGTGTGTTTTGTGTTTTAGCCTCTTTTGTGAATACAGGCAATCAGCCCTGTTTCAGATCTGGGCATGTTCAGTTTATTCGCACAATGCAGTGCCAACAAAATACTGCACTAACTTGGACTGTTGGCCATCATGCCAGGTGATGGTGAGAACCTTGCCCGTCTTGTTGACTGCATAACTGGTTATCTCCCCTTGGGCTGTCAGCGGTTTATCCTGTTGGAACCAATTTAGCCACTGGAGGTAACATGACTGTATCATACATTGGTGATCATGAATTACATGAAATGGTACATCATAACTGCATAACTGGTTATCTCCCCTAAGGCTGTCAGTGGTTTATCACACTCCGAGCATCGCTTTCTGGCACCTTCCTCTAAACTGTCTGATTTGGTTATGTCACTGAAAGGGCACTCTTTATCTCCATGCAGCTGTCCACCAACATGGTCAGTGCCTTCTGAAAGGTTTGGGTACTGGTAAGACTGTGGAAGCAACCTAGCACCCAAGCACGCACGTAAACATGAGACACATCCACCCTGGGTAAAAATAGAGTTCTGTCTCGATTCAAACAATTTTGGTTTATTTGAGCTGGCGTAAGCAACATGGCCAGTTAAAAAAGAAATGTCTGATATAATTTAAGTTGATTGTAACAAACTTACTACTGTCTGAGTACCAACAAAAAAACTGTTCATTAGCTGACAGTTTTCTGGGACCTATGGCATAACTAAATACAGTAGTGGTTGAAGGAAGGGTGTTATCAACTAGTGCTTGGAGTCGGGACTGTATTATTGGTGAGCATGAATTACATGAAATGGTACATCATAACTGCATAATTGGTTACCTCCCCTTAGGCTGTCAGCAGTTTATCCCGTTGGAACCAATTCAACCACTGGAGGTAATATGACTGTATTACTGCTGATCATGTATTACGTGAAATGGTATGTCTGTTTGGAACAATTTCCCTCAAACACTCCACCACTCTGATTCTGCTTCCTCTTTTAAAGCTGCCCTCAAGATGCACCTGTTCAGTAAGTGCTTCTAAACTATTTTTCACAGCTGTGCCTATCACCCAATCCAGCACGTGTGTGCATGTTTTTTGAGTGTGTGTGTGTGTGTGTGTGTGTGTGTGTGTGTGTGTGTGGGTGGGTGGGTGGGTGGGTGGGTGTGTGGGTGTGTGTGCGTGCGTGCGTGGGTGTGTGTGCGTGTGTGTGTGCATGTGTGTGTGCGTGTGTGCATGTGTGTGTGTGTGCGTGCGTGCGCGTGCGTGCGTGCGTGTGTGTGTGTGTGTACGTGTGTATATGCGTGTGTGTGTTCGTGTGTGTGTGTGTGTGTGTTCGTGTGTGTGTTGTTAATGTTATTGTAAAGCACCCTGTGCTCCCACCTTGCACAGTAGATGGGCACTCTAGAAATCCTCTTTATTATTGTAACTGCATAACTGGTTACCTCCCCTAAGGCTGTCAGTGGTTTATCCTGTGGGAACCAGTTCAGCAACCAGTGGTAACATGACTGATGAAATGGTACATCACAACATCATTATTAATGATAATAATAAATCAAGCTTTCAACAGTGCCATACCATTGACTGAACAGCCTCACAGCACACAAAAGTGACATTAATCAACCACATTAGCAGAACAATCTGCTCTGACAGCAAGCTCCATCCCCAAGTCTGGCAAACAAGCAGAAAAGGGTTTTTCTAGACAGACTTAGCCTCATTAATGTACAGCTGCTGATTTGCTGGGATGTGTTTTCTGTGCTTTTCGAGTGACAGCGGGGAGTGGTTCATTCTACAACAGCCCAGCTCTGAAATTATTCTAAAAATCTGAAAATATCAAGTTCATGCAGTGTGTATTTATAAATCATGTTTCCCCAAATATAAAAATGCTCCAAAATGATTGAACGAAAACAATGAGCAGGAAACAACAACAGTTGAACAAAAAAGACTGAATAAAAACAAAGGAGCAAAAACAAAAACAGCTGAGTGACTACAAACAAAAACACATCTCACCGCTTTCCTACTGGCAGCAGGGGCAGCAGATGAGGCTGCAGCACACAGGGCAGGGTGGGGGGCCAGTCCTTTAGGCTGCAGGAGTCTGGCTCCACTGATGACTGTTAAAACAAGCATCAAAACCATCAAACATCAACAGCAGATGTTTAGCGTTACATATAATATAAATGAGCAGTCACACCCACCTTCCTCTTTTCATTTCCCTCCACCCCCTCTTTCCACTTGTTCCCCCTCCTTCTCCACCCACCCTCCTTTACCTACACCTCTCTATCTCCCTTTATAATATATATATACACCTTCTTCTAAATTCCGTTAAGCCATTGTGAACTCTTTGTGAACAGTTTGTTCGGTCCTACACGACAGTTACAGTTCGTGTTTTTTATTCATCAAGTTTTTGTCACCAGGTATTTTAAGAATCACTGTGTGAACCATGTTTTTACCCATGTTCAGTTGTAAAAAAAAATAACCCCCCAAGGAAGGCAGTCGCCAAAAAGTTGGGAATTTTATGCCAGCTTGTAGGTTTTCTTTGTATCCCCCACCTTCCCCAACAGCAGCATAACCAGCAACGGGAACTGTGGCTCCTGAACCTAATAAGAGGTATGAGCCAGTTTGGCCTAGCGGTAAGGTGATAGGCTTGTAAGCGGAAAGACCTTGGTTCCATGCTGCTTCGAGTTCGACTCTCCCTTCTCTTCAAAAAGGTTGTGGTCTGTGGACACTTTCTTGTGACTTTCCTACTGAAACATTAAAATGGCTCTCATCGCTGCCCATCTTAATGCAGGAATCATTCTGGTGGTGACAGTGTAGCGATAGGTATATAATCTCCCACTTCCCCCACCTCCATACCCCCTTCCCCCCTTTTCCCATTCTTAATAAGCCTTATGGTTTCTGTGGATGTTAAGCATGTTTACTTATTTACCTAATAAGATAATCAACATTTTTCATAAAATCATTTTAATACAGTGTTTGATACACACAAGATAAAATAATACCTGCAACTGCTGAGAATCCTCAACATAAAAAAAATGTCATAAAAAGTGGAATGGTCAGTTAAATTAAACTCTGTGTGTGAGTGTCTGTGTGTGTGTGTGTGTGTGTGTGTGTGTGTGTGTGTGTGTGTGTGTGTGTGTGTGTGTGTGTGTGTGTGTGTGTGTGCGTGATGACTGCACACATCTGTATAGTGTATGCCTTTGTAAGCACCACAGTCTCTCTTATGAGACAGGGGTGCCATAAATTACCTACAGTATTGCTATTGCTATATTTCCCTGCAAACAACAACCCCTCACTTTAACACCATTTTTACTTGGCCTTCAAAAGTATGTCCTAAAAGATAAGGCATGTGTCCTAAAAACCTCTCAAGTTGCCAGTACCTTTACACCCATGTGTTCTAAAAAACACACAAAAAACACAGTTCCACTGTATTCGCAATTTACCTCTCAAGTTGCCAGTACTTTTACACCCATGTCGACTTGACCTTGAGCTAAGGGTGTTGTACATTAGGCGTGTTGTCTGCACTTGACCCAGCCTGGGTGGCAGACATCGCATCAGCTTCGTTACACTTTGGGAGAGTGCCATCATCTGAGAAATAAACAGCACGAGAAGCATTTTGTACACTATACATATATACACATTACACTGATTGATTGATGATTGCTTATATAGCGCTATTCTCCGCTCTCTTGAGCAGACTCACTGCGCTCGCAGGTGGTTCTACATGAGTGACTAGCTTTTGATAGCATCTTTTGAATATCCACTGAAGTGGTGTACTTACAGCACTGACATGGCTGGTGCCACATGAAACTGCAGCTGTGCCGGTGCAAGTTCTGTGTACACCATACAACCATGCACCATGTCACTTCATGCAAAGCCACATATGTAAGGTGTATGAGTGTTTAGCTGTAACCTGCCACCTGCAGTTTTGGCAGAATGACCAGGGTCTTTTACGTGCTACTGCGGTAACACGGGGGTGGAACAGATACTGAAATAAGAGTCAGCACAGAAAGTCGACCATGGAGAAGAAAATTCTCCCGCCACTCCTGCAGAGATTCAAACCTGCAACCTTTGAATCATGAGTCCGGCGCTCTAACCACTAAGCTATCCCCGCCCCCTACATTACAATTCAACAAAACTTTATTGTTAAGTGTCAATACAACTGCACTAGGAATGTTTCCTGGTGCCAAGTACACTCATCACACATTCACGCCAATCATAAACATCATTAAAGTACAACAGCAAATATGAGACATCCAGGTAAAAAGTCTTTCATAAATAAATACATGAGAAATCCAACTGATTTCTCCAGCGCAACCTCTGAACAAGGCCCGACTGACACTCCCTTTTATTTTTCAAGTTTCATGTTTCATCCTCATTGTTATCCGCAAAGCAATGGTGTTTCTAAATTTATCACAATAAATCACAGGCAAAATCTGGGCCTGCCATACCTCAGACTCATCTAAAGTACATAATTATTTACCCAAATATGTTAAGAGCTCTCAAGACTCCACTGGTTTACTGACAAAATGCTGTATTCCTCAGTCTCTATTGTGTTGAGGAACAACAGCATGGGCTAAGAGAGACAAAGCGTATAATTGTGGAGAGAGAGAGTGTGTGTGTGTGTGTATAACAACAGTCCAAGCACGTCCTGGTTTAAAAAATATATATATATAAAAATTGGCCCACGGGGGCTTAATTGTCAAGGCCTGCCTGGTCGGCTGGATTCCGGCTACGACTCGTGATTTGAATTATAAAATACGTCCTATGACACACGCCAACATACATATATATATAATATCAGTCTGGTAAGTTGGTTTAGTTTATTATTGCTCTACCATTAACAAAAACTCAATCAAACGTGAAGTTAATTAATTACGCTGTGTTCAATGGCTGTTTTAGTTACGGGCGAAGTTTACATCGCGTACTCGTAGCCAGACTGACTATAATTATGTACAGTCATTGTCAAAAAATTAAGCCACTTACAGTAGCTGATACTGATCAGCAGATGAGAGTCATTTGACATGACTTTCGGTAATCTTGAATTTTACCCTAACACCGTAACAGACTTTTTCAATTCCTTTTTCCTGCATCGCTTGGCCTTGGCTTGGTCGCTAAAGTCTCTCTCTGTCTCTGTCTCTCTCTCTCTCTCTCTACACACACACACACAACACACCACACACACACACACACACACACACACACACACACACACACACACACGTGCATAAACGCACACAAGCTCCAATTCACACCTGCGTTCGTACAGGCTCTAATTCAAGCATGCACGCGTACTAACCTCTCAAACCGTCAGATGGTCGGTCATGGACTAGAACAACCTTGACCTGTTCAAGATTTTGACCCCTTTCCGTGAGGTCCAGCTTAGTCCACTACACATTAGCTGGACCTGGCAGATAGCAAACGGGAAGGACGTTTCTGAAGAGGCAGGGGCAGAATTCTAGCATTAATTTGTGCGACACATAGGTGGCCGATGTTATGTCAGTCTAGTCTTAAATAATGAATACATGCAAGCGCCTATTAAATGGCTAACCTCAATAGCAAACACACATAGCACTAGATAGTACGGTCCAGATGGACCGGTCAGTAACAACCACATCAGTAATATAGACAATGCCCGACAGCTATACTGACTCCAGGATTCCCGCCACTACGGCATTCCCAGGGCGAGCCATTGTAGTACAAGAGACACTGATGATGGTGATGTGGGGCTTCGTGTCCTCGGATGTCGGGCTGACATTAGGGACAAACTGTAAGATGATGATGTGGGGCTTCGTGACCTCGGATGTCGGGCTGACATATTAGGGACAAACTGTAAGATGATGGTGATGTGGGGCTTCGTGTCCTCGGATGTCGGGCTGACATATTAGGGACAAACTGTAAGATGATGGTGATGTGGGGCTTCATGTCCTCGGATGTCGGGCTGACATATTAGGGCCAAACTGTAAGAAACTCCGGCTCTAAAAGTAAAGATGAGTGGGGGGGGGGGGGGGGGGGAGAGTCGCTTTGGCTTCAGTATGTGTAATCATGTCCGGGGGGCAGCAAGGCGCCTACTGCTGGATAAAAAATATGTTTTGTTGTTGGGGGTGCATTTTACTGCGGATAAAAAACGACGACCACCTGCTCACAGCTGTAGATGGGCCTGTAATGAGGGCAGCATACATTTAAAATTCTTGATCCATCCAGCTTTTGTTAAAGGAAGAAACCTTAAAATGCTGGTTATGGTTGAGACATTCTGCTCCCCAGCCACGCAGCCGCCGGAGCGACGCAGGAGACAGACTTTCCATCCCACTACTTATTGCCTGTGCCGGGAATCATTCTTAGAGTAAATTCCAATAAAGTAGTTGTGTAACCGATGATACAGTTGCACTGTTATGTCACAGAGTTTGGTCAAAACTGACATGACAGCCGCCTGTTATTGATAAGTTTGTTTTTTAATCAGAGGCAGGGGTAGAATTCTAGCATTTTGTGCAACTGACATACTGGTGGCCGCTACACACACACTGTACCGTGGCCGCAGTGACTGACAGAGACTGAGAGAGTGCTCTCAGGGGTGCAGTGACACACCGGCCACTGTTCCACGTGCTTGGTGAGAGTCAGTCCCGCAATGCACGCACGGACGGGCGCGGAACGGACGCCGAGAACGACTAACAGAGATTCATGATTCAAGATTCATTTATAATCTCATCAGAGAAATCAAAAACTGACGTGGCTGAACATTAACTACATCACACTGTGAGTACGCAATAACACATATTGTATATTTTCAGTAAAACTCAAAAACTGAACAGTTATTGAAATACAAATGGTACCTATCATAGTTACTGAAACAAACTAGTCATTTACGTAATTTACACACTGACACATGCACATACACGCACACACACGCGCGCGCACTCTGATGTTTGAATATAAAAATGCTTTCTTTCTTTCTTTCTTTCTTTTTTTAAGAAGTTTTATTGCCCTACAGCGTGACACTCAAATTAGTAGCGACTGAGAAAGCCGCAGGGTTTTGTTTACAGCGGCCCGCATACTGGCTCAGCAGATGGCACGTACGGGACTGAAGCCCCGCTCTATACACACACACACACACACACACACACACACACACACACACACATACATAGGCTGCACTCCGGGAGTCTCACGTATTCCACCCGCTGCACATTTCAAGCCGCCCAGTCACAGTGGACTCTCAATCTGGTCAGCATGAACTTGTTTGACCGGCTCATGAGGTACGTGGAACATCATCAAGTTTTGTCTAAGTCGTTCTGCTGCTGGTATGCTTTTCAGTTATTCCTGCCCCTTGGTGTGTGAATTAATGACGTGCATGTGTTGGCGGTTTGGGGATTTTGTCACCCGTTGGCCATCATGACATAGCGATTGTCGGCTACGCCGTTTGCCGAGTGACAGCCACTGAGCTAGAAAGACTTTCTAGCTCAGTGGTGACAGCTTTGTCGTAGTGGCTGGCGTAGCCTACACGGCTTCGTGTTTCGTGTGTGTGTGTGTGTGTCAGTGTGTGTTGTTTGTACGTGCGTGTCAGTGTGTGTGTGTGTGTGTGTGTGTGTGTGTGTGTGTGTGTGTGTGTGTGTGTGTGTGTGTGTGTTTGCCGTGTGTGTGTGTGTGTGTGTGTGTGTGTGTGTGTGTGTGTGTGTGTGTGTGTGTGTGTGTGAGTGATTGCCGGGTGTGTGTGTGTGTGTGTGTGTGTGTGTGTGTGTGTGTGTGTGTGTGTGTGGTGTGTGTGTGTACCTGTTTGCCGTGTGTGTGTGTGTGTGTGTGTGTGTGTGTGTGTGTGTGTGTGTGTGTGTGTGTGTGTGTGTGTGTGTGTGTGTTGTGGCCTTGGCCGGCTGAGACAAGCTCAGTGCTGTGACTGACGAGTACCCTATGGCAGCTGGCTGTAGAGCGGTACTCTGCCCGTTCTGCTTTCTGATCTTGAAGCATGACCCGGAGGCCGCCATTCATCACAGGCACTTGCAAAAAATCACATTAATTTTGAGTTGTTGTTGTAGTTGTTTTGTTGTTGTTGTTTTTGTTGTTGTTTTGTTGTTGTTGTTGTTGTTGTTGTTGTTGTTGTGTGTGTGTGTGTGTGTGTGTGTGTGTGTGTGTGTGTGTGTGTGTGTGTGTGTGTGTGTCAGTGTGTGTGTGTTCAAACTTAGCTGGTTCTTCTGTAATGACAGTTTTGTTCAGGTCGAAGTGTAAATACAAAACGAAAACAAACAAGACAAACAAAAACAAACAAAACTAGCAAGTAATCAACTGTTCAGGCTTTATAAAACTCTGGCCGACCTTTAAACAGAGTACTATCGGCGACGCAAGGAAATTTGTTTTTAATGCCCAGTCACCCTTGACTGACGATTCATATCAGCTCAAAAAAAAAAAAAAAAAGTAGGTGGTTGGGGGGGGTGGGGGGGGGGAAGCCGAACACCTGTTCACTATTTTGTGTGTAAGGGTAAGTAGTTAGGACAATGTACCTTTACAGGCATAAGAGTGACCAACTAATTAAAGAAAAAATACAGAGAGAGAGAGGGAGAGAGAGAGAGAATGAATGAATGAATAAACTTTATTTTACGAGGGTAGTGGAGTAGACACAGGGTCTTTTTACATCCAGCCGCCTCGCCCATGAGGGACTAATTCTACTAATACTACACATACACACGTATTTCAGATACAACAAAACTAAAAATTACATCGAAAGGGTACAGGATATTAGTTCATATACGTTTAGGGCGAAAAAGTGGGGGGAAATCGAACAAACAAAGCAACAACAAAATTAAGACATGTCTAACAACTAGGCTTACCTAAGCTACACATTTTAAAAAGAAAAAAAGGGGGGGGGGGGGGAGCGAGCACTGAACATATATATATATATTACAAGGTACAAAAACTATTAAACTTTTTTTTTTTTTTTTAACACACGCTGACACTGACGTTCATGTCACAGAAAAATAAGCGGGGGAGGGAGGGGACATAACAAAATAAAACAATAGTACACCATAACATAAATGGGGGGGGGGGGGGGGGAGCAAAAGAGGGAGAAAAAAAGAAAAGAGATGTGAGCAAGTGCTCTTTGTACGTTTTACACTAATCCCGCCCCGCTTAACGGATCAATGCAATTTCATTACTGTACTTTAGTAACCCGGGAACCGGAGCAGACGACGCTTTTGTTTTGAAGCGCGGCGTGTGGCGTAACGCCACATGGCCTTCACACAGCCGACCGGCGATAGCCGCCAGTGCGCGCCTTTTTCAAATCTGTTTTTCTCCCTTAACATTTTGACCGCTTGTTTGTTTACCTACTCTTTGTCTATCTAGTCCTTTTTATGCACTAAGCTATGTATAATATAATTTGGCATCTTCGAATGTTTATTTAACGTTTATTTAGACGCAGGATCGAGCTTAATTAGTAGCCGATGCCTCTCTAGGTCCATTCTTTTATAGCCGTCGTCTGCATGGCGCGCTTTGTTTAGTACTAGTAAATGGTAGTGAAATGTTGTTTTGATTCGATTAAAGTAATTCTGTGTCGATCAATGCGTTGTCGTATACTGAGTATTTTGCTTAGCTGACTTCATGTTTAGTGTTTATTTTGGGCTGAAATTAACTTATTAAGTATTGTGTACTGAAGAAGCTAAGTTGTATTCATAGACTACTTAATCTCACTATCAGCGCTGCTGCGACTAAGGTTACGCGCCCCAGGCGAAAGTTCGCACCGATTGTTTTAATGCTGGTCTTTGAGTTTGTCTTGCTTCTCTTATAGAGCGTTGTATTGTAATTGTTACCATTTTAACCGTGGGAGCGTGCTCTTTATTCCGATGTAAGTTTTAGTGACATTTATATTTGTACATTGTGTTAGTTGTGATTTAGTTGTACGAATCTGTATATAGACAGGCGCAAGCCACGCTTCCCACTCTTTGTGTAAATAAAATAAGTCATGTGTGTACATTTTGTTTATACGGTTTAAAAGATGGTAACTGTAGCTTTTATTTGATGTTTTTGATGTTTTAATTAGTTTAGTTATTGTAGAGGAAAGTGTATTTGTGCGGGCCAGGGAAACACAATTGTCAGCCATTTTGTGGTCCAGAGGGGCGATTTTACTGTAGCGATAGCGTGTGTTCCCTGTGGCCCGCGCCGTTCTCTTATCTATGCGTGAGCGTGATGATTTTGTGTGTGTGCTGAAAACTGTCTGCGGCTGAACAAGTAAAAACTGATTGCTGCCATACGCCTGCTGTGGTCTCCACTTTATTGACTCCGCTGCCTGTGTCTTGTCCTTTGACCACTCCGCTCCATTACAGAAAAAAAGAAGAAAGGACAAAATATTCATAATCAAATACACTACATTTATACAAAACAAACAAACAAACAAACTGATTAACAAGTAATAGAGTATAAATGTGGAGCATATACAGGGGGCATAATGCATTAAAAGTAAAGTTTTAATAATAATGGAAAAACAGCCTGTACTTTTAAGAAAAATGGAGCATTAAAGTAATACTTCCTCCTTATTTTAAGTTGTACCTAGAGAAGTTAACATATGTGTCGACAGTCGATGTTTAAAGACCGACACTGTACTTGGTTCTGTCAGTGCAACAGGTAGTGAATTCCAGAGAGTCGGTCCAGAATACATTAGGCTTGATTTAAATAAATCTAATCTAGGCATGGGTACATTAAGCCTTCTTGAGTAATTTCTGGAATAAAGGTTGATAGACACTCTTTTTACGAGATAAGTGGGTGCTTTACCCGAGAGGATTTTGTGCATAAAGCGAGCTTTTTTATACATCAGTCTGTGTTTGAGGGGAAGGATTGTAGTTTTCTTGTAGTCATCTTTTGTGAGGCTAGTGTTTTTTTAGCAATATTATCTTGACGGCTCTTCTGTGTAAAGATTTTAAAGGCTTTAATAGAGACTCACTTGCGGAGTCCCAGAGAGTTGAAGCATAGTCTATACGTGACTGGATATGGGCTTGGAAAAATGTTTTTCGAGCATGAAAGCTGAGGAAGTTTTTTATTTTTGCTGATTGATAAACCCTTTTCGCTACTGATTTGCATAGATAACGTATGTGTGGGCCCCATGTGAGATTGTTATCGATAATGACACCTAAAAGTTTGTGTTCACTAACTTCGTGTAGTTGCTTGTTACCGACCAATAACTGGACGGGTGGCGTGCTTAATATTTGTCGTTTCTGACGCGTTGTTAATATCATGTAATTAGTCTTGGATGGATTAAGAGACATATGATTGATATGGGTCCATACAATAATGTCCGAAACGCATGACTGGAGTGTAGCAACTATTGAGGGGATATCTCTCCCAGAAGTGTGAATTGTTGTGTCATCGGCTAGCATATCACACCTTCCAGATGATATATGCAGAGGGAGATCATTAATATAGATTGAGAATAAGAGAGGCCCTAAAACAGATCCTTGTCGAACACCAAATACAACTGGCTTGACTTCTGATTGCTTATTTTTAACAGAAACTACTTGATGGCGGTCAGACAAGAATGACCTGATCAAGTTAAGCGTGTCAGTTGTTAGCCCATAAAGATTCATCTTCTTTAATAGTAAGTTATGGCTGATTACATCAAACGCCTTAGCAAAATCAATAAACAAAGCACCACAAATCTTGTTTAAATTTACATCGGACAGCCAGGCATCTATGAGTTCTGTTAAGGCTGTGTGACAAGAATGGTTTGGCCGAAACCCAGACTGGTTTTTATGGAGCAAGTCATTGGTCAGAAAATATTTCATAATATGTTCATTTATATGCTTTTCTACATGTTTTGAGAGAACAGAAAGAATTGAGATAGGCCTGTAATTGGATGGGTCAGATCTTTCGCCGGACTTGTACAATGGTATTACCTTGGCTTCTTTGAATGCCCTTGGGAATTTGTTTTTCTCAATAATAAGGTTATATATGTAGGTAATAGTATCAGTAATGAAAGGTGCAGACAGACGAATTATTTTTCCATCTATTCGATCAGTACCTTTTGTATTAGACTGATTAAGCTGACATAATGACTTAAAAACTTCACTAACTGCCATAAAAGGGACTCCTTTGGCCCTGTGTGTGATTTTATCTTGACAGTACTGTTTCAGTAATATTAAACTGTTATCGGAGGAATTATCTGCTGTAATGACTTTTTTGTACACAGTGCAGAAGTGGTTATTTAATTCATCGGGAGAAATATTCTCACTAATGACAGGACAGGCATGTGAGTTTTTGTTATTTAAGAGGTTAATTGCTTTCCATGTGCCTTTAGAATCTTTGCTGTTTGTTAGAATTTTTTCAAAGATTTTTTTCTTGGAATCGCGGATCATGTAGGTGACTTTATTCCTGTATCTTTTATATTCATCAAAGCGATTTAAGCGAAGAAGATAGTCTCTGTGGCGCATGGCATCCCGTATTTCTGGAGTGAGCCATTCTGGCTTAACCGGGTGCTTGGTTCTCTTCATTTTCTGAGGTGCATGCTTGTCTAGTATTTTGTTAAAAATTGAGTACCACGTGTTTAGGGCATCATCAGGGTCAGTGTGGTTGTATACGTCGCTAAATGGAGCATTCCTAAGGTCTCCAATATATTTGTCTTCATCAAATTTAGCAAAGGACCTGTATGTTAGTAATGTGTGCCCTAGTTTGGGTATTTTAACGCCTTTCTTTGACCAGGTATAGCAAACGGGATAATGGTCACTGACACCAAGTACCGGGACACAGACTTCCTGGATGTACGAGGGAGATGACGAGTAGATGTGATCGATGAGGGTTCTAGATGAGGGGTTAACGCGGGTTGGACCGTCAATAATTTGGGAGAGATTAAAGAGAGAAAATGTTTCTGTCCATGATTTGTTGGCTTTGGATAAATATATATTGAAGTCGCCCATTAAAATAATTTCTTTGGATTCCAGCCAAACTGAGTCCATCATACAAACAAATTTATCAACCCAGTTTGCAGGTTCTGACGGATTACGATATAAAAAGCCTACAAGGATAGGAGAAGATTTTTTCATTTTCACTTCGAGCCAGACGCATTCTATACCGTATTCTACGTACCGGGTAAGGCGTTTGAAAGAAACATGCTCATTGATATATACAATGAGGCCTGTTTCTTTCCGATCTAGTGCATCTTTTCTGATAATATGAAAGCCTGCTATCGAGACTTCTTTATCGTCTATGTGGTCGTTTAGTCTGGACTCAGAAAAGCAGAACATATGAAAATCTCGGTCAGTGTTCTGACTGTTCTGGACAATTTCTGTAACATCAGACATTTTGTTCACAATATGGTTAATATTGAGATGTCCAATACGAAAACCATGCTTCAGTGGCCAATGATCATTTGACTGAGCCATAATGAACGGCTAAATAATGTCAGAAATGTTTTTCTGTTGTTGTAAATCGAGAAAACAAAATGCAAGGATATACAAATTCAATAAATACTATTAGAAACTATAGCACAGGGGGAAAAACAAAAACAAACCCCAAAACTCTAACCTGAACACACAAAATACGCGTCAGAGCAATTACTACCAATAAGCAACTCAGGCCGGAAATGTTTGTCAAAAATACTGTAAGCGCAAGAGGAATAATACAGAACAATACTGAACGCAGATCACACCAGCGCAGAGGCAGGGCACAATCAACCAGTGTACGCAATAATAAAAGTTGCCGTCCATGAAATCACCAAAAGATGTCACAATTGTCAAATCATAAAATGTCTGCCACGGGGGTGATTAAACCTACCTGAAATCACCAAAGAATGTTTTCAGTGTCTAATGTGAATAAACTTTAAAATATGCACACAGCGTTCACGATTTTCTAGCTTATTGCAACGTGCTGAAAGTAGACTGATCACTGAGGTCTGTTGAAGCAACACACAGGCCATGAATATTTGCCGGTAGCACAAAAGAGGTAAGAGCTTAAAATGTGCAAACACATATTTCATCGTGCGGCGCACACACGCATGTACACTAACACACATTGTTGTTTTGATCCATTAAACGAGTGTTTCAGCTGCATACATGTGGGTGATGTGTTGGCGCTGAAAGGCGGAAATACGGTGGTATATGGGCTGAGCTGTGGACCTATGCCCATCCAGGCGGGGTACAAAGACATCGTCTGGTGACTGGGTGTCCACACGCCGACGAGGGGGGATACTGTATGGATAGTACGGGGGCGGCGGGTATCCGTTATCAGCGGGAAGGTGATGGTGAGGGGGACAGGAGCTGGCCATAGGGCAGTATGGCTGCCGCTGGCTTGGTGGCGTCGTCACTGAAGGCAGTCGCCGCGAAACAGACTGCCATGCGTTGGCGCCCTGCTGTCTGGTCTGGAACTGTCCTGGCTTCGTGGGACCGGGGGTCTTGAGCAGCACTGGCCTTTGACGGGGTCGGTCAGCGTACTTGATGTTGCACGCCAGCCTGCCGGTGCCCTTGGCGCTGGGATGCAGAGAGTCCCTGTACATGTCTTGTTTAGGTGCACCACTGTAAGCGGTAAAGGAAGCGGTGTGGTCTACGCACCTCACATCTTCACCCTGGCACACCTTCAAGAGCGAGATGTCTGACGTCGCTACAGTTCCCTTCAGGTAGTGCTGTCCCATGGGGGGAACCATTGCTGAAGCTGTTAGCTGCGCTGGTGGGAAAACATGGCGAAAGTTGCGGACGAGTTGCCTCCAAGTGGTCTCAGCGATGGTTGTGCTTTTGCAAGTGTTCACGCCAACATGGAAGACAACCCGCCTCACGTCTTTATTACGAGGTATGTTGTGCAGCCAGTTTAGAAGGTCTTCTATCGTGATGCCTGAGACGCTGATGTTCTGACTGTTGCCAGCCGAGAACATCAGGTCCGGCTTGACACTGGAGACCACGGAGTCTCCAATAAGGACGTTGGAGATGCCGGGGCGGACTCTGCACTCTGCCAACTGTTGCAATTATCTGCTGTAATGACTTTTTTGTACACAGTGCAGAAGTGGTTATTTAATTCATCGGGAGAAATATTCTCACTAATGACAGGACAGGACAAACTCTTCCCGTTGAGCTGCCCACGGCAGGGAGAGTCGGCGCGGTCCTTCCCATACGGAATATTGGTGCTGTTTGGTATATACACGGATTCATCAGCTGCCACGTGAACGTCGGTGCAGACCACGATGTCCGTATCTTCCGATTCTTCTTTGTCTTCATCCTGTCCCTGAAGTACTGCAAATCTGTTGCACGTGGGCACAGCGATGAAGTCAATCGTACTCGTAGGTTCTTTGGGCGCATCTCTTGGTTTTGATGGGCTGAGCAACGAAATGGCGGGCGGGGTTGGGGTGCTCGTCTGGAGACTGTGTACTAATGTTTTCACATTTTGTAGCTCTGTTTTCAGTGAGTTGTTGTCTTTCTTCAAGCGCTCATGATCTTGTAAAAAGGGGATCAGTTGTTGTGACGCGCACTTGTTAAAAAGTTAATATGGTGTCTAGTTTTTGTTCGAGTCGAGATGGTCTGGTTACTGGGCGTGTTGTAGGTTTTGTAGGTCGGGATGGTCTGGTTACTTGGTGTTTTGTAGGACGAGCTCTACAGCGGTACGTAGGCGTTTTACGTAACACCTTGGATGGTTTTGGTGTCGTTTGAGGTGTAATGTGTGCGACTTGGGGGCTTGCTTCTAGCTGGGCGTTGGGCGACGCAGGTTCCATTTCTGTTGGTTCCATTTCTGTTGGTGCTGTTTGTAGTGGCGACGAGGGTGAGGTTTGTAGTGGCGAAGAGGGTGTATGTGGTAAAGGCGAAAGCGAAGGCTGTTTGCAGCCAGACGGCATTGAGGATGAGGGCATGTCTGGTAGACACCAGTCGGCCGAGGGCTGGTCACCACCAGACTGCTGCGGTGAGGGGAAAGGGTCAGGGGGGAAGACAGCGGCAGGACACTCCTTGTCCGCAGTAGGGTGTAGGGTGGCGAGCAGCGTTAGTTTGGACATGAGTGGACGAAGCGGGGTGTTTTGGGGGGAGCAGTCACTTATTCCTCCTCCCTTCCATGAAGGAAGTTCTGTAGCACTTGGGATGGGAAGAGTGGAGAGGCATTCCCGTACTGCGTATTCCAGGCCTGGATATTTCTTGCCGCCCACAAAAGCATAAACGGCACGTATGACTTGGATGAGCGCGTCGAACTCATCTTTCAGCCATGTCCTACACTTCACTCCCTGCACCAGGACTGTGCCTGTTGTGTAGTACACACTAATGGTAACGAGCTTTTGTGAGTCAGAGTTGACTTGAATTTTTGATTTATAAAGTTTGTCACAAGGTAGGCTTGTGGGTACATCAGTTAAGTCTACACTGTCTGTGATTTTAATGTCAGTGTTATGTTTGTCTTGGTCGATCCATCGAACACTAAATCCTTGCCCGTTTCCAATGTCACAAGCGTAACGTTTAAACAATATCGTCTTTGTCAAAGCAAGCAGTTCTTGGGGGTATTTTGAACGTTATTTGTTTGGTATCTTTTTGTGAACATCAGGAACCCAACCGAAGAAGGGTTGACTAACAAGGGACATACTGATTGTTGTTAATTGGCAGTCTCATGGTCCGGCAGAGGGGAACTTGTTACATGTGGCAACCACGGCCCGCGGCCTGGCCCATTACTGTTCTCACTGTCTCAGCCTAGGCACCCTGCAGTGGTACCCTGACTACACAGCCCGCTCCATAAGATGAGCACAGCCCAGCACACAAAAAGGATGATGATGATGATGAGTTGATGCTTAATGTCCTCAGATGTCATTTGACATATTAGGGACAAGTTGTGACCAATGCCGAAGCACGGTTCAATAAAATCCACATACGTAAGATGTATGCGTGTTTAGCTGTAACCCGCCACCTGCCCTTTTGGCAGAATGACCGGGATTTTTTACGTGCTACTGTGGTAACACGGGGGTGGAACGGATACCGAAATAAGAGTCAGCACAGAAAGTCGACCCTGGAGAAGAAAATTCTCCCGCCGTTCCAGCAGGGATTCGAACCCGCGACCTTTCAATCACGAGTCCGGCGCTCTAACCACTGAGCTATCCCCGCCCCCTAACACAAAAAGGAAGATTAACAAGATGTTAAATCGTCCTAGATAGCAGGCTGCAGCAGGGTTACATATGAAACCAGCCCCATGGGGCGGAGAGGGAGGGAGAGAGAGAGAGAGAGAGAGAGAGAGAGAGAGAAGGGGGGAGGGAAAGGGAGGTGGTAGCGAGGCTCCCTCTCTGCACTACTCTCCGCTCTTCCTTTTAAAAGCAAACTCAAGGCCGGGATTTCTCTTCTCCGAATATTTCAGTTAGGCAACACTGAGTGACTGTCCTTCATTCCTATCAGCCTGTATAATGTGTGCGTGCGTGTCAGTGTGTGTGTGTGTGTGTGTGTGTGTGTGTGTGTGTGTGTGTGTGTGTGTGTGTGTGTGTGTGTGTGTGATGATGATGATGATGATGATGATGAGTTGATGCTTAATGTCCTCAGATGTCATTTGACATATTAGGGACAAGTTGTGACCAATGCCGAAGCACGGTTCAATAAAAGCCACATACGTAAGGTGTATGCGTGTTTTTTTAGCTGTAACCTGCCACCTGCACTTTTGGCAGAATGACCGGGATTTTTTACGTGCTACTGTGGTAACACGGGGGTGGAACGGATACCGAAATAAGAGTCAGCGCAGAAAGTCGACCCTGGAGAAGAAAATTCTCCCGCCGTTCCAGCAGGGATTCGAACCCGCGACCTTTCAATCAAGAGTCCGGCGCTCTAACCACTGAGCTCTCCCCGCCCCCATGTGTGTGTGTGTGTGTGTGACTGGTTTTGCTTTTATATCATGTATACCCTAGTCAGCACCGACCGTGTCACCCAGTCTGGGCACAAAATGTTCAGAAAGTGATACAAGCACAAGCTTAGCCAGAGAGTCAGTGACTAAAAATGCCGAACCCCATGGGTGCTATCCACGAACCTCGCGTCAGTTACATAGAGTCTAGTCGTGTCGTGCATGTATATAATTAAGAAAGTGTAATGAGCCCAAAATTAGTGTTCACAGAGAGCGGGTGGCGAGAAACCGCCCCTCCAAACTTCGGGTGAATTTCAGTGCTTCCTAGGCTACATCTATACCGTCATTCGATCTCTGTATAATTATACTATCACAGTGTGTGTGTGTGTGTGTGTGTGTGTGTGTGTGTGTGTGTGTGTGTGTGTGTGTGTGAGAGAGAGAGAGAGAGAGAGAGTGTGTGTGTGTGTGTGTGTGTGTGTGTGTGTGTGTGTGTGTGTGTGTGTGTGTGTGTGTGTGTGTGAGAGAGAGAGAGAGAGAGAGAGAGAGAGAGAGAGAGATCGAAATATATTTATTGACATAGGCCTGTGGCCCCGATCAACATAAAAGTTATAAAACAATCATTAACAAGCCATAAAAATATATGCATACATAATACATAATATAGATACAATCTAACACATATTCAAAAATTGTACAAGCCGTTTGATATACAAATAATTATGAGTTAAGAGAGGGAAAGGAGAGAGAAGGAAAGAGACAGAGGCTGACTCGACCGAGCCGCTATGTGCAGCGTCATGGTCAGAAACACACTCCGAGTATCGCTTTACGGCACCTTCCTCCAAACTCTGCCAGATTTGGTTACGCCACTGAAGGGGCACTCTATCTCCGCGCAGCTGTACACCGACGCGGTCAGCGCCCTCCGAAAGGTTCGGGTACTATGACTGTAGAAGCAACCCAGCGCCCAAGCACGCACGTAAACATGAGACGCATCCACCCCTGGTAAAGAAAAGAGTTCCGTCTCGATTCAAACGATTGTGGTTTTATTTGTGCTGGTGTAAACTTTGTTGGCGGCTATAAATGACACGCCTTGTTTTATTTGAATTGTTTGTAACAAACTTACTACTGTTTGAGCACCAACAAAAAAACTTCTCGTTAGCTAACAGTCTTCTGGACCCTATGGCGTAACTAAATAAGGCAGTGGTTGACGGAAGGACGTCGTAAACCAGTGCTTGGAGTTTGGGTCAGAAAGTGTAACGCCAAGGACCGAAAGCTGAGTTGATGGCACAGAGAGAGTGAATTCTCGAAAAGCACCGACGGAGCGTGGTCATGCAGTCACAAAATGCATGGGGCGTGGGATACCTGCGGCTATTCTGTTAGTCACAGTGTGTTTCGGCGTTCGGCTTAGACAGGTAAGCGGCCACAACAGAACGGCACCTACTACTCCTCAGTGATGTTGTGTTTCAGCGTTTAGCTGAGACCCTTAAAAGACAAACAGGACACCTACTACTACTCACTGATGTTGTGTTTCAGAGCTCAACTTAGACATCACACAGGGCACTTTATTGTGTTTCAGCGTTCCGCATCTAAGGCAGGTACACAGGGCACCTATTACTCCTCGTTCATTTTATTCTGCTTCAGCGTTCATGCAAGGCAGGTACACAGGGCACCTGTTACTCCTCGTTCATTTTATTCTGCGTCAGCGTTCATGTAAGGCAGTACACAGGACACCTATTACACCTCGTTCATTTTATTCTGCTTCAGCGTTCATGTAAGGCAGGTACACAGGGCACCTGCTACTCCTCGTTCATTCTGCTTCAGCGTTCATGTAAGGCAGTACACAGGACACCTATTACACCTCGTTCATTTTATTCTGCTTCAGCGTTCATGTAAGGCAGGTACACAGGGCACCTGTTACTCGTTCATTTTATTGTTTCAAGGCACCTATTACACCTCGTTCACTTTTTTTTTTTTTTTTTTTTTTTGCTTCAGCGTTCACCTACGGTAGGTACACACCACAGAATACCTACTACTCCTCGTTCACTTTATTGTGTTTCAGCCTTTAACCGTGGCGGTCCGGAGTGAACGACAATGCAGACTACCAGCGCATGGTCAAGCTGTGAACAGCGTTCACTGATTCTGACGCCATCACTGACAGTGCAAATTACGTCAAGTAATTTCAGCATCGAATGTGAGCAATATGTATGGAAAATCTGACAGAGACCCCATTGGCTAAAGCCGGACTAGTTCTCGAAGTGAACCGTACAGAACTGCCAATGGCCACTGTGCCAGAAGATTCGAACACAACTTGAATAATAACCACAAAAGAATCTCACAGCATCTGCTCCATGAGAGCAAAAAAAGGTGGATAAACAACAAAAAACAAACAAACAAAGTTGACATGTTCAGTCCACCACTTCTGTTGACTTTGTCTGAGTTTTGTAACATTTTGCTATGCAAGCAAATCCAGAGGAATTTCTATACGTAATTATCACAAACAGGTTGGACATTCCAATTTTCGCGCACAGCATAAACGGAATGGGCAACATTTTTTTTTTTTTTTTTTTTTTTTTTTTTTGATTACATAGATCTGTAAAGACATTTTCATTTTCGAAGCTTATTATTCATGACACTGTGATTTTGGAAGCTATTGTTGTTATTATTATTATTTTCTTACTTGACGAATCTCATATGGATTTTTACATAAACATGTACACGTGTCGATCTGGAATCTCTGTTTGGAATCTGCACGGTTGGAATTCCTGAACCGTGAACAAGAAACCGTGATAAACAAAAACAAAACAAAAACAACCGGGTGAAGAACACACACACACACGCACGCACGCACGCACGCACGCACGCACGCACGCACGCACGTAGGCAGAGTACTACTCTGCGCGCACACACGCACACACACACACACACACACACACACACACACACACACACACACACACACACACACACACACACACACACACAAGCAACAAACAAGCAAACAAACAAAAACGACAAAAATCAAAGCAGCAAAATGGAATCGTCACACCGGCTTGACGAAGACCATCCGCATTCGCTGCCATCACGCTCTGAAGACTCCGCCACGCTCGGCCTTACCGGAGACAGCCGCAGGGAGTCCTGTTCGTCTCTCGTCAACCGCCATGACCGCTGTGCGCGACACTGCGCCGTCACCGCTCCTCCAGAGTCTGCACGTGAGCCACCGCCAGAGGACATTCCTGGGGGTCAAGGTCAGGTCTCAGGCCGCCAGAGCCTGTCGCGGTCGTGGAACGGTTTCCATGGCAACGGCTGCGTTTACGGCCACCGCGAGCGTGACAGCGGTCGCGTGACGTCACCTCCGAGTCTCCGAGTCTCTCCTCACCGTGACGTCACCCCGAAGACGCCGCTCGTGAAGGCTGATGATAATGACGTCGACGATGCTTCCCGGCGGCGATTGCAACGCCGTCTGATGACGTCAGTGTCTGTGGCCGTTACATGTTACGTCACAGGCATGTTGTCGTTGGCGCTTTTACAGTCGCAGTACTTGTTTCGGCGCTTTGCTGTGGATTATTTCAACCTTACGAACGTCACAACACAACAGGTATGAGTCCTTTTGTTTGTAAACTGTCGTGATGGTGCTGTTGTTGGATTATGGTGGTGGTGGTGGTGGTGGTGATTAGTGATGGTTTTGTGTTGAATGTCATCTGTGTGTGTGTGTGTGTGTGTGTGTGTGTGTGTGTGTGTGTGTGTGTGTGTGTGTGTGCAAGTGCGTGCGTGCGTGCGTGCGTGCGTGCGTGCGTGTGTGTGTGTGTGTGTGTGTGTGTGTGTGTGTGTGTGTGTGTGTGTGTGTGTGTGTGTGTGAATATCATCAGAGTGCGTGCGTGCGTGCATGTGTGCGTGCGCGCGCGGTCGTGTGTGTGTGTGTGTGTGTGTGAGAGAGAGAGAGAGAGAGAGAGAGAGAGAGAGAAGGAGCCCACCAGTGGCAGAAAGAGAGAGACTGACAGAAAGAGAGACATAGAGACTACGTTACAGAGATATCTGGGTTCCTTTTCCAGTCACATCGGGTCTGGAATACAAGGATGTTTATTAGACGTTGGGTTGTTTGAAAAAAAAACTTGCTGCACCGGGGATCCGAACCTGCGTCACTATGTATAGGCCTGCTCCACCTGGCTTTTTCGGTCCGCTTAACCCACTGCGCCACCCCACCGCTTTCGCATGCAGGTAGTGTGATGAGCATCCTGTTACAGCATGGACGTGTGTCCGCGTTCTACAACTTTTCAGCACCATCATCATCTTCATCATAATAAACAGTAATGATAATAGATAACTTTTGTACAGCGCTATTCTCTGGTGTACACAAACTCACTGCGCTTTACAACATTCTCCAACATTTTTCTAAGTTAAGAAAGAACAACAACAGAATCGAAGGTAATCGATTCACGAAAGTAATACATAGATAGCAACTAACAATATATATACACGCACACACACAATATATATGGCACACGTGCTGTATGAGAAGCAGCAATATACAAGGATTTTTTAGATTTAAAAAAAAATCTTACTACATACGCTTAATTCCAGCCCTCCCAGCCCCCAACACACACACACACACACACACACACACACACACACACACACACACACACACACACACACACACACACACACACACACACAATCCAGCTCTCGCCAGAATACCTACTATACTGTGCAACAACGAAACAATCATCATCATTATCAGGTGCCGTGTGCCGAAGGAAGGAACGACTCCCTGCAGGACGACCTCAACAAGATCCAGGCGAAGACGTCCCAGCAGATCCTGCTGATGGACTACGCCCAGTTCATCCCGGCCATCTTCGTGTCCCTCTTCATCGGGTCGTACGCCGATTATCTTGGAAGAAAGTAAGCCCGTAGTCGGGAAATTAAAATTGTCGTTCGATTTTATACATTAACGCACAACGAAGAATTGAATTGCACATATCTCAATAACTGAAAGTCATGAAACACA
>OY757543.1:23711595-23720710 GCA_963584105.1 Alviniconcha strummeri | reverse complement strand
AGGGGCTGAGACGGGGGAGGGAGGGGGTAGTGAATGGTAAGACGGAGAGGAATGGGGGTAGTGAAAACATTTTCAGTTCAATGAACTTAGAGTGACACAGAAAGGAGAGTGTGTGTGGGAGGGGGGGGGGGGGGGGTAGGGGGGTGTTCAGGGTTGAGGTCTGTTGGGTCTTTGGCTATGGCAGCATCGCATAAGCTAGCATGACTATTTTGATCTTGACAGAAATACATACACGGTTAAAGCACCCTCTTTTCTTGTATATGCCACACACACACACACACACACACACACACACACACACACACACACACACACACACACACACACACACACAGTTCTTTGCAACATCAGAGAGGAAACAAATTCACGCATGCGTGGCAGGTTCGTACACAGGAACCCAGAAGGCAAGTCTGAACACAAACAAAGCACATGTGTGGAACAGAGACTTTGTGGTTTGTAGCTCTGTGTCAAATGGTCATTGCTGTGCCCTCCTTGTCTGAACACAGAATCCACTGCTATTGGTATTATGCATGCCAAATTCTCAAGTCTCCATAATTATACCGTCCTTGAATTTGCATTGTTACTTGGATCATCAGTGCACAAGCTATTCCTCCATAGCATTTTGTATCGTCTATAAGCTAGACTACATACTGAAAACTAAAATAAAATAGTTGGTGTACAAACAAAGCCAGCTGCATGAACCGGGTGGTGTATGTTTTTCCCACTTCTTTTTTTAATTAAAAAAAAGAAGAAGTTATAACTAGAAACAGAATGTGCTTCCTGGCACGACACAGAAAAAAGGCATGTCAAGAAATAACATTTCAAACATGCTTGTAATTAAAGACACTGGAAGCAGCCTTTTAAGACCACCCCAAGGGCCCAACAAAAGTGCTCTCAGCGGAGGGCTGGTGCTTGGTCACGGTCTACTTATCATGAAAGAGAAAGGTTTCAAGTAAAGTGCTCTCAAAGTAAGGCTAGCTGGTGCTTCATCAGGGTCTACTTAGCTATCGAGTAAGAGAAAGGTTTCAAGTAAAGTGCACTCAGAAGAGGGCTAGTGCTTGGTAAGGGTTTACTGTCTTGACCCTCAAGAAAGAGAAAGGTTTCAAGTAAAGTTCTCTCAAAGGAGGGCTGGTGCTTGGTAAAGGTTTACTGTCTTAACCCTCAGCAAAGAAAAAGGTTTCCAGTAAACTGCTCTCAAAAGAGGGGTGGTGCTTGGTAAGGGTTTATGGTCTTAACTATCACGAAAGAGAAAGGTTTTAGAACAAATGCTCTCAAAAGCGGGATTGTCTGTCACTGGGTAGTCTTTTGTCAATCCTGCAAATACACTAAATTGTCAGAGAGCAGTATCCTGGTGCAAATGCAAACACCATTTGGCTGAAAACACATACATGTTATGGTATTTACAATGATGCACAAAGCATTGACAATCTGACGAAATCAAACGCACAGCACTTATTTTTTTAAAGCAGCACAAAACTGATGCAGAAAACGTCTACATACACAAAACATATCTTGCTATGTTAGCTTGCCAGTAATTGGATTTTAACATCCTGTCAACCACGTAAGGTCACCTCAGGATGATTAAACTCAGTCATAAGCAAACGCACATTTCGAAACTCTTCTCACACATAAAGTCTTTAATCCATACACAATATAAAACAAATTTTACAAAAGGATGAAAAGTTGGAATATGGTAATAATAACGACGATACAGTACAATCCAGACATACAGTGCTGCCATCCACAGTACACATACTGGTTGTGGACTTTGTCACCCACAACTTGCAAGTGCACAAGTATGTAAAATGTGAGTGTGTGCTGACAGAGTTTCGGGGGGGGGGGGGAAGGAGGGACGGAGAGAAAGAAAGAGAGAGAGAGAGACACACACACACACACACACACATACACCAAATCAAGTTGTCTTTAAGTCTATGCATTCACAACGAAGCCATGTCCACACATTCATACATGAAGCTCAGCGGTCAAGTCTACACATTCATGATGAAGCTCAGTGGTAAGTAAGTAACTTTATGTTTTACGCCTAGTCAACCACTACGGTAAAGTCTACAAACTTGTGATGATTGAACGCAATGGTCAAATGAACAGACTCATGACACAGCGTTGTCTTCAGGTTGACAAGTACCTGGTGACACTCTGCGGTCAAGTCTACACAATCATGATGAAGCTCAAGGGTCAAGTCTACAAACCTGTGATGACCGAGCATTGGGATCAAGTGAACAGCTGTTTTCAGGTCAACCAGTTCCTGGTGACACTGTGGTCGACACATTCATGATGAAGCTCAAGGGTCAAGTCTACAAACTTGTGATGACCGAGCATTGGGATCAAGTGAACAGCTCTGTTTTCAGGTCAACCAGTTCCTCATGACACTGTGGTTGACACATTCATGAAGAAGCTCAAGGGTCACGTTGACAAACTTGTGATGACTGAGAATTGGGATCAAGTGAACAAGCTGATGCTATAGCTCTGTGTTCCTGGTGACACTGTGGTTGACACATTCATGATGAAGCTCAGAGGTCAAGTCTACAAACTTGCAATGACCGAGCATTGGGATCAAGTGAACAGGCCGATGATACAGCTCTGTTATCAAGTCAACCAGTTCCTGGTGACACTGTGGTTGACCCATTGATGAAGTCTACAAACCTGTGATGATTGAGCACTGTGGTCAAGTCTACAAACTTGTGATGACTGAGCGTTGGGATCAAGTGAACAGACCCATGACACAGCGTTGTCTTCAGGTCAACAAATTCCTGATGACACTCTGATGTCAAGTCTATCAATTCTAATATATGATCAAGCTCTGTAATCCAATCTATCATTTTGTGATGAAGCTTTTGCAGTTTAGTAATATCATCAATGTTATTCCTGCTGATCACTGTATATTATTCTGAACTTTCCATCTGCTCAGCTGTGTCAGGCCAGCACTAACACATACAACTGACTATACAATCATGTTATTGCTAATAATAATGATAGCTTTAAACAAACAAAACATTTAAGTCCGCATAGCCACAAAGATATTGCAATCATCATGATGTCAAACTGGAATGGATGCCCCACAAAAGAACAGGCTAAAACTTCCTTTCATTTAAAACGACTATAGTCCTCTGAAGATAACGTCAACGCAGAGAAGCGGTGGCGCTTGATCATTCATGCCGAGGCTCAGAATAAGTTATCAGTGATAAACAGTGCTGATGAGATTTGGACACTGAAGTGCAGACTATGAATTCACACAGTGAAGATGACATTTTGACCTGGAAGTGCAGACTATGAAGTCACACAGTGAAGATGACATTTGAACCTTTAAGTGCAAACTGTAAGTAATCTACAGTCCATTATTTTTGTGTGTGTGTTAAACAGAGGAAATCAAGTACACTGGCCTTCCAACTGATGCTGTGAGGGTACAAAGCATAAGCAAAAAGCCTGCAAATACTACACACTACACTGCTTGATTTAATTCCTACCACACAACTAAACAGCATAAATCTAAAGGCTGACGTTAAACACACATACAGCGCATCCCTGAAAACTGAACCAAACCACTGGTTTTTGAGTATATGGTCAACAACAGATAACACCACACATGCAGAAACATCCCAGCCAGCACAACGGTCTGGCTGCGGTGTTGGTACAGTCTCCCCACCCCCACCAACCCCACAACATCCATGGAAGAAATTCTTGCCACTGCACAGCCATAAGCCTCGGAGAAAAACCTCTGTAGGATACATTCTTTTCACTGTCTAAACAGCTACAACCCATGATGCTGGAACACGACATCCATGGAAGAAATTCTGGTCACTGTACAACCATAAGCCTCAAGAGAAAAACCACTGTAGGATAAATTCTTTTCACTGTCTATGTCTAAACAGCTACAACCCATGATGCTGTAACACAACTTCCATGGAAGAAATTCTGGTCACTGTACAACCATAAGCCTCAAGAGAAAAACCTCCGTAGGATAAATTCTTTTTACTGTCTGACCAGCTACAACCCATGATGCTGTAACACAACTTCCATGGAAGAAATTCTGGTCACATGGAAGAAATTCTGGTCACTGTACAACCATAAGCCTCAAGAGAAAAACCACTGTAGGATACATTCTTTTCACAGTCTAAACAGCTACAACCCATGATGCTGTAACACGACATCCATGGAAGAAATTCTCACCACTGTACAGCCATAAGCCTCGGAGAAAACCCTCCATAGAATAAATTCTTTTCACTGTCTGAACAGCTACAACCCATGATGCTGGAACACGACATCCATGGAAGAAATTCTGGTCACAGTACAGCAGTAAGCATTTGAGAAAAGAAACAAACTCCACAGGATAAATTCTTTTCACTGTACAGTTAGCTAGAGAACAGGAGCCTTGAAGAAAAAGCCCCACTGGAAAACAGTTCTGCTGTACAGCTACAAGCTTTTCTTTCAAAGCATTTTAAAAAATCAAGCTGTACACTGCTGTTACATTCCTCCTGTGCACCCACCTGTGTGTGTGTGTGTGTGTGTGTGTGTGTGTGTGTGTGTGTGTGTGTGTGTGTGTGTGCATGCATGTGTGTGTGTTTGTGGTCATATGTGTCAGTGTGTGTGTGTGTGTGTGTGTGTGTGTGTGTGTGTGTGTGTGTGTGTGTGTGTGTGTGTGTGTGTGTGTGTGTGTGTGTGTGAGTGTGTGTGTGTGAGTATGTCTTCTTGTGTGTGAGTGTGTGTGTGTGTGTGTGTATGTGTGCATGCATGCAAGCATGTGTGTGTGCGTGTGTGTATGTGTGTTTGTATGAGTGTGTGTATGTATGCATGTGTGTATGTGCAAGTATGCATGAAGGCATAGTGTGTATGTGGCGTGAAAGCAATACAAAAACATATTATGTTTGTATATTCTTTCTGAGGTTTTACGTTTACATTTTGATGATCATGTAAAGCGTGGTGCGCTCAGCCTAACTGCCAGTGAGATACAATGCTACAGAAACAACCAATTTTGTTATCATTATTTGTGACAACTCTCATCAACATCAAACATGGAAAGCAAGCAAGCACTGAAATGAAAGACAAGGTAAACTGTTAACGGAAATGGCATCAAAAACAACCAAATCAAGCACCTAATATACATGCAACCAAATAACAGTAACTTTAGCATGGAAGTGTACCCAGACAATTATTCACACCTGTACAAATGCTAATCAACAACAACAACAAACAAAATACATAGGTAAAATGAAAATAGCAGCCAAAATAATAGCAGCCAAGTTCATCAGATCTCCACAAAAAGAGAAGCAAAGAATTGCGTTTGTGCAAATGAACACAAGAATCTGTGAGACAAAAAAGTGATCCCATTCTGAGAAGACAATGTTTTTTATGTTTTTATGACCTCATAATCATGTTGTTTTTGTGCTTACTCAGATCTGTAACCCGATATAATATTTGAAACCCAGAAACTCACTCTGCAAAAAGCTTCATCAAATATATGAAGTGCAAGATGTTTGTTGATGCATCTGTGACAAACTGGTACACCCCTTGCATATCACCTGCACCTCATGTCTGGTCTCTCATTTCATAGCACTACAAGTCACAAACAAAAAGACGGTGAGGCAAAAAAAAGAAAAAAAGAAGGAGAATGAAGTGGAAATACACACATTATCTTAAGGCAGGCAGTCGGCTTCAACAAATGCAAATTCACAACTCCTTTTGTGTATTTCCAAAAGAAACATCACTTGGGGTTATTCTCACTTGGCACAAATTGGGTTGCTGCCTGTACAATTTCAGCTGCATGTATGATGGAGCCTGTTTAGTGCAAACTCCCTTTCAAGATAAAAATCTGCCCAAGGCAAACATTTTCAGATATTCCTCCTAACATTTTTGTTGTACTATCAGTTTTGATGATGATGTAGAGCTTCATGTCCTCAGATGTCGGTTGATATATTAGGGACAAACTGGGACCAATGCTGAAGCACGGTTCAGTGTTGCTTTACGTCCACAGAAACCGTAAGGCTCATTAGGACGGAAAGCCCAGGACAGCCTCCTTGGCTTTCACACAGTTCCTGAACTCTGATCGGTTTTGTTAATACAACCTTCTCTTAAAGGAACAATCCATCTCAAAACAGGTTTTGTACAAAAAGGCCAGACTTTCTCCAAAAGTTACAGGGAAAAACCCCCGCCAAAACAAACAAAAAGCTCACTTAAAATTAAGATTTTGTGAAACAATATTGTTTTTATTTTCAGTTCACATTCCTGTTGTGTCAGCAGTGGTCAGAGGGACTCAGTTACAGAAAATATTGCCAAGTGTCACAGCTGGTCTACCAGCAATTGTTGCCCACAGTTTCTTTGAATTTGATCTTGCTCCTCACATAAGCATGAAACTTTTGGTGCAACATCAAAGGGATGATGCTTGCAACATCGGTGAGCTAGGACACTTGTCGTTGTTGTTGGTTTTTAGTACTTCTTTGACCTTGCGGGAAATTCAGGTTGCCTTACCTGGGTACCTGGGTAAGACACAGCAGCTGCCAGAGCAACGCCACCCATTCCTGTCAGTGCATGTAGTATTATGTGTCCAAACAATGGTATGGCTGCCAGTGTTTGGGATTTTTAACATGCGCACATATGTTGATGCATGCAATTGTACACAGGGGCTGTACAGATACTGTTAAGAGAGTCTGCACTGGAAGCTGACTCAGGAAAAAATTCCTTGCCACGCTGGGGACTCAAACCCACTTCAGTATTAGGCCTGTTTTTTTTAGTTGGATGTTCTACTAACTGAGCTATCCCGGCCCCTGTTGGGTGCAACCAGTCCCTCTGTCACTAACACAGAAAATCTGCTTCATATCAAAGGAGCACACTGAAATAAAATCTCTGACTTAAATGTTTCTGCTTTTGTTGTTGCTGTTTTTTTAATTTTTATATTTTGTTCTTTGTTGGATCAAACATCTTAATTTGATAAGGCTTGTTCCTTTAAGAAGAAATCATACATATTATGGCCTCAACCTCTTTGTCCTAAACAGCCTCCACTGTACTGTATTCCACAAGTTAAAAAAATCAATAAAAAAACTCAAACAGATGAAGCAAAACGCTGCATCAAGTTGTGAACCAATTTTGTAGCAGACGGCAATTTATCAGAGACGCTGAGTGCACTTGCAAGGTCACCTTCAACATGTGGACGACAGCTATTTGTACCTGACTCAGTATCAGTCAACACAGCAGTTGAGGGGATAGTTGGGTGGGGGTGGGTGGGGGTGGGGGTGGGGGTGATCTTCAGTAATGCCCTAGGCCATGGGGAAAAACTTGACAGTGCTTCTACACTTCTGGATGTGCTGGCACCAGATGAGCCAGACATGAATCAACACAGCAGCTGGACAACATCAGAGGCTGAGCAGCACAGCAGAGGCCACAGAAAATGGCCAACTGCAGCAGTGGATCATTTCATCTCCACCACAGCAGGTATGGCTGCTGCTAGATCCCTCGCAATGCCAGTCGATGCAAATTGTTTTAGACAACGTCCGGCAGAGTATTTCGCATGGCGAGTTCATTGACTGTACTTCTCTGAACCCCAAAATAATTATTGTTTTTAGTAAAGACATGGCTAATATTTCCTTCCCACTGACTGTGGGGCAAATACTTATGACAGCCAGAACTGCATTGATTTACATAAAAGTTAAAGTACAGAATACGAAACTGAAGAAAAGTTCAACTGGTCACTCATACCACAAGTCACAGTGACTGTCAAGTATGAATGCAGACAGACAGATAAATAACAGACAGGCAACAGACAGACCAGACAGATGGCAGATGGGCAGACAGACATGGTAATACCTCCCTGTCCCCCTAAATTCATCACATGGGGAAAGTGGAAATCATGTAGACGTATATCTCGTTAACTAAACCAGAAAAGCAAATGCTGATTTGGTTGACATTCCAGCTTTATTTTACGCTAATGCATGGGGAGTTCCACAAAGGACAAGGTAAATCAAATGAAAAAGTTTCCTGACAGAATGGAAATACAGAACTGTACCAGTTACAATGACAACGTCTGTTGTAACCATGGCCACAAGAACCTGCCAATAATCCCCAAACAAGCTTTCAAAATTCCTTGAAGATAATGTGTAGTATATTAAATACAAAATAATTAGTAACAAGGCAATATTAATTTCTTATCTATTGATCTACAAATCTGAAAGTTTTGTGTGACCTCCGTACAGACAATGCCCCACAGACACTGCAGATGTTACAAGAATTTTTTTTTTAAGATGCAGTAAAGTTGTACAGATCAGGCATTGATGGAGAATAAAAAAAATTGTCTAGTCTACATTGACAAGGATCATGAAATAGACTCAGATGCGCAAAAAATAATTTTAAAAAACCCACAAGAAGTAGCAGAAAGTTTTAATTGTATTTCTTCTTCAGATAACAACCAGGCAGCCTTAAGCATACAAGTTGTAATGCACATACACATGACAGCGCATCCAATTAAAACCTACAGAAACATACATGAATATGTACATGAACACTGTGACATCAATCCAAGCACACTGTTGATAAATTAATTCCAAAAGCATATTGCATAATCTGATTCACAAGCACTTAGCAAGCATATCTTGCGTTTGGAAGAAAAAAAAACACAAAACAAAAAGTTGTTATATTATACTGAACAGCAGCACACATATAAATTCTTTCATATTAAATTATCTCTTCCACAGTTCCAGTCACAGAAAGAAGAGAAATAGCTGAGACAAAAAAATAGGAAAACAAACTGATGATCATCATACATAGCAATAAACCACAGCAGTCACTGGTTTTCAGGCAATTCAACATACAACTACCATTTTCTCTCAGAATTCCAAACCAGATTAGAACATGTATAACATACTACAGAACACTGGGAATGACAGTTGGAAAGTACTAGTGTGAATAGCCGGATAGCTGTGGTCATGTGGTGATGTCACCGTACTCTTTGTTCCACTCTTCGTATTTCACAAGCGTGTCCAGGGGAACGCTTCGCCGAATTCTCTTCACAGCCTCCAGAAAATCTGACATCCTGATATCCCGGACCTGAAAATAAACCCAACAATCCTCGTTCCACTGTTTAGCCTCCAGAAAATCAGACATCCTGATATAT
>OY757543.1:23681595-23706595 GCA_963584105.1 Alviniconcha strummeri | reverse complement strand
GCACATGATCTCCAGCAAAAGTTTCACAAACGAACAAGCCATCAACTTTATAGTGATTTTCGAAGGTGACGTTTTTGGATACGATCACTAACACGAGTTTCACCAGCCTATTACCGCATTGTGTACTCCTTTTCTGTGCTTCATTCTCGCTGTGACCAAAGCATCTGTCATCATGGACAGAATGACAGGAACCTCTCACTTTTGCGTCCAGGTTGCAAAAGATCAGGAGATGGGCCAGTGGAAGTAGTTTATTCAGGTCTGAACATCTGTGCAGTCTTGAAAAAAAGTTGCCTAACTTTTGAGCTGAGTATATTTGCACATGTTCGACATTTTCAGGCCAGCCTGGGTCTTGGCTCACGTTCCCCTTCTTTCGTGTAGCCATAAAAGTGTTGCACTGTACCTGAGAACAGCGTCGTCCAGTTCCTGTGGACGGTTGGTGGCTCCCATGATCAGGATACGATCGTCCGGATTTGAAGACACCTGGGCAAACGAAAAACTAAAGCTTGACCCTTCCTGCTGTTGCTGAAGTCCTTCAAGGTGAGAACACACCCCTCAACCTTGTCAACCCATACTGCAAAGTATATGAAATACTCAGGTTCTGACCATAGCATAGTCATTACACCCATCAACCTTGTCAACCCATACTTCAAAGCATATGAAATACTTGGGTTCTGACCATAGCATAGTCATTACACCCATCAACCCATACTTCAAAGTATATGAACTACATGAGTTCTGACCATATCATAGCCATTACACCCATCAACCCATACTTCAAAGTATATGAACTACATGAGTTCTGACCATATCATAGCCATTACACCCATCAACCCATACTTCAAAGTATACAAAATACTTGGGTTCTGACCAAAGCATAGCCATTACACCCATCAACCTTGTCAACCCATACTGCAAAGTGTACGAAATACTTAGGTTCTGACAACAGCATAGTCATTTTCCTTCTTCTGAAAACTTGAGAGACCATATAACTGGCAATATGCAAAGTGACCAACAATGTGAGACTGGAATCTAATATTAAACAAAAGTCAGTCCACGTTGTGGCTAACCCAAAACAGTTGCACTTCAGCTTTAATTATTTTGCTCGATACATCAAGGTAATCAACAACTCTTTGCCTAACTGACCTTGGTGTGACCTACAAGGTGGGCTGGGTGTTAAAACAAACTGCCGACCTGCTTGCTGCCCAAGGTCCACACCTGAAGCTTTTCTGGGACGCTGATCCAGTAAAGTGCACACTGCACACTAGCCACCCCTTGCTTCTCTTCAGCATGCATCACCAAACTGGCTCAGGTGAGTTTTTGCTATTCATACCCCCCCCCCCCCCCGCCCCCCCACTGCACCGCCAACACCCACACCCCCAACATGCAGTCATTTGCTTCTCAACAACTTACACCATCAATTGCCTCACTGTCTCCAGTGAACTCTTCTAACCTGTCAACCGCCCCCCCCCCCCCAACCCCCACCCCCACCCCCCCAAATAACAACATACAGTCATCCGTTCTACAACTGACAAAATCAAACTGTTTCTGGTGAGCTCTGGTTATCCATAACTTCCACCCCAGCTTACATAGCTGACATCACCAGACCGTTTCTGGTGAGCTCTGGTTATCCATAACTTCCACCCCAGCTTACATAGCTGACATCACCAGACTGTTTCTGGTGAGCTCTCAGTATTTATACTCCCCCCCCCCTCCCCCCCCATCCTCCTACATGCAACCATTTTTTTCAACAACTGACACCACCAAACTGTAACACACCTGGTCTTGTGTTGTTGACTACTAGTTTCCCCCAGCATTTGTCCCTGTTCTATTTCTGGTGAGTTCTCATTACCAACGCTCTCCAAAGAGACAGCAGTCCCGCTTTGTTTTCTCTGACAACTTACACCATCAAACTGCACCAAAAACTCGGTCTTGAGTCGACGGCTGGCCTCGTTCTCTCCCTCTCGTCTTTCAGAGAGCAAGGAGTCAATCTCATCTGGAACACAAACAACAGGCATCCATCCATCACACAGGCCACCAGTCATCAACTGGAACAAATCTGTGACTGGAAACCGAGCTGCGACTATTTGCTTTGAACGACACAACTGAAGTCAATATTTTATTTAACTGCTTATTTGTTCCTCCAGGCACTGCAAAATTGGTGGGTGAAATCTGACCTAGGATTGCTCCTTTCTTCTCTGATGGCGCTTTACGTCCACAGAAACCACAAGGCTTATTACGGACAGGGAAAAGGGGGGGATCCGGTAGAGATGAATAGCTCATCCAAGCCCTTCGACCCACAAAGACCAAAGACATCGTCATCCACTGCCCCAACAGCAATGTTAAGGAGGTGGGGACCCCGCCAGTGTGAAGCAACTTGTGTTGCTAACTGCTGTTTCAACAGCTGTGTAGAACAACCTCACAAAGACAGTGTCCAAAAAGCAACTGCTGAGGAACAACCCGGCAGCAAGACAATCCAAAAAGCAACTGCTGAGGAACAACCCGGCAGCAAGACAATCCAAAAAGCAACTGCTGAGGAACGACCCGGCAGCAAGACAATCCAAAAAGCAACTGCTGAGGAACGACCCAGCAGCAAGACAATCCAAAAAGCAACTGCTGAGGAACGACCCGGCAGCAAGACAATCCAAAAAGCAACTGCTGAGGAACAACCCGGCAGCAAGACAATCCCAAAAGCAACTGCTGAGGAACAACCCAGCAGCAAGACAATCCAAAAAGCAACTGCTGAGGAACAACCCAGCAGCAAGACAATCTATCCTGCTATAAGAGCCCAGCTCCACCTCCCTGCTCGTCATCTCTCCTGGGTTCTGTGGTGACCGATTATTTACTTAATGCAATATGTTATATCTAATAATTATGTTAAAATTATACAAAGTAAGGGAGTTTCACAATGTTTGGAGCAACAAAAAAGCTCCTGTTTGTCTTCTTTTTAACCTTAGTGGTGAAAAGAAACATCAAATCTCAAGGCATTGGACATCCATCTAGCTTTGCTTCTTGTTTTTTGAACAAACTCTGCTTTCAAAAGAAACTTCCAGCATCAGTTGCAGCAGCAGAATGTTCATTATGCTAAACATAGATACACAGGATGTATAAATATACAACACTTTAATCATGACAAAACTCAACACAAAAGGTGAAGCAGATCAAACAGTTGCTGTGTTTCCCACACAGCTACTCCCCCCCCCCACCCCCCACCACCACCTCCCCACCACCACCCACACCTCCTTTTGTTAAATGCCAGCATAAAGAAAAACCAGAGAATTATTTTGTAGGAGAATATAGAGTACTGACCAATGAAAACGATGGCTGGCTGCAGCTGTCGAGCTGCCACAAAGAGTGTGCGGACCAGTTTTTCACCTTCTCCCACCTGCAGAACACAACACAGTTTCTGAACTAGTAGGAGGACAGAAGCACGCTATCAGAGTTGTCGTTGGCTACACACGCGAGCAGCGACATACCAACTTTAACAGTCTCTAATCACCGAAGTTTGATGCTTCAAGACAAATTTAGCATGATGGGAGAACACAACAAAATTAGTCTGGGAGAGAAAACAAATATGGCCAGTCCAGGATGGTTTGCATTTTTAATGCCTCTTTCTCTTCCCAACCCCCTCTCCCTTCACCCCTCCCTCGTCTCTCTGAAACAAAATGAACAGCATTTTGTGTGTACATGTGTGTGTGTGTGTGTGTGTGTGTGTGTGTGTGTGCGTGTGTGTGTGTGTGTGCATGTGCATGTGCATGTGTGTGTGTGTGTGCATATGTGCATGCATGTGTGTGTGTGTGTTTATGCGTGCATGTGTTCTGGACCCAAACTGCACTGGACTTGTTCACACTGGCATTAAAGGGGATCAAACCAAAATCGCAAGCTGGCCTGAAAAAACACAAAATGTGCAAATAATTTCACCTGCATACTGTACTTGCTTGATCTATCAATATTTATCCAAACAAAATACTTTTTTGCTTTGATTCTGAGTTCCTTGGGATGTGGCCATACTGGTTCACTCTTTACCAATGAAGAGCAAAAAGAAAGCTGGCTTGTGATGTAGCTGAGACTTTGCCACACAGGCAGACCTTGTTCATGACATCACTGACACAGACTGCTGGGCACAACAATGGCAGCACTCATGGTCGTGTTTTTGGAACTTTCATTCATCAATTTTTAACAATCAGGATCAGAAATGGAGTGGAAAACTGCTGTGGTGTGTATTTTGTAGTCCACTCTTGTTGATAGGGCCCACAACGCTTCATCAGTTTGGTGCCCCTTTAACAATGGTTCCCCTTTAACAATCTTGGCATCCCCTTTAACAATCTTGGCACAAAGCACCAAATGAATGATGCACTTGATGTGGAAGCCTTACCCATTTTGAAGTGAGGCTGGAAGCACTGATGTTGAAGAAGACAGAGTTAGACTCATTTGCAACGGCTTTGGCCTGCACACAAAAGAGAAGTTTTTGTAAGTGTAAAAAAAACACTGAACAGGCTTTACTTATTAAAACAGTCATTCCTTTTCCTGCTGCTTCAGCATCCCTTCGCACAGATACATACACATGAACCCACATACAGGCACACTTGCACCTACACAAGCATGCGTGCATACACATTTACACTCTTATGCCAACACATGCATGCAAACACACATATAATGCACGCACGCATGCACACACACACACACACACACATATACACAGTCTCTCTCTCTCTCTCTCTCTCTCTCTTCCTCCCTCCCTCTCTCTCTCTCTCTCTCTCCCCCACACATACACACACACACACACATACACACACACACACACACACACACACACACACACACACACACACACACACAGAGTCTCACACACACACTCACACACACACACACACACACACACACACACACACACACACACACACACACACACACACAACCCACACGTGCATGCACGCAGAGACATTCACAACCACATAAGATCAAAGTTTCTTCAAGTGTTTGAACCTTTTTTCCTCCAAGCCTTTCATTTCACCTTACTTTCAGAACAACAAAAAAAGCTGTCAAAACGAAGAAGCTCACCAGCATAGTCTTCCCATTACCGGGGGGTCCAAACAGCAGTAGTCCTCTGGCGGGCGCCCGCAGACCTGTGAATAGCTGGTGCGACAAAGAGCAGGGTCATCACTACAGTGAAAAGATGGCTGAAGCAGGGGGACATGCAGAAAAATGAGAAAAGGGCGGATGGAGGAAAGACCAGAGAGCAGGGAGGGAAGAAAAGAGAGGGTGGTAGGACTGGAAGAAAAGAGACGGAAGGACTGTGGGGATAGAAGGACTGGAAGAAAGAGAGGATTAAAGATTGGAACAAAAGGGACGATGGAAGGGCTGGAAGAAAAGACAGGATGGAAGGACTGGAAGAAAAGAGAGGATGGAAGGATTGGAGGAAAAGAGAGGATGGAAGGGTTGGAAGAAAAGAGAGGATGGAAAGATTGGAAGAAAAGAGAGGATGGAAGGATTGGAAAAAAAGAGAGGATGGAAGGACTGGAAGAAAAGAGAGGATGGAAGGATTGGAAGAGAGGATGGAAGGATTGGGACAAAAGAGAGGATGGAAGGATTGGAAGAAAAGAGAGGATGGAAGGACTGGAAGAAAAGAGAGGATGGAAGGATTGGGAAAAGAGAGGATGGAAAGATTGGAAGAAAAGAGAGGATGGAAGGATTGGGAAAAAAAAGAGGATGGAAGGATAGCTCAGTGGTTAGAGCGCCGGACTCGTGACTGAAAGGTCCCGAGTTCAAATCCCTGTAGGAGCGGCGGGAGAATTTTCTTCTCCAGGGTCGACTTTCTGTGCTGACTCTAATTTCGGTACCCGCTCCACCCCCGTGTTACCGCAGTAGCACGTAAAAGATCCCGGTCATTCTGCCAAAAGCGCAGGTGGCAGGTTACAGCTAAACACGCATACACCTTACGTATGTGGCTTTGCATGAAGTGACATGGTGCATGGTTGTATGGTGTACACAGAACTTGCGCCGAGATGGCTGCAGTTTCATGTGGCACCAGCCATGCCAGTGCCAGTACACCACTTCGGTGGATATTCAAAAAAAAAAAAAAAAAAAAAAACGTCCTATAAAAAGCGTGTCACTCATGTAGAACAACAGGCGAGCGCAGTGAGTCTGCTCAAGAGAGCGGAGAATAGCGCTATATAAGTGATCATCAATCAATCAATCAAAGGACTGGAAGAAAAGAGAGGATGGAAGGATTGGAAGAGAGGATGGAAGGATTGGGACAAAAGAGAGGATGGAAGGATTGGAAGAAAAGAGAGGATGGAAGGATTGGAAGAAAAGAGAGGATGGAAGGATTGGGACAAAAGAGAGGACGGAAGGATTGGAAGAAAGAGAGGATGGAAGGATTGGAACAAAAGAATGTCAAGGCACTGTGGCAAAAAAAAAAAAAAAAAAAAATCCAAGCAATTGTAGCATAATCTACAATATTTGTTCAATCACTGAAACTGAAAACCTTTACACCACCAACACTACTAAATCCACATCCATCTTACCACATGAAGTCCCTAACTGGTAACTCAACTGGCACGTCCATCACTGATTCAGTGAATGTCAAACCGACTCACATTTTTCCAGTAAAGGTTATGTGGATCAATGAACCTACCTCTGGTCTAAGAGCTGGCAGAATGACTCACATTTTTCCAGTAAAGGTTATGTGGATCAATGAACCCACCTCTGGTCTAAGAGCTGGCAGAATGACTCACATTTTTCCAGTAAAGGTTACGTGGATCAATGAACCTACCTCTGGTCTAAGGGCTGGCAGAATGACTCACATTTTTCCAGTAAAGGTTATGTGGATCAATGAACCCACCTCTGGTCTAAGAGCTGGCAGAATGACTCACATTTTTCCAGTAAAGGTTATGTGGATCAATGAACCCACCTCTGGTCTAAGGGCTGGCAGAATGACTCACATTTTTCCAGTAAAGGTTATGTGGATCAATGAACCTACCTCTGGTCTAAGAGCTGGCAGAATGACTCACATTTTTCCAGTAAAGGTTATGTGGATCAATGAACCCACCTCTGGTCTAAGGGCTGGCAGAATGACGATTTCTTGTAAGGCCTGCTTGGCTGTCTCCTGTCCAGCTGTTTGGAGAAAACAAAAGTATGAATTACAACCACATCAAATAAACACTGACAACTTATTCATAGGTATATATATCGAAAACTACACTACTACTAAAAGTACTGTTAATAATAATAGGGAATTTATTGCACACTTTCGGAGACTCAAAGCACTTTCAACTTAATTAAAGACAAACATGCAACGTGTAAATACTCACAAATCACTGGCATAAAATACATTAACTCTTTCATCCCTGTTTCGTATTTGGCATTACTTCCCCTTATTCCTATGTTCCTATATGCATAACAGTCCTTTCATTCCTGGGTTTTCATAAGGAACAAATCTGTGAAAGAGGGTATGTGGGTTTGAGTCATCTGTGTCTGCAAGCTCTTAGTAAAACCATGGCAACCTATATATCGCTGTGTAGGTAAATGAAGTCAGAAGGCAATGGTCACACTTTCAGAGTCACTGTCACCAGGAGGGTGACACACAGGTGCAAATAAAGGTGACACATACCTTTTTTAAGACAAACAGACAAAACCAACGTTTTACAGGCCCACAGAACATGCCAAGAGAAATGGAACATGCTCCCTACTTACAGTCTGATGTCCCAGATAACATCCACATAGAAATTTTCTCCAGAAATTCCATTTGTCACATTGCCTGTGTCCTTGAAATGGTGATGAAAAGGTGACGGTTTGCACAAGAGTCGGAAGTATGAGTTCACAGTACGATTGTTTCATTTTAGTGTAACCCATGCGCCGTCTCTATCATATATATGCACAATGTTTGCACCGTAACTCTGTACAACTATATTTACTATGTCTATGTACACACATCTGCACTGGACATCAGAGGTATGTCTCGTGTCACAGAAGTGTCCCCACCTGTCCACTCAAAACGTGGCTGAGCCAGTAAAAAACAATGGCAGGTTTTCATCATCCAGTTCATCACCACTCTCACTATCATCTTTAAATGCATTTGTAAGCTCTGCTCTCTCCTCTTCTGTCAGTTCAAACAGATCAAAATCATTTTCGCCCAAACTGTCATAAACATCATCATCAGAGAACTGATCACTGTCATTGTACTCATCCGCCGCCATCTTTCCAACTGTACAGAATAACCTAACCCCATCCCTAGAAATGGACAAATTTTGTGCACTGGACACTTTCCCACACTCTGGCAGTGGCCAGGCACGGCTAATCAAAGTATTGTGTGGCTTATCAAAACATTCCTCAGGTCCCGTTACACTGGCCAGGGAACTGATGTGCTGACCATGTGACAGATAGGCGCGGATTTCAAAGGCAGAACCGCTGCAGCGGCCAGCCGGAAGGAAGGGAGTGTTTATGCCTGCCCCTCTCTAGCGGTTCTCAGGAATGAAGGGAAAGATTCTCTCAACCGCTGTAGCGGTTTTCAGGGATGAAAGAGTTAAAACACATATTCATGCAAAGCACAGTGAAATACACACACACAAACACACACACACACACACACACACACACACACACACACACACACACACACACACACACACTCAAAGGATCATGTGCACATGCACACACAATGCCAATAAAGAACACACACACACACACACGCGCACGCACGCACGCACGCACGCACGCACATAGGATCATGCGCACATGCACATACAATGCCAATAAATAACACACACACACACACACACACACACACACACACACACACACACACACACACACACACACTCATAGGATCATGCGCACATGCACATACAATGCCAATAAAGAACACACACACACACACACACACACACTCACACACACACACACACACACACACACACACACACACACACACTACAAACTCTTTATGTGTTCATTCTACACTACAAACAGCCTGAACCAGCTTGAAGACCTGCACAGCCTCAGAAACCATAAATCTACTTTCCAATCAAGACTTGCTCTGGAGATATAGTAGAGTATGTGAGTGAGTGAGTGTTTGAGAGAGAGAGAGATAGTGTGTACCTGCATGTGTGTGTGTCTGCGTGCATGCATGTGTGTATGCATGCATGTGTGTGCATGTGTCCGTGGGGGGAGGTGTGTGGGGGGGGGTTGGATGTGGGGGGGGGGGGGGTGCATGCATGCATGCCTGCGCATGAGTGTGCTTGCTTCAGTGAGTATGCCTACATGTATGCGGACACTGACCCACATCCTTGAAGTCAACCCGAGGGCCATTGTCCACTATCTCACTGAGGATGAGGTCAGCCAACTTCTTGTCCACATTCTTCAGCTTGACGTTGGATATGTCTCGGCCATGACCAGAGTCATTGTTTTTCAGCGGCTGAAAGCACACACACACACATGTGCACACACACACACACGCATGTAGGCATGCACACATGCACACGCACGCACACACACACACACACACACACACACACACACACACACACACACACACACACACACATGGAGGCATGCACACACACACACACACCAACACCAAATGGTTACTTTAAAAGAGAAAAAGGAATCAGTCCCAGAACAAACACTTCACTTAGATCAGCCTCAGCCACCAGCCACTACTCTATTAATTAACAAATTAACAAAAAAACAAATCCACATCGTTCTTTTACAACGGCTATTCAAAATGCAGAACACCACACAAAGAGAACCAGAGAAAGGGTCTTTTGTATAAAGCTGAAAAATTGTTTAAAAAAACTTGTTATATTAAGTCTTTCGATGAGCACCAAACACACAGCACCTTTCAAAGCAAAGAGCCAAAGGGACCAGTTCCACCATCAACAAGCACGTACTGTGCAAGATCAATACACTGATCACAAAAAATGTGTGTGTGTGTGTGTGTGTGTGTGTGTGTGTGTGTGTGTGTGTGTGTGTGTGTGTGTGTGTGTGTGTGTGTGCGTGTGCGTGTGAAACCAGACTACTAATATTAGCTAGACTACAATATTAACTTAAGATTCTGTTTGTTTCAAATGTATGTTAATGTGTTGTTGTTGTTTTTTGTCATAAGCTGTTCATACAGCACAGTGAATAACATGGTTATTGTTTGATAGGTGATAATGGTAGCTAGACTACAATATTTAAGATTCTGTTTGTCATGTAAATGTGTTTTTTGTCATAAGATGTTTGTACAGCGCAGTGAGTTTAACTCTGGTTAAAGAACAGCGCTTTATAAGAATTTATTATTATTATTATTATTAAAATGTGTTACACTACACCACCGTCTGTCCGCTCACCTCCGGTTGCGAGGCCTGGCGGGCGTGGGTGGGTCGTCGCCGTGTCAGCGGTGACAAGGTGGAGGAGGATCCTTTGCGCTCCTTGTGGGCAGAGCTGTTGCGCGGCAGGGTGCTGCTCTTGTGAACGGTCATGGCCTGGCGCCCCAGCTTCATGGGCTTGCTGGACACTGGTCACAGGACAGAGAGAGAGAGCAGCTGCTGAAGCACGGGTCAGAAGCAGCATAACTGGTCAGTTTCTTACAGTGTGGCATGCATGTAAGCAAGCTTGACACTCACTAACACACACCTGTCAATATTTTGACAATTTAACAGCATACAAAAAATTTTTTAACTATCAAACCTGTTAACAAAGTGTTGGGTTTTTTTCTGTTTTTTTTTTTTTGGGGGGGGGGTTTGGGGGGGGGTTGTTTTGGTTTGTGTGTTCTTGTGTTTTTTTTGGGGGGGTTGTTTTGGTTTGTGTGTTGTTGTTGTTGTTTTTTGGGGGGTTGTTTTGGTTTATGTGTTGTTGTTGTTTTTGGGGGGGTTGTTTTGGTTTGTGTGTTGTTGTTGTTGTTTTTTTGGGGGGGTTTGGTTTGTGTGTTGTTGTTGTTTTTGGAGGGGGGGGGGTTGTTTTGGTTTGTGTGTTGTTGTTGTTTTGGGGGGGTTGTTTTGGTTTGTGTGTTGTTGTTTTTTGGGGGGGTTGTTTTGGTTTGTGTGTTGTTGTTTTTGGAGGGGGGTTGTTTTGGTTTGGGTGTTGTTGTTTTTGGGGGGTTGTTTTGGTTTGGGTGTTGTTGTTGTTTTTTGGGGGGGGTTGTTCTGGTTTGTGTGTTGTTGTTGTTGTTTTTGGGGGGTTGTTTTGGTTTGTGTGTTGTTGTTGTTTTTTTTTGGGGGGGGGGTTGTTTTGGTTTGTGTGTTGTTGTTGTTGTTTTTGGGGGGGGGTGTTTTGGTTTGTGTGTTGTTGTTGTTTTTGGAGGGGTTACATTGTTATTCAGTTTTCATGTTTACAAAATTAAACATCTTCCCCACTCAAAATGTCTACCCCCCCCCCCTTCCTGCCCCCCCCCCCCCCCCCACCCCAATCAAATCAATGATCACATGTACAAAGCATGTGTCACTGCAATGTTTTTAAACAGTGCAGTATGAAACTGGTCAAATACAAACATTTCAAGCGAGAGAGTGTTTAGCAACTCAAGAGGGTGATTAAAAAAACACAAACTAAAATAACAAACAACAACAACAACAAAACAAACACATTTACATATATGTACTATAAAAGAATTTAAAAAAAGAACAGACACGGCAACACTGGAGAGCAATAATGGCAGGACTGAAAACTGTGTGGGTAATCATAAATATAACACCACACTGACATGTTATACATGTAAAAATATGAGTGTAAAATGATCAGCCACACAAAATGATCAAACATACATTCCAATGCATTCTAGTATTCTACAGACACACAGATTGCTAACAAAGTCATTATAAACATCAACAAATCTGTGGACTTTTCCTTCTCTAAACAACATCTGCTGGGGCTTCCAACATCCAAGAACAAACTATTTTCTGCAAAAACAAAACAAAAACAAGAACGCAGCAGACAAAATATTTGCCTTTGCCCGGATAGCACAGTTAAAATATTTGCCTTTGCCCGGATAGCACAGTTCCCTAAACTGCCCAGCTGACAGCCATTAACTGGAATCTGTTGTTAATAGTTATTATGCAACAATGTTGGCATTTGTACTGCTTCACAGTTCTAGGTTCAACTTCCACTGTTATACACAGTGTGAAGCAACGCCTACTCAGAAATCAGCCCGGAAGTGCGCTGCAACCTCTCACGACTTCTTGCACGAAAGATTACAAAGAGCATTCACTCTAGCAAACCAGCTTCGCTGAATCGCCCCTTAGGATAAAATTCTGCATCAGACGAAATGATTCAACATCAGACAAAAAAAGATTCAGAAGCCTCTAGTGTGTGTATGCCTTCTTTGCAGTTCTGGTAACCAAAGCAGCTGAGAGTGGTTGCACAGTATACGTGGGCAAAACAATGGTGTGGCGAGGATGTTCTGAATCTGAGACACGCCTATACAGTAGCACATTAGCCAACAGTCAGCTCAGGTTTACAGCACAGCTCATTCAGTGTCTGTCCAAAAACCAACAAAACTCAAATAAGATACCTGAAGGATGAGAGCTGTCTGAGTGTGCCGCTTTAAATTTTGGCACGGCACCTTCCTGGTACTGGCAGGGCTTGCTGCGCGCTTCGTCCTGATGGAAGCGCTTGCTGCCATCTGCTGTCCTATCTGCTTTCTTTTCTGATGTTATAGTACATTCCCGCAATGCTTTTTCTGTACCACAGCAAGCGACAGCAACACAGAAGATCAAAATGAAAACAAAACAGAACGCAAGAGAAGCACAAAAATTACAATGTACAACACTGTTCTGACTTTTATGCAATGAAAAATATATAATGCAAAACAGAATGAAATAAAAACAGCAAACTTAAAATGTTATACACAATCTATGTACTACGTAAACAAAATATCTGAATTACACACGTATCACTAGCAAAACAAAGTTAAACAAAATTATGCAGAAAGGAACTTAATGAGGATCGAAACAAATGAAGTGTTTATTACTATTAGAAAATAACTGGTGATTGTGTGAGACAATCATACACCAGCCAAAAACAAAACAAAGCAAAAACAACAAAATACAGCCCCAATATAACATTTCTCTATGAAAGAGAGAGAGAGAGAGAGAACATTTAACTATGCCAAGAGTACAAAAGATGGGGCAGGCATAAAACACACAAGCACAGACTGACAGAGTATTAAAAGGCAAACATTAGTACTGAACATTATGACCATTAACCTGATTGTCTCAAAGTCAAACACTGATAAAGGAAACCCCAAGCAAACAAGCACTGTGGGCTCTTATCAACAGGAATGGGATAACAAAATGGGCTCCATCGACAGTAAGGGGATAAAACAAAATTGTGACCCTCTCCCACGAAACCAGTCTTAAGTCGCAGCTGCCAATCAGCCCTAGGATACCAAACAGTCTTAAGTCACAGCTGTTGATCATCCCTAGGATACCAAACAGTCTTAAGTCACAGCTGTTGATCAGCCCTAGGATACCAAAATAATCAGCTGGGGCTCTAGTTTTCATAATTATACACATCTTAAAATATCCAAAATGCAATTTAACTGATTTTTAGGGACATGGTCACAACTGACTAACATTGTAACACTAACAGAAACAGTACTTTTTCTGTTGATTTGTGGTAAAAACTGACATTTGCAAGTCATGAAAACGTCGCAGTTTCATGTCCGGCAGCCTGTGTCTGTGACATTATGATCAAGGCCAACAATTGTAGCAAAACATATTACACTGCTGTGATGGTTGGGGTTCATCCCTGGGGACTGCTTTCATAGCCAGATTGATCTGACTGGATACTCCAAAGTAGATAATACATTGTACACTTTCCCCCCTGTCTAAACTTTCCATTTCTACTTTCTCAAACTGCTTTACTCTGTAAGGCTCTGCAGACCCCCCAAAAGTGCAGCATAATCTCCGAACAGATCCTGCTGAACAGATTGTGGCTGGCTTACATCAAAGAAGAAGAAGAGTGCCATGAGCCAGTCTTTTTCTGCTCTTCATTGGTAAAGAGTGAACCAAGATGGCTGCACCACAAGGAGCTCCACTGTGTCGCAGAAAAGAGTGAACCAAGATGGCTGCACCATGAGGAGCTCCACTGTGTCGCAGAAAAGTACTCCTCTTGCCAGGACACTGACAGAACCACCTTACAAAGCTTGCCAATGAAAAATACTTGCACATTTCTCTGTATTTCCAGGCCATTTTGCATCTTTGCTTGGGTTTCTTTCTACTTCAAAGCCAACGCTCATGAAAAAATACTTGTACAAGCCACATAAAAATTAAAAATAAAAAGCCATGCACAGACTGTACATTGGACACCAAAACAACTGAACCAAACAGCTGAACCTACAGCAGACAAGTGTCCTACATAATACATCTCTTCTTCTTTCTCTCCCCCCCCCCCCCCCCCCCCCCCCCCAACCATTTAAGTGTTTTGTAGCTTGAAAAAAGGGCCTACCTCAAAAGTTCACATGTTGTGTTTTGTCATTATAAAAACAGTGATCAAGAAGAAGAAGTCATAATAAATAGCATTCTTTTTAACCTTTTTTTGGTGTTTGCATCAAGCACAGACTGACAGGCCACTAACATGCTGTGTTGTTTACTGCAGCAACACCTAGATCAGGTACGCTGTATACATGATGCAACACACATAAACTACATAGCCTACAGCAGTCACCACTTTGGAGCATGCCACTGAGTGTGAGTCTGGAAAGGTGAGCTCTGACTGAGCCCAAAGGTGTGCTGGTATTGCAATACATATGATTATATAAAATACAGTGCCTTCATGTTTTTCATCCACGGTGTGTGTGTGTGTGTGTGTGTGTGTGTGTGTGTGTGTGTGTGTGTGTGTGTGTGTGTGTGTGTGTGTGTGTGAGTGTGTGTGTGAGTGTGTGTGTGTGTGTGCGTGCGTGCGTGCGTGCGTGCGTGCGTGCGTGTGTGTGTTACAGTGTGTGTGTGAGTGTGCGTATGTGCACACAGGTATGTTTCATTATGCTTTGTATGATTATGCTTATTAATGGTTTTTGTTTGTTTGTTTATATATATATACTGAAATTACTACAGATTTGTATGTTGGTATTTGCATGTTGCACATTTTTCTTTAAAAGATTAATAGACGATTATGATTTCCAGAAATAACAGGCAGAGATAATTTGACAGTGTTTTCTTACTCCAGGAGAGTGAAGTCCCCTGAATGGAGGTGGCAGCTGAGAAGAGCCGATCTGGGACAGTTTTAGATCCTCACGCATGGACCTATTATAATTTATGCTAGACTACCAGCTGGGGGAACCTACTATCCAATCTACATGTTCCCCCCGAACAGTGAACGCTTGATTGGCATTTCTGATGCCTTTTCTGCCTTTGTTTACGGGGATCCGTCATCTTGCCCACGTGCTCACTGTACCCCCAATAAAAGCACGCCTACTCTGCAATACACCCGCAGGCATGGACCTGTATATACAGGCCATGTCTGTAGGCACTTACCGAGTGCAGTCCCTTGGATTACCGAAGATCGTCTATTAAGTTGTAAAGTGCCTTGAGTCTCTGAAAGCACTCTATAAATACTCTACTGTCAAATATTATAATTAGTGTTGTTGCCATATTATCAATGATTTCATGGAAGGGCTTCCAGTCAAGGCTACAAACTGTCTTCTGGGAAAACCATGGAGACTATTCCATGGCAAAAGTTCACAGTAAACATGAGAATGACAGAAACTCTCCACTAAACACTAATTTGGTAAAATTTTGATCCAACCCTGCTGAATGGCACATGCTGTTAATTAATAGCAGGCACCATTTCCACACGCTCTCAGTCTCAAACAGAGAGAAATTAGTTTGTTCCTGGAAAGAAATGCATGCTGTGATCCAGCGCATGCATCCCTCTGGCAACAGTGGCATGCTTAAATATGGCGACTGCTTAGTATGACACAGTCACAGACACTAAACTAACACAGTCACAGACACTAAACTAACATTTGACACACAAACCCATTCATCAATGACAACACGGATGCTACGTTGCTGTCCAGGTGAGTCACAAGTGACACAGAAATGCTTTATGCTCTTACAATTGCACTGCAGAAACGTAATACTCTAGTTAATCATACATCCAGTCTAAGTCTCTAGAACTCATGGCAGAAAAACACAACAAAATACCTAATACATCCAGCCGGTCTTTTGCCATCACCAGATTTGTCAGCATCTTCTCCTTCAATCGTCTGGCTCGCTGAAATGTTTCACCTGGAAAATGCACACATAACATAGATATATATGGCAATGAAGTGAACTTATTGTGTATTATGATTAGACAATTCTACATTTCTGCTTCAGGAATACCGGTTTTACAGGAGGTTCTGAGTGTTTTCAAGAAATGAATGAATCCTGTGATTTAATTCCTGAAAACAGAGCATAAGACTGGTTGGTATCTCATGAGAAGGAACTGTGGTATTCTAGTTGTTTTTTTATGTGGATAATTTGTCAATGACATATATATATTATAAATACAATATGTATTGTATGATCCATTTTCACTAGTACTAGTAGTAGTACATATACTCTTATTGTATAGCTAATATTATATCACAAAACAATTTCTTCTATAAAAAAAATTCTTTGCAACTGGCCCATCACAGGTCTCAACATGATGCATAGTAATATATTCCACCCTCATTTAAAAATATATAAAAATCATTGATAGAGTTTCTTTCTCCTGCCTGACTAGAATTTGTAGAACTTTCTAGAAGAGATCATGATAACTTTGCTTTATTTACCAGCAGATAATCTGAACAGTAGTAAAATACCGTAGGAACTTGGCTGTTTATGCCCAGTCAGCCACGTCAGTACTGCAGAAAGTCAAAATTCAAGACTGTGTGTAATTTGTAAAGTACATCCCAAGACTAAGAGTACCAACTTACCTTCTCCACTGACGTCCACTGCTATGCCTTTCTCAAGTTCCTGGATTCCTTTCTTATACATTTCAACAGCGATGTCTTTACGTGCTGTACCAACAGAAAAAAATCAACCTGATTTGGACACAAAAATGTAGACCAATTTACCAGCATAACACTTCATAAACCTGTGGTAATACAACTACAGGGACAGGTATTATTCAGCAACCCCAAAAATAAAGCTGGTGTATGAATATACGTTCATCTCCATTTCTAACCATGGCAGTCCCCATTTCTTTTACACATTACTTTGGATCAGGTCAATAAATTTAACAGATCTCGCAGTTTCTTCTTCTTCTGTGTTCCTGTTTTTATGGAGGTATTTGCATGCATGATTCTTTTAAATTTCCCTGGCACTTGGGCAGCCACATTCCATCTTCAAGGATTGTGCTGTATTTTTTTAGTATTTTTTTTTTATGTGCACAAAAATGCTAACTGCTATGACTGCCATTGCTTAGGATTGTCTATAAATGTAATGATGTATGCACAGGTGATGATGCATTGGCACCATCGCTTGGGACTGTTAATACATCACAGATAATGATGCATGCCACTGCTGTGGATTCTTAATACATGCGAAGATGTGGATCCATGTGGTCTGTACACAGGAGCTGTGCAAACACTGTAATACTGTAAAGTGCATGAGAGTCTGTACTGAAAGCTGACTCTGGGAGAACAGATCCTTGCAGCACTGGAGGGTCCAACCTGCATCAGTGATGCACTGTACCTGATGCTCAACTAACTAAGCTACATCCACTCCCCAGCCTCCCCCCCCCCCCCCCCCCCCCCCACACACACACACACACTTCCTGTCCCATGATCTCACACTCTAAACATCATACTTTCTAAGTTTCTATCAGCTGCCTTGTAACACTAACAGCATACAAGTCACGTGACAATCATAACTGTTAGGAAAAAATGACATTCTTGACTTGAGTGACACTCACTGTCACAGTCACTGAGTTAGCTCGCTGTCTTTTCTGTGGCTAAAAACATGCCAAATCTCCATCATAAACTGGAATTAAAAATTGAAAAAGCTGGACTTGTAAGAGTCAAGTGAATAGTTCTAGGGAGCATACCAATGTAATAGTACCCCGGGTCCCCCAAAAGCTGAAGGGTAGGCACTGACAAAGTGACAACAATGCAATGCAGAGTTGAGATTTGAAACCAAAAAGTGTCAGGTTTGATGCTGTGGCTGACTTCTGGTCATTAAAGTGAATGTCATGATGATGAATTTTAGTTCCTACATATTATTTTCCTTGCTAAAACCAGTAAAAGGCATGTGATGATGATAAATGTAAGTAATCCTTAAATTATGAATGAACCGGTGTGCATGCCACTTGTCAGCTGATTAATAATTTTGAAATTCTGGCTTGGTAACCTTGCCTCTGTTTTAGTATATAAAAAATGTTTTAACACAACTCTACGGGTGTTTGTTCGGCGACATAAGCAACAGTTTGCTCTGCAGTTATGTCGCGATTCAACAGCCAAGCATCCATATTTCATAGCAACAGAGTGAAGGTAAACAAACCGGAATCCTCTTCATCGATCTTCAACGCTCTGGAGATGTGCTCGAACGCCTTCCTGTGGTGATGCTTCTGGAGAGCCAGGGCGGGTTCTCCGGGCCCCACCCCGTGCCGACCTTTGTCGTTTGATGCCATAGGAGTCGCCAAACAGGGGGCTTCCTCATCAGACACCTTTTTCCCAGCTGATCGCTGGGTCAAAGCTCGTCTGCTGCGGCAGCCGAGCAGAAAAAGTGCAACCCAAAGTTGGTAGGCTAGCGTCCGCAAAACGGCGAAAATGAAAAGCAGAGGCGCTGCATACACCCGCAGATTCCGCCCGTGGATAGATCGGTAGTTGCGGTTTGGTGGTTGTTTGCCTTTACCATCCCTTCGGCGTCCAAAGCCTCTTGGAGGCCCGGGTCCCTTTCGCTGCATAATCGTAGCATTCCGCCATGTCTGGCACTGACTGCCGGGATAGCAGGAAGTGTGCGAATGACGTCATTTAGGAAAACCCCTTCTCGTCGCAGAAGGCAAGTCATAGCCTGTGGTGAGAATTTAATTATAGTGACTATGATACTATGAGGTCAGCAGCAGTTTAGTCACTGTTGTAACTGAAGAAGCTGTCTAAAATCCAGGTGTGTGGAAAGTGTGTGTCTATGTGCGTGTGTTTCTTCAGTTCACGATGGTATAGATCTGTGCTTGGAAAAGCCCATATGCGCTCCACCCCATCTCCCAGAAGTTTCCCCCCATGTTGCCTTTGAAACAGTTCCAATGTTTGTCCCTAATAACTGATATTTCTTAAAAAATATAAGCCCCCACCCCCTTCCACTATACTACCTCTGAATTTAGAACATATTGTGGGTTTTGCTATCAACAAGAGCAATGTTCATACTTTCCAAAGCAGTAATTGCTTTTGCAACGTAATACTTCATTTACTCATAATTTTGCATACAAACTAAGGAAAAGCACTAAAGAGAACCTGCTATGGCAAAATGTATAGAAGAAAGTCAAATTTTAATTACACAAACCTTCACTGTAACACTGACCTTGAAGACAGCAACAATAATGTACATTTATCATGCGCACATCAACGCCCTGAGTGCTCACATGATACATATTAACCTAAGTATGATATTCTATACACATGTAGAGCATAATCCTACCAAAACAATTTAGGTAAAGTATGATAAAATAAAAATGTGCACTACAAACACACACACACACACATTCACACTGACTGTAGCAGAAACTGGGTACTAATATTAGTTAGGATGGAAACACTGTGAGAAGAGGAAGGTTTTCAGTTTGGCTTTAAAAGATGACAGGGTTGAGCAGTGTCTAAGGTCTTGTGGGAGTGAATTTCAAATGTAGGGTCCAAAGCATGCGAAAGCCATGAGTCTTGCGTTTGTATTGTTGGATTTCCAGCATGCGTGTGTCAGAATAAGAGTGTAGTGTATGAGACGGAGTGTAGACATGCAGCAGTTCAGAGAGGTAAGCAGGACCAGAACCATTTATAGCACTGAAACACATACAAGCGACTTTATACTTAATACGTTCTGAAATGGGAAGCCCGTGCAGTTTTTCCAGGAGAGGTGGTGACGGGGTGCCAAGAGAACAAGTCTTGCAGCAAAGTTCTGAATTTTCTGGAGAGGTTGGATGACAGAATTAGGTGTACCCATGAGGAGACAGTTGCAGTAGTTAAGCCATGAAAGGATATAGGAAGTAACAAGAGTCTTGGTTGCGTCTTCAGTGAGAAAACTGCAGATTGAACTAATGTAGTTTGGCCGATTTTTATGACATGCTTCTTCATGGACAGTTTTGACCCAATACTCCAGCTCATGATAATGCACCACCATAAGTTTGGTCACTGAAAGGTAGTGTGGTTGAAAACATATCGGTCAAAGCCTACACAGATGGACAAAGTGATTCCTGTATGTACCCCCTACCCCCTCCATACTTACTTCGGAGTATTTACAGAGTTGTTGAACCTTGTCATAACCTTGTGGTTCTGTTTGCCTTTTTCTTTTCTTTTTTGCCCCAAGTGCAGGTCTGATGGCACACACACACACACACACACACACACACACACACACACACACACACACACACATGCTTTTGGGAGTGACAGAACATTCAAGAGCAGAGAAACTGTGTTCAATATTTTTAATATATACTACAGCTACAGCATCCGAGTCTGACATCAAATGAAAATGCAGAAACATTTTGCCCAACAACAAAAAATGCTGCATAATCAACCAGACACTAAGCCATTAACTTTCTCTCTCTCTCACACACACACACACATGCATACATACACACCATTATGGTCATCATTCACCCATGTACACAATACACCGTACTATCAGTCTTCAAAGAACGGCCTATTCCAAACAACAATTTCAGGTATTGATCTGAACATATATATACAACAGAAAAGGGTTCTTGGACTAAGAAACTGCTGTAACCCAGATTCACCCACAAGTCAAGACAGACTACGGACTTTTTCACTTTCATGTCTGCATTTGAGCAGATTTGTCAGCAGCCATCTCGCAGATGTGTCGGTAGCTGCGTCACATTTGTTTCTGTCAAGTTCATGTGCACAGCATGCCCTACAATTGTTGTGCACATTTAATTAAAGAGCTTATGTCCACTTTTCAATCAAAGGACAACTATGAAAACACACACGTACCACCTACAGGTTATGATCCGCTTTCGATCACGGTCATATGACTGCATGATGTACGATCAGTTGCTATGGGAAACCACAGGCCATGATGTCACCATCAAATGCCTGATTGTGTAAATTATGTAGGTTTCAGCCTTGCCTCTATTCTCATCTAAAATAATAATTAGATGAAAATTAACAAGTTCAAAACCTTATTAGATGAGAATATTCGAAGCAAGTCTGAAATCTGCATGATACAATCAGTCATTCGACAGTGATATCAGTCTGTGATTTTCTGTAGCAACTGATTGTACATCATGTCATAGCAACTGATTGTACATCATGTAGTCATATGACCAAGTGGAGCACAGCCTTAACTGGGGTGAAAACAATCAGAATGCCTGTGGCTACTCCAGTTTAAAAAAAGCAACAACAACAAAACAAAAAGCAACATTTACGACATGCAAGTTTTAAAAGATTTCAGTTAATCAAGCCAAATTTAAATAGCCACAGGCATAAAAATATTGGTTCTGAGTAACATGCAGCAACAGCACATTTCATTTTAATTCAAAACAATTTATGCATGTTATATGGACAAACACGAAGCTGACATATGCTGCAGTGTCTGCACAAGGTTTGCGGATAACAGCCACTAAAAATAAAGCAAATGACAAATTTATCTTTTCATGCAAATCTATAGCCATTGACCACAAAGCAAATGACACCTCTATCTTTTAATGCAAATCTACAGCCACTGAGCACAAAACAAATCTATCTATTAATGCAAATCTATAGCCACTGAACATAAATAACAAATCTATCTCTTAATGCAAATCTACAGCCACTGACCACAAAACAAATCTGTTGTCAGTCAATTTTTTGGATGCAGCTGCCTCCAACACTTTCTATACTTAAACTTACGAGAAACAAAGTAAATGTGTATATATGGGGGAGGGGGGCTGCAAAGCATAGGACTAACAGCAGAGCCTGCTACTGCTGCCACTTTTTCATCTGCTCTGTGCGGGGTGGGGGGGGGGGGGGGGGGAAGCATCCATGCCTGTGTCTGTGTATATTGTGGTCATGTGCAATGTTTGTGTCATGGTCTGGGTGTGTCCTGTGTGGGAGTGAGGGTGTAGGTGTCTGCGTGTAATTGTATAGTGGGTGGTTGAGTGTGAAATGCTGTAGTGTTGATGTGTGCATTTACAGTACTTGTGTTTTTTTGATTGTCATGTTGATATTGATGTATGCAGTTATAGTACTTGTCTTTTTTGATTGTGTGTGAAATGCTTTGTTGTTGTTGTTGTTGTTGTTGATTGTGTGTGAAATGTTTTAGTTTTGATGTATGTATTTACAGTACTTGTGCTTTTTTGATTGTCAAGTAGATGTTGATGTTGATAATGTACAGTGCTGCGAACTCATAAATGTTCATGGGGTACAGCACTATATGAGTTATTATTATAAGAAGCAATAGTAGACTGTTCTATGAATCAGCTCATGTGGTACACAAACCTAATGTTATTACAGTCTAAAGCAGATGCAAGACAAAGAGAAACAAAATATGATGTCACAATGCACAGCCTTCATTAAATACAATCTATCAAACAAAAACATCCACAAATGGTACACCTCTCGAAATATGCCTCAAAGATGCTGCCAAGAGTGGTGTTAAGATATTACAAAGTGGTAACTGGTATATGCAACCCATATGTGTACACAAACACAACTTCTCGCATGCAGTACCAACCAAGATGCAACATACACATTCTCTTTCTCTGTGTCTCTCTCGCACACACATGCATGCGTACTTACATCCATGCACAAACTTTCTCCCTCTCTTTCTCTCTCAATCACAAACCCACATTCAGAAACTGGTGAAAGACACACACACATACACTGTGCACATTGTGAAAGCCATTTAGTTTTCTAATTTAGCTTAAAATATGTGATAGCTATGCTACCATGCCTTCTAAATGCAAAGTGGTGCAAATATGTCTCCATACACAATCGTCATTTAAAGTTCGTAAGTATATATATAAGCTAAGGAACATGTATAGAACCTACAATTGCATCTCTCGGACATACATAAAACATTAAAAGGGCAAAATGCACCCAAACAATTAAAATGTCAATCATTCTAACCTCACACTTCAAAATGAGAAATGACTCAACTGTTACCAAAAAAACATTATCTGAAACAGAACAAGGCCCAGAGCGCCTGTGCAGAATCAATAAACAAAGGAGTTAAATAGCACTGGAAAGGCGTCACACAAACACAACAAAGACCTGAGTCACCTACAGTAACTCTCACATGACACGTGTGTAAATACAAGGGACGTAAACTCAATTTACTCGTATCCTGAGTGTGAGCTACCATAGGCGACTCAGGTCTTCATTTTTGTATTTGTGTCTTTCAGGCACTAAATAACTCCCTTGTTTATTGATCGAAAATACGTGCATATCCACAACAGATCTCTCTCCGATTACTGCTTTACCACACATAGAATGCAATTTTATGCCACCTGTACTCTGTGCCATAAAAGATAGTTAACTGTGATGACAGCTGATCCAGTTCTTTGCCAGGTAATATATTGCATCCAGACACTAATATTGTAATAACATACTGAACACTTCTGTTGAAGCAATTCCAAGTACTAATTTTTTTAATTTTTTTATTTCGGGGGGGGGGGGGGGGGGGGGGGGGGGAGGTAATGGGGGAAATGTATTCAGCTCTTCTGTCCTGGGACAGGAAAGCTACTACACCTTTGAAGACAAAAAAAAACAAAATTGTCTTTAAAATCAAATAAACCAGTTCACAAATCAACAAATGTATATATAAACTATGCATCCTGTAACAGACAATCAAGGAATACACAAACAAGCATTAACTCCCACACCCCCAAAAGAAATCAGCTGTTTTTTTTGTTTATTTGTTTGTTTTTTTCTCTACCAATAAAATGCACAGATAAAACACCCAGAAACAGCACTCTCGCTGCGCAACCCAAGACAGCAACACATAGTCCCTAACTTCCTCCCTGCTCTCTGTCCTAGGAAAGAACAATCTCACTTCTCCACCTTCTCAATGTACGGCTGCACCATTTCAAAGACGCTGGAGCTGAGCAGGTTGCCCGAGTCATCAAACCTCACCCCTTCCAACACCCCCATGTTGAAGAGACTGCTAAGGGAGGGGAGGTTGCTGCTGGAAGGGAGATTGGCGCTGGAAATGAGCGTGCCCGAGGGGAGGTTGTTGCTGACCCCAGGCACAGTCTCGTTGCTGATGCTCAACGTGCGGCTGGGCGGCAAGATGGGCGGCCCCATCTCCCTTGGCTCTTGCTTGAACGCCAGGCCGGAAACCATTGGTGTGGGTGCGTATGAGATGTTCAACGTTTCCACCCTGGGCTCGTTAAAAGAAATGTCTCCGTTTATGAGAGGGGTGGTTTTCGGATCGTCCACAATCCAAGGGCAGACAAACTTGCTCTTTTTCCGTGGGACAGGCCCTGCATGGTCAGGAACCTGATGCGAGCTTGCCCCGCGAATCTGGCTGGCAGAATCGAGCGTTCCGATGATGGACGTGGATGTGACTGCCGTGGAAGGTGTCGCCGTGCTGCTCCACTCCGATGCGGGCACAGCAACCGCTCGTGGCATGTCTGACAATATGCTCAGGCTGCCAGAGCTGAGGGCTTGCTGGGCATCGTGGACGTACATCACAATGTCTTGAGACTGGTTCTGCTGAGTGCGGATGTACACAACCTCGCCCGTCACCAGATCTCTCGCCAACACTATATCGTCCTGCTGGTGCAGGGGCAACTCCCCATCCTGCGTGATCACAGCACTGGCCGGAGCTGCGGGGTTGGTCGGGGCATCAGAGCCTGTGACAGTCAGGTTGCTCTGGGCAAGGTCAGATCTGTGAAGGTCATACGTGGG
>OY757543.1:23665091-23681395 GCA_963584105.1 Alviniconcha strummeri | reverse complement strand
AGAAAATCATAGAAGCAAATGAAACAGGCAACATAGGTTTGGCAGCTTTAAACAAAAGTTCCAGTTTTCTGTTGACTTCAGAAATACAAGTGACTTCCTGTATATATCATTACGCCTATCTGATACATGTTTGTTTTCCTGGCAAATATGATGCCGCTAAAGGAGAGAGAAAAAACAAAGCTGCTGCCACAGCAATGCAGGCTTAATCTTGGAGTCTATGCCTGGGATGCCTGTGTCTAGAAGGCTGTAGTTCCACTGCCAGGCAACAAAGATTTGATTTCTAAGTTGCCTGTAGGCAAGTAACACGCAAGTGGTGTATGTTTAAGGTGGCACTGGGCCTGTGTTTTAGAGGATTGATGTTCCTGTCAGGTCTCTTGAATTTATAGATTATATCACTACTGTAAAGTCCCTTGAATTTATATCACTTTATGATGATGAGTTGATGCTTAATGTCCTCAGATGTCATTTGACATATTAGGGACAAGTTGTGACCAATAATATCACTTTACTAAAGTTCCTTGAATTTATATCCCCCCCCACCCCCCCCCCCCCCCCCCCCCCCCCCCCTTTTCTGTAATCATGCCCCTGCTTCATTGGAAGAGTTTTACTTGAATGTCACCCAGCTTCACTCTCTTGTGCCAGCAGTCCGATCTCCTTTCATCACTTTTTCATGCACACAATTCATTTTACATTACAGACCAAAAACGAAAATTACTCCCCACCACCCTGCAGCTTCAGTCATACACATGCAGTATCTGAAATAAATAACCTGGTTTTTTTTCTCTCCAGTATTTCAGATGTACAGAAATGCAGCCACAGACTGTATAGCATGTAAGTAAGTAACTGGTGTTTTACACCTAGTCAACCATTGCAATTATAGCAGGGTGACTGTATAGAAAAACTAACTGCAGGTTGCAAAAGCACACACACAATACAGGGTAAAAAATTTAAATTAAAGGCACTTACGATCAGAGATGTAAGGTCGTTTCCTCAGAGGCTTGTTACTGTGAATGGTAGCCAGTCTTCGAGCGCTGTCAGCACCAGGTTCTAAAAAAAAAGCACATGCAAAAAAGGGGGTTCAAAACAAAAGAAACTTGAGAATTCACAGTACATGTCTAGCGCAGCTCCAAACAGCACTCATAATAAACTTGACCCTACCCAGTCTCCACATTCCACCTTGCTAGCCCATGCAGGTCATAACCTGGCTTATCAACTTGGCTTGGGCTGTGTCACTGTCACAACATGCTGACACCAGCAAGAACCCCAAGGCTTGGGCTGTGTCACTGTCACAACATGCTGACACCAGCAAGAACCCCAAGGCTTGGGCTGTGTCACTGTCACAACATGCTGACACCAGCAAGAACCCCAAGGCTTGGGCTGTGTCACTGTCACAACATGCTGACACCAGCAAGAACCCCAAGGCTTGGCTGTGTCATTGTCACAACATGCTGACACCAGCAAAAACACCAAGCTTGGGCTGTATCATTGTCACAACATCCTGACACCAGCAAGAACACGAAGGCTTGGGCTGTGTCACTGTCAAAACATGCTGACACCAGCAAGAACACCAGTCAAAACACAAAGGCTTGGCTGTGTCAAAACACACTGACTCCAGGAAGAGCACCATGGCTTGGACTGTGTCAAAACACACTGACAGCAGCAAGACCACCAAGACTTGGGCTGTGTCAAAACACAGACACCAGCAAGAACACCAAGGCTTGGGCTGTGTCAAAACACACTGACAGCAGCAAGACCACCAAGACTCGGGCTGTGTCAAAACACAGACACCAGCAAGAACACCAAGGCTTGGGCTGTGTCAAAACACACTGACAGCGGCAAGATCGCCAAGGCTTGGGCTGTGTCACTACACACTGACACCGGCAAGACCACCAAGGCTTGGGCTGCATCACTACACACTGACACCGGCAAGACCACCAAGGCTTGGGCTGCATCACTACACACTGACACCAGCAAGATCACCAAGGCTTGGGCTGTGTCACTACACACTGACACCAGCAAGATCACCAAGGCTTGGGCTGCGTCACTACACACTGACACCAGCAAGACCACCAAGGCTTGGGCTGCGTCACTACACACTGACACCAGCAAGACCACCAAGGCTTGGGCTGCGTCACTACACACTGACACCAGCAAGACCACCAAGGCTTGGGCTGCGTCACTACACACTGACACCAGCACAAGTGCCAAGGCTTGGGCTGTCACAGCACATTAACACCAGCAAGAACACAACCGCTACATTAAAATGCTGTTATGTGCTGCACAGTTATGCAGGGACTGTCCCCAGCCATGAACCACTCCTTGCATAACAGCATCCATCCTCCAGAAATGGAGGCAACACCCGAAAGACGGTGGCGTGTGGCTGCCCATGTGATGACGTAATAAAAAACGGTCAAGCAGGCAATCCTCTCGCCCGACAGAATGCATTCATCACTGGACAACTGTATATAGTGGAGGACCCTCCACAGTGTTCAGCTGTGGAATGCTACAACAACTACCTCTCCCTGGCTCACACAACTGGCTTCAGATCACTGTTCCAATTCGGCCCCACTTTCATCTTCCACTAGGAGCAGCTGGCCAAAATTTCCTGTTGCACAATATCTGTGTGTTTCCATATCAGCAACCACTAGGAGTAGCTACACTCATCATTCCAACCATTCTGCTACTATTGCACAATATCTGTGTGCTTTCATACCACCATGGATTAGGAGTAGCTACAATCATTCTAACCATTCTGCTGCTATTCCACAATATTTGTGTTTCCATACAACCAATGATTAGGAGCAGCTATAATCACCATTCTAACCATTCTGCTACTATTCCATAATATCTGTGTTTCCATACTACCATGATGAATAGCCCCACTCATCATTCCAACCATTCTGCTACTATTGTACAATATCTGTGTGTTTCCATACCAGCAACCATGAGGCCTTCTTCTATCAAAACCTGGACATGGGATCTTTAAAGTGCAAATGACCTTAGTGTGTTCTGTGCGTATGAAAATAAGACAGGCACTGAGGCACAGGTGCTGACTCAAAAGAACTGAAAAACTGCCATTCTCCCTATCATATCCAGGACTTGAACCACAGCCACATCATCACTCACCATAGACAAAATTGCAGGTGCAGATCTGTCCACTTTGCACACATGAAAGTTGAATGGCCGCACGCACTGGAACATCTGTTGCTGGGTCCAAGGCAAATGCTGGTACCCGGTATGTCACCACTCTCTGAAAATAACACGCATGCACATCAGTATATACATCCAGTATTGACTGATTTCTGTAAACAGTTATAACTCTATTGAAAAATAACCCAAACACATTCAGTTAACAAAATTAAAAAGCCATCTCATTTTGCAAAGCTTTTTCTATTTTTTCTGGAGGAGGCAAAACACTTTGTCCTGTTACTGTCAATTTTTTATTATTATTCCAACTGTTTTTGTTTCCGCAATTTCTGAAGGTGTCCTTTTCCAATTTACAGCAGCTCAGTTAATTACCAACATGGGCAAATTTGGAGACAAGATCCCAGTGAATCGCAACAGATGGTTGCAAAGTGTTGCTTGAAAAAACATGTTATATGCAGGTAACATTTTTGTTATAAGATAATCAACTAAAAACTTCCAGTTTGATTCAAACACTGTGTATGTACATGAGTTGATAAAAGTTACCAGTAATCAAGTTTGAAAATTGTTTTTTTAATCATGTCCAAAATAAATACCAACCCAAAATGTATGATGTATGTCTTGTAATACTAATAAAGCATATTCTACACAGAGCAGCAATTACAGAGGTTCTGCTGTGTCATCCTCCAAACCAAACCTATGAACATGATCAACATACCTTGTACAGAATCTGTTCTTGTGCAGGTTTTGTTTCAGCTGATTCCCAGTGTGTATCATTTTTGTGCATGACAACCACCTTCACAGTGCATTTCCCTGAAAGTTCATTTTCACACATTTGATAAGAGACAACAAAGACTTTTTTCTTTCTTCCGAGAGGCAGGCAAGGCAGTGAAAACATGTCTTGGTAAGTACATGCAAATGTATTTTGAAAACATCTTAAGTTCTTTGCAACAGACACCTAGCTTATACTCAACGAAAGTCAGATCAAGTAGCTGAACTTAAATTTTTCTATTTTTAACTAATTGCTGAATTTTACTCTTTTTCTTTTCTTAACTTTTAGCTGAATTTGACTCCATTTCCTAAATTTTACTTTTTTTTTCCATTTTTAACTAAGTGGCAAAGGTGTACCTGCGGTGATGGGTGGCCCATCCTCCGATGTGAAGATGTCCAGTTCCCCTCCCTCTTGGGCAGATACATACTCAGTGCTGAGTTTCAGAATTCTCAGAGTGGTCTTCTCACCTGAAAAAGCAACACAAGGACAGTTAGGGCTCACAGTTTCATAGAATCACTCCATGGGAACCTGCTGAAGTAATACATGCTAAAGTGATAGATGTGCTTGATGCTGTTATGAAAAACGGTAAAATTATAAGACTCAAACACAAAAGGTTCAAAATAATGCTATTTATTAAGACAAAACACAACATGCACATTTTTGGGGTAATCCTCTTTATCAACCTACAAAACGATACTTAAACAATTAAACAGGGAAAAACAGGGAAAAATGAGATGGAGCGCTAATCCCCTTATCTTTTGGGGGAATGAGCTATGTCCAGTGCTTACTTCTGTTTGTGATGTGTTTGGATCTCATTTTAGAATGCTAGCAGTCATTCTTGTTTCAAATTTTTGTAAATTATAATTTTATGCCTATGTTTCAGATGTTTTGCATGCAATTGCACAGAGGGGCTGTACAAACACTGTAAGAGTGTATGCACCATAGCTGATGGGGAGAAAAGTGCCCTGTGGCATAAGAGAATCAAACCTGCACCCATAATGCACCTAACTCTTCGGTCTGAAACTCCAATGCTCCTACCAACAGAGCTATCCCATGCTATGGAAAAATCACTGAATGACAGAACACTGCTCTGTGGACTAAAGAGTCAAAGGTGTCAACTGTGGACAACAACAATCTGAGTTCAGGAGCTGTGTGAACGTCAAGGTGGCCGTCCTGGGTTTTCCGTCCTAATGAGCCTTACGGTTTCTGTGGACGTATAGCAGTATTGAACCATGCTTAGGGACTGGTCACAGTTTGTCCCTCTACATCATCATCACAACAATAAAAAAGCACCAAGAATGTGAGATGAACCAATAACTTCACTAACAATCGGCACACAGCCCCTTCCCCCTCCCCCTGTCATATAAAAACAGGATGATTTAATTCAATTCAAAAAAAATTAATCATCCCACAAGAGGCAATTTTGTTGTGGTCATGGCGGGCTCATAAAATAATAATACATAAAGTTAAGAGAACAACACAACGAACACAACACCACCAACAAAAGAGTCTTACTTTAACAGTATGCACCAATGGTGCAGAGCATGTTAAAAAAAAAAAAAACTTTTGTATTATTTTGCTTTCTCTCCTGTGAGTTTTCAAACACCTTGTGTGAAGTGACAGGGTTGCCATACTCACTGGCATTCTGCACAACATTGCTTAAGCAGAAGAGTGGCTCTGAGCCACAGCCCTCCACAACAGCAATGATTCCAAAACAGACTCGTGTCGTGTCGTACTTCTGGTGCTCCTGACTTTGGCGCTGACACCGCTCTGTTAAGTTAAAAAATATATATTACAAATCAGTCAAAATAAACGAATTATTTGTAATCTTAGGCTTGCTCAATCACAGCACACTTTCTGGCTAACCCTTCATGCAAATGTTGCTACCTTTACTTGCATAAGTATTACTGCAATAAAACATACAAATACACCAAGCATGACAGGAATCTGCATACAAACGCTAACCTGAATGTAAGTAATCTACACCTAACCAGCAGTTTCAATGCCTAAAACTAGTATAGTAAATGAAGTCTTGACTGTACATAACACAGGATGTCTGGTAACAGATGTCTGGTGCATGTGTGTGTGTGTGGTGTGTAATGTATGCAAGTGTGTGTGTGTGGTGTAATGTATGTGAGTGAGTGTGTGTGAAGACTGCTATGATAATTATGAATAATATCCCAAGCATAAAACATTCTGTATGTCAACAGACAGATGCAGACCAGAACAGGTTTAGTGCACACTGCTGTGTTTTGATCATACAAGGATGGCTAGGTCTGAAATTTCTTACCTTTGTAAGGGGATGGCAGAATCTTTGCTCTTTCTTCAAACACCATGCTAATCTTGCTTTTCTCTTCCTTTTGGGTTTTCTTTGTCAGGATGCGCTCTGTTCTAAGATAAGGAATCCTGCAGAGAAAAAGCATTCAAAATCAGCCAGTGATGAACTGAAGTTGAGCTCACCAGCAGTTTCTTAAAACATGGACTGGAATTCTAATTTCTAATAATCCAAACTGCACAAAAATTATGGTTTAAATATTGCTGACTCTTCAGTTTCAAGCTGAGCCTGAAAAGCCCATCATCGCAAGAGCAATAATCAACCAGGAGGTTAACCACTGTATTCGGGGGGGGGGGGGGGGGGGGGGGGAGAGAGAATCTGAAAGAAGAATGACTGCTAGCATTCTAAAACAAGATCCAAACACATCAAAGGTTCAAAAGAACGTTATTTATTGGGACAAAACACAACCTGCACTATTTATTTATAACCTGTGTTTTGTCCTAACAAACAGCGTTCTTCTGAACCTTTTATGTGTTTGGATTAATGTATCAGTCACACTAGCAGCTGAAAACTGGTAAGGAGTTGGTGGCTAATTGGTTCTTGAGGATACTGGTGACCAGTGACAATTCCAGAGAGAAAAAGATACATAATATAGATAGATAGATTAGTAATAAATAGTATGACCATGGTTTTGGGATTTCATGACCAGTTAAATTTAAAACTTTACAAAATATATTCAAATGTAAAAGTTAAACTTTTTAACTCATTAAAAATATTCTTCCACATTTAAAATTACAAAAATGCACATAAATGTTGCATTTTAGACATATCACACTGACCACTGTAACACTAACAGAGTAAGTTGTCACACTGACCACTGTAACAGTGTAAGTTGTAACTTGTACTAAGTTGTAGGTATACAATAAATACAGGACAGTCTTTAAACACACAAACCTCTACACCCACGACTTCTGTTCATGTCACCAGAGACCATAATATTAACTGACAACCTCATATGGTGATTGTATACCACTTTCTACATGACCTCTAAAAAACGTACCTGACAATCTGTGTGCTTTTGCTGACTGGGAATGTCTTGATGTAAACACCATGGACACAGTCTCGGCCAACCAGCCCATTGGGGTGGATCTCGTCCTGTCGCTCAGCATCAAAGCAGACAATCTGGATTTGGACATTCTTCCCGCTCAAGTTGCACAGCTGTCAACAAAACACTTCCCATCAGTTTTTGTTTGTTTTGTTAGTGTCAGGCTGTTATTAACTGACACATGTTTTATGCTCACTGTCACAGTGTCAGCAATCTGGCTACCACCAGTATGCTATGAGGACCATCATCATTACAAGAGCGATAATCAGAAGTACTTTTAGAAGTACTAACTACTACTGACATCATTATCAAAGATTTGAAATTCAAGAGATAAACATGAATGCATGATGTCAAAACTGGTGGGGGCAGGGGTGTCATTTTTACTACATAGTATGTATATTCACTACTGGAGTCCAAAAAATATAGCACATGGTTATTTTAACAGTAACAACATTCAGTAGTAACAAGTGTGCTTCCTGATGATTTAAACATAAATCAAGCCTGATGTCATGATGAGCACATTTCTTCTTCTTTTTCACAAACAATTCTCATTAAGTTTCAAGATGACTTTATTATCTCAACTACAAAACATATTTCAATATATCTGACTCTCACTCTGAGCTGGCCACTTGCATTGTGTTGCAAACTAAAACAGTAAAACTGAAAGGTCAAATTTCCTCTGTTACTAATTAATATGTTGATCAAGACAAACCATCATACTTACTGCCAACTGAATAAAATCTTTGTCTTGATATTTCTTGCCTGGTCGATTTTCCCCACAATATCTGAACTTTTGAAAACTGATGCATTTCATTATTTTCACTTCTGGTTTGCTTGGTGATTCATAGCCTGCAAACTCTGAAAGAAAAAACAAACAAATGAAACAGTGTTCCATTGCATTTCTTAATAATGGCTTCCTGCTTAGTTGTTTCACTTTCAAAATTAGTTTATTTGAACAACCCTACAAAAACAAACCCCTACATGCCGATACACAGTATTCAAGCAACTCCATTACAAAAACAGATTATGTTGTTAAAAAAAAAAGAAAAAAAAGAAAAAAGAAGAAGCGCATGTTGCAAAATAATCATGAGAGAAAGCCACTGAAACTTGTAACCCCCTCCCCCCAGCCTCAACCCCCCTCCCCATGCCTATGCTCATATAGCCCATGAGAAACCATTACTGTATATAGTGCTAAAACTACGATCATACTATCAAAATCGTTCATTAGTATTATCTTGCTATTCTCATTTGTTGCTAGCTAGGGTGATCCTTTAATAAACAAATCATGCAAAGTGTGTTGGCCTGAAGAACCAAAAGTAGAACATCCTTTGGTTTTTCCCACTTTTCCTGCAATCGGGCGGAACATTTCCCAAGATTCCCACTGTGATGTCATAATCTAAATTTAGGATAAAACCGGGAATTTCCTCCAACGACCCCAAAAGAATCTGCGCGTTGCTCGATCGATTTTGAAGATTTAACTCTGTCAAAACACGCCAATAAACATTACAGAATCTTCCTATGGAGAAAACAGACCCCCAAAATTTGAAAAGTTGCGTGATCACAGACCCGAAGGGCACAACCTCCCAACGCGGGCTCATGCCGGATGCATTTTCCCGAAAAAGTTTCAATCGCTTTCTCGTAAAGAAACACACCAATCCAACAATTCAACACACTTACTTGGATGTTTGGAAGCTATTGCCTTTCCTCTTGTCTTCAGTTTTGGAGTGGCCATACCTGTGGAACGAAGTTTAAAAGTTACAAGACGTGTCACAATCTTGTCGTGGCAAGCTTTCACGACACAGTCGCCATATTTGTTTGACTCAGACTGGATATTCGCACGACTATAATTTGTTCTTATTTGCCAGCCACGCAGGGTATCGGGGATTCAGTCTCGGCGGGAAGTGTGCGGGGGAGGGGAGACTGGGGGAGGGGGGGAGAAAACGAAAAAAATCCTTGTATTCTCAAAATCAGTTTTTTTTTGTTTTTTTTTGTCCCACAGATAGAAGCAATCGACGAAATAAACTTTGAATCGTTCAAAATAATAATAACCGCCGCATTACTATAATCTGAACTTGAACTGACGAGGATGACCGTGCTTATAAGTAGCCTTCTAAGACAAGATCTAAACAAAAAAGGATACCACAACCGCCAAGTGCGTAAGTAGTTAGCCTACATTTTCATTTTTCACCGTTCAGCAGTTACCGGTCAGTTTCATTCAGTCCTTAGTCAGTTGGCAGAGGTTCGGCTCGGTGTTGCCGCCGCTCGGACTGAGTTTCGTGGCTAACATATATTGCATCAGTTCGCTATCAGAATAATAACTTAAATGAACATACCGTTGTAACTGTGCTTAAAAAAATAAGGCTGTGCCGGCCCGCGGCCGATGCTTTGAGTAGTAGCCGGCCTGCCGGGCTCAAACTCCAAGCACTGGTCAGTTTAGGACATTCTTCCTTGGAGGAAGGTGCCGGAAAGCGATGCCGGCTCGGAGTGTGAGCCGGGCTATGTTACTCAGTAACACGACTCGACTGTTCCGGGCGGACTATGATATTATATATTATAATAATTATATGTAATAATTATAGTCACATCCCAGTACTGATAATGACATGGTGGCATTTATATCGGCATAACTTGAGAAACTGATGATACTTGAAAATCGAGATAACAATGAAGGCCAGCGCTGAGCTACTCAAGTACGCCGTCGGCTTAGTGTTTTGTGGCTATTTTTTGTGATTTAAAAAAAAAATCCCCTCTCTTTCTGTTGTTGTTGTTTGTTTGTTGTTATTTGGGGGATTTTGGTTGTTTTGTTGTTTGTTTGTTGCTGTTGTTTGGGAAGTCAGTGTGTGCTTGTTTTTTGTTGTTGTTTTTGTGTGTGATTGGTTTTCAGTTTGTGTGTGTGTGGGGGGGGGGGGGGGAAGCTTTTCTGTCAAGCTAATAAAAGCTAATAAGTTGTTACTTCGCCGGTTCAGTGTGTTACTGCGGCACTATTTGTTGTTTGTAGTCAGTCACGGTTTCCATCAGTTTCGGCCCGTTTGTTACTCCGGCTGCCGTATGACTGCGTAAATGAAGCTCGACGAACTAGCGTGCGTGCAAGAGATTGATTTAACTTTAATTTCGCAAGGATAACGGGTCAGTTTAGGCACGCATGCCTGTCGGGCAACCTCAGTGTCCTTGAAACAGTTACAAACACGGCTTAAACACACTGACACTCACACACACACACACACACACACACACACACACACACACACACACACACACACACACACACACACACGCAGATGATCGGGGAGGGGGGGGGGGGGGGAGGATCAGTGTCAATCGACATCTATGAATAATACAAAAGAGTAATAAATCAATTCATAATAACACCGGGAGACTATACATGCATGTATATATACATTAGAAACCAAGAAATTCAGTGATTGGGTTGTGTGGTGTGTTTTTTGTGTGTTTTTGTGTGTGTGTGTGTGTGTGTGTGTGTGTGTGTGTGTGTGTGTGTGTGTGTGTGTGTGTGTGTGTGTGTGTGTGTGCGCGGCGCGCGCGTGTGTGTGTGTTATTTACAACCAACTGCTTCTAAACCATTTGTGGAGCTGTGTTTTGAAGCTGGTAAGTGAATTGTATGACTTTATTTGAGTTGGGATAGTACTAGTTCCACAGGGATGCGCCTGAAAATGATAAGCAAGTTTTTAAAAGGTCTATTTTAGGTTTGGGCAGACTGAATCGAGGTGTGGCGCCAGTGTTGGAACACAAAGCCTGTTTAAGATACGGAGGCGCAATATTTCAACTCTGTATGCTTTGAACTTGATACTGAGACTGCCTTTCTGAACATAAGCTTTTCTTTGAGTGGAACTGAGTAGTCCCAAGTACCGTATCTTTGTATCGGCCGGCTGTTAAAGAAGAATCAGAATATCATCAGTTTTGCAGCTCTTCTATAAAGAGAATTAAGTTTGTTAAATATCACTACAGCCGTCTCAGACCGTGAGTTGATGCATAGGTGATGAGGGCCGGGAAATATGAGCATGGTAAAACAGCTTGCGCCATACTTAGGCCGGAGTGTCCGCAAAGTCAGTGTCTGAGCTGTGACAACAGATACAGATTTTTTTGGAAACACGTGCCAGTAATGTGTGGTCGCCAGCTAAATTCCGGCATCATCAATAATAACGCCAAGGTGCCGGTGCTCATGAACTTGTTCTGGCAATAGTGACTGCCTTTAAGACTAAGCGGATTAGGTGAAGCGGGCGAACTTGGCTGATGAGTTTTTGCCGAGTAGCAAGTAGCATACTTTTCGTTTCTGCAGGATGTAAGACAACTCGAACTCGAAAACTATTTAACAAGGATTGGAGAGAGACAGAGGTTATGCCTATCACTGACGGTTAACGTCGCATTACGCTATTTCCACGAAAGCCATCCAGCCCACTTCCCGATTACAGCTCGTGCTTCATAGCCATTGGCTGAAAAGTGGGACTCGCCCGCTAGGCGACTGTGCTTGCGTGCGTTGGCTGCCACAGTTTGTAGCGGAAAACGCGACTGTTCACGACCTCTGGTATAATTATACCGTTATTCGTCGGTGCACGAAAAGAAACTGATACAATACCAATGAGGCTAATTATGTTCTCAGATACGGGAGCTTGGAACGGCGGCCTATTTTCATCTTTCTCCTTTTTTTTTAATTTTTTTTTTTAATTTTTTATATATATTTATTTTAATCTAACCGTAATTTTGTTGTCGATGGCTGGTGAAGCGTCGGCTATGCCGTAGTGGCCGGTGTGCGGTTGTTGTACGGCTGCCGGAGTTTCCGGCTACATTATTGTATCCGTAGTCATGACAGACCTGTGTACTCTCTCTCTCTCTCTCTCTCTCAGTCTCTCTCTCTCTCTCTCTCTCTCTCTCTCTCTCTCTCTCTCTCTCTCTCTCTCTCTCTCTCTCTCTCTCTCTCTCTCTCTCTCTCTCTCTCAAAACAAAAACAACAAAAACGAAGAAAAGAAGAATCTGAAATAACATTTTCGTTTCAAAGAGTTAGCGGCTACGCCGCAGGACTGAGATAGGCAAATATGTATTTATCCTATCCATGTTTATTATAATTCATCTTCTCAGTTCTTCTCGCTTGTTCTTCTTCTTCTTCTTCTTTCTTTCTTTCTTTCTTCTTCTTCTTCTTCTTCTTCTTCTTCTTCTTCTTCTTCTTCTTCTTCTTCTTCTTCTTCTTCTTCTTCTTCTTCTTCTGAAGTTATAATGATTATTACGAGTCATCAGTAGCCTTAGCGACCGAGGCGGACTAGTTGTTACTGAGACAGGTTTTGAATGAACTCCTGAACTACAATCCTTAGTAAAATAATGTTCAGTTTCGTCGTAGTTCGAGTTCATCACGAACTGACTCTCTCAGGACTGACAACTGAAGTTAGCGGAATCGCGGAGGTGGAACAGTGGTTTCGGATCGGCGGCGGTCCGCCGCGGTCAGTTCATTTAGCGATGATGACTCAGGTCAGTTTCGCCGGCTGAGTCAGTGTCGTCACGTCCGGACTGATGCAATGGCTTCAATCTCTCTACTACCGGTTCGTCTTTTGCTGGTGTGAAATGGGCCGTGGAAAACTCCGGCCCCGAAACTGACATGACGTAGAGTGTAGACATAAATTATGGTGAACTTGTTACTGCCGGTAGAACAGTTAAACGTTTCAATGGCGGCCAGTCAGTCTGGGAAAAAACTGCGCATTGTTTATATCATTATTTTCAGGCTAATTTAATTGTCTTGCCGTTTGGGTCCAGCGTCAGTTGATAGTCACAGCTAGCCGAGAGTTTCTAAGTTGTTTTTTGTTTTCATTTTACTTATTTTATTTTTTAAAGAACAGAGAGAGAGAGAGAGAGAGAGAGAGAGAGAGAGAGAGAGAGAGAGAGAGAGAGAGAGAAGAGAGAGAGAGAGAGAGAGAGAGAAATAACTATCAGTAAAAAAAAAAAAAAAAAAAAGAGAGAGATTTTAGCTGACTGAAGTGAACTGTGCCCCGCTCTCCCCTGGCGAGTAAACATGGTGCTTAACGTCCACAGAAACCGTACGGCTTATTAGGGACGGGGAGAAGGGGGGGTATGGAGGGGGGGGGGAGAGGGAGGTTATATAACTATCGCTACACTGTCACCACCAGAATGACTTCTGCATTAAGATGGGCAGCGATGAGAGCCATTTTAATGTTTCAGTAGGAAGTGATGGACAAAGTCACAAGACAGTGTCCGCAAACCACAACCTTTTTGAAGAGAAAGGAGAGCCGAAGCGGTATCGAACCGAGGTCCTTTCGCTTACCAGCCTAACGCCTTACCGCTAGGCCAAACCGGCTCACCATCCCCTGGCGATCCGTTGCCATGCTCATAGAAGGGTCACCAGGTCAAAACTAACTGGTGCTACTAAACCAGAGAAGCTGCAGTGTCAGCAGTGAGGCCGGTCTGACCCAGCCGGCGGTTAGGCGTTAGGATCAGTGGTAACCACTTAGAAGGGACCTCGGTTCGATTCCGCTTCGGCTCTCCTTCCTGTTCAAAAAAGGTTGTGGTTGTGGACCTTTGTCTTACGACTTTGTCCTTCACAATTAATGCTGGAAATATTAAAATGTCTCTCATCGCTGCCCATCAATCTTAATGCAGGAGTCATTCTGTCAGTTGGTGACAGTGTACGGCGATACAAGTATATAATCTCCCTAGTCCCCGTCCCTAATAAGCCTTACGGTTTCTGTGGACGTTAAGCAACCATGTTTACTTTACTTAGTGTCGGCAGTTTCCCTGCATAAATCCACTAATCCGAAAAGATCAGTGACATAATCTCAGTGAGCGGAACGGCCAGAACTGGGTCACTTAAGTCATTCACAAGAGTGATGCTGATAGTCAACAATGTCCACTTCAGTCACTGATTAACGTCTGCTATCATACTGCGTCAGTGTGACATCATTTCGTCGGGTCGCAGCCGCTCATTACATTATAGTTTCAGTCAGCAAAATTTGGACAGTTCAGAGCTCAGGAGCTGTGTGAAAGTCGAGGCGGACGTCCCTGGGCTCCCGTCCCTAATAAACCTACGGTTTATGTGGACGTGAAGCAACACGGCTTCATCATCATCATTTGGACAGTTTAGTGTTGCTTTACGTCCACAGAGACCATGAGGACTATTATTAATTAATGGCGGGGAGCCCAGCCGGGAAGGCCACCTCTGCTTTCACACTGCTCCTGAGCTCGTGAAAAGTTGGGAGTTGTTCAAGACTGGTACAGCCCGCCATGCAGGCGGCTGTAACGGGCATAGCTGCCTTTGCCGGACCGGGGCGGGTGTCGCCGCGCCTGTGCCGCTGAGACTGACGTTAGATTCTCAAAATAGAAACGACCAACAAGACGTCACTGAAAAGGGGTCTAGTGTTGCAGTTTTATTTTGGGTAAACGTTAAATTAAGCATAGCCCGCACTAGGGCCTGATCGCTTGGGTTTGCAGAGGACTGGCAACAATGCTGACGGAAAAGCTAACTGAAACTAGTAGTACTAACACACGGTCTCAGTCAGTGACTGAATAGGTATATAATCTCCCTCTTCCCCCCTCTCCTCCCCCCCCTCCCCCTTTCCCCGTCCCTGAATAAACCTTATGGTTTCTGTGGACGTTCAAGCACCCTGTTTACTGACTTACTTACCAGCAAAACACTCTGCCTGACGAAAACCCAAGCGATTTGCGGGTTGGTTCCGAGTGCTACTATTACTACCAACGTTTTACGGACCGAGTTTATTTTCTGACTGAATCAGTTCACAAACCGCTGAGTTTCGATCCGAGAGTTAGCGCGGCTAGCCGGCATGTACTGACTGACGTTGAAATAACTGAAACGGCTTTTTTCGAGCTATTGTTAAGCTCGGTTGCCTAGCTGTCACACGCCGCGGTCTCTCTCTCTCTCTCTCATCTCTCTCTCTCTCTCTCTCTCTCTCTCTCTCTCCACCCTGATAATTACAACCGCACTGGTTGACTGGGCGTAAAACACCAGTTTACTCTCTCTCTCTCTCTCTCTCTCTCTCTCTCTCTCTCTCTCTCTCTCTCTCTCTCTCTCTCTAAGGCCTACATGTTTGCTTAACACAAGTTCCTGTTTGAGGAAAGTGAGTTCCGGCCACGCGCCGGGCACTTCAGTGTTTGACTGAAGCGGCTCGGATGATGAAACTGTGACTGATCATCGTAGTGTTATTTACAGACTGTCCCGGTGATGAATAAAATCAGTACTAATCAGTTAATACTGGCCAGTACAGAGGTGGCCGTTTTGATTAACTTGTTGTTGTTTGTCAGTCAGTCTATTTAGCCGTTGTTGTTGTCACAAACTAGTGTTGTAGTGGTGTGTCGTGTCGTCAGTCACTGCGGAGTGTGTGTGTGTGTGTGTGTGTGTGTGTGTGTGTGTGTGTGTGAGTGTGTGTGTGTGTGTCAGTGTGTGTGTGAGTGAGTGTGTCAGTGTGTGTGTGTGTAAGAGGCAAACGACTAAATTATAATAAATAGATCCGATTTTGGGGTTAAGCTGGTAAAAGAAGGGCCCCGGTTCGATTCCGCTTCGGCTGTCCTTCCTCTTCAAAAGGTTTGGTATGTGGACACTGTCTTGTGACTTTGTCCTTCACAAATGATGAAACATTAAAATGACTCGCTGCCCATCCTAATTCACGAGTCATTCTGGTAGTGACAGTGTAACGATAAGTCATATAATCTCCCTCTTCCTCTACCTCCATACCCTCTCCCCTTCCTTCTCCCCGTCCCTAATAAGCCTTATGGTTTCTGTGGACGTCAGTTCAGCACCATGCACGGACCTGTACCTACCATGGCACCATATTTTACTTACCACTGATGCGAGCTTGGGTAAGGGAGATAAACTAGGGAAGGGGCAAAACAACAGATAGAAACCTGGTTCTCTCCCTCCACACGAACGTTGAAGACTTTGGTGCTCTTTCGGCCCCCATCAGCAGCGAGGTGAACTGCACAGCCTCCTGCCGCTGAACGTGACCTGGTATGCGGTATCCTGAAAAAGTAACGAT
>OY757543.1:23605289-23664891 GCA_963584105.1 Alviniconcha strummeri | reverse complement strand
CTAGTGGAACTCGTTTTGCTGCCAGTGCTGTTGCGAATATAGGATTGTATTCTTGTGAACTTTTCGTGGTTTCAAGAAACACTTTGTATGATTTTGGCCGACACTGTCCAAACGCTGCCAGCCCTCTCCAGATCACCACAGTGTGGCGGCTCCCTCTCGGGTGTGGGTCTGTGCACTTCACGTATCGATTTTGCCGGGGGAGAAGGCCGTCTGAAAGCAGCAGCACAGCCATTTTGCAAGCGGCAGCCTGCAACGTGGGATTTGGTGCCCATCCTGTCTGGACGCCTAGTTCCTGGCGTTGGCCTTGTTGACTGGGCCCCCTCATAATACGGCGGGGGTGGGGGTGGGGGGTCTGCAGTGTTAGATGTGTGTGCTTCAGTCAGTTTGACCGAAGCGATTTTTTTTTTTTTAAGGTGTTGAAATGACAATGAGGCACGTGTGCATCAGTACAGATGTACAGCGGTTCATATATTATAGATTTGGCATGGAAGCTGCAGAGACACACACTTTCCCTTTGCATTTCAAGAACCAGTTGTGAGAAAACAAGTTTTGGGATTTTTTTCCCAAGGGTATGGAGTCAGAGGCGAGTTACTTGTGTACAGCGTGAAATATTTGCCCTAAAACTGATCACTATGCACTGGGTGATTCAGGAATAGCAAACCAAAAGACTTCAAAAGCAACTGGACAAAAAATGTGTTAGGTCAGATTTTTAGATATATATATATTCTCAGTAACACTGAAGTATGCTTATTGCTTGGTTTTTGTTTTAATTCAAGCTGAAAGTTGCCAGGATAAAATTTGAAACCATGAATTTGATGCTTGTTTTAAAAAGAAAAAAGAGTTGTTTGAACATCATGCTGTTTTTTTCATCTTCAGAACTCCCCCCCCCCCCCCCCCCCCACCCCAGTTTTCCATACTTTGTGATTGAGTTGTATTTTAATTTTTAATGAAAAACATGCATGGATGAGACATCATTATCAAAGTTTGGATGGAAATGTGATATGTTTTTACTGGTTCACAATCAAAACAAATCACTTGATGGCATCAAGCACACACAATGTTCTGATTCATACCTGTTTGTTATTGATCATGGTTTTATTTGCCCTGTGCTGTACAGATTGTTTTGTCTGACAAAATGTCTGGTTGCTTTACTCTGGTCAAGACATCTTACAATGTACAGTCTCATTTCTATCTTCCATACTGATTTATACAGATATGGTTTATTTCAAATATATTTATGGAATAAACAAATATGAAAAGCGATACCTGCTTGTTGTGTTGAATCTCTATGGTGATATTTTGTGGGAATCCCAGTGGAACGGAACTTGGTGATGAGACCTCTGCTTGATTTTGTGTGTGGAAATGTGGCTTCCCATGCCTGTATTGCCCTGATATAACCGCACTGGTGGACTGGGCATAAAACACCAACTTACTTACTTCCCACGCCCATGGATATGTCTACTCCATCTATGCTGAACACAAGTTTGGATGACTGAAAATGAGTCATTCCTACAGAACAAGGCAAGATGCTGCCTTATTGCACTGCACACTCAGTTTACATATTCACCATCCTGATTTTAGGATGCAAAGTTTCATTACAAAAGTTTTAGCAGTTTGTAAGATGCCAGGTGTTTACAAACATACCAAACCTGGCAGCAGAAGATTCAGTGGATCAGAAGATACTTACGTTGCCCCAAACAAATGTATGACAGGCAGGTGATTCAGACTGTATTCAGCTTCATTGCAGGAAGTACAGTAGATACCCACACACAGGGTCACAGCCACCGAAGTGCCCACCCCCACCCCACCCCCACACCCCCCAAAAACAACAACAACAACAAAACGACAACAAATCAAAAAACAGAAACAGGCACCACATTATCAACAAAAACATAATCGGAGTGAAATGACGAGAACTTTATTCAATGAAGTTGGAGGGAAATATACAACATGAATGGTTTCTCTTGCCACCTAAAAAAACATCCTGACCTCATAAAAAGTGTTCTTGTCTGAAATACATCATTACATCACAGGGTTGTGTAAAACTAATCAACAAATTTGAAGACAGGAGATTCAGTGGTTGTGAAGTTGACTGAAAGAGAGAGATGGAGAGAAAAAAGTGAAATATTTAACAATGAAACTTACTCAGAATGCTTAAAAGTGTCTCGTGCTAGTTTACTCCTGTTGTAATTTATATTGCAGACTGCAAAAATACATGTAACATGCAACAGAATGGGTGAGGGGGGATATATATATATATAGTTTGATAAATAAAACAGTTCTGGTATGCATTGTAAAACATCAGTATTGCTCAAGTTATAATAATCTCGTTTGATGTTAGCTTGCTTCTTCTCTTTTTTTCTCTTTTTTTGAGGGGGTAGCAAATGACAGCTACACAAATCTATTGGTGACCTGTATTAGAAATAGAGTGTGTAACTTTTGTCATATGATAATAACTGCCTGAATTTTCTTTTGTGCATGTGCACATGTGGTGTGGACGGTTGGAGGAAGGATAATAATTTGGCCCTGAAATCTAGATATTCAGTAATTTGCAGAATGATGATCAAAACACAAAAGATCAACAACAAAGGGGGAAAAAAAAACTTATTTTTTATAGGACAATATAAAACATGCACAATTTTGTGTGTTTTGATCTTGTTTCAGAATGCTAGCAGTCATTTCAGTTTCAGATTCTTTTGTATGCAGAATAATGAACAAATCTGGGCGGGATAATGATTCTGCTACTCAGTTCTAGACAGTGACTACTTTGCAGAATAATTCCCAGTCCTACATGTACAACTGTATTTTTCAGGGTCAATTAATAAGTGATCGGCTACCTGTATCTGTGAAGTCTGAGGTGAACAAGTGTAAATGCTAAGTTCATGATGGGACAAAGTGAGAAGTCTGAGGAGAACAGCTGCAAAGGCTATTTAGTTCATGACTGGACAAAGTGACAAGTCTGAGGAGAACCATTGCGAAGGCTATTAGTTCATGATGGGACAAAGTGAGAAGTCTGAGGACACATGCAAAGACTTTTTAGTTCATGATGGGACTAACTGTGAAGCCACAGGAGAACAACTGCATGTTCATGACTGGACCAACTGAGAAGTCACAGGACAACTACGGAGGTGACAAGTGTGTGGCTGGACTAACTGAGAAGTCAGAGGACAACTGCAAAAGTGACAAGTTCACGACTGGACTAACTGATCGTGACTGGACTAACTGAGAAGTCACAGGAGTACAACTGCGAAGGCAACAAGTTTGTGACTGGCTGAGCTCAGAAGCTGTGTGAAAGTCGAGGTGGTCGTCCTGGGCTCCCATCCCTAATAAACCTATGGTTTCTGTGGACGTAAAGCAACACTTCAACTTCGTGACTGGACTAAGGAGAAAACTGCAATGGCTATGACTGGACTAACTGACCGTGACTAGACTAACTGAGAAGTCACAGGAGAAAACTGCAATGGCTGTGGAGTTCATGACTATCAGGACAGGTAATGATGGAGTGGTGACATGCAGACACGTTACAGAACAGCAACAAACTCGAAGAGCAGTTAACGAACAAGAGCACCAATGCCACAGCAAGAGGAGATGATTGACTCTTGGTGGCAATTACTAAAAAATAAAAATAAAAAAATGGAACATACCAGTAATCTGTTCATTGCCACATAGATGATTGACTCTTGGTGGCAATTACTAAAAAATGGAACATACCAATAATCTGGTCATAGCCACATTATACCTGATGGATGATGTGAGAGCATTACATTAAACATTACCTCATTCACACACTTTGCCAAACAATTCTAGCATCAAAAATTCCCAAACAAGAATTTTCTACAAAACCAAAGTCTGGCATCAAGACTCCCGACTTCCAAACAAGAATTTTCTACAAAACCAACGTTGAGCATCAAGACTCCAGTTTCTTCTCTATAAAACACATTTCTAGCAGCAAGTCCAAAGCATTCATGCTTGTTTATGAACTATTTCTAGCACAAACAATTCCAGATGGCGACCCATGTCTGTGCAGTTAAACAATGCTAGCATCAAAAGATTCCAGAGCCAGACTGTCTTATTCACTGAAGATTCAAGAACACATATGTTTTGTCTGTAAAAACATGTTTCTAGAAGGAAAGATTCCAAACACACTCTTGTTTTGTCCATGATTCAGGGACTTCTGAGAGATCAATCACCAACTATGCTTTGGAAAAGACAGTGGGCAACATAAATTTAAACCTGGTCAATTCACACCTGATTTCAGAAATGCCATTCTGGTGCATATTTCTATTCGTTGTGACATCTGTATGTATGCTGTATGAACAGACAGGTAACTTATTCCCGCACAATGGAGGGGTTGAACTTTAGCAGCGTTAACTTTGTGCAATGACCTTGCAAAAGACTGTGTGATGTCTGCATACCGATCACTAATAACACCATTGTTTGTTGATTCTTGAAAAAGAAGAATTGACAGAGGGGAGGTAAGTAAATAAAGTGGTGTTTCCAGGAATACAAAATATACTATTATTGACAACAACAAAATGTAATTTCCCAAACCTTAGAAAAAGTGTATTTATTTAGTCTGAGGCAGTTTCTTCACAATCTAAAATATGTGTACAAACTTAGCAGTTACTTGCCAGTACCACATAATTGGCTAGACTTGCTATTCATGCCAGAATGTGCTCCAGCAACACCTGCGAAAAAACAAGAAAACAAAAGAGAAAAACAAAAACAAAACATGACAAAGCATGAAAACATGATGAAAAATGTCAAGAGGAATTTGTGTAATGTAAAAGAATATTTAAAAATCAAGCCCATGTGGTCTTAAAAGACAGGTGGTCCTTGGTGAAGGGTTCACTTTCTGGAAATACGAAAGGAAGTTTTCAGAAGAAAAAAAGTTTTCGGAAGAAAAAACGTGGTCTGAAAGGAGGGGTTGAGTTCATTTGAAGGAAAGAGGAAGCAAAGTTTTCATAAAGAAATAAAGGAGAGAAAAAATAAGGCAGTGTTAAAGAAGAGGGGGTGGTCCTATGTTAGGGGTTCAATTGATGGAAATAGAAAGCAAAGTTTTCAGAAGAAAAAAGTAACAGGTGTTCATTTGGTGGAAATAGGAAGCAAAATTTTCAGAAGAAAACAGTAACAGAGGGCCGGTTCTTGGTTAGCGGTTCATTAATTCTGGTAGAAATAGGAAGCAAAGTTTTCAGAAGAAAAAAGCAACAGATGGTGGTCCTATGTTAGGGGTTCAATTGATGGAAACAGGAAGCAAAGATTTGGGGGAAAAAACAGTAACACATGGGTGGTCCTTGGAGAGGGGTTCAGTTGATGGAAATAGGAAGCAAAGCCAGCCTGTTTCATCATTGTTTCCATCACACAAGATTACTTACTAACCTTATTCTTACCTAAGAGACACAAACATGGTTAGAGATGATGACATGTAAAATTGGAACACATACGCTATTTCCCTTTGTAAGAAAAACAACAACAACAAACGGTTCAAGTGGCTTATGGCATTTAAGTCAGTAAAACCTGTAAACAATATGAAGCCCAAAGCTGTGGATAATAATCCCACCGGGTATGACAAGTCTTAAAACTGACCTCTTCTTTCTATGTAAATGTAATAGGTTGTATTTCACTCCTCTGTAGTGCCTATAAGCAAATAAAAACAATGACCAAGAAAAAGAGAGAAACAAAAATAAAATGAAAGAAAGCTAGACATAGTGAACATGACTAAGATTGTTAAATTTTGATTTTGTAAAATCAAAAAGCATCACATCAACATTTTCTGCACAGACCATTTTTATGCTGAGGTGGACTGCGATGAAAGCAGACTCAAAAAACAACAAAACCCAAACAAACAAAAAGATGAAGAAGAAGAAGAAGACGCAGATCCAGCAGATCTGTCGCATCTAAAAACAGGAATACATACACAATTCTCCCTTTGTCTTCAGACTCCTGCGACACTTAAAATAGGTCACCATCTGGGCGCTGAAATCACACTAAGTCACCTCCTGTTAACATGAGCATTCAGCAAGTTTCTCCTTGTGACTTGGCGTTACAAAGCTACAATACCAACAAAACACAACTTTCAGTTTTAACAATCTGATGCCACTGTGACAATGAAATCAGGCTGTGGTCACCAAAATTAATATGAATGCACCAAGCTTAGAAAGGACAATAAAGGTTCTCATTATGCAGTCTGAAAGATCCTGCTTTGACAGCAGCCTTGAAGACCCCAACTGAAAGGTAGTTGAAACAAAACGTCAGCTGGTCAGACTAACACTGATCATTACTGAGACTCACATGATTATCCAGTAAGAGGTTTTGTATCGGAAGAAGAACAAGAAACTGACAAAAACCAGAACTAAATGACAAAGAAGGCCTGAATGGGTGACAGTGACCTGAGTGTGTGTGTGTGCATAAATAGTGTGTGTGTGTGTGTGCATGTGTGTATGCACATACATACATATTTTGTGTGTGCATGTGTACAGATGACCAGTAAATATTTCATAACGTGGCAAGACAGATAATCACAACTAAGTGCGCAACATGGACCAAGTTTGTTCCTTGAACCAAATAAAACCTGCAACCACACATTTTGCTGATACATATATATGTACAAATACTAGTTACTGCTTGGTCTTCATATATCACCATGGCAATGGGAGATCTTAAAATTTAAATCATACAAGGGGAAAGCCACATACCAGTACATTCCTGTGTTGGAACAGGTGTACAGAAAAAGTGAGACAAATGATACATTATTCTGTAGGTTTAATGACTGAAGTAACAAAAAACTGTTGAACAGATGGACATTTCAATTTCAGGCCTTCACTAACTGAATTTTTCTCTCAATGTTCTTTGTAATTTATCATCACTGATAAACTGCTCTCCTAATCTGTTACACCTGGACACTATTATTTTTCACCCATCTCCATTTTCTTAATATTAAAAAACTGACTGACCAAAAAACAAAACAAAAAAAGTCTACTGTACAAGAAGAGTTAATGCTCAGCAGACTCACATTCAAAACAAAACAAAAATATGATTTCAGATACTGTCTTGTACTCTTCTGTGACCTTGAATCAGGGTCAAGGTCACCTATACCAGTAAGAATGAAACAGAATTTAAAAAAACTGACTCACACAGCATCAATGGAAATGTCAGCATTATCTATGGTTCCCTCAGGACGGGGAATGTGTGAATTATTTTATTTGAATATTATGTTCATGACTATGTCAGTGTGTGAAACAAAGGTTTAAGTTAGTACCAAGAGGAAATTTATCTTGATACTCTCCCATGTAAATCGTTATATGCTCTGAACTTGTTCACAACTCATTTTTGTAATATAACAGAAATAATGTCTTCCTGATTTTCAGACAGTTACGTTCTTTTTCAGTCCCATTTCCAGTGTTGACAATGTCAGTAAAAAAAAAAAGTTAAACAAACACATGTGTACCAGCTAAAATTGTTACAAAGATAAGGTTAAGAAATCATTTTTTTCATTAAAATGCATCATGAGCTCTGTTTGTCACTCATTTCAGTTTCAAGTGCCCCTTCTAAAATATATATTCTCTAAATACACAAATGTGAAAGTCACGAAAAGCACCTTGTTCTTGTGTATGTTGCCATGTATCATGTAACAACCACATAATGCTAGATCTCGATTAGATAAACAGTTGCTCAGAAAACACAACTTCCAGACTTGTTTCCAATGCCCCTGTCACCTTAGGTGGCACCAAAACTGGTATGGAAGGCAAGATCTCTCTTACTTATGAAAAAAGCTAACACACATGTTTTTCTTAACATCAGTCTAGCTGCCTTCTCATCTCGCAGCTGGATGAACTATCATTACATAAACTCACATGAGATTTTACATGATTGGGAGAAAAAGAGAAAAAAATCACCAAACTTTTCATCAGACCACTGGAATTTGGAATCATAATTTTGCAGGGCTTATGACTTCAGGATTAAAGAAAACAAATGCATAAGCTGCAGATGCACACAGTAATGGCCCCTCCCCTCCTCCATCAGTTCCACTACTGCTCCTGAAACTGGACAGCTGTACAGAACATGAAGCTGTAGGAATTAAAATCAAACTGTTCACAATACATGCAAACATATGGTACTATTTTACAGAAATGCACATGTTTCATCCATGAGACAAAGCAGTCTATCTTAGTCTAGTCTATTTGATACACAGCAATGCACACAGAAACAGGAAAATAACACAGGCAACAAATACAATTGGGTGGGGGAGACAGGGTGGACGGGGCCATGACGAGGGAACTCTCAGGTCACAATACACAGTTTTTGTTGCCCACAGCAACCAACATGGAACCCCTCAAGAAAAGCCACTCCCCCCGAAATCAAATCCAAATGTAACTCTTGAGATCGTAAGACAGAAGTTTTTCTTGAGGGGTTCTTTCATGTGAAAATATGAACAGAGAACCGAACCAAGCATATTCTGTTGTTGGTGTTTTGTTTTTTAAACAAGGTATGATCTCATACGAGTGGTCTTTTTCAGGGGTGCCATCTTCTGCCAGGTGGGAGAGACAAGCAGGGGGTGGGGGGCACACAAAAACTTACACATAATGTGAACTAAAACTTCTGAGAAACACACGCTAAAAAATAAATAAATGAAAATACTGTTAAAAACTATTCAATTATATATGTATATATATATAAAGCACTTCAATAGTAAGTTGAAGCTTGCTTTAAGCATTTTGGGTATGCACTTAAGCACCCTTGACCACCTCTCAAAATCACGGAAACACAGCTGCTGTGGGTGGTCTTTTACTGCAGTGAGTGGTTTCTGTACACAGACAGTTGAAGAGAGTAATTCATGACAGAAATGTGGTCCTGGGAAGGGGTGGTCTGTAGTGATTGCTTCATATACATGTAAAACAAACAATAATAGAGAAAAGCATATGAAAAATTCTCCTAAAACAGGTTGGCAGTTGATGAAAAGTTCATATGCATGGAAATATGGGCCTAAGAGCAAGAGGAGTAGTCTCTCACGAAGGTGATCTTCTACCTTGAGTTCCAGTGTAACAAATTTTAGAACCCTGTGCTTTGTTTCTGAACAAATCTGTGGTTGAAAACAAAGGCGCCACAAACTGCTATGGACAGAACTGCCGCTTTCAGTCCTCTGGTGTCTTGGCTTAAAATTCATGGTTCCCAGGGACTTGGACTAGAGCTAAATAAGGACCTTATAAGGACTTGTAAGGGCCAATATTAGATTTTGTAAGGACCATCACAACAGTAAGGAACAAAAAATGAGCTGAATTTTGCATGCCATGCTTCAAGCATAGCGTTTGTCCAGCTTATCTTTTAGAATCCACTCCTTGTATGCAATGACCTTTAGCCGGCGATCTTGGAACATTTTCTTGGCATCTATGCTGTTAGCTCAGGTTCTTGCTCAGTTTGAATTTTGCAACCAAATGGATGACCCGGAAGTTATCATGTAATCTTGTGACTTGATTTCGGCTGCACATTATCTAAATGAACCTGGAGTCTGCTTTAGACATCTATCACGTAATCTTGTGACTTTGATTTTGGCTGCACATTATCTAAATGAACCTGGAGTCTGCTTCAGACATCTATCATGTAATCTTGTGACTTTGATTTTGGCTGCACATTATCTAAATGAACCTGGAGTCTGCTTCAGACATCTATCATGTAATCTTGTGACTGTGATTTCGGCTGCATGTGATCTAAATGAACCTGGAGTCTGCTTTAGACATCTATCATATAATCTTGTGACTGTGGTTTCGGCTGCACGTGATCTAAATGAACCTGGAGTCCTCTGCTATTCTAGTTCACACCCAACAGTCTGGTAATAAGTGCTATTGTAAGCATCTTTCTGTCTCAGAAGATTATGGGATACAGGCTCTAGACAGTCTGGGTCATCCTGCATCACCCAGTGTGTTTGAAAAAGTCCACATGGAAGTGGCAGTCCCTGCTGCATTTGAAAATGGATTTCTATAGAGAGAGTCTGGTCACAGAGCAAAATCTCATGTTGTGATTCCACACCTGTTTCACATATAACACCGGTTTTCAAAGTAACACTGATACATTGCCTGGATGACTGGCCAAACACCGGGCCTACTAATGGAGGTACTGTGGTCTCTCTGGTGGACATAAACTTAACACTCTCAATCTCATCCACTTTCTAATGGCTTATTCTTGTACAAGAATTTCTTATGGGTGAAGGCTTCTGCAAGGCTAAACCAACAATTACAAGCACTTCTATCTTTGTATTATATGCTGTTAACAAACCTACTGGGGGGGGGGGGGGGGATATTGCATTTAAATGTAAATTCTTTTCTTTGATTTGGTCTAATTCAAAATATTTTACACATGCTGTTTGTCCTGTAAGAGAGGTGGAGACGGAGGTGGGTGGGGAGAGCAAACTGCAATGGAGTGGGAGGGAGGGAGGGAGGGGAGAGAGAGAGAGAGAGAGAGAGAGAGAGAGAGAGAGAGAGAGAGAGAGAGAGAGAGAGAGAGAGAGAGAGAGCAAGGTGGGAGGGGAGGAGGGGGAGGGATGGGGAGGAGGGTAAAGTGATACACTAGCAATGAGATGGACAGCAATGCAACCCAGCTTTCTGTTTAAGTGATTGTGAAGCTGAAAGTCACTGTGGACAGCAAACCGCCACACTTGAAAACAGAGATCAAAGGAAATCATGACTAACAAACATGCAAACCTGTGCATTTTGTCTGCTTGCCCTAATTCCAGCTGCCTGCCTGCCTTCCCCACTGAGCTGTACCTTCAGACATGCTGGACAAATGAATCCCTAAAATACTCATGACTGGAACTCTGCCCTGAACAGTCTCAGCCCAAGACTCCTTTGCATTACTGCCATCTTCTGCTAGAATTCAAGAAAGCATGAACTCGGTTTTGCTGCCACTGTCTTTTCAAATGTAACAGGATCTTCCTCCGGTTGAAAGTGTTTACAAAATCTGTTCTGCAATTGTATGCCCTTAGTCAAGACTGCTCACCGAAAGGCTGAATCACCGGTTTATACATGATACATGTATAGGTAGTGTAAGTCTTGCACGTTAGGCAAGGGAGGTAACTTGTGAGTGGCAGAGTGAGGGCCACCTCCACAAAATTACTGGTTTTCAGAAAGATGGGAACAAAACAGTTCCATTCCTTTGTGTCATTCCTGGACTTAAGACTGTGGGAGGCAATGACTAAAGCATAATTATGTAGTTCACAAGAAAACACACACCCTAACAAAAATAGCAATGAACAAGTTTTATACAATGAATGTTCAGTAGATCATACATTTTATATAAAACAGGAAAATACAATTAGGTCTTAAACAGAGGCAGTCATAGTTCAGGAGCTGTGTGAGAGTTGAGGTGGTCATCCTGGGCTGTCTGTCCTAACAAGCCTTCTGGTTTCTGTGGACATAAAGCTATACTGAACCATGCTTCGGCATTGGTCTCAGCTTGTCCCTAATATGTCAACTGACATCTGAGGACATTAAGCAACACTACCTACCTAAAGAGAAGCAGGAAATATATCAAATACTGAAGTTACTGAAAGTAGTGCGTTTATGATCCTCTCTCTGTGTTATATATCTAAAACAACTGTAACTGTCATACAAAGTTTGAATCAGTAAATAATTGTCCAAAAAAACAACAAAAAACAAACTTATTCAGTTTCATTTATTTGTTGCTGCTGTGACCTTCAAATTTAATCCAGGTCACCAAACTTGGTATGAAAGTGTACAATTGACATAAAAAGCAGTTTGCGTATGACTGCGTCCATGTAAATAACCCATAAACACAATTAACCATTGCATTTTGCCTTTCCTATATTCCTGTAATCTTGACATAAAGTCACCATATCCTAGTTAGTAATTGGATTTTAACATCTTGTCCACTGCATAGGGTAAAGTCACCTACGCTGGTGTACAAATGTAACGCCCTTATCATGCAAAGATGACAAAGCCCTCAACCTCACTCAGTCGCTGTCTCTGCCAAAACTCTCATGTTAATTTTCATCCATGGCTGGTTGTATGAGCGCTCATCATCACATAGTCATAGACTCAAATGACTTTATGCGAGTCAAAAATATCATTGTAAATCTACATTAATGACACAGAACAGAACAAGCTCACAAATCTGTAAAGGAAAGAGAGAAGAAGAAAAAAAGAAGAAGAAAAAAAAAAAGGGGGGGGGGGGGGAGAGGGGTATGTGCTGATTTGTTTAAAGAATGAATCTAGAAAAGTAAGAAGACAAGTTATTTTCCATGTCATGTTCCATGAAATGATACATACGTATCCACTCAAAATGAGGAGTGTTATATGGACAAACCGCCCCCCCCCCCCCCCCCCCCAAAAAAAAACAAAAACACAACAACACCACACACACAAAAACAAGCAAAATCATTGTGAACAACAAACACCATTAGAACAAAAAGGATGTTTGCTTAACAATTACAATAAGTAAAAGGCTTAGTGAACACTCAAAAATGAGACATGATTCTACACCACATGGTGTGCGAGGTTCTCTGAACACTGAAGTAAAAAAAAAAAAGATAGTCGCCTCTTGAAAAGGTCCACACGCCTGCTGTACACGCATGTTATGTACAAACATAAACAAAAATCACTTTGTTCCATTCGCTTGCTGCCAAGTAGTTGTGTAAAGTGGGTAACAGTTCTCTACAGTATGTACACAGTTCTCATACACGGTATCTACATGAAAACAACTTTCCTCAAGAAAATCATTGATGCCTACCTACATCTGGGTGACAAACGTTCAATCAATAGCCAAATAAATACATCATATGTACACTTGCCTTAAATACTGCTGAGCCTAGGGGTGGGATGTGGGAGGGGAGGGGAGAGTAAGGATGAAAATAAGCAACATCAAGAAAACAACAGGAGCACGTCTGAAATCACAACACCAAAAAAAAAAAAAAAAAACGTCAAAATGAACACAGTGTTTCATAAATTACATATCTACATGAATTTGTACACAGAAACATGCATACGCATATATGCACAATATTTGCAAATGCTGGAACCTATCAAAAGTGTAATCATCCTGCCCCACTTTTGTCTCCAAATTGTAGTTTCAACATGTACTGACAATAAAAGTGGTCAGGGCCAGGAAAGGTTTGCAAGCCAAAGGGTGGTTTCTTTCTGTGTGTGTGTGTGTGTGTGTGTGTGTGTGTGCGTGCGCGACTCTGTGTGTGTGTGTGTGTGTGCGTGCGCGACTCTGTGTGTGTGTGTGTGTGTGTGTGTGCGTGTGCGACTGTGTGTGTGATTTTAATTCAGTAAGTGATGCTGGTATAGTTGCAGATTAAGTTTACCACCATTTAGGCAATAAATGGTTTACATGTATGTAAAACACATATATACACTTTCACATATGCGTAAAGCATGGGTGCATTAACAGGTGCATTAACAGTCTTAAACAAAAAGCAAGACTGAAAACTTCAAGGCAGCCAGGAGAAGCTACCAGTGTATTAAACAAATGCTAGAATTGTCTCTTGCCCTGGTGGTGCACATTTTGCAATGATGTTCCAATTACAACCGCTGACTGTGTATTTAGGCTTCAGTCTTCTCGTTCTCTTCAGCCTCCAAGACCTGATACCCAACAACTGAAGTAGCTTTGCTTGCAGTTTTTTCAACGTAGCTACCATAAGTTAGTGCTTGGATTTGAACGTCCAGTCAACCGCGTTGGGTCACCTAAGGACAATCTTTCTTTGTGAACATGAAGTAATGCATGATTAAAGTGATTCAAATCGACAGGTAACACTTTAGGCATGAACAAAATGTGTAAGTGCTGTTTCACTCTTAATGCACACTGGTGTGTCTGTACATTGGTGTGCATGTGTGTGGGCGGTGGGGGAGGGGGGCAGCGGGAGTTGTAATGATGTGACAATGTCAGAGAGAGGGAGACAGAGGAGAAAGAGAGAGACAGTGTGCACAGATTTTGTATGTGTGTGTGTGTGTGTGTACGCACGTGCATGTGCATGCAACTTTTCTTTTTAAAGATACTGAACCTCAGTATCTCAATTTACCCCCCACCCCCAGAAAGTTTACATAAAAGTTTTGTTGATCATTTTGTTTGAACAACAATTTCACACAAGGACTTGTGGAATAAAACACCACCATGTGATGAAAACAAGTGCTATGCATTAAAAATGATTCAAGTGCAGTTTGCTTCCACTGAACTAACAGATCCAGCAAACTCCATAATACAGCTGACACAAGAAACAAATGGGCATCATGCTTGGTATGTACACTGTACAACTGTTGTTGGTGCATGCATCACACAACACCGTGCTCCTTTTTACATAATTTCTCGTTTGTTTGCCTTGTTTTGTGTTTTTTCCCCTCCCTTTTTTTCAACAAGGGTTTTGATACCATTTACAAGTAACCAACCAAATAATAAAATCTAAAGCCCTGGTTACAGCTCCAAGTGAAGAATAAAAATCTTATGCCAATTGAAATAATTACAGGTCTGGGGCTGTTATGACATTTGCATCTTCTCATTGTCATCTTTAATACTTTATGCATTTTTTCTTTCTAAGTATAAAAATATTAACCCCTTCACTGCCACAGCCTGTAAAATTTCCAGGCTGAAAAGTGCACACATATATGCCTACAGACAGTATATCTGATGGTCCTATAACAAATCTACTTTAATACTGAACATTTTGACAGAAATCCTTTTATGTACTCACGCGAAGAGGTAAAAGAAACTTTGACGTTTTCAAATTTGGCACGTTTACTGGTCGTTTTCTGAGCGGAGTGACAGCGCGGCACGCATGGCAGTGAAAGGGTTAAACACAGTAGGCGGCAGAAATATTAGTAGTCACTCGGACATCTTACGCTCTCTGAGACTGAGGGGCTGGCATCACTACTAGGTCTTGGTACAATGATATATACTTAGCACATCAAAAAATGCACATGAGGGTACAAGTGTGTGTATCTTCAATCTGCTGTCACTATTGTTACTAAATTCAATGGAAATGCACTTCCTCATATTCTCCTTTGTCTTGGGATGAGGACAGGGAGTGGATGGTGGTTGTAGTTGCAGAATATGGAAGTGGATGGGGTGGGGTGGTGGTGTGGGGTGAGGGTGTGATAAGGGATGAACGGTATGTGCGGTGTACCCGTTATCTCGAATGTTGGGTAGTGTACAATGAATGGTGAGTGGTTTACCCATTACCTCTGATGTTGAGTAGTTTACAATGAACGGTGTCTGTAGGTTTAGCTGTTATCTCCGATACTGGGTGCATTACAATGAATGATGTGTGCAGTTTAACTGCTATCTCTTATTTCAGGTACTTCACAATAAATGGTGTGTGCAGTTTACCCGTTACCTCTGATGCTGGGTACTCTACAATAGTGTGTGCCATTTAGCTGTTACCTGTGATGTTGGGTACTCTGCAATGAATGGTGTGTGCAGTTTAGCTGTTACCTCTGATGTTGGGTACTTTTCAATGGTGTCTGCACTTCAGGTGTTACCTCTGATGTTGGATACTCTATAATGAATGGTGTGTGCAGTTTAGCCGTTACCTGCGATGTTGGGTACTCTACAATGAATAGTGTGTGCAGTTTAGCTGTTACCTCTGATGTTGGGTACTCTACAATGAATGGGGTGTGCAGTTTAGCTGTTATCTCCGATGTTAGTTATTTTGTAATGAATGGGGTTTGCAGTTTAGCTGTTATCACTGATGTTGGGTACTCTACAATGAATGGGGTGTGCAGTTTAGCTGTTATCTCCGATGTTAGTTATTTTGTAATGAATGGGGTTTGCAGTTTAGCTGTTATCACTGATGTTGGGTACTCTACAATGAATGGTGTGTACAGTTTAGCCGTTTGATGTTGGGTACTCTACAATGAATGGTGTGTGCAGCTTAGCTGGTACCTGTGATGTGGGGTACTTTACAACGAATAGTGTGTGCAGTTTAGCTGTTACCTCTGGTGTTGGTTATTTTGTAATGAATGGTGTGTGCAGTTTAGAACTGTTGCCTCTGATGTTGGTTATTTTGTAATGAATGGGATTTGCAGTTTCGAACTGTTTGTTGCCTCTGATGTTGGTTATTTTGTAATGAATGGGGAGTGCAGTTTAGAACTGTTGCCTCTGATGTTGGCTATTTTGTAATGAACGGGGTGTGCATTCTAGTGCTTTTGCCTCTGTCTGATAATGGATACTTCACCACTCCATATGTTGCTCTTTCAGAAGAAAGCCAAGAATGAAACTGCTTACAGTCACAGACTATATTGTTTCTAATGCTGGCTGAGTTTCTACACAATATGACCAGGATGTTCTTCTGCTGCTGTGGGACTTGTAATGCATCTGTTAATGCATGCACATCTCTTGGTGCATGTAGGACCACTGCCCTGAGGCTGGGTGGGGAGTGGGGGGGGTGGGGGGGGGGGAGAGGGGGAGGTGGGAGGAATGGGAGAAGTGTGAAGAAGACAGGAAATGACACCACCCAAAGTAGGATTTGAACCCAGCAACTCAGTCCTGAGCTTTAAACTACTTGGACACACCATTTCTTTCAGGTGAAACTAAATGCAACATTTCATATCTATTAAAACAGAGTAGGCCTCCCGCATGATTTTTGTAACAGAAAAGAAACAAAGAGCATGTCAACCCCCCCCCCCCCCCCCCAAAAAAAAAACCCACCCAAACCCCCCACATATACACACAAAACCACATCTTAAAGCACTGCAGGTGTCACACTAGGTATATCCCCCTACCGCGACTAACATTTACAAGCAAAGCTGGACGATTTATTTGCGAGCACAAACTCTGTCTGCGTAGCTCCTAACATTTCTCTCACTGACTGTGGTGTCTGAACACCATCTTCACCTGCCATTGGAGGTGTAGCTTCAGCGGACACCTGTCTCCTCCTCCCTGTGTACTGAGGAGTGCACGCAGCACAAGTACCTGCACCAACTGCAAAAACAGACCCAGCAGGTACAAATAGAACCAGCAGGTACAAATAGACCAACCCACAGCTGTATTTTTGGTGTTGCATTTTTTCACCTTTTTCTGTGTGTGTGTGTGTGTGTGTGTGTGTGTGTGTGTGCGCGCGCGCGCGCGCGTCTGTCTGCAGTCTCTTCTTCCCTGGGAGACTTGGGTCCTTCTTCTTCTCTCTCTCTTTTTTCCCAGAGGATGAATATTTTTCACTCCTACGCATCACTTTCTGGTGTCGGTGGTGAATTTTCTACACAATTTTGCCCGGATTTTGTTTTGTTTTTTTGCTTGCTTCTGTGGGCCCTTCGGTGAGTGTAAGTCTGCAGCACCTGTTTGTTTTTCAGACATTTTTATGTATATGTGTTGCATCCCAAAGAACTGGACACTGTCAGAGGTCAGGAGCTGCGTGAAAGTTGAGGCGGCCGTCCTGGGCTCGCCATCCCTAACAGTCCTTGTGGTCTCTGTGAACAAAAAGCAACACTGACCTCAAACTGGACACTGACTCCATCACCCTGAGACTAAGGACAGGGGGGATGTTACTGCTCCCACTGGGATTCAAACCCACAACTTGCTGATCCTGAGGCCAGTGACTTAACCATGCAGCTCCTGCCCCACCTCCATGAGATGATCCCACTGCATGTGCACACAAAACTTTACATGGATATTTGTTTTGTTTTCTTTGCTCTCGTTTTCTGTTTCAGTTTTAGTCAGAGACCTATTCCCTCCTGGTGCGCTTCCGCTGTGAACCCATGGAGTCAGCCTCTGAACCTCTCTTGGCGTGCTTGGGCTGCACCTGCGACTGTGCTGTCAGCTGGAGCTTGATGGCATTGGCGTTCAGTTTGGTGGACATGAGGATCTTCTTCAAGCCTTTCATCTTTTCACTGCGCAGTTCCAGCGCCACGTGCTCCTGCATAGCGAACAGATCGGAATCGGACGACAATGTATGCACGGCATCTGAGCGCTTCCCACACAGCATCATGTCTGCTGGACTCTCTGCTTTCAGCATGGAGTCTAAGGAGAGGCCGATAAATGGCGTCCCGTTTGACTTTGAGCTTAGAAACTCATCAAAATCGTCACCATTGTCTTTGGCTGTGAAGCTACCGGCCCCAGTAGATGAAGATGTGACGGATGTGGAAGCTGCAGTAGCGGCGGTGAATGGCTCTCCGCCGCTGAGGAGGAACTCTTTGTTCAAGATGGAGGAGCTGCAAGCCTGGGCCAGGGCTGCGATGTTTCGATTTGTGGATTCATTGCTGCCTTCGTCCGTCCCCACCTTGGAGACCAGCTCCTCCATGGCCGACTTGATCTGTGCTTCTTCGCTCTTTGGTTCACCCTCACTGGTCTCTGCTTTCTCGCCCGCCTCATCACTCATTTTCACTTCCGCTGCCTGCGATGACTTCTTTCTACCCCTCCGTGTCCGCTGGCCCCCCATGTCTTTCTCTGTGCCAGACGGTCTCCGGCTAGGCGGCTTCTCTTTCTCCTGCTTGTCCTTGCCGTTTTGATTATCGTCACCCTTCTCCTCACCTTCTTCATCCTCATCCTCCTCGTTCTCCGCATGAATGTCCAGAAGAGATCGCACACGTGGGTCAAACTTGGACAAGGAGAAGGTGAACTGCTGGGCCCAGCCCACGTGCAGCACAGGCGTCGAGCTCCCTTCCTCCCACTCACAGATTCCATCGTAGAAACGAAGCAGGTCTGCATAGACAGCAGGGTTCTGCAGCAGAGGTGGATCCCCGTCTGAGGCTGATTCATCTTTGGACGATGCCTTGACGATGTTGGGGATGAACTCGTTTGCAATTTCCAGGAATTCTTTGTACACCTCTTCATCTTCTCGCGTGTAGTTGTACCTGAAACACAGCAACACTGGTCAATGGTGTTTAAACAACAACTGAACTTGTAATGTGAGGCCATCGCAAAAGAGACCAGTACACTCGCTGTCCAGAACCTACAAACCATCATGACAAATCTGGCCCAGAGCGCTCATGCAGAATCAGCACACAAGGGAGTTAATTAGCACCCAAAATACACAACACATGTACAACAACAAAGACCTTAGTCGCCTATGGTCACTCTCACCTGGCATGCCTGTAAATACAAGGTACATAAACTCCACCTGAGGTACATCCTCCTTCCATCATGAGAAGCTAGAGGGATCACATTTCACCACACTGAAAATACTGTTCATTCCAAGAGAAATTCCAGTGGTGCATTGTCCTGTTCATATAACTTGTATGAATTGACAACTTTCCTGGCTGCAAAATTAGAAAAAATCTGAAACATAATGACTGCCATTCTTTCCTAGCCAAACTTTCTCAGATGACAGAAGGCCGCCATAACCTTCATTAGTTTAAATTTTCAAAATATGTGTGAGATTAGCAGTTAGAAAAAAAAAGAAAAATGGCAGAAGGTATGCAGAACAGATCCAGATATATGAGGAGCAATGGTGCAAGCAGTGCAACCCATGGCTGCAGTTACAATCAGAGAAAACGGTACAACAGTCTTGGAATGTAACACTTTGACCACAAGCCACTGCTTAGGAAGCAATGTTCACGTGGACCCCCCTACAGACTCCACAAGGCACCAGAAAATGCTGACACGAAAGATGTAAGCAGCACTGAGAATTTTTCATCCACCCCAAAACTCATTTGTCTGTTTGTTTCATTTCTGTGGCCAAAGGGTGACTGAGGAAAAGAATGCACATGAACTCATCTGTTTCACATGTCCAACGTCTCTCACCTAGATGTCAAAAATATTATTATAATAATAACTGCATTTCTAATGCACCTAATCCTTCTATGATGAGACACGTGCAAGGCTCAAAGCACTATACATGAAACATTACAACAAAACACAACCTGATTTGATAGTGCATTACGCATCTCACTGTATCCCTCTCTCCCCCACATCCACACACACACACACACACACACACACACAATCTTGCAACCCCATTGCTTCCCTCGATCTCTCCCAGTCTCCCTCAACAATCACCAGTCAGCCGGTAAAGATGTCAGCAGCAGCAGCAACAACAAAATCAAACACCAAGGAAAAATTTAACAGATACCACGGAGGCAGAAAAGCAATATGGGATGTAATTTGTAAGGCACATAATACTCTGTAGGCAGTTTTGGAATTAGACCATTTGTGAATAAAGATTTCGGAAGTGGAAAGCTGTGAATAGGCCAGGGTCCAAACACACACCCAAATGCAAAGGGCCGAGAAAGGGTCAATTCTTAATTAAACAGATTTAAAGGAAGATCTTTCCAAATTCAAGAGTAAAGCAAGCCGACACATAAAAACAACACAACCAAACAAACAAAATTAAGAGAACATTTTCACTTTCGAAGCAACTTACTTCCACAGAGTAAGTAAAATACTGCAGTGATCATTCAGCTGCCCACATTATTTGCCTCATCCCTTGGGGACCTTCATCAGTTTCAGTTCTATAAGGCAGTGCATCTGGGGCTGGAAGGGTCAGTGAAATAAAGGTTTCTCATTTTGTGGGTGTCCCGTGAAACTAGGCTGAGTGCCGAAGGAAACTTCTTGCCGATACTCAGCTGTTACACCTGTAGACCCTGATTTTCGTTTTTTAACCCCTTCACTGCCGTGCTGTCACTTGAAAATGACCGTTGAAAGTGCGAAATTCAAAACCCTTTAGCCTTTTTCTTTTCTTTTTCATACTGGCATGTGAAAGGATCATCAAAACGCACAGCATTTAAAGCAGATGTGGTAGCGGATACAGAGCCAGAAAAACAGACTGTTTGCAGGATGTCCGTGCACTTTGAGCCCGGATATTTTACAGGCTGGGGCAGTGAAGACGTTGAATGCAAGTGTGAAATGTCAGAAACTCTCACCCTTTGATAACCGCGGCAGCCTGCGCCCACGCGTGGATTGCCTGGGGGAACTGCTTGTGCCGGTACATGTAGCCCCCGAGGTAGGTGTAGGGATACACGTGCTGGTTGTTGTAGTGGGTGCGTGCCACCTCAATGGCCTCCTGGAACAGCTCGACCGGGGACGGGTACTCTGGGTTGGGGCTGATCTCCACCAGGTCTCCTAGGTTTCCAATGGCCATGGGGTACCTGCCGTGAGTGTAGCACACTAAAGCCATACATGTCAGAGGTCGCTGGTTCACTGACAAGGGATGACAAGCAGGGATATTGGTTCACTGGCAAGGGGTGACGAGCAGGGATACTGGTTCACTGACAAGGGGTGACGAGCAGGGATATTGGTTCACTGGCAAGGGGTGACGAGCAGGGATATTGGTTCACTGGCAAGGGGTGACGAGCAGGGATACTGGTTCACTGACAAGGGGTGACGAGCAGGGATATTGGTTCACTGGCAAGGGGTGACGAGCAGGGATACTGGTTCACTGGCAAGGGGTGACGAGCAGGGATATTGGTTCACTGGCAAGGGGTGACGAGCAGGGATACTGGTTCACTGGCAAGGGGTGACAAGCACGGAGGATACTGCAGGTGAACCCATGCAATGGCTGCCATTTCTGGCAACAAAATGGAAGCATAGCAACAGAGCCAACTGTCTGGTAATGCTTTATTGTTTTGGGCACCAGCAAAGATACCCTAAATACACGTCTGCTAGCAATCAGATAAAAATCTGTCAAGGTTTACGTGCTGATCAGCCACAGTACCACAGCACTGGTGGCAGAGCTTTGGGGTAGGGGTGGAACATGATGTGGTTACTGCCAGGTGAATCTCAGTCATATTAATAATACAATGTTACAGATATGGTGAAATCTGGCAAAAGAAGAAATTTCTCCACTGAGTTTTGCCTACCCATGCAGTGACCTCAGTGCTGAAAGTGAAGACAGAATAGCTTAGGCTGGCAAAGACCAGATAAGGGCTTTTACTAGTTTTAGCCTAAGTAAATCTGATCACCATACCATATCATAACATGGTGCATGTTTACATACTGTTCACTACTTTCAGCTCCAGTGATGACGCTTTGATAAAGAATGAATGGTCTCCAGTGCTTAACAGAATGATTCAAGTTTGTTATGCTGAAGAGACATTTCTGTGAGGACAACTACAAAGGTTGGAAACTCCTTACAAGTAGACAGGATACTGCTGAGGTGAGCAATTTGTTGCTTTGTAATGACTGAAGGTAAACGGTCACTCACCATGAGCAGTAAGGCCAAAGTAATGAAGCCTCAGTATTAAAAAAAAAATGTGTAACATATATATTATACCCATATATATATGTAAAACGAGGATGTACCTCTGGTGGAGTTTATGTCCCTTGTATCTCTGGTCTTTGTTATACCTGTGTTATGCATTTCAAGCGCTAATTAACTCCCTTGTATGTTGATTCTCTCAGTATTATAGGCACAGATCATGAAGTGGCACAGCGTAGTGGTCATGAGAACTGACACTGGATTCTGAAGAGGCTGTAGATCCTGTCTGAATGCTAGTTCTGGCTGTAAGCAACCCCACCCCCTCGTCATGGCATGCGTGACGTGTCGGACTTTGCCATGTTCAGCAGCCACTGCACTTTGCTTGTCAAAGTGTAATTACTCGTGGAGATGGGCCACAGAAGTAAAGACAGCTTTGTCTCTGTGGTATGGGCTGACACAAAAGGCTTGATATTTCTCATAAAAATTGCTGAGTCCCGCATACCAGTGGAAAGGAGAGTTCTACTAGTTCATCGGCAGTTTTGGTCACAGAGTACTGGACCAGCAGGAATTTTGAGACCTGTACACTTAGTAAATAATAAAATATATTAGATGGACAGAATTTTTGTCCTCCAGATTTTGCAGTCTCACACAGGATCAGTTTATTGGGAAATATGGATTCTGCATCTTCACACATTCCCAGGAATAAAGCGGAGTAAGTAACTTGGTGTTTTACACCCAGTACAGTTATATCAGGGCGATGATTAAAGTGGGTACGAAACAGAACTTAATATATCCGCAGTCACTCCCAGACCTGTTTACACTCAAATACGGATAAGAATACACTTTTTTTTTTTTAAACTGTAGTATTTTTGCATTTATTTATTTTTAACAGAAACGTTCCAAGCATTTTCAGTTTCTAGCCATGGAACTGGGGCAGTGCTTAGTGTGTCATGACATATACTACAATGTACAAAACTAATTTTGATGATGAATGCTCATACTTTGCAGCGGAAATGCAAGCCTGGCTTTGAATTGCCCGAGAAGTCAGAGCCGAGATTACACAAAGCACAATATAAAAGCCAGTACTACGGCAGTGAGAGGTTGCGAGACTTGCACATTCGTCACCGAAAAACCCAAACTGGGCATATTCCAGACTGGAAAATAAACGAACTGCATTCCAGACTGGAAAATAAACGAACTGTAAAACATGTCTAGAAATATTTACAATCCGTTTTTTCTTTGGATTTTTGTATGCTGAAATTCAGGTGTACAAAATATGCCCAAATCATACAAGTAAACGGATCTGTCCTTCATAATGTGTTGCTTCCATGCACATGATTCATTTCTGGATATGCAGTTGAAATGTGCATATTATTCCTGGCTTCAAATTTGACTTGATGGATGGTCACAGAACCTACCTGGACAGATGACCTTGCGTGTACAATGCAAACAGCAGCTCCTGAAAATAGACCAAAAATAAAATATTTTAGATGTATGACACATCTACATCTGAAGCTAAACCGTGCTTGCACAGCACAGTAGCCAGCTACGGTCATTCAACTTTGTGCCCAAAAGTGGTGAGTACAGATGTCAGAAGTACAAACAAACAAACAAAAATATGTCTAAATTATCCCCACAATCTACATAATGTTGCAGATCTGCACCTTCATCAAAAACACCCCACACAGCTTTCTTGTGTTACCTTCTTGCGCCAGTGAATGTAAACAATGTTCCATGTACAATCAAGGATTTTCCAAGCCATTGTTATTCATCTTTAGTGTTACATCCTAATGTATTACACGCATCCAAACTGGACACCCGAAAACACAGACCGTTATTTAGCCAGCAGCTGAGAGCAAGTGAAGTGTTACTGTTGTCACCAATGCAAGCACCGTGAAGACTTGATTGCAGCCATGGTATAAAGCACTGAACCAAACCTGTTGAAGCGAGCCCATTTCCACACTGTCGATGGTAGAGGAGATAGCAGGATTGATGCTGGAAACCATGGCTGCAACCTCCATCTGCCGCGTGCAGATTACTGGGTGTCCGTTGAGGTACAGCCACGCCTTGTCTGTCACAGCCTCTGTGATGGGCTGACCTCGCTTGTCCTCATTGCCTTTACCTGTAAATGCCCCCAACAAAAGTTAATTAGTAACTGGATTTCAATGTCCTGTCAACCACACAGGTCCCCTCAGGATGATTGTGCTGTCATCAGCAAGGGCACACTTCAAAACACATCGCTTGTCCTCATTGCCTTTACCTGTAAATGCTCCAACAGAAGTTAATTAGTAACTGGATTTCAATGTCCCGTCAACTGCACAGGTCTCCTCAGGATGATCGCGCTCTGGCATCAGCAAGTGCACACTTCAAAACACATGTAAACCCTTTCTGAAGTCAAATCTTACAAAATCTGCCCACGTACATGAAACAAAACCTACATCATACACAAACTTAAAACACACATTTTCAAAGAGTTCATCCCTTCCATACTGCCCTTGTTAAAAAAGAAAAGAAAAAAGAAGCATGTAATGTATACGGCTAGGACATGCTGGTATCGTCGACCATTCAATCTATTTACTGATATCAGGTGTTTTTAATGGAATGACAGGTTTAAAAAAAAAAAAAAAAAACTTAAGGCATAATGGCAAATACCATTTTACCAGTGCTGTACTTATTATATATATCAGGAAAAAAAAACTGATCTACCAGGTGCTCATAGTTCAGCCTTCAGTTGGTGAAGAAACTGAAAGTAGATCAAACTTTATTCCTGTTAGTGTTATTGTTTGTTTAAATGTCAGTGTCTGATTGTTGTTTAAAAAATGGGTTCACAAAGAAAGTTTGCACATGTTTTGTATTGTCTGATTAAAACAAGCATTTTTTCTCAACCTTTTGCATGTTTTGATCTTGTTTCAGAATGCTGGCTTTTCTGGCAGTCAACTTCATTTCAGATTGTTGAAAAATAAAACGTTTTAACACCTTTTTCTTCTACTTTTGGCTTTATTCAGGTTTGTTACCCACCATGCCATGTGACCTCGGCCGTGTCGCTGCTGTCTTTTCCAAAAACCACCCAGGCGTGGTCCTCTGAGAGTGCGAGCTTGACGTCTTGGAATCCTAGCACCTGGCATGCTGCCACCACAGCAAACGCCACTCCAAAACAGTCCAGCTTGTTCCCTGGGACATTATTATTACCATCAGGCATCCCTCAGTCACCCCAAAAACAGTGCAGCTTGTTCCCTGGGACATTATTATTACCATCAGGCATCCCTCAGTCACCCCAAAACAGTGCAGCTTGTTCCCTGGGACATTATTATTACCATCAGGCATCCCTCAGTCACCCCAAAAACAGTGCAGCTTGTTCCCTGGGACATTATTATTACCATCAGGCATCCCTCAGTCACCCCAAAAACAGTGCAGCTTGTTCCCTGGGACATTATTATTACCATCAGGCATCCCTCAGTCACCCCAAAACAGTGCAGCTTGTTCCCTGGGACATTATTATTACCATCAGGCATCCCTCAGTCACCCCAAAACAGTGCAGCTTGTTCCCTGGGACATTATTATCACCATCAGGCATCCCTCAGTCACCCCAAAAACAGTGCAGCTTGTTCCCTGGGACATTATTATTACCATCAGGCATCCCTCAGTCACCCCAAAAACAGTGCAGCTTGTTCCCTGGGACATTATTATTACCATCAGGCATCCCTCAGTCACCCCCAAAACAGTGCAGCTTGTTCCCTGGGACATTATTATTACCATCAGGCATCCCTCAGTCACCCCAAAAACAGTCCAGCTTGTTCCCTGGGACATTATTATTACCATCAGGCATCCCTCAGTCACCCCCAAAACAGTGCAGCTTGTTCCCTGGGACATTATTATTACCATCAGGCATCCCTCAGTCACCCCAAAAACAGTCCAGCTTGTTCCCTGGGACATTATTATTACCATCAGGCATCCCTCAGTCACCCCCAAAACAGTGCAGATTGTTCCCTGGGACATTATTAATATTATTACCATCAGGCATCCCTCAGTCACCCCAAAACAGTGCAGCTTGTTCCCTGGGACATTATTATTACCATCAGGCATCCCTCAGTCACCCCCAAAAACAGTGCAGCTTGTTCCCTGGGACATTATTAATATTATTACCATCAGGTATCCCAGTCACCCCAAAACAGTGCATACATGGTACATGAAATCCACCAAAGGTACATCGTCAACAAACGCTAAAGTAAGTAAATGTGGTACTTAACATCCACATAAACCACAAGGCTTATTAAGTTATTAGGGATGGGGAGAAAGGGGGTGGGGGGAAGGGGGTATGGAGGTGGGGGAAGAGGGAGATTATACTTATCGCTACACATCACAACCAGAATGACTCCTGCATTAAGATGGGTAGTGATGAGAGACATTTTAATGTATCATTAACTGTCAGAAGACAGTGTCCACAAACCACAATGTTTTTGGAGAAAGGAGAGCCGAAGCGGTATCAAACTGAGGTCCTTCTGATTACCAGCCTAATAACTAAATAAGGCCTTACCACTAGGCCAAATCAGCTCACATAAAGGCTAAAATGCATTGTGGTGTAATTATACACCCTCTATTTCGGGTACACTCAGTGACACAGGTGTGTGCAGCATAACTTCCATAAGAGAGAACCAATGTTTACTCTGAGGACACTAAACAAAAAGAACTTGTGATCAGACATAAACTTTTTGATCTTGAAGTTGAAACTGGTGCAGCATGTAAACACACCAAAGCATATAATAATATGTAACTGTGATATATAATACACATGTTTAGTTAAATAATCACATGTTAAACTCAGAGTGATTTGTAATAATCTGAAACAGAATAAGTGCTTGTGTAGAATCAACAAAGGGAGTTAATCGGCACATCTGACTTGAAAGAAGTCATAAGAATACAACAACCTACAGTAAACTTCATTCAGCAAATGAGCAAAACACAAAGTACATAAACCCCACCAGAGATACACCAATGGATAAAAAGAACTGGGTTTTGAAATTTGTAATTCATGTCTCATTTAATGATTACCTGGAAATAGTGCGATGACTTCAGTGTTGAATTGCCGAATATACAATACAAAAATTATAATAGATTAATACTGATGTTGAGTAAGATTTTAAGGAAACCTGAAACTGTAAAAGAAGATGTTATATGACATAACTAGAACTAACAGAAGTGATTCACTTATTGTGATTGCATTGTTGATATTAATCTGGCATAACTTTTGACAAAAAACATTAACTGATCAAAATTCAAATCACTGCAGTATGAGAGAGTGAACGACTGAGTCTGATCAATTTTCAACAGTATTCAGCATTTCAGTGATCACTATATAACATTAACAGATGAAAAACTATGATAAATATGAATATATATATATTTGCAGAATGTTAGATTAACATTATAACAATGAAGAGAAAACAGCAACATGTGTTGATTTCTATCATTTTAATGATGGGAAGCTGAGGAATAATTAGACTGGTCAAGAAATAATCAAAAATTTGTTCCGGCTAAAGTCAAGAGCAGGAAAGGAAAGATGATCAGCCTGTGTAATGAGCTGCTCTTATCTTAGACTAAACAGTTTTGCAGCAAACCCTGACAAAGTGACATGCTGGCAGACCAACACTGAAGAGACATCGGCTGTAGTCTAGCGTGAACCAGAATGGCAAGTTTGGCTCATAAGTGCAGAAATCTTGGTGCCCTCCAGCATACTGTATACACTAATACAGGGTATGAGTTTACAACATGACAACAACTTGAACAAGTTTATTACAAGTTCTTTTCCATCACAACAGTTTTCCATTTTCCAGTAGTGTAACTGACAAAATCACCATTGCTCATGCTATGTCAAGTCACCCTGACAAGACAGCTTCTACAATTTAAAAATGATATGAACTGCCATTATGTCTCTCTGTCCATGTATGCATGTCTTGTACTCTTTCAACCCCTGTTTTCTGTGTGAGGGTTGTACCCATTTTTCAGGGGGATTATTTTTGTCACCTACATAAGCCCACAGCAACACACATCCCCATGGTGGTGAACCCTGTTATTGCAGGTAAAAAAAAAGAAAAAAGAATCATATGCAAGTGCAGCGAGTCTGCTTGAGAGTGGAGAATAGCACTATTTAAAATTTAAAAGCAATCAACAACGATGTTAATAATAATAGTAATAAATATTACATTTGTCTTTGTTATTGTTCACCAAATCACATAGAAATAAAATGCAAACAAAAAAATAAAAATAAACAATTGACTTTTTTCTTTTCTTTCATGACTTGAAATTTGAGAGCAGAACTATCATATTTTATAACATTAACAAATACATTTTTATTTAATGGAGGTCACAGTAAATCTGACCCTAAAGAAAACCCAATTTATAACCATGAGTACAAACTCAGATACTGGGGCAGAAAATGTAGCTGAAACAAACTGTAATAAAAGATGCTGCTAAAGCCAGGGTATTTTCTACTTACTATCTCATGCTTGGTTTGTGAAACAGTGAAAGTGAAACGACGTGCGCACATTACACGGTAAATTATTATATTACCTCCATAAACCGCTACAAAGACTGAAAAAAATCATGGAATCTGGAAGACAAATGCTTTAGAGAGCTTTCAATCGTTATCGGATTGTCTGTTGCCACTGATGTTGGGCTCCTGGCGATCGGTAAACAATGACGTCGCTAGTTTCGATTACGTACCAGTGAGAAAGCTGAAGAGAGACTGCAAATGGGCTTTATCTTTGTAATAAGCCCGTGTCAGTGACCCCCACACCACGTCGGACACTCTCTTGACTAGTTCTCTTGTGGCATATTCTCTTTCAAACTTGGTAAGATCCACGGAGCCTTTTATCAGGGCTGTAAATTTGGCGTACAACGCCTCGATTGTGTCTGCTTCCACAACGGGGAAGATGGGGATGATGGTTTTCGACTCATCAACACTGCTGTGCGGCGATCGGTTCATCGTCAGCGTGTTTTCGATGCATCCTAACACAATAGAGAGGAGCGCTAAGTCAACCTCATCTCCCCTCTCAAGCTGATCATTGAATAAACCGACAACAGCCTTGATGTTTGTTAGCGGGAAGTGCTTCTTTTCGCGATCTCGAAAGCCCGCCATCTTGATGCCGTAATTCGCACACACAAACAGGGGCCGTACTCTCTGGATCCTATTTACCCTGTAATGTGCATGTTACGGGCACATCATCAACTTTATTGCACAGTTATTAATAATTAACTATTCTGAAATGAATAACTATAGTTCCTTTGTGAATATGCTTTCTGCTGATACAATGTTTACATAATCCAATTAAAGAGGAAGGAATGAGATTAAACCGCATAAAACATGGCTGACACGAACAGCGTGAATCAAGCGACAGACGTTGCTTCGGTTAATTCCGATTCTAGTGACGGGAGTCCGGCTCAGAATGGGACCGTTGACACACAGGTATTTGTTCGTTCACACAGAATAGCAAATCTGGATCACATAATTGACGATCTGCTGAATGGTAAATGATTTGACAAAATCAGGAGATTCACTATTCTGTATTCAGACCCGTCGCTTTTTGCGTCCATGATGTTCCTCGTAACTGTGCTGTTTGGTTCAGTGTTTGATCTTGCACACGTGTTTTACACAAAATACGAAAACTGCTATCCGAACCACTGGTGAGAGTGTTGTTTGTTTGTTTTTTCTTCTGATTCCTGAAACAAAGTGACAATCACGCTTGACCACTCCTTCGGTCCTTGAGTCCTTCCGTGCACCGGGTTGCAGATTCTGCTCGCGATGAGAGGAAAGTCGTTGACTTTACTGTCAAAAAGGTCACATTGTCCGAAGAAGTGGCTTATTTTCCCCACTAAAAACTTTCCTGGTACGAATGACTAATTTGGCAATGACTCAGTGACAGTGAAATCTCGGTACCAAAATCTCGTCCGTGCTACAGAAGCAGATGATCTCCCAGTACCAGTAAAGAGTGCACTTGGAACTTGTGTCATTTGTGATAATGTGAATCTCGAATGAATCACGATGTGATGAATAATAATCAGACTTGTGAGTCACATTGGAGAAGCTGTTATGATCATGTGAATTTACTGGAGAAGAATTCAGGAAAAGACATTGCCATTGCCAATGGGATTATAAATTTGATGTGTACAGCTACATCATAATCATTACATGGCTGTTCAAGTACTGTTGTAAGAACTAGTCTAGATCTATTTAAAATATACTGCCCCTTTCCCTGTGCCCTTTTTATTAAAGTATATATTTTCTGTTTCTGTACTGTAGCATCCAAGAATCTGGTATTGGTGTGATGGGTGTATTTTCCCTTGAATCAATATTCCTTACTGGAACTTTATTTAAAGTTTTGCATTCCCGGAAACCTTTGACTGGTCCTGCTGATTAGTAAATCACAAACTTTACTGCTGCTCCATGATTCTCACCGGTCCCCAAAAATGAGTAAACCACCAGTGATGTCTGAAACTAAAACAAAGAGATGGATGACAGACACTGAGACAGATGTCAGATTATGAGATATGGAGAGAGAAAAACATTCTGAGAACCTTTTTTCTGTTTTGTGGTGTCACTGCTTGTCAGTTTGATTGCATTAGAGTTTAGACTGTCAGTGTCTTCACAAGTTTCATTAAACTGCTCAGGGGCATGGCCACAGAGATAAAGACATCTTCAGTATGGTTGTGGTATGGTCTGAGAAAAGGCTTTCAAGACATTTCTCATAAAAATTACTGGCCTGGCTGCACACTCCGAGCATTGCTTTCCAGCACCTTCCTCCAAACTCTGCCAGATTTAGTTACGCCACTGAAGGGGCACTCTTTATCTCCGGGCAGCTGTCCAGCGATGCAGTCATCACCCTCCTTCGGATACTGGTATGACTGTAGAAGCAACCTAGCGCCAAAGCACACACGTAAACACAAGATGCATCTACCCTGGGTTTAAAAAAAAAGAGTTCCGTCTTGATTCAAACGATTGTGGTTTTATTTGTGCTAATGTAAACTTTGTTGACGGCTATAAATGACACATCTTGTTTTATTTGAGTTGTTTGTAACAAACTTACTACTGTTTGAGCACCAACAAAAAAAAATGCTCATTAAGCCCATTCTTAATTGGGCAAATGTTTGTTTGCGAACCTAGTTGGAAGTATTTGGCGAACCTAGTTGGTTCTTAATTGGGCCAACTTTTCTTTGCAAACCTAGTTGGAAGTATTCGTTGAAGCTATATTTGGGGTCCAAAAAGCTTCACTCAGCATGTTCTGGGAACATTTGCCCTATTCAATGATCATTGCCTCTGATTGGCTGAGAGCAGAGCTCTCCTGTGGATGAAGAAAAAACAAAAATAAAAATGGATGGCGGTGTCGCTAGGTTCTTCACTCACTTTGGAGGAAATTTGTTGACTTGTGGGAGGCGCAGCCTTGTCTTGGAGACCCAGAATGAGATAGAAGTTAGTTGAATTACCCTGTGAGGGATGATTAAAGTATATTAACTTGATTTTAGCCTACATTTTCGATCATGCTGTCTGCTGCGCGTCTGCCGCAAGTTCAGGCCAAAGCTTGCATCTCATTACAAACCAGTTGAGAATGAAGTAAAGTTTGGACTGTCCAAACCATATTCGGCAGACTAAAAGTTCAATTAAGAAACAAATCATGATTCGTCGAAGTGTCCGAAGTATGTTCGGGCGAACAAACATTCGCCCAGTTAAGAATGGGCTTTAGCTGACAGTTTTCTGGACCCTATGGCGTAACTAAATACGGCAGTGGTTGAAGGAAAGATGTCATAAACTGGTGCTTGGAGTGGCCTGGCTGATCAGTGGAAAGGAGAGTTCTGCTGGTCCACTGACTCTTTTACTATTTTTAATGGTCATGGATCACTGGACAGGTGGGAATTTCCAGTCCTGGTTCTGTTTTTACCATTACTGCCAGTGGCACTGCTTTTTGTTTGGAATAAAGATTTTGGAACTTTAATGATGCTGAATGCATGTTCCAAGATTTATACCTTCACCAGTTTTTTGTTGAATGCTTTTTCAGTTTCATGCAGTGATTTATAATTATATTGAACAAAAGAATGTTGTTGTTTTTTCTTCTGTATTTTTTTTTTCTTCTCCCTTTCTTGTGATTATCATCATTATGAAACAGTTTATTTGTTTTTGGCCGATGAAAACTGAGTTAAAAAATATATACAATCTGACTGTAAGTTGTGTAAAGCCTGCAGTGTAAATGTAACTTATTCATATCATGTCATGATTCTGTCATTTCTGATTTTAATTTGACTAATGATTAAAAACTACTAAAGTTTCATATGATGATATGCTGTGGTTGAGCTCTGTAAATTATAAGGTTAATTACACTGTGGTAAATGTAAGTTAAACTTTAAACAGTTAAATTTTCCCCAAAGTCAGAAAACAGACTAAATCAGTAAATGTGTTAAATAACTGAAGCAATGGATGCTTGTTCAGATTAAATATATCATTGAGCCCACATGCTTTTTATCAGTCGTGACAATGACAGTATTACTGATACTGTTTGACAAACATGTCTGTAAAACTACCTTGGTCTCATCAGTTGAACTGCAATTTGATTAAACTAAAAAAGAGCAGAGGAAGTTGTCATTGTGCTGTTCTTTGAAGAATTGATAAAAAGGAACTTAGTCATTATTTCATAATAAATAAAACTGATAGTAATTAATAAATTATTATACATCTTGTATGAACATGTATGTATTACAAGTAGACTGAATTAAACACATGATAGAGTCATGCTGCTCTGTGGTTACTGATAATGATATTCTGTGCTGATGTTTAGTAATACTAACAGTAGTTGTTGGGAACATTATTTTTAACTAATTTAAGTAGTATTCCTCAAAAGTTTGCAAGCATGTTTCAGTTATTTAAACCCCCAGTCAAGTTTTAAGACTGCCTGTTCAGCAACTGTGCAAGTGCAAGACCAGACATGAAACAGTAAAGTTAATGGTCATTTAAAACAGTGAAACGTTCATGCCAAAACCATCAACTGTTATTTCTAGTTCTGATCTCCAGAGACCAATACAGGAGGCATTCCTAATCCTACTTGCCCAAAATGGTTACTGACTCAGTGACTGAATTTTTTTCTTTCTTGGGAAATGGCATCTGAACTCCTTCCAGTCCCTGCTGCCCAAACCGGATCCCTGCCAGACCCTGGGCCCCCCCCCCCACTTCCCCTCCTCTCTTTCTCTCACCCCACATATGCACAATGTGACAGAGCCTTTGACCTGATGAAGTTGGTACTCCACAGAAACAGAAGAACCCTGTAACTTCAAGATCACTCATGGAACTTTTGTGGTTACCCATCACATGAAAACAAAGATTTGGTCTTCTTTTTTTCTTTCTTTTTTATCATGCTGTTGCTAAAGCGAAGGCTTAGTTGATGAGTTCTTTGTCTTTTCACAGGATGGCCAGGAGCAGCAACTGCAGCAGCAGCCTGCTCCAAGGCCCAGCCCGTGGGCAGTCGTCAAGACGCTGGCAGTGCGCATGCTGTTCATCTACTTCATTGCCAGCATGTTCCGTCGCTCTCCTACCACCCCCTCCAACGACTCTTCTGGGGCAGGGAGCACTGGCGTCAGACCAGCCACTAACCTCTTTGAAAAGGGCACCATTATGGTAGGTGGTATCACTGTCAGGCTCTGCCTGTGCTCATCGTTTGAAGTGGGTTTTTGACTCACATGAAAATGGATGCAGTTGAAATGTGTTCAGCTGGCTGGCTGTTGTACTACCTTAGTGTGTGATTTCGGTCCACCTGTTGATCAACATGGAATTGTAGGAGGAGTTTTAATGTTGTTGTTAGGGACAGGGTAAGTGTCATTGTTGTCAAACTTGGCACCGCTGCACAGTGCCATTTTTGACTGGTAATTATTCCGTAGAGATTTGGATAGGTTTCCTAACTTGACACAAATCTTAATTGACTTTTGTTGTTGTTGTTGTTGTTGAATGTTGTTGTGATGTTTGAAATAAACTTTGTATGATTATGGCCAGTGTTGAGTTTTACCATTTATGCTAGGTATGGTGACTTTGTTTCATGGTAATTGTGGCACTGAGTTTGAAAGGATAACTGCAGTTTACTGTTCCTCTCTCTCACCCCCCCCCCTCCCCCACCCCTGTCATTTTACATCATATATAAAAGGAGATGTGTGTACAGATATTTATGCATACATGTTCTGCTTGGACAATTAAATGGTACTTCACCAAATTTGATATTATTATTAAGATACTTCATCAAATTTGATATTATTATTAAAATGTGTTTCAACCCTGTTGACTGTATAGTGCGTGTGAAATGAGGGAAAAAAGTGTTACTACAGCTCTCTTTTGTTACAGGACTTGTATGTGTACGTTTCTGAGGATGAAGAATTCAATGACTTCAAAAATGAAAATGCACTGTTCTGGGTGGAGAAAGGATTGGTGTATGGTGACTGGGAAAGTGGGCCCAATGGTGACGGGTCTTACATAATGTCAGGCCACATTGAGGCCTCAGAGGTACAGTTTCTTTTTATGTTATGGAAAAAGTATATTTTCCCCAAGAAGTCAATGGTAAATCACCAGGAGCTGGTTTAATGAACACAGCTATAAACTATTCTAGCGGAAAGCCCTCCAACACACTGCATGGTTATACTTGTGTGCACAATTTGAAATTATGACAGCCCCACCAGATCGTGGCCAGGATGCAAACAGTGCTGTCGGTTACAGCTGCAATAGCATACAGCTGTCTGTATTTAACTGTGACCGGGAGAAGAAAAAGAAGGAAAAAAAGATTTTCTTTCACACCCAGGACAAACTGACACCAGACAAATCTCTAATCTTAAGCTGAAAAGTACCTGTTGTATAAAACTGCAAGGCAGTTATTATTTACGTTGATAGTAATAATGTAATATAATAAGAAACAATGACTAAAGCATCCTGATTTTGCCCAAGGGGAAAAAAAGGACAGGAAGAAAGAAGAAAACAAAAACAACAAGAAACAGGCTCAAAACACTATAATTTCCACACCTGTACACTATAAAAAAAATCTTTAAAAACAATCTCTTTGTCACTGTTAAGTACTGCAAATCGTCATTAAACATATTGATTACCTCAGTGAAATGCTGAAATAATCCTAGATCATTGTACTACATGTCCAGTGGATTTATTTTAGTCACCTAATATACAATCTCTTTGAGCCGGATTGCACATGTGTACCAAACCCATCTTGTGGAAGCTGTCATGAATCTCATATTAAGCAACATGAATTTGTATCCTGGGGCAAGCAAATGCTCGTGCAAATCAGTTTACATGTTGGAGTGGGTGGGATGGGAAGTGTTACAAATTAGGACCATAGCCACTTCATTGGCCGCAAAACTATCTTTTCGCGCTGTTGGAGTTTATAACTGTCACTTTAGGTGGTGTAAATGACTTGTAACCACTATTAAACCAGCTCCTGCAGCGTTGTCCACTGTTATTACTTGAGCCATCTTGAAGGAAAGAAAAACATGCTAGCCCAATTTAGATCTGTGGAAGTGGCTTCAGTCAGTAGTTACGACACACATGCAGTTTGTGAAACGCATCATGATGATCGTGGTTGATGTGCTGTATAAATATTGTTATTAGTGTATTCCTGTTATAAAATTGCTTCTGCATTTTGTGTGCCTGTGTGTGCTGGTGTGAGGACTGTGTTTTTCTTGTGACAGACACTGCAGAACAATGGGTCCATGTACCTTCACGTCTACATCGTCAAGGAAGGGAAGTCTCCCGACCCTGCTGACAAAGCCAACAAGCTCTACTCCAAAAAGTACACCGTCTACCGATCTAAACGTATGTGTGCAAATGTCCTGATTTGGGGTTGTCGTTTTTTTTCCTCTCCTAGAATTTGATGCTTTAAAGATATAAAAGGGCATTATAATAGACTTTTAGAAAAATGTGTTTGTGTCACTGTGTGTGTGTGCATGCATGCATATGATATGTGCTTGCATACATGTGTAATGAATTAAAAACAAAACAACTGAAAGCATAAATAGAAATGTTTCTGTTGTAGAAAGAGCCTGTTAAAGATTTATGACGAAGTATTACATAGCTGATAGCTTTTTAATAATGTAAGCTTTATTGTATTACTGATTTTAGGATGTATGGGATCTGATGCAAAAGTTGATAACAACAACAGAAAAATGGTGATGAAAATGCTTGTTTGAACTTGTGTGTGTTTCTCTCTCTCTTCTGCATTTTCCTTCCTCTTTTGCTTTGTATTTTAAGGATAACCAAACCTGAAATGCATCAGTGACCCTATGAATAGAATTGAAATGGGGGTAAAATATGTATGAGTTTTTCACTTGATTTTTCATCCTGTTAGAAAATTGCAAAAACCTGACACCGAGTGCTGCCATTTTGTGCCCATCAGTGTCTGTATCACTATCAGTGATGCCATAAACAAAATTGGTATGTCTGTCAAAAGTACTGAATATATCACAAGCCAACCTGTTACCGCAGTAGCATGTAAAAGACCCTGGTCATTCTGTGGAAAGTGCAGTTGGCAGGTTACAGCTAAATACACATGCACCTTACATGTGTGGCTTGCATGCAGTGACATGGTGCATGGTTGCATGGTGTATACAGAATGTGCCAAGATGGCAGCAGTTTCATGTGGCACCAGCCATACCCGTGCTGTATGTACACCACTTCGGTGGATATTCAAAAACGTGCTATGGAAAGCTAGTCATTCACGTAGGATCACATGCGAGCGCAGTGAGTCTGCTTGAGAGCAGAGAATAGCGCTATATAAAAGCGATCAGCAACAACAACAACCTTGTTTTAGCTCTTTTTTTTTTTTACAAATACTAAAAGTCCAACATGACTGTGCCTTGAGGGGCTGAAACTTGCAGCAAAAAAGTCATTCTTTTGTGTAAATATTAATGGGGAAACCCAGTGAAGCATGTAAAAGACCCTTTGTATTTAAGGATAACCAAACCTGAAAGGTATCAGCAACCCTTTGAATAGAAGTGAAATGTAGAAAAAATGTGAAGCATGCAGATGAAAACAGTTGCACATTTTCTTTGACTTCAACTTCAGGCCAGTTTGAAAACTAAGTTCAGAATCCCCTCCTGATGCAATATGCTGAACATGTAATATGAATATGTCCTTTGTAATGTACCATGAAGTATGATAGCAGGTGGGACAAGAGCCTGGAATTTGCTCAGTTGTATAGATTGTCATTTGAAGTTGACAGTCCTGAAGTTGTGTGAGCATGTGACATATGCAGGTTTGAACAAGTTCAAGAAGCGTCGTTTCCGGTCCACTGTCAACTTGTTGACTGGTGCCACAGAAGTCCACCCTGACCTTCAGCAGGTAAGAAAGCTGGCTCCACTTTTGTTGCCGTGCAGTAAAACACTTAATGTTAACCTGGGTTGGGAGATCTAAGTTGCCGTGCAGTTAAACAGTTAATGTTTACCTGGGTGGGGAGTATTATGTTGCCATGCAATAAAACAGTTAATGTTTACCTGGGTGGTAAGTATTATGTTGCCGCACAATAAAACAGTTAATGTTTACCTGGGTGGGGAGTACTATGTTGCCATGCAAAAAAAAAAGTTAATGCTTACCTGGATGGGGAGTACTATGTTGCCGTGCAATGAAACAGTTAATGCTTACCTGGGTGGTGAGTATTAAGTTGCCGTGCAGTGAAACAGTTAATGCTTACCTGGGTGGGGGGTACTATGTTGCCGTGCAATGAAATGGTTAATGCTTACCTGGGGGGAGGGGAGTTGTAGTGCAAGAAAACAGCATTTTGAGAATGCAGTTTTAGAATTCTGGCAATCAGCTTTGTTTTGTTGTTGTTGTTTTTTGTTTATATTATCAAAATGGAATTGATGAGCATTATTTTTATTTATTTTTAACTAAGGAAAAATTGTGCTAAAGTGGTCAAAAAGATTGATGCAGATTTGTTGCTGCAACAAGGTATTCTGAAGGGTCTTAGTTAAACAGAGGTTTTTTTTGTGTTTGCAGAAGGCGAATCAGTCCTCCTTTGAAATTCTGTCTCACTGGCACCCAAACTTGACCATCAACCTGCTGGATGACCACTCACCCTGGATACGTGGCTCAGTGCCGCAGCCTCTGGATGAATGTGAGTTCCTTGTTTTGTTCCTCCCCCTTTCTCTTCTGATGTGTCACTAATCCCTCACTGAGAATTTGGGTCCCTCACGGAGAATTTGGGTCCCTCACTGAGAATTTGGGTCACCTTGCCTGGGTACGGCTGCCGAAGCCACTAGAGCGATTCTAACCAGTCGTATGAGTGTGTTCAGTATTTTCATATGTTCAAACAGTGGTATGGCTGCCAGTGTTTGGGAATGTTTAAAAACTTTGTTTTTAAAGGCATTTAATTTTACAGTGGCTGGCTGGATAGTCAACAATATAAGCCAAGGGGTAAGTATATAAAATAAGGCAAGACTGGTTAATTGCATAGATTATGTACGCGAGCAGTATGTAAACGTGTCTGTAAATATGTGCCATGCATTATGACAACTGGAGAGATGTTTGGGATTTGTAATGTGTGCACAGGTGTTGACGCATGTGATTGCACATAGAGATTGTACAAACTGTAACTTACAGTGTAGGAGTAAGTAAGTTACTTGTTTTTCTTGGAAGAGATTCTGCTGTGGAAGTTGACTGACAGACAGAGTTGACTACACCATGGGAATCAAACCCACATCAGTAGCGCGTGTGGCTTTTTGGTCCAGTGCTCTACCGGCTGAGCTGAGCTATCCAGCCCACTAATATATAGGTGCTCGATGGTTCAAGTAGTGTTTGCCACATACAGTTGAGTGGAATCCCCCTTAGTTGGACCACTGTAGCCATGTGAAGCAATTGTTCCTTAGCATTGCCAGTGTGCGCATCAAGTTTACCATACAGTGATTCACCACTGAAAGGGTGATTCGGTAGTTAATAACCCCGTTGTTGACCTTGAACAATTTTGGACTGAATGTAGGTGGATGCCTATAACCAGTGATAATGTAGGAGAAAGAGAAGGAGGGTATGCAAACTGAAGCTGCCTAATGCCTTGATCCCTGTAGTGGGAATGCAGCTGTGTTTTAAAGACAAGCACAAAAACTCCATCTTTCAGCCCCTGTAGTGTGGTGGTTACAGCTTTGGACTGTGGTCAGAAGGTTGCATGTTTGAACTCCATCAGCCCCGAGGGAATTTCTGCCCTGACGGGGTCCCACCCAGAGCTGGGAGTGCTGTGGGCCCCATGGCAGAACTTCATCCACTTCACGGATGCATCTTGGAGGGTGTTACTGTAATTACTTGACCAACATTGCAGGCCTGGTTAACAGCCAGATAATTATGGCAACGGACGTGGTCTGTGGCCCTCTCAGGTTGTCCTTGAAGCAGAAATGGACCACTATGCCATCATCAGTTACCATCCTCATCTTCATCCTTGGTCAAATGACCTTTGGGTTCAGGGATTGATGTCTAGGTGTGTACGGGATTGACCCTGTGGTGTTTTTTTTTTTTTTGGCCTGTGGCAGATATCGACTTTTACCCGGGTGCCAACAAGTACTACCCTGTGATCTACCTCAACGACTACTGGAACCTGCACAGCGACTACATGCCTATCAACCACACCACCAAGTAGGTGTCTTGCCTGTTGCACGTCTGGCAGCCAGCCAGTGCATGCTTTGTTTGCCACAGTCAAGGATGCCATATTATTTGCACGTGTTGAAGGTGAGGGATCAACTTCTGTCAGGGGAGAAGTTGCCGTCTATGTGATACTGATTTTCAGATCAGTTGTTGGTTTGTTGCCTGTGGGTACTCTGTTCCCCCCACCCCCACCCCCACCCACCCACATCGCCCTGAAATGCCCATAATGGTTGACTGGGTGTAAAACACCAAGATACATACCCCCCCCCCGACTGTTTTTAGGTCCATTTTTACTCTCAGTTCCAAAAATTTCCAAAATTCTCACTGAGTTAAATGTACTTCTGTGCAGTAAGTGTAGATTGGGTAGCAAATATTTGCAACAAACTTTGAAGCTTTCTTCCACGCTAGGGCTCACGCCGCAATGAGATGCTTAACTTGTGCATCAAGGAAACGTGAACATGCGGTGAGTGATCTGTTAGCCCAAACTCCCAGTATCAGTTTACGACAGCCCACCTCCAACCGCTGCCATTATTATTTTTTATTAAGGGTTCGATCACAGGCCGCCAAAAACTGTCAGCGCTTTTCTTTGGTCCTCAAAGGGCAGTCACTTTGTAGTGTGTAACTCAGATTATATTGGGCATTTCTTTAACAGCTGCTCACAACATTTATGACGGCACAGGTAACGCTCAGGTCGTTCAGACTGAGATGGAGCTAGTTTTTATTACCTGGGTTAGACATGCCCAATGTACCGCTTGAATAATAATCAAGAAAAGCTGGGGGAAAGAGAGTTTTCTGCCAGAAAGATCAATGAGAAAGTGGGAAAAGGAGAGAGAGAGAGAGAAACAGCACTCAAGTAGAAAGAGGCATGCCCTGAAATGAAGGACATGACAGTATGCTCTGAGACAGACAGCATTATTGATAGGTGCGTAATGAATAATAGCTCAGAGATTAGCGCGTGTGTGTTAGTGTTGGTCACAGTAACCCACTGAAAACAATGGCGTGACCGTGACCCCTCTGTTGCCAGGGTGCTGAACCTGACCTTGACCTACAGCCCCATCTCGCTGTTCCGGTGGCAGATGTACGCAGCACAGTCCATGCGCAACAAGTGGACCTCTGTGCTGGGCACTGACCTTGTGGAGGACAATGACGAGGACCAGGACTCCCTCAAGGTGAGCTGTTGTGGGGACAGACGGGGCCATGAAAACTGTGTGGCGGAGTGCCTGCTGAATGACTGCCCTGGTGAGAGACCACCACCCCTGTTTCCAGACCCCATCTTTTTGCCTAAAGATACAGCCAAGTGGTCTTGTTCCGAAACCTTGCATGAAGATACTGCCAAGTAGTCTTGTTCTAAAACCATACATGAATATTTTCCTTGTATTTGAGCGGTTTTTAGCTCTGTGTTTCATTGAGTTGTTGATGTTTTCTTGTTAATTTTATGGAATGTTTTTATGTAAATTGTTGATGTTTTATTGTTAATTTTATTGAATGTTTTTTATGTAAATGATGAGCCAGAGAGCAAATTTCTCTATTCAGAGACAATAAAGTTGTATATATTATATAACATACTTCCAAGGAGCCTTGTTCTGAAACCTAACCTGAAACCTTACCCAAAGATACAGCCAAGTAGTCCTGTTCTGAAACCTTGCCTGAAGATAGCTGAACAGGTGAACCCCACGGTTGCTCAGCTTGTTGCAGGTGATGGGGGGGGGGGGGGGGGGCACAGTTGTTCAGCTTGTTGTGGGGGGGGGGGGGGGCACGGATGCTCAGCTTGTTGCAGATGATGGGAGGGGGGCCACAGTTGTTCAGCTTGTTGCAGATGATGGGAGGGGGGCCACAGTTGTTCAGCTTGTTGCAGATGATGGGAGGGGGGCCACAGTTGTTCAGCTTGTTGCAGATGATGGGAGGGGGGCCACAGTTGTTCAGCTTGTTGCAGATGATGGGAGGGGGGCCACAGTTGTTCAGCTTGTTGCAGATGATGGGAGGGGGGCCACAGTTGTTCAGATTGTTGCAGATGATGGGAGGGGGGCCACAGTTGTTCAGATTGTGGGTAATGGGAGGGGGGCCACAGTTGTTCAGATTGTGGGTAATGGGAGGGGGGCCACAGTTGTTCAGATTGTGGGTAATGGGAGGGGGGCCACAGTTGTTCAGATTGTGGGTAATGGGAGGGGGGCCACAGATGCTCAGCTTGTTGTGGGTGATGGGTGGGGGGGGAGGGGGGCACGGATGCTCAGCTTGTTGCAGATGATGGTGGGGTGGGGAGCGCACCCCTTGCTGAGCTTGTTGCAGGTGATGGGTGGGGGCCACAGATGCTCAGCTTGTTGCAGATGATGGTGGGGGGGTGGGGGGGGGTGGAGCACACCCCTTGCTGAGCTTGTTGCAGGTGATGGGAGGGGGCCACAGATGCTGAGCTTGTTGCAGGTGATGGGTGGGGGCCACAGATGCTGAGCTTGTTGCAGGTGATGGGTGGGGGCCACAGATGCTGAGCTTGTTGCAGGTGATGGGTGGGGGCCACAGATGCTGAGCTTGTTGCAGGTGATGGGTGGGGGCCACAGATGCTGAGCTTGTTGCAGGTGATGGGTGGGGGCCACAGATGCTGAGCTTGTTGCAGGTGATGGGAGGGGGCCACAGATGCTGAGCTTGTTGCAGGTGAATAGTGATGGGAGGCAAACACTTGTGTGAAGTAGTGTTACTGAAGGGGAAAGAAAGCCTTGAATAAGCATACTGTTGTTTTGTTTTTTAACAATTGATGCATGACCGTGCCTTTCCAAATCTTTGGGCATGTGGGTCTCAGAGGTGCTGGAATTGGTTTGGCTTAGGCTTCATAAGTGTATTGTAATGTGGCTCTTTGTTCCGTTCTGATAGGTGGCCTTCCTGGAGACCAGTCCCTACCTGTTGGCGATGACCATCATTGTGTCCATCCTGCACAGCGTCTTTGAGTTCCTGGCCTTCAAGAATGGTAAGGGTTGGGTGTGTGTGTGTGTGTGTGTGTGTGTGTGTGTGTGATTACCTGCTTGTGCGTATGCATGCGTGCTGGCATGTATGTGTTTGTGTGCAGGTGTTTGTGTGTATGTGTGCAGGTAGGTGTGTGTGTGTGGGGGGGGGGGGGGGGGGGGGTGCATGTGTGGGTGCAGACTTGTGTGTATCTGTGCAGGCATACATGTCAAGCAGAATTTTGAGTGAAAATGTGCTGCTTGGTTGATGAGCAAAGAGTACCCTATTTCTTTATGTTTGTATCTTTTACTACATTATTCTTTTGTTTTTGCCTCTTTTCTGTGGTGATGTTGCATTTATACTGTACACAGTTAATAACATTTCTGGAGTGTTTGTCACTCGTAGCACATTATTTGGTATATGTAGACCTTAAAAGTTATGACAGTGATACTGGAAGTCTTTAAATTTATGACCACTTTACTTTTAATAAATGTTGTCACATCTAGTAACATTAAAATGAATGATAACTCCAGTGTAGGTAAAATTCAAAGATGTTTGTGTGTGCAGACACTGTGTGCACATGTTTGTGTGTGCATTCTCCAGTGTAGGTAAACTCCAAAGACGTTTGTGTGTGCACATTCTCCAGTGTAGGTAAAATCCAAAGATGTTTGTGTGTGTAGGCATTTTCCAGTGTATGTAAACTCCAAAGATGTTTGTGTATGCAGGCATTTTCCAGTGTATGTAAAATCCAAAGATGTTTGTGTGTGCAGACATTCAGTTCTGGCGGAGCCGTAAGTCACTGGAGGGGCTGTCCTTGAGGTCTGTGTTCTTCAACGTCTTCCAGTCGCTGATAGTTCTCTTGTATGTCATCGACAATGAGACCAACACCATCGTCAAAATCTCCATCTTTGTTGGCCTCTGCATTGAGATTTGGAAAATCAACAAGGTGGTCAATATACAGGTCTGTGTGTGTGTTTGTATACTTTTATGTGTGAGCAGACTTTATGTGCATACAAACTGCTTGATTAGGTAAAAGGCACAGTGTCTTTTAATGGAGAGAAAGATGGCAGCTGAGTGTGATTTGAACCGCTCCTGACAACTGATTTCTGTGAATGATTTGAATTATTGTGCACACTGTTTTATCTGAGTGAATTAAGTTGTACATCAGCGCCATGGGTCTGGCCAGTTAGAGACACGAGTCTGAATGTGCATGTTGTTTACTCTGCTTCTCTAAGTGGCTGTTTGCTTTGAACACATGTGTTGTTTCCTCTGCTTGTCCAGGTGGCTGTTTGCTTTGAACATGCATGTTGTTTACTCCACTTGTCCAGGTGGCTGTTTGCTTTGAACATGCATGTTGTTTACTCCACTTGTCCAGGTGGCTGTTTGCTTTGAACACATGTGTTGTTTCCTCTGCTTGTCCAGGTGGCTGTTTGCTTTGAACATGTGTGTTGTTTACTCCACTTGTCCAGGTGGCTGTTTGCTTTGAACATGTGTGTTGTTTACTCCACTTGTCCAGGTGGCTGTTTGCTTTGAACATGTGTGTTGTTTACTCCACTTGTCCAGGTGGCTGTTTGCTTTGAACATGGATGTTGTTTACTCCACTTGTCCAAGTGGCTGTTTGCTTTGAACACATGTGTTGTTTATTCCACTTCTCTGAGTCAGTAAGTGGCTGTTTACTTTGAACATGCATGTTGTTTACTCCATGAACATGCATGTTGTTTACTCCACTAGTCCAAGTGGCTGTTTGGTTTGAACACATGTGTAATTTGCTCCACTTTCTAAGTGGCTTTTTGCTTTGAATACAGTTGTTGTTTACTCCACTAGTCCGAGTGGCTGTTTACTTTGAACACATGTTGTTTACTCCGAATACACATGTTGTTTACTCTGCTTGTCCAAGTGGCTGTTTGCTTTGCAGGGTTGGCCTCTTTGTTTCATGACTATTGTGTTTTGGCTTTGCAGAGGTACATTTTGAAGGTGGTTGTGGAGGTGTATGTGTCAGATGTAAACATCATGTGATGGGGATTGTGCACGTTTCACGAAAGTACACTTTGATGATGATTGTGGATGTGTGGGTGCATTCATTTTGGGGTACACTGATGCAGGTTGCGTGGGTGTTTTGCCGAAGTGCACTTTGTGTTTTTGAGGGTGATTGTGTGACTGCGAGTATTTTGCAGGGCACACTTTTTTCCCCATAGTGGTTGTGCTGGTGTTATGCAAAGGTACGCTTTGTTGGGTGTTGTGTGGGCATTTTGCAGAGGTACATGTTGACTGAGCGTGTTGGTGTATGTGTTTGCAGCGACACCCAGGGGAGAAGATGCTGGGTGTGTTACCACGTATTTCCATAGAGTTCAAATCCACCTACACAGCCACCGCTACAAAGGAGTATGACATGGTGAGTCAGAGTTTCTTCTCTAGAGTGGTATTGTGTTGCTGAGCTGTTTTGTCTGCATGTGAGTAGATACATTTATTGACTGTGTGGGTAACACAAGCTCTTAATCATGCCATGTTGAGTTCCAGAAAACAAAATGCGTTCCAGAAAATCAGATGCTTGAATATCTTCATCGGAAGAAAACAAAATACTTGAATGTCTTCACTGGTTGATTTTTGTTGTTGTTGGTCAACTTGTTTTTTCTCAGTATCGGGTCACCCAGCGTGTGGTCTGGTTCTCCTTGGTGTAACTGCTCTCTCCTGGGGGCGGGGATGGCTCAGTGGTTAGAGTGCTGGATTCACGATTGAAAGGTCGCGGGTTGGAATCCCGGCAGGAGTGGCAGGAGAATTTTCTTCTCCAGGGTCGACTTTCTGTGCTGACTCTTATCCATTCCACCCCCATGTTACCGCAGTAACACGTAAAAGATCCTGGTCATTCTGCCAAAAGTGCAGGTGGCAGGTTACAGCTAAACTTGCATACACCTTGCGTATGTGGCTTTGCATGAAGTGACATGGTGCACGGTTGTATGGTGTACGCAGAACTTGCGCCGATACGGCGGCAGTTTCATGTGGCACCACCACTGGAAGTACACCACTTCGGTGGATTTTTTTTTTTTTTAAGAAAAAGATGCACTATAAAAAGCTAGTCACTCATGTAGAACCACATGCGAGCACAGTGTGTCTGCTCAAAAGAGCGGAGAATAGCACCATATAAGTGATCATCAGTCCAGTCCAAATCCTCATTTGCTTTTGAGTTGATGAACTAGTGGGTGTCATTGTTACACATTGGCTGTTGGCCTTGGCATCTTAATGTCCCCAGCCAGAATGTCAGAACTAAAGCAGTGTGATTGTTGCCTTCAGAGTCCCATGTTAGGATTACATTCAGCTTTAGATGAAGAGTACTTATTAACAAGATGAATACCATCAGCGAAATTGGTACTCAAAATGCAGTTGCTGAAGAGGCCAGTAATGCATGACACTTGTGTGCATGATGGAATGTGCATGTGTGGGGAAGCTGTTACATGCACTACCTTCTCACCCAGCACTGAGTGCCTGAAGCAGCTGAGGGTTTTAGCTGAGCAACACTACCAAGCAAGCAAACATAGTGACGCTCTGCAGCTGTTGTGGTAGCTGTTCCCCTTACTGGGTGACCCTTCCTTTGGGCAGAGGGTGAAGTACTGTGGTTTTTCTAGTCACGTTCTCAGCTAGCAGTCTGCTTCCTGTTGTGGTAGCTGTTCCCCTTACTGGTGACCCTTCCTTTGGACAGAGGGTGAAACACTGCTGTTGTTTTTCAAGTCACATTTGTATTGGCTTCCTGTTGTGGGTGCTGAACCCCTTACTGGTGGGGCTGTCCCTTTGGACTGGGGGTGCATATATTATTTTCTCTCTCGTGGTGTTTTCAGCTGGCGTTCCGCTACCTGTCCTGGGCGCTGTACCCGCTGCTGGGCTGCTACGCGGTGTACTCTCTGGTGTACCAGGAGCACAGGGGCTGGTACTCCTGGGTGCTCAACATGCTGTATGGCTTCCTGCTCACCTTTGGTAAGGAAGATTGAAGCAGCTGCAAGTCGGTGTTTCTTTCCTTAACTGTTTTATGGTAGAGAGAACAAAGAGAATGGGAGGAAATGCTAATAATGTCAGTTTTTGTTGTTATTGAATCTGTGGCTTAATTTATGTCCAGACTGATTTATTTTGTCCAATACCTGCAAGTTTGGATCATAGTCTTGAAGTGCAGAGCTAGTAATAGCTTGCTAACGGGGCTAATGGCACAGTGCTGGGCTAATGACTCCCATAAAGGGCTAACGACTGCTATAAAGGGCTAGTGACTCACATGCAGGGCTAATGACTGCTATAAAGGGCTAGTGACTCACATGCAGGGCTAATGACTGCTGTAAAAGGCTAGTTACTCGCATGCAGGGCTAATGACTCCTATCAAGGGCTAATAACTCCTATAAAGGGCTAGTGACTCATGCAGGGCTAATGACTCCTATGAAGGGCTAGTGACACATGCAGGGCTAATGACTGCTATAAAGGGCTAGTAACTCACTTGCAGAACTAACAACTCCTATAAAGGGATAGTGACTTGCATGCAGGACTTATGACTCTTATTGGGCAGTTCAGTGAAGCTGGTTTGCACGAGTGAATGCCCTTTGTAATCTTTCACGCAAGAAGTCACGAGAGGTTGCAGCGTCACTTCCGGGCCAATTTCTTAGTAGGCATTGCTTCATGCTGTGTATAACAGTGGAGGTTGAACCTTGAATTGCGAAACAGTACAAATGCCACCACTGTTGCAGTTGCAAAAATTACCAGGGAAAGGGGATAGAGGGTTTGAAAAAAATGTCTTTGCATCGTTTTTTGGATGACCAGAAGATCGCAAATTCATGGAAAAAATGCATTTTGGGGCATTCTATAGCATGAGCAACAAGTTATTGCTTGTTGCCAGACACATTCTGACTATGGGCCTCCAAAATGTCCTTAAAGTTGGCAGTGTAAAATTCGCAAATTCACTGTCACCGCCTTCCATTGTGAAGAAAGTACGCACCAGAACTTAAAATAGCCCAGGGACTTAAACAATGCCGGGCAAAAATCAATGGAATTAACAACCCAATAAATTGAACCACCCAATAAAGGGCTAGTGACTTGCATGCAGGGCTAATGACTGTTATAAAGGGCTAGTGACTCACACGCAGGACTAATAACTCCTATAAAGGGCTAGTGACTTGCATGCAGGACTTATGTGGGACTAATAACTGGCAGTGATACTGATTTTGGTGCATGGCTGTAAGTCAAGTGCAGCACCGATGACTTCAGTGCATGACTGTAAGTCAAGTGCAACGCTGATGGCTTCAGTGCATGGCTGTAAGTCAGGTGCAATGCTGATGACTTCAGTGCATGACTGTAAGTCAAGTGCAACGCTGATGGCTTCAGTGCCTGACTGTAAGTCAAGTGCAACGCTGATGGCTTCAGTGCATGGCTGTAAGTCAGGTGCAATGCGGATGACTTCAGTGCATGGCTGTAAGTCAAGTGCAGCACTGATGACTTCAGTGCATGGCTGTAAGTCAAGTGCAGCGCTGATGACTTCAGTGCATGGCTGTAAGTCAAGTGCAGTGCTGATGACTTCAGTGCATGTCTGTAAGTCAGGTGCAGCGCTGATGACTTCAGTGCATGGCTTAAGTCAAGTGCAGCGCTGATGACTTCAGTGCATGGCTGTAAGTCGAGTGCGGCACTGAAGTTCCTGGCTGTAAGTCAGGTGCAGCGCTGATGACTTCAGTGCATGGCTGTAAGTCGAGTGCGGCACTGAAGTTCCTGGCTGTAAGTCAGGTGCAGCGCTGATGACTTCAGTGCATGGCTGTAAGTCGAGTGCGGCACTGAAGTTCCTGGCTGTAAGTCAGGTGCAGCGCTGATGACTCACATGTGGGGGTAACGACTCCAGCACAGAGCTAAAGACTCAAATGCAGGGCTTGTGAATCGCATGTACAGCATATAACTCACAGGCAGGGCTAACAACTCACACTCAGGGCTAACAACTCGCATGCAGGGCTAAGAACTCGCACGCAGAGCTAACAACTCACATGCAAAGGTTAACAACTCCTATGCAAGGGTTAACTTGCATGCAAGGGTTAACAACTTGCATGCAGGGTCAACAACTCGCATGCAAGGGTTAACAACTCACATGCAGGGTTAACAACTCGCATACAAGGTTAACAACTCACATACAAGGTAACAACTTGCATGCAGGGCTTCTGTTGAAATTCACAGGTACTTGTAAAAAGCGAACAAAGCTATTTCCATCCCAACATAACATTACAGAAGCCATCTTTTCTGTGTATTTGGTTTGTATTTTTCCTGCTTCATGCAAAGATGTGTTGTATTCTTTCTTTCTTGTAATGCTACAGGAAATCTGCAGTAGATCTGACAGTGTTCAGCATGACTGCGTATTTCAGACTTTGCCATCATGTCTCAACTTCCCACATTTTGGGGGTTGGTTGTTTCAGCCTTCAACATGGTGACACCTCAACTGCTTAACGCCAAGGAACTGGTGTGTTTCAGATGGTACCTGCATTGTTTATCGGCTGCAAACTGAAGTGTGGTTGTATGTTTCAGGCTTCATCATGATGACACCTCAACTGTTCATCAACTACAAACTGAAGTCTGTGGCCCACCTCCCATGGCGCATGTTGACCTACAAAGCGCTCAACACTTTCATCGATGACATCTTCGCCTTTGTCATCAAAATGCCCACGCTCTACCGCCTGGGCTGTCTCAGAGATGGTCAGTGCAGTGACTCCACACATCCATTCTTGCTCGTGTTTGTGTCTGCTGTTGATTTTTGTAAAAGAGTGCTGAATGTTTTCTGATTTTTGTGCCAGAGGCAATCGTGTACTTGGGGATTTACACCACGCAAACCAAGATTTCTCTGTGTTTGTGTGTTTTCCAGTCCGTTACTTGTGTGACAGGTACTGTAAACATGATGGCTTGCACAGCACCTCATTTTTGCAGTATTTTGGTGTGCATTTAGGGCTGTTTTTTGTGAGATTCTTTGGGCCAGGTGTCCTTTGTATGCACAGCATGCAGCAACTGAAAGAAAGCACATCAAAGCTTTTGCATAGTACCTTCCTAGTCACAATAGGGACAGATTTCTTCTTCACACTCCACGTGTAGCAAAAACAGGCAAAAATACACACAAGCAGAAAACAAACACAAAACAGAAAAGAAAGAGAGAAAAAACAGTGAAACTCTCCAACAGTTTGTATATAGGTGTTAACAGTGAAAGTCTGTTTCCTTTCCAGATGTGATATTCTTCATTTACCTGTACCAGCGGTGGATATACCGCATTGACCCCAAGCGCGTCAACGAGTTTGGTACCAGTCAGGAGATGATCGATAACCCAGCAGCAGTGTTGGCGGCCGATGAAGCTGACGACACCACTGGCCCTTTGGCCATAGAGAAGGAAGATGGGGAAGCTGGTCCTCCCAAAACGGATGCTGAGAAGAAGGAAGATTGATGGGGGGGGGTTCTGTGCAGGGCTGTGCATTCTGTTAGGGGTTTAGTCTGTTTGGTGTGCGTTGCTTAGGTGGATGCCTGTGTTCATTTTTTCTCTCTTTGATATGATTTTTAAAAATGTTTTTTTACCAAGCCATATCACTGTAGAAGTTTAAGGTAGTGAGGCGTGAATGTGGAGTAGTGAAGCGAGTGAATCTGTGGGCACCCGTTGCAGGGTCTGCTTTTTGGGAGTCTACATGATTATGACGTTTGGTGACAGTGTTTTCGTGCTTTCACTCTTAGACCTTGTTGCCTTGTTTTGATTTGGGTGTTGCCGTTGCGCCTGTTGCCATATTTTTGTGTGACCAGAGTCAAGTAGTGCAGTTGTAAGCTTTGATTCTTCTTCTTTTTCTCTTCTTTTTTTTTCTCTTTTAAAATGTTTCGGAATGTTTTTGCGTGTGTGGGCGTATGTTCAGGAACAGCCACTCTCCACCCCTCAACGGTCATGCAGTCAGCGCTTGTTAGGATTTGCGTTTGCTTTTAACTCAGAAGTCCCCAGAACATATTTATATATGTACAAAGATGTGTATGTGGCAGTTAAGCTGAACAAAAAGTGGTGATCAACGCTCTTCGTTGTTTGCGCGTGAAAGTTGGGTGGCAAGTGTTTTATATCGTAGCAAGGATGCGAGCTGTTGCGTTACTTTGATAAGAATCCCACCTCGGCACTGTGCTGGACCATGTAAATATAGTGCAGGAAAGACTGAAGGGAGAAGAAAAGACGGGATGCACGGTTATGATCCAGAGGGCAGCAAAGACTGAAGGGGGAAAGAAAGGGGGAAGTTCAGCTATGGTTTTGTCCACAGAGGACAGCCACCTCTTCTTTCACGTAGCTCCTGAGCTCTAAAGGGTTTCAGTTCAAGTTCGGTGTTGGTTTCGTCCAGAGACTGCACGGACTGTCAGGGATGGGGAGCCCAGGACATCCACCTCTTCTTTCACACAGCTGAGCTCTGAAAGATGGGGATTTAGGGTTACGTTTCAAAGGGTAGGAAGAGGTAAAAAGAAGACCGGGGGGGGGGGGGGGGGGGCCTCAGTACAAAATGGTAGGAATGACTGAAGGAGTAAATAAAGATGGGGATGGGTAGGAACGACTGAGGGGGAAAAGAAAGAAGATGGGATGGATAGGAACGACTGAAGGAGAAAAGAAAGAAGGTGAAGGGTAGGAACGACTGAAGGGGAAAAGAAAGAAGATGAAGGCAGGAAAGACTGAAAGGGAAAAGAAAGAAGATGCAGGGTAGGAATGACTGAAGGAGAAAAGAAAGAAGACAAGAAGAAGAGTTGTTAGGGATATGCAATGATCAGGTTCAGGTCTGTTTTTGGTGTGCAGTTTATTTTCGTATGAGCAAGAAAGAAACAATGAATGCAGTGATCTTTAGTCTTACTTCGTGAGATGTGCTGTTGTGTATGCTTCAAGTTCAACACCGGCGGCCGTCATGTTGTTATGCAGTTATAGTTCTTTCGCGCAGATAAGCTGCGTTAAGTGAGTTTGCACATCGGTGAGGAAATTTGCTTACATACCAACTGAATTTCTGAAAACATGAGCATAAGAATTCCATAGTTTAGTCCATCTTTTTTCTATTCGGGGTAGCCACACTCATCATTAAGGGTAGTCACACTCATCATTAAGGGTAGTCACACTCATCATTTTGCCGCTACTTTCGCATGTTAGCTGTGTGTTGTCACCAGCCACGGGACCTCTTGTCAAAAAAGCGAAGATGGGATCTTTAACATGGGCAGTGGTGTTCACGCTTGTTGCGCACACGAAGGCATGGTGGACACTGACGGGTCTGCGCGAGTGGTAGACTTGGAAGAAACGAAAGACTGCCCTTCACCCTGTTGCCTCTGGAATCCAACCCATGTCCAGTCCAGTGCCTTCGCCAGCAAGTCGAGAACTCCTGCATCAGCTGCACTTTAAAAACCAGTTTCTACTCCACTGTTTTAAGCAAGCGCTGATGACTGTTTCCTGTGAGCTCTCAGGAATCCGGAAGACGAGAAAATGATGCAATAAGATAAAGAAGACCAACCCAAGGAGGGTCAAAGGAAGCTGGCATTTTGGACCTTCGTGGGGGGTGGGTGGGGGGGGGGGGGGCGAGGGGTAAGTTGCAAGTGGCTTAGGTGGGAAAGTGGGGGCTTGTTTCATATTTGGGGGTGATGGTACTAGTGCTGGTACAGTATGTGAAATAAGCACTGGGGCATGTCTGTTTAATGCGCATTGCCTTCATTTTGTGCCGCCTGTGACCACACCATAAGGATCTATGCTGCAAATATTAGGAGGCAAACAGATAATAGTGGAGCATTCCTCTTTTTGCCTTGCTGTTTCAAATTGAAAAATATGGGACTGTACTTTGATGGGATCATTCACGGAACATTAATGTGCGTAAGACTATATATAGCTTGAAGAAAGATAATAAACATGAAAACAACAACTGTGATCTAGAGGTACATAAGTGTGCAGAAAATTATCACAGCCGGTAAAAAAAAAAATCACAATAAGGAGAGAGAAAATCATAAAAACTGTGATCTTAAGACTTGCGTATACACTTGTAAAGATTTTTGTGTGTGTAGCCAATTAGTGAGTGTTAAATGTGATTTATGAAATGTATGTACATGTATGTGTTGTACATTTTATTTTAAACCATTGTCTCTGAAACAAAAAATACAAATTCAAGTACAGCAGAGCACAGCATTAGTATGAATGTACTTCAAATGCTGTGGATCTCATGGTGACCATTTATTGATTGTTGTCACAAAACCACTTTGATCCAGTGTCTCATAAAGCCATTCATTAAAGAGACAGCAGCAGAGACTACAGAAAGCAGTTCTTGGGTAAACCTGTAAAGTACTGCATGGGTGCATGTGTACCTAATGATGTGGCTTTCCTGATGATGATTCCATGACCATCATCCGGAGATGACTTTCCACCAAGTGTCATCTGAACACACTGGACTTCACAGACGGTACATGCTATAACCACATTTCATCCTTGTGTCTGTTTGTTTTTGTGTGTGTGTGTGTGGGGGGGATTTTGCCCTATTACATTGGATGCAGTAATTATTTGATGTGGCTCTGGCATAGCTAGGGTCTGTGTTCATCATGAATACATTTGGGTTCAAATTGTTTTTAAGCTAATCAGATCAAAACCTTTTTGTGTGTGTGGTGTATTTCTTGTCATTTGCTCATGAGTATGAAAGCTGACAGCAGAAATCTGGAACCTGAAATTGGTCCCACAGTGAGTTTCTGATTTTGATGGACATCATTTTCGGTCTTTATTTACATGTTATTGTGCTCGGCTCGGGGTCACGTTATATTTTTAGGGGGCCAGGCAATGTCCGTAATTTTACCACATACAGAATTGTTAAATCCCCAACCCCGTCTTTCTTTCCGCTCCCAGGATTTCCACAAGGGTGCGGGTCCTAAGAGATGGCCAGTGCAAATGCCCAAAATAATTTCAGGATTTATAAACACTTCAGCTTTCTCCCGTATAGTTAGCAAGCTGAAGCTGCTGTATTGAGCATTTGTTTGAGACAGAAAACATACTGTACTCACCCATGTTCTTGTACATTGTGCATTGATTTTGTTCTGCATGTTATGCTGTTCCAGGGTTGATGCAGTCCTTGAGAATGTGTGAAAGTCCATGTGTTTTGGAAGCCCCCTTTTGAGGCCTTGAAAAATCTGTGTAAAACTAGGCAACTGTACTGAAAAGTCCTTGAAAATTGGGATTGTGGTACTTTAACATTACATGGTGTAATGACAGTAACTGTGCAGTATCTTGATAAGAATTGTGCTGTGTCTTCGCAGTAACTGTGCCTCTCTCCAGTCCGGCAGTTTCTTACATCTTCAGCTGAAAAATGTGACATTTTTGCCAGTGTATCCATGCTGTCGCACATCTTACTGTTTCTAGTCCTGCGTCAGTCTGATGATTAACATGCATACAGCGTTTTGTCCCTTTAAGAGGATGCCCTTTGTTTAAAATTGTGTTAAGAAAGAAAAAGGCTGTAAAAAAAGTTCATGAATCTGGTCTCCCAAAATCTGTATGTACCCTGTAAAATCAAACAGACATTGTAACCTTCATCTACTCCAGTGTCTGCTTTGGTGTGCTAGTAACGTTTTTGGGGTCTGATGTTCCAATGTAATCTATTCTCAGTCTCATATTTCAGTCCCTGTTCTGATGTAATTTTTCCTTTTTTTTTTTTTTTCTTTGGTTCAGTGAAATCCTGAAGAAAGAAAACACTGCATTTAATACAGCTTGTATTTTCTTATCGTTTTCTTTGGTTCAGTGAAATCCGGAAAAAAGAAAACACCGTGCTTAATACAACTTTCATTTTATATACAAGTTATTTCATGTCCATTTGTTGTATGTGTCGATGTAGTCATCTCTCTGGTAATGATTAAAAGGTTAATAAAATAAAAAGCTGCTCCATCCACCTGTGGATTGGACAGTTAGAAAGGTTTGCCCTTGTGTTGGTCACTCAGATGGAAACTCCACTTCCTTTGAATGACGGCTGCAGTGTTCTTCAGGTCATCCACTCTGCTGATAAGCATCCACGCCACCAGTCTCCATTGTTCACAACCAACTCCAGGTAATGACCACGCCTGCAGCTGTGGTCATGCTGCCGGTCTGACAGAGGCAGAGTTCCGACTTGCCAGTTCTGAACTGGCAACGGTTCAGACAATTGTGACCATCATGTGTGAGGCCTGAAGGTGGTCACCTGCTTCAGATCTGCTGTAGCGTGGATGCTGTGGCAGCCACTTACTGCCCTGCCCTTGTGGTAGCCTTGGCCTCCTGGAAGGTTGTCGACCAGTCCTTCTGCTCTTTGTCTGTGCTGTCCTTTACCAGTGGCTGCAGTCTCATTGCCAGGTATGTTGCAATGGGAAGGCACCCACTGCAGCAGTCTTTGCGGTCTCAGCAAAGGGAGGTCATGGCGGATGATGGGTTGTTCAGTTCTTCAGCTTTTCTGGTCTGGAGGGCCAGCAGGATGGACAGGCGGTCAGTAGAGAAGATGAGCAAGGGTTTTCTAGAGAGGTCCACATTGCCAACAAGTGTGAAGAAGGGTTGGGTGGTTGCCGTCAGTCTTGTTGAATGCCCAGTTGTCTGAAGAGGCAACTAGCAGGAGCTGAGACCCAAGCAACTACAGAGCAGAGAAGGGGTGGGGATAATTTCTATACATGTTGGGTTTTTTTGTACACTATTTCCATTAATTCATTGGTAACGGTATTTTTTTATTCCACTGGTGCAAATCTCATAACCATTTCAGTAGCAATTGTGCAGTTTTAGAGAAACATGTGAGAATTTGACATTGCGATGAAAAAAAAGTTGAACAAGTTCTTTTTGGTCACTTGTTATTCAAGATGGTTTGTTTCTCTGCATTGTGTCATTAGCAATTACTGAACACATTTGCCCCTGCACACGTGCAGTGTATGACACTCAGTGCAGAAAAATCTTGTGGTCAAATCTGCCTTGGCGTGTGTGAGAGGTTGTAACAGCATGGTTTGAAGTGGCATGGGCATGAGCCCTCCAGTTAGCTTGTATGTGTATTGTTTGGTATTTGAAAAATTCAAGCAGACTCATTGCTGCTCTTGTACTGCGTGCAATCCTTGATGAAAGTAAAAACCAGTACATTACGCATGAACTGTTAAGCTTGGACTTGTGTCTGTTGGTTTGTATCAATAACAGTGTGTCTCCTCTCACACACACACACACTCGCACTCAACCAAACGTTACTACACTTGTCATTCATCTCTCTCACACACACACTCAAATAAACGTTACTCTGCTTGTCATTCACCTCTTTCACACACACACGCACTCAACTAAATATTACTACACTGGTCATTCAATCATACTGTTATTTTTATTATCACACACCTTTGTCATGCACCCACAAAATATTTAGCAAAATAAACATGAAGTCTTATAATTGTCACCCCTAAATGTGTTTTTTTCTTCTCCTATTACGTTTAAAATACCAAATTTCATCAAATCGTTAGAAGCAATATGTACTGAATGCTGTACTGCCTCACTGGATCATATGATCCGATACATATTCAATGTACTAAACCTGAAACAGAATGAGGCCCAGAGCGCTCATGCAGAATCAACACACGAGGGAGTTAATTAGAGCCTGAAAGATGCCACACAAGCACCTGAATCACTTCCGGTAACTCTCACCTGGCACGCATGTACATACAATAAGGTAAATGAACTCCACTAGAGGTACATCCTCTAATGATGAAGTAACTCAGGCCTTTGCTGTGCTTGTGATGTCTTTCGAGCACATATTCAGTGTCTTACGAAAACTTTACTACACAGATCCAAGCACTACAAAAGCAAAATTCATCTTCCTCCATTGCGTAACTATCTTGCTAAATGTTCACAATGCTGGGTTTTTAGACGAACACAGTGTGACCCACAAAAGAAACATAATTATCCTTTCTCTTCTTCTTCTGCGTTTGATGCAGGCAACGCTAGATTCAAACAAGCCTACCAGCATACTCCATGATGGTCCACCACCTGCTGTGACAACCTAAGGACTTGTACAGTGGAGGTAAAACTGTAGACCATCCACAGCCCTACTGGTGAAAGGCTGATGTTGAGAGTGTGCTTGGAACAAAGTGGTGAAAGGTTGATGTTGAGAGCATGTTCAGAACAAACTGGCAAAAATGATGTTAAGAGCATGTCAGAACAAAGTGGTAAAAGGTTGATGTTGAGAGCGTGCTTGGAACAAAGTGGTGAAAGGTTGATGTTGAGAGCATGCTCAGAACAAAGTGGTGAAAGGTTGATGTTGAGAGCGTGCTCGGAACAAAGTGGTGAAAGGTTGATGTCCAGAGCATGCTCAGAACAAACTGGTGAAAATGATGTCAAGAGCATGCTCAGAACAAACTGGTGAAAGGTTGATGTCAAGAGCATGCTCAGAACAAACTGGTGAAAGGTTGATGTCAAGAGCATGCTCAGAACAAACTGATGAAAGGCTGATGTCAAGAGCATGCTCAGAACAAACTGGTGAAAGGTTGATGTCAAGAAGGTGCTCAGAACAAACTGGTGAAAGGTTAATGTCAAGAGCGTGCCGAGAACAAACTCATTCACCACCTGCCATGACAACCGTAGCGTTTGTCATGCAGTGGAAGCAAACCGCTGAATGTCCACAGCCCTACTGGTGAAAGGCTGATGTCATGAGCATGCTCAGAACAAACTCTTTCACCACCTGCTATGAGAATTGTTGGGTTTGTCGTACAGCGGAGGCAAAAACCATAGAATGTCCACAGCCCCTACTGGCGAAAGGCTGATGGCAAAAGTGCGCTCAGAACAAAGATATACATCTGCTGTGTGGTGGAATCTCATCTTCTTCTGTCGTATATCCAGACAAAGGGATCTTTGTGATGGGGTGGTGTGAATGCTGAAGAGGCTCCCATACACGGCTTGAATGCCCCTCACAAAACTGTAGAATGTCCACAGACCCTACTGGTGAAAGGCTGATGTCAAGAGTTTGCTTGGCGGAACCTCATCTTCTTCTGTCGTGTATCCTGACAAAGGGGTCTTTGTGTCGGGGTGGAGCGAGTACTGAAGAGGCTCCCATCCACGGCTCGAGTGCCCCTGGCAAAACCACACGGCCATCCTGTCCAATGAAAGTTGGCCCTGTTTAAACTGTTACCTGTGAAGTTCTGAAATTCACAGCTTTCTCTGTTCATGTCATTAAAGATGTGCATCCACACAAGCTCACAGGAACACCAGCCAGCTGCTCAGCCAGTGAACTCTGTAGTTGAAAATGTTAACGGTGCAGCTAAATTTGTTTATTTTTAAATCCCATCTGACTGGCTGACGCAAATCTAAATCTTATATTAGCTTGTGCAAAACTCTCTCACACACACTGACCAACCAGCCAACCACTCCCATAATTATAATATAAATGACACAGCCGCATGCAAAACGTATTTAGTTCTTGGATTTTAAAAGTCCGTTCAACCACATGGGGTGGGGAAAAAAGAATCTAAAAATGGTACACTCAGATCCAAACACAAAAAGGTGCAAAAGAACGCTATTAGGACAAAACACAACATGCAAATTTTGGGGGCAATCCCCTTTATCAAGCTACAAAACAACACTTGAACAACATGTGAACAATGAGATGTTGAAGTAGGACACTTACCTGCTTTTGGTTGAGCCATGTTGTTTTTGTGTCCAGTGCTTGGAAGAATGCTTGGTACACTCACCTGTTGTAAAATGAGACGAAGAACTAGGATACTTTTAGTCTGCGTTTGGTTGAGCCATGTTGTTCTCATGTCCAGTGCTTGGTCCACTCACCTGTTGTTGGTTGTTCTCTAGAAGAGCCATCACCATTCTGGGCACTGCACATGCTGTTCCGTTCACCTGCAAAATGACCACCAGTCAGCTGCGACTGTAAGCTGATGCAACCAGATTCACCTTCATAACGAAACTAACAACTTGGTCAGCTGCGACTGTAAATTAACTGATGCTGCCAGATTCCCCTTCGCAACAAAATTTACAACTCAGTCAGCTGCGACCGTAAGCTGATTCTGCCAGATTCACCTTCACAACAAAATTTACAACTCAGCTGCAACTGTAAACTGATGCTGCCAGATTTCCCTTCACAACAAAATTTACAACTCAGTCAGCTGCGACTGTAAGGTGATGCTGCCAGATTCACCTTCACAACGAAACTAACAACTCAGTCAGCTGCGGCTGTAAACTCTCAACTGATGCTGCCAAATTCCCCTTCATAGCAAAACTAACGGATCACTCCCAGCTGCGCAGACAGACCACTCACAGTGTGTGCAAACAGATCACTCACACTGTGTGCAAACGAATTATTCACAGTGTGTCTGAACAGATCGCTCGCAGCGAGTGCAAACAGATCACTCACACTGTGTTAATGAATTATTCACAGTGTGTGTGTGTACTAATGGATTACTTGCAGTGTGTGCGCTAATGGATCACTTGCTGTGTGTGTGCACTAATGGATCACTCGCAGTGTGTGCATCAAAAAAAGAGAGGATCATTCACAGTGTTAGCAAATGGGTCACTCATGGTGTGCAAACCAATCATACTCACAGTGTGCAAATGGATCACTTACAGTGTGTGCAACAGGATCACTCATCACTCACAGTGTGAGGAAACAGATCACTCACAGTGTGTACAAGCGGATCACTCATCACTCACAGTGTGTACAAATGGATCACTCACAGTGTGTGCAAACTTGATGTTTCCTGTTTCGTCTCTGTAGCGGATGTTGAGACGTCGCGATTGGAAGTCGGTGCAGTTGGAGGCACTGGAGATCTGAAACCAACCACACAGGTAAAAAACAACCCATGATAGCTAAATAATGGATTTTTTAATATCTAATCAACCATGACAGTACAACACATGACAAACAGACAGCAAGTCCTTTTGTGACTGTAATTTCACAGCATTCATAATATTCATAAGATGTTTGTCTTGAGCACTTTAGGCAATTAAACTGGTTCACTGTTCTCTT
>OY757543.1:23515289-23602789 GCA_963584105.1 Alviniconcha strummeri | reverse complement strand
CCAGACTGAAGAGGATCAGGACCAGTGCCAAAACATGCATCGCTGTTAACACAAGAAAAACATGTTCCAGACTGGAGGACCAGGACCAGCCTCAAAACAAGTATCACTGTTAACACAAAAACATGTTCCAGACTGGAGAGGATCAGGACCAGTCCCGAAACAAGCATCACTGTTAACACAAGAACAACCTGTTCCAGACTGAAGAGGATCACAACCAGTCCCAAAACAAGCTGACGTATCACTGTTAACACAAAAACATGTTCCAGACTGAAGAGGATCAGGATCAGTCCCAAAACAAGCATCACTGTTAACACAAAAACAAATCCGTTCCAGTTTCAAGAGTCAGGACCAGTGCCAAAACAAACACCACTGGTACTTACTAACTCACTTACTTACTACCTTTACACCTATCACTTCCTCTCAGAGTTCAGGAGCTGTGTAAAAGTCAAGGTGGCCATCCTGGGCTTTCCGTCCTAATGAACCTTATGGTTTCTGTGGACGCAAAGCAACACTGAACCATGCTTCTGCGTTGGTCAGCTTGTCCCTAACAGGTCAACCGACATCTGAGGACATGAAGCTCTGCATCATCATCATCTTCCTCTTGGAAGACCTGTTGGTGTTTAGGGCAGCAAAGCAGTTCCTCCACATCATCCTGTCTTTGGTCAATCGCTCAACAGTTCCCCGGCTGTGGCCAAGATCCATCAGCTCTGCCTCTACAGTTCTGCACCACGTTGTCTTTGGCCATCCTCTTCTCCTCAGGAGTCCAGCGGATTGCCGTGGTTCTTGTGATGGAGTTGCCTTCCTTCCAGAGCACATGACTGATGCCAGCTGTGCTTGGCTCACTTCTGCTCTGGGGTAGGGCTGGGCACAGCTCACATTCCACCGTGCAGCATCTGGACCACAGAGCTGTGGTCTGGCATCACAGCAGACACATGTGGAGTCACAATGACATCAAACTTCCGATTCAAGTCGGGCACCAGTCACAGTGTAAAATGGCACAACCCATGCACCTGAGTGGAGCAGAGCGTGGGCCAAACCTGTGTCATAATGCAAACGGCCCTGTGAACTTTTACCTTTGTAAACTGATGCACTCTGTAGATGCCCTTCTCCTCTGCAATGTCTGACGTTTCTGCTCGGTAGCAGCGACTGACGGCTGTCACTCTGCAACACCATCACCCAACTTTCAGACTGATACTTCACCTAACAGCAACCGTAGCAACACAAACTTGCTGCTGTTGAGTTAAATCTTTTGGGTTGCATATATATATATGTGTGTGTGTGTATGTGTGTGTTGGTGCAAGTGACCAGGTGTGTGATGCACTCATAATGTTTTTCATTTATTTAGGTGTGCATGATTTTTCAAGTGTGTGTGTGTTTGTGTGTGTTTATGTAAGTGTTTTGGTGCAAGTGAGTATGTGTGTGTGATGCACTCATAAAGATTTTGATTTGGTTATTTGGGTGTGTGTGTGATTTTTCATGTGTGTGTGTGTGTGTGTGTGTGTGTGTGTGTGTGTGTGTGTGTGTGTGTGTGTGTGTGTTTGTGTTTCAGTGCAGGTGAGCCTGTGTGTGTGATGCACTCATAAAATGTTTCATTTGGTTATTCAGGTGTGTGTGATTTTTCGTACCTGTGCCTCCTTCCAGAGTACCACTACTACACTGTTGGATGCTAGCCAGTTATGTGACAGCTTTGGGATGGAATACAACAACATCTTGCTGCTAACATTGGTATCCCCACACAGGCAGTCATTGTTATTTCTAGACAGGTAACAGTGTGTTCATAAATGAGAGAGACAAAGAGATAGATGAGGCTGACAATCAACACAGGTATATATATAAGACACACAGAGAGAAGAAAGTGAATGAAGTTTTTAGAGGACTGAAGATAACTATAAATACAAAAACAAATCAGAATACAAACACACGAGAGTAAGTAAGTAACTTGGTGTTTTACGCAGAGTCAACCATTATGGTTATGGCAGGGTGACAAACATGAGAGAAAGAGTTACTTCATAAGTTAAAATAAAGAAGAAAAAAGCATACTGTCACAGTGACCAAAATGATGGAATTACTCCTGAAGCTCAAACAGAGGTTGCAGCAGCAATAACACACACACACACACACACACACACACACACACACACACACACACACACACACACACACACACACACACACACACATATACACAGTGACACAGGCAAAGCAGTATACTCATTGTACTACAAATCATGATGCAATTAAGGTTTCTACTAACTTCTTGGGAAGGTCTTTGAAATCCAGGACTTCATTCATGAACAGTCCTGAACAAAAAAAAGAAAAAGCGGTCACAATTTTAAAAAGGACAACATTTGGAATCACTCAGTCCTAAAACCACACACACACAACAACAACAACAACAACAACAACAACAACAACAACAACAACAACAACAAAACTTCATTTTGACAGTTGCAAAAGAAAATGAAAAACAGGAACAAGCCAAAAACTGCCACTGGTGTTATTTGAACCAATGTCAAATCATTGTAAGTTTTTAATGGACATGCCACAAACCCTGCATGGGACGATTTTATCACGGATTAAAAACATAAAACCTTTTAAAGAGCATCCCCAAAATGTAGAAAGAGTGGGCTTGCTTTTAAAGAAGCAAGATTTTTGCTGAGGGTTTATATACCCCAAAGTATCAAGAGAAGGGTTTACCCAAAAGCGGCCTTTGACTGATCTCTTGTTTGGGTGGTCTTTTACTGCTTACCCTGAATCCCCAGAAAGCCAAGCACCCTTCACTTATCTTCTTGTTTTTTGAATGGCCCTGACCTGGATTTTATCAGTGGCCAACTGGGAATAAAAATTAAAAATTAACAACAATGACAATTTTGGCTTTTATGTTGCTTAACGTCCACGGAGGCGGGATGACCTATTAGGGATGGGCATGACAATTTGCATCCCATTCTGTTATACAGTCTGAGGTGGTGGTGGTGGTACTGATCCAGTTGTGAAAATGACAGAAGCAGCTTCCCTTACCCCCAAGGGACATCTCCGAAGTGCCAGCCAGACACACGTTGCCATGATTCTCCATCAGCCGGTAAACCTGAGTTCTCTCCCCATGGGTCTTGAATCCACATGACTCCTGTGTCAGGTATTCAAAAATTACGTCTATGTACATTTTTCTTATTAATTTAAATCCCACAGACAGACACTGACTCGTTTATTCAAAAATTACAGCTACTTAGATTTTTCTGGTCAATTTAAATCCCAGACAGACAGCATCCAGCAGTAGCTTACAGCAGGCTTAAAATGTGCAGCTGTGTGCATGACAATAAAGGCACAACAAAACACTACTACTACTGATAATGCTGGACAATTATAAAGCATCCATTCTTACTGAAAGTCTATGATTCATGCTCACGGCTGCTCTGATGTCCATTTGTTAATTACTCATTACTTAGCTTCTGAAAAGGCAGGATGCCCAGATTTAGTGTCAATCATCAGGACTGGTTTCAGTTGACAAAATCACAGTGCTTTAACATTCTTGCACAGTAAAGTGTCAGTGAATGCATGTCTAGGTTGGGATGAGGGTGCTTGTCTTTATTTGTGGGGTGTGTGTGTGTGTCTTGTATGTGTGTGTGTGTGTGTGGTCTCAGTGTGTTACTGTGTTTGTGTGTATGTGTGTGTGTGGCGTGTGCGCGGTGTGTGCAGTGTGTGTGTGCGTGCGTATGTGCACGCACATATATGTGCCTGACTCATTGTACTTCTTACAGCGTGTACAAGTACATGCATGCTTGTATGTGAGTAATTCAATGTGCTTCTAATGGTGTGTGTGTATGTATGTGTGTGCGTGCGCACGTGTGTGCGCGTGCGGTACGTGTGTGTGCGTGCAGTGTGTGTGTGTGTGTGTGGGTGGCGTGTGTGGCATGTGTGCAGTGTGTGTGTGTGCATGCGCATGTGCACGCACATATGTGCCTGAATCCTTGTGCTTCTTACAGCATGCACAAGTACATGCATGTATGCATGTATGTATGCGAGTAATTCAACGTGCTTCTTACGGTGTACATGTGAAAATGTATGCTTCTTTGTCCCCAACCCCTGCACAGTGAATACCGATATTCCCATGGTAATGCTTTTTACAAGCATCATAAAAATCAACATTCAATCAAAGCAAAAAATAACAAATTTGCTCCGACACTTACGATAACGTGTGGATGAAGAAGATCGGGAACTGACACAAGCTGGAACCCCTGCACAGAAGCAAAACACAAGCTGACTCTGGGAGAAATTTTTTTTCCCTTTGCCGCACCAGGGGTTCGCACCAGTGCTGGGCCCGACATTCAACCACCTGAGCTATGGCCCTGCCCACAGTTCAGTTCCAAATACAACAGCATCGGTGGGTATACAAGAAATGCCTGATGTAGTTTGTTAGAAACTTACTGCCATTTGAGCACCAATGAAAAACAGTTCTTTATCTGCACTTTTTTAAGACCTATGACTTATTCAATTCATGTGCCTGTCACAAGCAATTGTGGCAGTGGTTGGAGTTTGAGTGATACACAAACACACACACCACACACACACAGTGGTATGCACACACACTGACATGCAGACCACACCACACATTCATCCATGTACGCACACACATACACACCACATACACACACACACACACAAACACGTACACACAAACTCACGCAGAGCAGCGCAAAACTGAACAGAGAGGATGAAGTCCCTGAGGCTGTCAAACCTTTTTCTCCCCAACATGTCTTAAAAAACACACAAAATATATGGAAATTGTACCAAAGGATAGACTGCAATCGCTGTATCCTATTTTGGTATAGACTGCCGTACGAAGGTCTACCTCGTAACAAGCTACACAGTGACATCAGTTTTCAACACAAGTGTACACAATGACACAGCATGGTGTGCATAGTTGTTGGACTGGCCATCATTACGAAGACGTACCTTTTGCTTCAGCTTGGCCAGAGTGAACCTGATCAGCGCTTGCTCCAGATGGGCCAGGTCACCAAGGAAATAGTATGTTCTGGGCCCCGTTGCCAAGGCAACATTGCTGCAGAAAACAAAAAGAAAAAAATTATGAAAATAAGTGTTTCATCTTCTTTCATAATGTTCACTTCAGTTCCGGTCAAGATGGTACTCTTCGCACTCAGAAAAGTCCACTTGCGGTTGACCCCACATATCAGAAGTTTCCCCAACATTGTCTTTGAAACAGTTCCAGTGTTCATGTGACTGACTGATTTCTTTCAAGGAAGATCATGGAGCCATTTCTCTTTTACTCTAGATGTTCAGATTCTTCCAATTCATTAACTACAAATTTGTGGAAATAATAATGGTAAAGTTACAGTCATGGAATAGTTAGAGTAATGGTAGTACATTTTTATGTTTAACTGTGTATTTTTTCTGACAGAGGGAAGAAGACTTACTCTGTTCTCAACATCTGTAGCTGTTCACCCAGCTCCACCACAGTCTTAGGTTGGAAGTCAAATTCTGAAACACCAATCAAACTGTCAGTTGCAACGTCCACCTGCATAATAATCATTAATAGCATCACATCCTTCACTGACTCAATTTGCTGAGAGACAGGTCCAAACCACTGAACAGACTGAACAAAAGTTCAAGCTAAAAGCCTTTCTTCTTCTCTGTCAAAATCACATTTGCTATGCACTTTTGCCGCCTTGGCTTGGGCTGCGTCACAACACGCAGACACCAGTGATGACATCATCTGCTTCGGTTGAGCTGTTTTGTTATTTTTTTTGGTGTCCAGAGTTTGGACGAATTTCACCATTTAACTGTTGTTTAAGTGTTGTTTTGTAGCTTGAAAAAGGGCTTACCCTAAAAATTTGCATGTTGTGTTTTGACATAATAAAATGCGTTCATTTTAGTTGTTTTAGAATGCTATGGCTAGCAGTCATTCTTGTTTCTTCTTTTTTTCCAGCCTCTGATCACTGTGCATTCCACCAGTCAACACAGTGCATGTCGGTCAGATTGAAAACTCGCTGGAATGGAACCATGGGAGGTGGTGCTTGGAACTGAGTGCAGAACCTTCTATGAGCGTAAAGCGAGTGCAGTTTCACGTACCTCTTCGTTCTGAGTAAACTTTAACTGTGCGGGCCTTCAATTCATCCCCAATGGGCTGCACAACATGGCAGAACGTCATCATAATAATGATGATAATAGACATGGGTACTTACAGCACCTAACCTGCACAGGCCCTAACCATTTACACATGCTTAAATGTGCATGTTTTCAAGATTCAATGCATACGACACACACTCACACACACACACACACCATTACACTACACTACACTGCAAAACACCACACCACACACACACATGCATACACACACACACACACACAGTCGTGTATCAGGGCAATGGGACTGAAAGAAAGTGTGTTTTTAAAGAAAACGATTTTCAAGGAAGATTCCAGAGAACTGACAGAGGTACTGAGAAAAGCCAAGATTATGCTACAAAGGAAGTTGCACACAATTTGAGATGATTTTTAACTCATTTATTTTACTGGGTTCTATCAGGGCTACCAAGAATTTACTTACCTTTCTGGTGTACCAGTAAAGATAAAATTCACATACCGGTAAATACTGGTATGCCCACATTATTATATATCTTCATACAAATACACACACAAAACATACACACGCATGCATGCATGCACACACACACACACACACCCAACAAATAAAACACTTTCTTTCATGTCATGTTACAAGTGGGGCTGAGAAAGAATGAAGAACAAACTGTGATGCTTCTGTAAAAGAACTATTCCATTCAGAATGACCTGCTGAGAACAGTGAGATGAAGCCCTCTCCAAATGTAAAGTTATATTGTAAGCACACTTGTAAACAGCATCCCTGTAAACTCACAGAGTCTGGGTGGCTGATGTTTGGGATGTTGAGTCCTTCACACACCAGTTCTTGCCACAAGGACTGTTTCTCTGCTTCCTAAAAAAAGAAGAAAAAACAAACGAAAACAATACACAGAGGCAAAAAGCACAGGTACTTGAGCACAGGCACTATTTCAATTGGTTCATTAAAAATGTATCATCTAATTTCTATAGGCTAAAAAACACCACTTTTTCATCACCCACAGCAGCAGCTTGGCAGCTGCATGAAACGTAACGATAAGCTCCTTGTATATCAGCATCCACCCTCCAGAAATGGACAGAAATCCTCTGAAGATGGCAAGTGGCTGCCCATGTGGTGGGCTAAAAAACAAACAAGGTCACACCCACAATCTTTTCACTCTATGAAATGCATTTGTCAATGTACAAATGCATATGATAATAATAAAGGGGAATACATATATTTTTTTAAAGATTCAATGGAATTATTACATATACCAGGTCTTAAGCTGGGGAACACTACAAACAACAACAACTCTGTTTTTCACCACAATGTGACAAATACCATGCAGCACAACACATGTTGTATAAGTAAGTACTACAAGTATACTCACTGCTTGTGCACTTTGGTGTTGCTTCCATAAATAGCACTGTGGAAAAACAAAGTGAACAGAGAACAGTTTTACACACAAGCAGTCATCTCATTGAAATAAGTATGCTGTAAATATAACTGCAATACACAAATGTCTATTTCATTTTCAAGGACTAAAGATGTAATTCCATTTGTAATGATTACTGATGCATGGGCACAGAAATTGCAAATACTTCAGAAGCAAGCAGGAAATAAAAAAAATTGATTGATGGAAACTGATCCAAAAAAGAATGTCATTTGGCGATGGATTTTTCTTTCGGACTTGGGTGCAACTGACGTTAATAGAGCTGTAATATGATTACACTAATGGGATCACATCATGCTTTCACACTGTTAAGATTGCTGAAGATCAAAAGGGGACGACAAGAGCTTATATTTCGCCTCATTCCATTTAGACAGGAGATGCTACGTACATCTCCCCATTCCATTTAGACAGGAGGTGACACTCCTCCCAATTCCATTCAGACAGGAGGTGACACTCCTCCCCATTCCACTTAGACAGGAGATGACACTCCTCCCCATTCCATTTAGACAGGAGATGTAACTTCTCCCCATTCTGTTTAGACAGGAGATGATACATCTCCCCATTCCATTTTGACAGATGAGACTTCTCCCCATTCCGTGACACTTCTCCCCATTCTGTTTAGACAGGAGATGAGATATTTCTCCATTCCATTTAGACAGGAGATGATGCTTCTTCCCATTCCATTTAGACAGGAGATGATGCTTCTTCCCATTCCATTTAGACAGGAGATGATGCTTCTTCCCATTCCATTTTGACAGGAGATGACACTTCTCCCCATTCTGTGATACTTCTCCCAAGTCCATTTTGACAGGAGATGACGCTTCTCCCCATTTTGTGACACTTCTCCCAAGTCCATTTCGACAGGAGATGACACTTCTCCCCATTCCATGATACTTCTTCCCATTCCATTTAGACAGGAGGTGATACTTCTCCCTATTCCATTTAGACAGGAGGTGATACTTCTCCCTATTCCATTTAGACAGGAGGTGATACTTCTCCCTATTCCATTTAGACAGGAGGTGATACTTCTCCCTATTCCATTTAGACAGGAGGTGATACTTCTCCCTATTCCATTTAGACAGGAGGTGATGCTTCTCCCTATTTCATTTAGACAGGAAATGATGCTTCTCCCTATTTCATTTAGACAGGAAATGATGCTTCTCCTCATTCCATTTCATTCCTACAGCCAGACCTCTTCCCCCCACAACTCTCCAAACCCGGGACCGGAAGAGTCTACAATCCAGAATGTTAAACTTCTTCATGTAGCCCATCCATCACTGCTCTGACTACATATATTATAATGCCAAAGTCACCCTCTTCCAATTTCATCCATCTCACATCCACAACCAGTGTCGTGAGTGCACCACTTTGGTGGGTATTCAAAACACGCTATTAAAAGCTAGTCACTCATTCAAAATCACATTCGACAAGAGTGCAGTGAGTATGCTCAAGAGCAGAGAATAGCAATATATAAAAGCAATCAACAACAACAACTACTTTACCTACCACTCTGTCAATGTCTCCCACACCCTTTCTGTTGACAATGTTGTTGCAGATTACATCCCTGTTGTCAGGGTTACACAGATAGTCCCAGTTCAGCTGCGGTGCTGGTCCATGGAACTCTGACATCCAGGCATCAGGTTGTTGCCAGGCCGATGATCTCACAGAATCTACCTCATTTGTCAGACCTGACGGGGGCCGATTCTCATTGTTCAAAGAGTCTGCGGCATTCACACCTTTTGCTCTATGTACTGGCGCTTGCTCCGTGGACAAGAGGCGCTGATGCTGAAGGCAGCAGAGGCTGCAGAGTGGATGTGGGTGGGAGGAGGTCTTTCCACTACAGGCCCTCGACCGGAGGAGTCTCTGCAGCTCTCTACACACTGACTGTCGCAGGCTAGGTAAGCGGAACAAGCTCTGAGACATTGTGTCTCCGGTATACAGGTATCAGATCGTAGTAGTGTTGATTTTCAGTGTGCCACCTGAAACATACATTAAAATCTGTATTTGCAGGTAAATGTATGTTGTTGTGGGGGCGCTGGATGGAAGAAGCCTTTCCCCTACTGGCCCTCAACTGCAGGATTTTCTGCAGCTCTCTACACATGCCGTAGCCTAGGTAAGCCGAACAAACTCTGAGATATGTATTTTGTCTCCAGTGCAAAGGAATCAGACTGTAGTATTGAGTTTCAATGTGTTACCTGAAACATACAATAAAATCTGTATTTATAAATACATGTATGTTGTTGTGGGGGTGCTGGACACAAGAAAGTCTTTCCCTTAGACTGGAGGATTTTCAGCGGCTCTCTAGAAATGGATTGCTGTAGTCTAGGTAAGCACAACAATGCTGAGACAATTTGTCTGTGGACAGGTACATAAGGCTTGTAATCTTGATTTTTACGTTACCGGAAAGTAAAACATAAAATCGGTATTGTTTTGCAAGTCCATAGCCACACAGACTACATTGATATGTTCAGAGCTGTAGTTCAGTTTCATTCCACTGTTTTCCAGATACATTGTTGTTTTTAATCTGAGCACTTGCCCCCGAGTAGTACCAGTTCCTGAGCAATATCCACATTTATCCCTGTCAGTTCCATGTTATCAGCCAAAAGATATGTGGACAGCCAAGACATGAAATATATCAAATAAATTTCATCAATTTTTAATTTTCATTTTATTTTGAATTATGTTATGAAATTCATTCCATGTTCTCTCTCTCTCTCTCTCTCTCTCTCTCTCTCTCTCTCTCTCTCTCTCTCTCTCTCTCTCTCACACACACACACACACACTGGGCCACTAAACCACCATGCTGGCCCCCATCATTGTGTTACACCACAAACATGGATGCCGTAACATACCCAACAAATACAGATCTATACACACACAGAGGTGAAAAGCACTGATGGGGTATTCTTCCCCTGCAGTCAGAGACTGAATGAGCTTCCTCCAAAAGCTATAGTCTCCTTCCTTTGGCATTTACATCTGCAGGGTTTTATCAAACCCACATTAAAAATAAGACCCCCCCCCCCCCCCCCAAAAAAAAAAAACATTTAAAAAACAACATAAAACAAAACTCAACTCCAAAATTACAATAGCTGACTAATGAGTAATGATCAGATTATTGCATGATGGTCATTAACGGTAGAAGAAGAGGAAATGTGGATTTTGCCACACCAGGATTATTGTAGGAATTGGCTCTGCAGTATCACTTTTATCCCCGTCCGTTTGCGGTCCTCAGATGGTATGAGAATGTGTGTGTGTGTGTGTGTGTGTGTGTGTGTGTGTGTGTGTGTGTGTGTGTGTGTGTGTGTGTGTGTGTGGTCGGAATAAACTTGAAGTACGCACTACGTTGGCATAACCACATATATGTCATTATCAGTTTATTCCGTACCATGCCAGTGTATACACACACACACACACACACACACACACACACACACACACACACACACACACACACATGCATCCACATACCACTTGGCGACAGCGAACCGATGGGGCTAAAAGTGGATATTGCCGTTGTTTTCTGTTTTCTGCAGAATACGTCGCCTGACATCGAGGAAGTCTGGCAATGACACTGGTGCGACGGGTTCGGGTGCCCTGCGGAGGTGGACTATCGGCGCTTGTTAATTATTATTATTATTATGCAGTATGCATTAATAGGGAAGTTTTCAAATGGTTGAAACACACGCACCTTATGTTGTTGGTCACGGAGGAGACAGTCATGAAAAGTGTCTGCTAACGAGTCTTTCAAATGCTGCATTACAAATGATGCAACAGATCATTGCCGCACGAGGACGGACTCTCCGCCATCTTGGAAAACTCTTTCAAGGGAGACGATTTAGTGAGAACTAAAATAAAAACGAAAGTACAAGTAGAACACTACCGCATATGAAAGGAAGTCGGTTGTCAGAATTAACTAAACGTTTGTTTCTGGGGATTTATTTTTAACAACGACAACTAGAATCTCTCTCCCACACACACGCATGCACATACGCACACACACACACACACACAGGCCGCTACACTACACACACAGTTTGGCGTGTGGGCTATAGTTACATGTGTTTGCTTAACTTCATTTACTGACCAGTCAGTTACATGGGCTGTGCTGCTAAGTGGACAACCTCAGTTCACTTCCTCAATTTGGCTTTCCTTTCTCTTCAAAACATGTGCTGTGTCACATACAGTTGTATAGTGCTATATTCTCAGGCAGTGTTGTTTGGTGTCCTGCTATGATGTGCTGTACTGTACCTTGCTTTGATGTGCCATGTCTTGCTGTCATGTTCCATGCCATAGTGTGCTGTGCCTTGCTGTGTTGTGCCATGTCATGATGCGATGTGCCATGCCATAGTGTGCTGTGCCTTGCTGTGTTGTGCCATGTCATGATGCGATGTGCCATGCCATAGTGTGCTGTGCCTTGCTGTGGTGTGTCATGCCATAGTGTGCCATGCCTTGCAGCCTCCTCCTTGTCCTCCAAGGAGGACAAATGTGCAAGTGTGTGTATATATTGTTTGGTAGGTGATATTTTTATGGATGTAAACGTGGTTTGTGATGAGTTGTTTTTACAGCACAATGGGTTTAACTTGAGTTAGAGAATAGCCCTTTGTAAGAATGATCCATTATTATTTCTTTCAGGAGGACAAGGAGGACTGGGTTTTTTTTTCCCCTAATAGTTCACGTGCATTTATTAAGCTTGACTAACTGCATAGTTAACTCACATGTGTTGTAAGGGCCCACTGTTACAGGCATTTTAACTTTGATGCACAAAGACATCCAGTATGTGACCTTTTGAAGTGTTCATACAGATCTAAACAAAGAAAGGGTGACCTGCTTTCTGATTTGAAGAGTGGTCAACATACACCTTTCACCGATTTGAAATAGGCCTGCACACATCTGTTCCAGATGACTGAATGAAATTTGTGTAAACAAACATAAAACTGCACATGCATAGTCCATTGATTGAGTAAAAACTCCCTAAAAACTAAACAAAAAACACACCCAAACATACATAATGAAACAAAAAGAAAACCGTGATTGATAATATTTTTTAAAAAGTGACTCAAATGAGCTCACTTTAGTTTTTGTTTCCAAAGGAGGAAAAAAAGAAAAAAGATGACAACAAAAACCACTGCATTTATATAGCTAGGTCTTCTTATAAAGTATATTATATGAAAATACAGAGAGAACAGAAAAGAAAAAAACAGAATGTACACATGCTCTCTCTCTCTCTCTCTCTCTCTCTCTCTCTCACTTACGCACACACTTAATTACCACACCACACTGTAATCTATTTTTTTCTATTTTTTTCCTTTTCTCTTTTTCTTCCTCACAGACAGTGACACATACACATCAGCTGAGCACAAAATGTATTTCATGGCACTGATAAAAATGAGTGATAATGATGGGTGACCCAAAGAACCTAGCACTTATTCCTTTTATTAACAAGTATTTATGACCAGACCACACTAGAATCACTGTGATATTACAAAGTATTGCTGAGCCATACCTGCTAATAATTTGTTTATTTGTTTGTTGTTGGTTTGTTTTGCATTCTTTGTTCTCTCAGCATGGCAGCATTATTACAAAGTGCTGAACCTGGTTCTGAAGATTGTTTTTTAATTGATTTTTGTTACCAGATTTAAAGACTCGCAAGAGGTGATCCCTTTCACACTACAGCAAGATGATGGCTGAACACTGACAGAGCAGAATCAACACACATGGGAGTTCATTAGCTCTCAAAATACATAACACAAGTACAACAACAAAGACCTGAGTCGCCTACAGTAATTTTCACCTAGCAGGCGTGTAAATTACAGGTACATAAACTCCACCAGAGGTATATAAAAAAATGTACAGACGTATATCCACATTTTTTTAGGATTTGTATATACTCATTTTTGAGGACTTGTATTTATACACATGCCAGGTGAGAGTTACTGTCGGCGACTCATGTCTTTGTTGTTGTCCTGGTGTTACTTATTTCAAGTGCTAATTAACTCCCTTGTGTGCTGAACCTGCATGAGCAGTCTGGGCCTCGTTCTGTTTCAGATTACTGACACAGCAACTAAACAAAGCCTGCAGAGGGAAATATTTATCCAGAAAATATTTTCAGGCCAGCTTGCATCTTGACTTTGACTTTGTGTCCCCTTTAAAAATCCCCAGACCACCTTTCATACGACCCAACAACTGGTGGTATGGAAACACAGACACCATAGAAAAGTAACCTAGGCATCAAATGATTGTGGCTTCTCCTAAACCCAAAACAAGGGGGGCGGGGATAGCTCAGTGGTTAGAGCACCGGACTCGTGATTGAAAGGTCGCGGGTTCGAATCCCTGCTGGAACGGCGGGAGAATTTTCTTCTCCAGGGTCAACTTTCTGTGCTGACTCTTATTTCGGTATCCGTTCCACCCCCGTGTTACCACAGTAGCACGTAAAAAATCCCGGTCATTCTGCCAAAAAGTGCAGGTGGCAGGTTACAGCTAAACACGCATACACCTTACGTATGTGGATTTTATTGAACCGTGCTTCGGCATTGGTCACAACTTGTCCCTAATATGTCAAATGACATCTGAGGACATTAAACATCAACTCATCACCCAAAACAAGGGGGGGCGGGGATAGCTCAGTGGTTAGAGTGCCGGACTCATGATTGAAAGGTCGCGGGTTCGAACCCCTGCTGGAACGGCGGGAGAATTTTCTTCTCCAGGGTCAACTTTCTGTGCTCTTATTTCGGTATCCGTTCCACCCCCGTGTTACCACAGTAGCACGTAAAAAATCCCGGTCATTCTGCCAAAAGTGCAGGTGGCAGGTTACAGCTAAACACGCATACACCTTACGTATGTGGCTTTTATTGAACCGTGCTTCGACATTGGTCACAACTTGTCCCTAATATGTCAAATGACATCTGAGGACATTAAGCATCAACTCATCATCACCCAAAACAAAATAAGACAAAAATGTTCGCTTGTTTGCTGCAGACTTGGAAGTAGAAAATACCGTTGTATTAAAGGAACCCAAATGCAGCTATGTGTTTGGTCTAAGGGAGATAACTCCTATTAGGTTGAGGTAATGTATTTGAAAGAAATACAACAGAAGACGGCGGCAATTACTCTATCAGGCACTTGTCAACATCAGCACTGATCTCTGCATCACAGGACACTTCCCACAGTCCCATATTCACCGCTGCCAGCTTTGATCACAGGATAACTCTCATATTCACCCTGGTTACTCTATCAGTCAATGTCAAAGTGAGCACTGATCTGTACATCACCGGACAAATCCCATGGTCTCATATTCACCCACTGTTCTTTAGGGGGTTAGGAATGTGAGCATTGATCTTTACATCCCAGGACAACTCCCACAGTCCTGTCTTCACCCCAGTTATTCTATCAGGCAGTTGTTAAAATGAGCATTGATCTTTACATCACTGGACAAATCCCACAGTATATTCAACCGTTATTCTATCAGACAGTTGTCAATGTCAGCACTTATCTGTCAGGGGACATATAATGTCACAGAACAACTCCCACAGTCCTGTCTTCACCCCAGTTATTCTATCAAGCAGTTGCCACTGTCAGAACTGATCACAGGACACCTCTCAAATTCACCCTGCTTACTCCATCAGTCAATGTCAAAGTGAGCACTAATTTTTGCATCACAAGACAAATCCCACAGTCCCACAGATACCCGTTGGTCTATCAGGAAGTTGTCAATGTGAGCATGTTTTCACTCCAGTTATTGTATCAGGCAATTGTCAATGTGAGCACTGATCTTTACATCACTGGCCAAATCCTACAGTACATTTAGCTGTTATTTTGTCAGGCAGCTGTCAATGTCACCATTGATCTTTACATCAAGGGACAGCTCCCACGGTCCTGTCTTCACCCCAGTTATTCTATCAGGCAATTGTCAATGTGAGCATTGATCTCATCATTCCAAGTGCCGGCTTCAAACAGCATGTCACAAACTGGGCACTTTTTCTGCTTCCCTTCCTGGGTCTTGTTATCAGATTTAACTGTCTGTGATCTGGCCTGCTTTGCTTTCGGTTGGACTGAAGTCTGTGCTGATTTTCTCTTCCTTTGTTTGGTTGTCGTTAGAGAGTTGGAATTTGCATCAGTGTCCGTCTTGTCAACTTTCACAAGGTCAGCAGTTTTGCCAGAACTGTTCACCCTGCTTCTGTTCTTGGATTCCTTTCTTCTCTTTGTTTCTCTCCTGGAAGAGTCTGACACAGAACTGCCGCTGACGTCTCTCTGCTCTTCTTTCACATCAGGTTTTGACTGGCATGACTCGTCCAACACAACACAATCCTCCTCATCTTCTCCAGACCCTGATGTCGCGCTCTTCGCGTCAGCACTCTCTCTCTTGCTGGCTTCCCTACTCTCTCTCTTGCTTGTTCCATGGGAACGTTCTGATGACGAGGCGTGCTGCTGAGAGCTCGTCTCTGGCTGGGCAAAGTCCTCACTGGCACAAGCGTCAGCTGAAGAAGCAGCTTTGGGTTTGAAGAAACTTTTGATGGTCAGAGGGGGTCGGAGGGCTTTGGCGCGAAGCTTGGCATCGACAGGGCTGACATCTTCCACTTTGGCCTGGCTGTGGAGGAAAGGTGTGTCCTGTGATGATGCAGGTGGTGAAGATGACGATGATGCCGATACCTGGGCCAGGAGGGTCGGGTTGCCCTGCTGACTCGCAACGGCCATCTGCTGTTTGTGCACCATCACCTGAGAACATGAAAAAACCCACTGAGACAATCGTTCGTGTTTTTTTTTGCCCTCAGTGTGCTGCTGCACTGACTGGCTGTTTGATTCCATACCTACTGTGAGGAAACACAGAATGTATTCTGCAAAAAACGAAAAAGCCATCAGCATTAGACCCTGATACAAAAACAAAACAAAAACAACAACAACAAAACTCACCATGATATAACCAAACTGGTTGGGTGTAAGACACCAAGTTGCTTATCTACTTACAAAAAAACCCAGAAAAATAAGGAATGCAAAGACAAAATAAACTAGACAAAGAATCGACCCCCCCCCCCCCCCCCCAAAAAAAAAATCCAGGAAAAGAGATAAATTGAAGAGAAAAAGAAAAAGGGTGTGGTGGGTGTGGGGGAATAGCAGAACAACAGTAAGTAAGTAAGTAACTTGGTGTTTTAAGCCCAGTCACCAGAAGAAGAAGAGGAAGAAGAAAAGAAGGAATATGTCTTTTACTTACAGCCTGCACTCGCTGCATTCTCTCCACCACCATCTGCTCCTTCAGCGTTTTCTCCACCTCAGGGATCAGCATCTCTGGGTAGCGCACCCCTACCACCCTCTCCCCTCCGTCCACCGCCACACGCACCACTCGCAGACGGCTCTCGTATTTGCTGCCAACAAAAAGACAACGATTGGTGGAGTCTGCATCCCTCCCCCTTCCCCACCCAGCCACTCCAAAACCAACGAGTGAGCTTTGATGCTTAAGATTGAAGATTCAAATGGTTTAATTGACTTGAGCGAGTGCTCATATCAACATACACAACACGGTACACAAAAGTAATGTACACATAAGCCTGGAAATGCATTAATTCCCAGTCCCACAAAACCACTCATTGTTGCATCCACGTAACACAGGGCACAAAACTTCATCAGTTGTAGGGGGGGGGGGGGAGGAGGGGCGGCAGGCAGGAGCAGAGGATACTTAAGAGGGGATGGGAGAGAGTGGGGACAGATGGAGGGGGAGAGAGAGAAAGCACTTGCACAATTTATTCTTCAAGGATTGTAGTTTATGTTCAGTCAAAACCTGTCGAGCAACAAGATAGAGTAAATCAATGCATCACCATACAGAACACTATTTTCTTTACTGAAGGCAAAACAAGATCAAAGCAAGGCATTTTGAACTGACCCGGCATAAACATCTGGTCAGTCGAGCGCCAAGAGAATGACGAGCACTGTGTGGCTTCATCACGCAGTGTGCAAGCTGTGGATCCAATGCATGGCTGACCACAGCTTGTCACAAGCAGGGATTGCAAAGCTTTGTGTGGCTCAGACATAACTCTCCTTCACAGGCATAACGTTAATTCTGACACAACTGTTATGTCAGTCCCAGCATAGGAGCATTACGGGGGAGTATGGTTTCAAGCAGTGACATCACAGTCCCTTACCTCATCCCTAACATGGGAGCATTACGGGGGAGTATGGTTTCAAGCAGTGACATCACAGTCCCTTACCTCATCCCTAACATGGGAGCATTACAGGGGAGTATGGTTTCAAGCAGTGACATCACAGTCCCTTACCTCATCCCTAACATGGGAGCATTACGGGGGAGTATGGTTTCAAGCAGTGACATCACAGTCCCTTACCTCATCCCCAACATGGGAGCATTACGGGGGAGTATGGTTTCAAGCAGCGACATCACAGTCCCTTACCTCATCCCTAACATGGGAGCATTACAGGGGAGTATGGTTTCAAGCAGTGACATCACAGTCCCTTACCTCATCCCCAACATGGGAGCATTACGGGGGAGTATGGTTTCAAGCAGTGACATCACAGTCCCTTACCTCAGACCCAGCATAGGTGCACTGTGGAGGAGTATGGTTTCAAGCACTGACATCAGTCCTTTACCTCAGCTCCCGCACAGGTGCATTGTGGAGAAGTATGGTTTCAAGCACTGACATCAAAGTCCCTTACCTCAGTCCCAGCATGGGAGCATTACGGAGGAGTATGGTTTCAAGCACTGTCATCAGAGTAGCGATGTTACCACATAGCAGGTGGATACGGTAACACCTCTTGCCCACTGAAACAAAAATGAGAGTAGTTGTGTTTTCAGACAGTGAGTGGAGGTGATAGCAGTAATGACCCACTGAAACACACACACACACACACACACACACACACACACACACACACACACACACACATGAAAGTAGTGTTTTCACACAGTAAGTGGAGGTGATAACAGTACTGACTCACAGACACAAAGACACAGACAGACAGAACATACACACATAAACGCACGCATGCATGTACGCACACACACATGAGAGTAGCGTTTTCACACAGTAAGTGGAGGTGATAGCAGTACTGACTCACAGACACAGACACACTCACACACACATGAGAGTAATGTTTTCACACATTAAGTGGAGGTGATAGCAGTACTGACTCACTCACATACATACACACACACACACACATGAGAGTAGTGTTTTCACACAGTAAGTGGACGTGATAGCAGGACTGACCTACAGACACACTGACACAGAAAAACACACATTGGCATTTTTGCACTTTCAGTCTCCCATTGGAGTTAGTGTCTCACTGTGACCTAGCTCATTAAGAATGACCTGCCCAAGCTGGCTTTCAATTCTGAGATTGATGTGACCTCCCTTGTGAACATTTATAAGAATGGTCCATTATCACCATCATCTTCTTCAACTTCACGGTGATAATCAAAACAACAATGTAACATTCTGACTCATAAATACGAACACACCACATAGTTTCCTCTGATGGTAAGCCTGATTTAAAGAAAACATTTTAAAAAAAAGCCCAAACAAAACAAGCTGAACTTTTGTAAGCAAAGTATTTCAGAAGCATCTGTAAAATCCATCCTGTAACACAACATTCATATTTTCTCAGGAAAGGTTGCTGACATATGCATAACTCTGTCTTAGTATTCTTACATGTGCACATGTCATTTTGTAGTTCAAGGCCATCCAGGGTTACTGCTGGCTATACAGGAATGATTTTTCAGTTGAAAGGGAACAGTCTTACCTGTACAGATGTCCTTGTGTTTACAGGAGCGACCATGCATGCAGCTGCTCTTGCTGGACTCATATCTCTGTGTCCACCCTTTCTCTGTTTAAACACACACACACACGCATGCACGTACACACACACATAAGTTGGTGTTTTATGCCCAGTCAACCAGTATGGTTAAAAATCAGGGCAAAACAGATAAGAGTACACTTTAAAAAAATTGTAGTATTCTTCAGAAAAGTCAGAGTATTTTCATTTCTTTTCCGTTTCATGTTCTCAGTGAAAATAGTTTCAACACAGCTTCCAGAAAATGGTAAACGTTCATACAGTCAGTCTTTGCAGAGGAAACACAGGCCTCACTTTGAACTGCCTGAGAATTCAGTACCAAGACTACACAAAATGCAATACAGACACCAACACTATGGCAGCAAGAAGTCACAAGACTTACTTACACATGTGCTACCAAAACCCCAGAACAGAACATATTCCAGACTGGAAAACAAACGAACTGCAAAACATGTCTAATTTTTTTGTATGACCATACAGTTTTTCCTCGTATTTTCGTATGTTAAAAATTTAGGCGTACAAAATATGCCCAACTTGTACTAGTAAACTGGTCTGCTGTCCGAGCATTTGGGTGTGGTCTGTGCTCCCTTGGTGTAGCACACCTCCGATCCCCACTAGCATACTTACTGGCAACGTCAACAGAGATGGGTGTGTACTTGTGCAGCAGGTCTGACTTCTCCTGTTCAAATCCTGACACTCCTGTGCTGGGTCTGGACACAGGCGGTTATGTGACATTTTACGATAAAACATCCAGTCAACCCCCAATGCAAAAATTCATCGCAGTACATGTAAAAGTCTGATTTACCTTTTATGACATGTATCATTTTAGTGTAAAAAGTATGATTTACTTTCAAGGACAAGCATCATTTTAATGTAAAAGTATGATTTACTTTCTATGACATGCATCATTTTAATGTAAAAGTCTGATTTATCTTTTATGACATGCATCATTTTAATGTAAAAGTCTGATTTACTTTCAATGACATGTATCATTTTAATGTAAAAGTCTGATTTACCTTTTATGACATGTATCATTTTAGTGCAAAAAGTCTGATTTACTTTCAATAACATGTATCATTTTAGTGTAAAAGGTATGATTTATGTTCAATGACATGCATCATTTTAATGTAAAAGTCTGATTTACCATTTATGACATGCATCATTTTAATGCAAAAGTCTGATTTACCTTTTATGACGTATCATTTTAATGTAAAAAGTATGATTTACTTTCAATGAAAAGCATCATTTTAATGTAAAAGTCTGATTTACTTTCTATGACATGCATCATTTCAATGTAATAGTCTGATTTACTCTCTTTGATGTGCATCATTTTAATGTAAAAGTCCAATATATTTTTTATAACATGCATCATTTTATCTTTTAGAGGAGTGGGTAAATAAAAAGCAAAAGCAAAATAGAGGAGTGGGCAAATAAAAAACAAAAATAAAACAAACAAACAAAACAATGAAGGAATGAAGTCAAATGAACTGGGAAGATCGAAATTCAAATGGCAGAATTCCTGATGTGATAAAGCTGACATCGCACCTCGACATGAAATACACACAGTAACATGAAACGCAAAACGCTCTGAAATGACACATACAATAACATGACATGACACAGACTGACACAGGAATGATGCAGCTTGACATGACACCCTGAAATGACACACACACACACAATAACATGACATGATACACACTGACACAAGAATGATGCAGCTTGACATGACACCCTGAAATGACACAATAACCTGACATGACACATACTGACACAAGAATGATGCACCTCAATATGACACACACTTCAACTTGAGTTAGTTGGTAAGTTGGCCCCCTGACGAGGCAATATTTATGTGATAATGATATGCACAGCTTGATGTCAGTTGGATTTCTCATGTATTTATTTTTGAATGATGTTTTACCCAGACGCTTGTTAGCTGTTGTAATCTAGTGATGTTTTATGATTGGTACGAACGTGTGATGAGTGTACTTGGCAGCACAAAACATTCCTAGTGCAACTGTTTTGACACTTGGCAATAAAGTTGTGCTGTAGTAGCTGCTTTGTGCCCAGTCAAACATAGAGGGTTTTATCATGGCTAACAATTGAAATGACACATACTGACACATGAACAACATGAAACACACACACATTAACGTGACATCACACACACACGCACACACACATTAACATGACATCACACACACACATATTAACATGACATGACACACACATTAACATGACACAACACACACACAACTTGCGGACCTGGCCACATGGAAGAGATGAGAGGAGTTCTCCTTGGGCGTGACCAGGATGAACATCTTCCTGCCAAACATTTCCCGCTTGGAGACGTAGAACCCTGTCATGGAGCTCATGTCTTTGTAGTTTTCGTAGCGTGTCATGGCGTGCTCCCAGTCCAGCCCTCGGTCCACCTCCAACTCCACCAGCCTGTGGGTGAGACGGTAGAGGAAGGTGATGATAACAGCAGTGATAATGATGATGACGATAATGGAAGGGTAATTAATCACACTATGGACAAGATCAAGCCCTCGGTCAACCTCCAGTTTTTGTAACTTCTAGCTTTACCCAGTACTAGTACCTAACTTCTAAATTTACCCGGGCTTCCATCGTCCCCCATACCCCTCCCCACTCACCTCCTACCCCCTGGAATCAAACCCATCCTTTGAAGTGAGTGTGAGTGTTTCATTTACCTTGTGGTGCCATGCCCCTTCAGCAGGTTGGTGAACACCTCTCTGGGTTCTCCCACCATCTGTATGGAAGCTGCTGTGATGTCCTGCAGTCCTTCGTCAAACCTGTCATCATAAGCATCATCATCTGTGAGACCATCATAATAATAATAATGTACATTTATCATACACTCATAAACGCCCTGAGCACTCGCGTGATACAAATTAACTATGATAGTCTATACACGTAAAGAGCACAGTCCTATCAAAACAATTTACATTGTCAACAACACTACTGTAATCCTGTGTGTTGGTTCTTCGCTGTGTCTGTACAAAAAAGCACTACATCCTTTAAGCTGAGTACACTGAATAATAACAAACTTAAATAATCATGGGCATTTTCAGCATCTAACCTTGGAGAGCCTTGTCTTGTTGAGGATGATAACTTTCAAAAGAGAGTAGATGCGGATGTATTTACATAATGATTTTCATTTAATTGGAGACTTTTTTTCTGCTTTGGTCAGTCAGATATATAACATTATCTGGGTCAATTTGTGTTTGTATTTGTATTAGCATAGAAATTTAGGCTATGTTGATTGAGAGACAGGGGATGGATGTATGTGAGTGTGTGTTCATGTGTGTGTGTGCGTGGTGTGTGTGTGTGTGTGTGTGTGTGTGTGTGTGTGTGTGTGTGTGTGTGTGTGTGTGTGTGTGTGTATGTGTGTGCGTGCGTGCGTGCATGCACGTGTGATGACCTTGGATTAAGATACTAGTTAAATTCAATTCTTGGTTGTGCCTTAATGTATGTGGTCGAATGAGAACTTTAATTTTCCCATGGAATGAAAAAAATATAGTGTTACTGTTATCAATACTAGTGTTACTGTTATCACTACTAGTGTTACTGTTATCACTACTAGTGTTCTTGTTATCACTACTAGTCTTACTTCTCTGAATGGTACCCACCTGCCTTCTCTCTTGGCGTTCTGCACGATCACCTCCAGACACTCAGTGAAGTAACTGAAGATCTGCACATCACATGCACAACCCAGACACACTGTATCAAACTCAGCCCAGACACACTGTACCAAACTCAGGACAGACACATTGTATCAAACTCAGGGCAGACACATTGTATCAAACTCAGTCCTGACACACTGTATCAAACTCAGCCCAGACACACTGTATCAAACTCAGCCCAGACACACTGTATCAAACTCAGCCCAGACACACTGTATCAAACTCAGCCCAGACACACTGTATCAAACTCATGTGCAAGATAGCATCAGGGTTGTGCGTGGTTGTCCTGAAGAGGGCATTTTGCGTTCATGCTGCTGACATGTTTCTGCTCTGCCTGTGTCAAGTGTAGAACACTTTGTTTGTCATCGTTGCTTTATGCTGAATGTGGGAACAAAGTAATGCCAGTGGTGTCTTGTCTAACCAGGTGTATCATAATAGTTTTACAAGTGTGACGCACCCTACCATTGTACCAACAAAGAAAAAAGGGGAGCGAGCAGTATTTTCGGACATGCACACACACACACACACACACACACACACACACACACACACACACACACACCACACACACAAGCGAGCAAGAGAGAGTGAGAGACAGAGACAGAGAGAGAAAACTTGAACTCAAAAACTTTATTTTACAGTAACATTTTTGAGTTTGAGTTCAAGTGAGTGACTGAGCATGTGAGTGAGCAAGTGAGTGTGCATGCACCCATGCGTGCACAGAGGTGCATGTTTTCTTGCATAATCATGTCATAAATAATCTTTAATATGCATTTACTGCTGCCAAATGTAATTCCCCATGGCAACAATAAAATTTGTATTGCATCATAAGACTCCCACCACACAATGACCAAACTCAGTTTCACCCTACTTTTCTTTCTGTGAGATGGAACCTTTGAAGCTAACATTCCCTATCATGACAAAACATGTCTTTTGTCATGACAAAAGTATATTTGTCACAACAAACATATTATTGTCATGACAAAACTTTTGTCATGACAAATATTTATCACAACAGAAATATTTTGTCGCAACAAACATAATTTTGTCAGGACAAACGTCTTGTCGTGGCAAGCAATTAAGCATACTTTTGTCTTTGTCGCGGCAAAAATGATACTTGTGGCAGTTCCCGCCAATGATAATTCCGTGTTTGTCACGTGTTTGTCATGAAAAAATATGCTTGTCACAACAACAAAATTGTCATGACAAACACATGTTTGTCGCGACAAATATCTATCACAACAGAAATATTTTGTCGCAACAAACATAATTTTGTCAGGACAAATGTCTTGTCGTGGCAAGCAATTAAGCATACTTTTGTCTTTGTCGCGGCAAAAATGATACTTGTGGCAGTTCCCGCCAGTGATAATTCCCTGCTGCTGACAGAAAGCACAAGAGGACAACGCGTGCTTTCTGTGAGATGGAACCTTTGAAGCCAACACTCCCTGCTGCAGACAAAAAGAACAAGATGACAGTGTGTGCTTACCAGGTTCTGCTTGGCCACTGGCAGTCCCAGGATACGATTGAGAAACTTGCTGACATCACCCAGGAATTTCTCGTCCACACGAGCGTAGCTCCTGAGCGTGTCTTCCTCCACCAGCCCCATCTGCACCAGGCATTCCTGCAAGGGATTCCTTCTGTCTTAGTGAGACGCTGTTTTATGACACTGCCACAGATTCCTGCATGGGATTTTGTCTGTCTTCAGGAAACGCCTTTTAAAACACTGTACTGGGCACTCCTGCAAGAGATTCTGTCTGTCTTAGGGAAACCCTGTTTAAAACACTACTAGGTACTCCTGCAAGGGATTCCATCTGTCTTAGGGAAACACTATTTACAACACTGACCCAGATTCCTGCAAGGGATTCCATCTGTCTTAGGGAAACCCGGTTTTACAACACTGCACCAGGCACTCCCACAAGGGTCTGTCTTAGGGAAACACTGTTTTAATATGCTGTACAGGTCACTCCTGCAAGGGATTCTGTCTGTCTTAGGAAAACATGTTTTGAAACAATATACAAGGCACTGTCTTAGGAAAAGGTTGTTTTGAAACAATGTACCAGGCATTCCTGCAAGAGATTTCATCTAAGGGAAACACTCTTTGAAAACACTGCCCTGGATTCCTGCAAGGGATTCTGTCTGTCTTAGGGAAACACTTTTAAAACACTGCACCAGGCATTTCTGCAAGGAATTCCATCTGTCTGTTTACACATTCCATTTACTTGCTGGCCAACCAATCTGAAGCAGCCACCTGGATGCTGTCCAGATTTTAAATGCCTGCTGCATGTCCAGTTGCTGTCTACACTTACTGCATCATTACCCGTCACTGTCTACACTTATCAGGCTCAAGTCCGGTCACTGTCTACACTTATCAGGCTCAAGTCTGTCCCGCAACCTCATTGTTCAACTTTTTTCTTTATGGGAAAACAAGATCAAATTTATAACATTTTGGTACGACCAAGTGCTTATGTAAATATTTAAAAAAATTAGTCTGCAAAGTCACAGACTGACATCATATCCCCTTGTGATTATGAAACTTAATATCTTATTCAAATCTTCATCCACATCTTGCCAACCCATTTTTGTTCTGATTTATTTGTGCACAACCCTCTATCAGCTACTATGCCAGTTAGAAACAGTCTGGTATTCAAACGACCAGGGACAGTTTTTAGTCCACAAACACAGGTGACAATTATATTAAGGGGAATTTTCTATGGCAGCAATCTTTTCCAGAACTGGTTTGTCTACAAACTGGGCTGTCAGCGTACCTGCAGTGAGGTGTTGAACTCCACAAAATCATCTGACGTCAGCTTTCTGAGGTCCACTCCTGGGGCCAGTTGTTGCTGTGAACAAAGGTAACCCAGAACAGCATTAATGCCATGTCAACTGCACAGGGTCACACAAGGACGAACAAACTCAGTCATACTGGGCAGTTCAGAGAAGCTGGTTTGCATGAGTGAATGCCCTTTGTAATCTCTCGTGCAAGAAGTCACGAAAGGTCACAGCTGCCACTTCCGGGCTGATTTCTGAGCAGGCCTTGGTTCATGCTGTGTGTAACATGGAATTTGAACCTACAACCATGAAGCAGTACAAACGCCACTGCTGTTGCATTTGCAAGACTTACAGGGGAAAGATGATGGAGGAAGTGTAAAAAAAAAAAGTGTCTGCATCGGTTCCTGGATGACCAGAAGATCGTCAGTTTGTGGAAAAAATGCATTTTTTTGCATTCAGTAGCATCAGCAACAAGTTCTTGCTTGTTGTCAGACACTCTGACTACAGGCCTTCAAAATGCCTTTAAAGATGGATGTAAACTTTGCGAATTTACTGTCCCTGCCTTCCATTGTAAAGTACGCACTGGAAGGAAAAACAGCCAAGGGAATGAACAGTTACACCAACCTGACAGACACTATTGTAGAGAGTTTTGAGCGCTGTGCGACCGTAGGGCGTGTCAAAGTTGAACTCCTTCAGATCGGCTCCTGAGGCAGCCCGCCTGTCCCCCTTTGTCAGAGCACCTGTGGGCAATACAACCAGGATCAATGAACTGAATTTTTATGAAATGATCTCTCTCTCTCAGTATATAATAATAATGATACATTATCTACATCAACTGGGGTGCTTATACAAAGGCCTATAGAGGCATTCATCACACACACACACACACACACACACACATACACACACACACACACACACACACACACACACACACAAAATTGATTGTACACCCCCTTCACACACAGACACACACTACAAACGCATGCATTACTAGTGATGGGCTAGTGAAAAAGAGAAGACAGAAACGACAAATTAATATGATGAAGAGAAGAGGTCCCAATGTTGAAAGAAGACTGAAGAATGAAAAGCAGCTCCTGCTTAATGTATGGTGGCTGCCCACATCAAAGAAGAAGGATGTTGTATTGATGGTGCTGATGTCATGTACTTTATGAATGTAAACATGTTTAAAAACAAAACAAAAAAACAAAAAACATACACAACATTTTATCCCTTTTTACAGCAATTTTTCTTCACCCTGATATAACCAATCCTGTTGACTGGGCAAAAGAAAGGCAAGTCACTTACTACTGCAGTTTTTCAGTGTTATATCAACATTTTACTCATTTATTTATCCCCCATTTATTATTGCCGTTTTTCAATGTTATATCAACATTTTACTCATTTATTTATCCCCCATTTATTATTGCCGTTTTTCAATGTTATATCAACATTTTACTCATTTATTTACCCCCCATTTATTATTGCCGTTTTTCAATGTTATATCAACATTTTACTCATTCATTTACCCCCCCATTTATTATTGCCGTTTTTGCAGGGGGCAGGACAGCTCACCCAGGGACTGTAGCCGGCGAGCGACAGCAGCAGCAAAGCGTCTCTCTCCTCCCAGATCTGTGGTCAGCAGCTTGTACAGGGGACCGCTGACAACACAAAGCACCTTTACTTCCAACACTGATAACACAAAGGGCCTTTACTTACAATAATGACAACACAAAGCACCTTTATTTACGATGATGACAACACAAAGCACCTTTACTTACAATGCTGACAGCACAAAGCACTTTTACTTACAAGACTGACAACACAAAGCACCTTTACTTCCATTGCTGACAACACAAAGCACCTTTACTTACAATGCTGACAACAAAAAGTGCCTTTACTTACAATGATGACAACACAAAGCACTTTTACTTATAATGCTGACAACACAAAGCACTTTTACTTACAACACAAAGCACCTTTACTTCCAATGCTGACAACACAAAGCACCTTTACTTTCAAACCTGACAAAACAAAGCATCTTTACTTACAACGCTGACAACACAAAGCACCTTTACTTACAATGCTAACAACACAAAGCACCTTTACTTACAATGCTAACACAAAGCACCTTTACTTACAATGCTAACAACACAAAGCACCTTTACTTACAATGCTAACAACACAAAGCACCTTTACTTACAACGCTAACACAAAGCACCTTTACTTACAATGCTCACAACACAAAGCACCTTTACTTACAATGCTCACAACACAAAGCACCTTTACTTACAATGCTAACACAAAGCACCTTTACTTACAATGCTGACAACACAAAGCACCTTTGCTTACAACAATGAAACACAAAGCACCTTTGCTTACAATGACAACACAAAGCACCTCTACTTACAACAGGAGTGACTGTACAACACAAAGCACTTTACTTACAACAGGGGCGGCTGTACAGGGGACTACTAACAACACGAAGCAAGGTACACAAACTCCACCAGAGGCACATCCTTACGTCTTTGTTGTTGTCCTTGTGTCACGTATTTCAAGTGCTAATTACCTCCCTTGTGTTGATTCTGCACAGACACTCTGGGCCTCATTCTGTTATAGATTCCTAACAATCTGGACTGGAAATGCAAAGCGTTTACCTGCACTGGTTGGAGCGATGAGATCGCCCCAGTTGTTGGACGGCTTTGTCAGCACTCCACGGCAGCTCCATGGTGATGTGGGTACGCCGTCGTCTGTTGGCCACCCGCTCATCAGCATGCAGTGAAACGCCTGTGGGGAAGCCGAGTGTGGCACAAGCGTCACTTCATCCATTACATTTGTACGGCCAGAACCATCACCTCTGCTCCCCCCCCCCCCCCCACTCCACTTTGTGTGCAGTCATGAATCTAACATGTTCAAAGGAACTGTAAACAGTGGAATTCAGACTGGAAGTCTTTCATTCAGAGGGGTTTGAAGGCATGCCCCCCCCCCCCCCCCAATCAAAATATATGCACAGTCACACACACACTCTCTCACTCACAGTCTCACACACACACACTCTCTCTCTCACACTCACAGAGTTGCACACACACACACACACACACACTCACTCACAGAGTTGCACACACACACACACACACACACACACACACACACACACACACACACACACACACACTCACTCACAGAGTTGCACACACACACACTCTCACACACACATACACACTCTCTCGCTCACAGAGTCTCACACACACACACACACACACACACACACACACACACACACACACACACACACACACACACATACTCCCTCATCCCCTTTACCTGTGCTAGCAGCATCAGAAATGATGGCCACCAGTTTCTTCCCAGCCATAAATAAGTTTCTCTGAAAAGAACAACAGAACTCATTCGTGGGATCCACACTGCTTGGGGCCATCTGAATCATGTTGCAGCAAAATGGTTTTCAAATTGGCTTCATGAGGAAAATAGTAAGATCACATTCAAAATTAACAAAACATTAACAAACCACACCCAGAATGCGCCAGGTCACACCCAGAATGGGACAGACCACACCCAGTATGAGACAGACCACACCCAGTATGAGACAGACCACACCCAGAATGGGACATACTACACCCAGTGTGGGACAGACCACACCTAGAATGGGACAGACTACACCCAGAATTGGACAGACCACACCCAGAATGTGCCAGACCACACACAGAATGTAAAAGACTACACCCAGAATGTGACAGACCACATCCAGAAAGTAACAGACCACACCCAGAATGTAACAGGCCACATTCAGAATGGGACAGATCACAGACTACACCCAGAATGTGACAGACCACACACAGAAAGTAACAGACCACATCCAGAATGTAACAGACCACACCCAGAATGTGACAGACCACATCCTGAATGTAACAGACCACACCCAGAATGGGACAGACCCCATCCAGAATGTAACAGACCACACCCAGAATGTAACAGACCACACCCAGAATGGGACAGACCACACCCAGAATGGGATGGACCACACTCAGAATGGGACATACCACACCCAGAATGTGCCAGACCACACCCAGAATGGGATGGATCACACCCAGTATGGAACAGACCCCATCCAGAATGCAACAGACCACACCCAGAATGTGACAGACCACATCCTGAATGTAACAGACCACACCCAGAATGGGACAGACCACATCCAGAATGTAACAGACCACACCAAGACAATGACAGATTACACCCAAAATTTGACTGACCACACCCAGAATGTGACAGACTGCATCCAGAATGCAACAGACCACACCAAGACTATGACAGATTACACCCAAAATTTGACAGACCACACCTAGAATGTGACAGACCACACCCAGAATGACAGATCACACCCAAAATTCGACAGACCACATCCAGAATGTGACCAATCACCCAGAATATGCCAGATCACACCCAGAATGGGTTAGACCACACCCAAAATGTACCAGACCACACCCAGAATGTGCCAGACCACACCCAGAATGTGACCAATCACCCAGAATATGCCAGATCACACAGAATGGGTCAGACCACACCCAGAATGTGCCAGACCACATCCAGAATGTGCCAGACCACACCTAAAATGTAACATACAGAAGGTGCCAGGTACATTTACCCCCCACAACCCAGCACACCAGCAACAAATTCACTACAATGGACTCAAAAGAATCATGGCACTGTGGTCACTGACCTCCTTCACGTTCAGGTTCTCCAAGGCTCCCTGGGCTGCCTGTGTGACTCGCTGTTCGTACACAGGTTTGCTGTGCGGCCCTCGCCGCACCATGCGCCCCTTGCGGCCAGTCATCTCCGCCACCTTGTCAGGGCCGCCCAGCTTGTCAATCAACTCGTCTAAGGGGCTGGTGCACACATTTTACAATATAAGAAAAAACAGTACACAGGGTTCACGTTGACCAGTTATTTCTGGTATTCCACTGTCTAAGATGAGCATATACCAGGAAACAAATCAGCAATCAGTTAAATGTACCAGCTGTTATTTTTGTATGACCAGTTCTCAAACACCCCTAGAAAGTTATATAAGAAGATGATTAAAAACATGGAATAAATAAAGCACAGAGAGAGCATGTGTGTGCATGCGTGCGTATGTGTGCGTGCATGTGTGTGTTTGTGAGACTATGTGTGTGGTTGAGTGTGCATGTGTGTGTGCGTGTGTGTGTGTGTGTGTGTGTGTGTGTGTGTGTGTGTGTGTGTGTGCGTGTGCGTTTGTGTGTATGTGTGTGTGTGTGTTCTAGACTGGAAGGGAGCAGGGTGTTTGCTCATATACATGGCCACGTATCTGACCAGTTCCTGTGAACATCTGACTGGTTTCTGTGAACCACTTTTGTCACCTCATAGTTGCCACACTGGTTTGAAAAATGTCTAGCATGATCACTGAGTACAGCAGTACTGAGAGGCAGCATGACCCTCCACTTTTGCCATGTTACAACTGTGACACTGGTTTGAAAAATGTCTAGCGTGATCATTCAGTACAGCAGTACTCAGAGGCAGCATGACCCTCCACTTTGGCCACATTACCGCTGTGACACTGGTTTGAAAAATGTCTAGCGTGATCATTCAGTACAGCAGTACTCAGAGGCAGCATGACCCTCCACTTTTGCCACATTACAGCTGTGACACTGGTTTGAAAAATGTCTAGCGTGATCATTCAGTACAGCAGTACTCAGAGGCAGCATGACCCTCCACTTTTGCCACATTACAGCTGTGACACTGGTTTGAAAAATGTCTAGCGTGATCATTCAGTACAGCAGTACTCAGAGGCAGCATGACCCTGTGGCTGGTTTCCAGCTTTACCTGAGGCAAAGCCACCCACAGTTCAGCTGCTGCCAAGCTGGGAGTGACAGGAGTAACTAACTTGATGTTTTACACCCTGTCAACCAGTGCTGTTATATCATGGCGAAGAGTGATAGCACCTGCAGATGAGTCATGCCACCCCGTCATGCCAGGTCAAAATCATTTCCTTGTGGTGAACACTTGCTCACAGATGGGGACAGGTGGACTGTACAGTAGTGTGGGAGGAAAAACATTCTAGTAATTCTTTTGAACACAGGGCTCCACACTGCTGGACCGCATGCCAGTGGGTGCAACATTCTCTCTCCTGGCAGCAAGTTTGCTGCAATGGGAAAAGTTCTCAAACAGGACAATAAACATACGCACACCAACCAAGCAAGGAACAACTGACCTGTCTGGCAAGTTAATTTGTTTGGCAAAGTCCGTGAGCATTTGTTTGGCTTTGGCACTCCATTCGTCTTCCACTGGCTCTGTTCCTGGGTTTCCCGTCTGTACAAAAACATGCAATAATAAGAAAAGGACAGATCAAAAACCAGCAAACATAAAAAGGAACAAACAGGAAACATGAAAAGAAACATGCAGCATCTGCGCTTATATATTATGAGAAAGGTCTGCAATATATCACCATCTCAGGATGTCATGTATGTGTGGCACTAAAAAGCATGCCAGGTGTCCACTTGTTAGTTGTGTTTATGACTGCTCATGGAATGGAACTATACACTCCCCCAATTTCTACCTCTACATTTGGGTGTGTGTGTGTGTGTGTGTGTGTGTGTGTGTGTGTGTGTGTGTGTGTGTGTGTGTGTGTGTGTGAGTGTGTGTGTGTGTGTGTGTGTGTGTGTGTGTGTGTGTGTGGGTGTGGGTGTGTGTGTGTGTGTGTGTGTGTGCATGCGTGTACATTCTGTTTTCAATGAAGATGAAGACTGGAAAGCAGATAAAATCTCTGCCAGAAACAACGCAAGACATTTGTAATTGTATCACCTGAAAATGCAGATAGAACAATCATGCAGGACATTTGTAATTGTATCACCTGAAAATGCGGATAGAACAATCATCAAATCAACCAATTTCTAAAAGTACAGTAAGCATCACTGGCGCAAATACAACAAACACAAAACAAGTGATCAGTTTCCTCATCACAACTGTAAACAACAACAACAAAAAAGGAAGCAGACAGGCAGAATATCTAAGTACCTTGTGGGTTGGAAAGTTGTCTCTCACAAAGCTGATGATGATTTCACGGCACACAGAAATAAACTGGTTGGGACCGTCCAAGTCGTTCCGCTGCAAATCTGTGTCCAAAGCAGCCTGTTGAAGACAGTGTTGAGGTTTGTTTGAGAACTCAGCCTTCACTTCACCCACCCCAGACATCTTAGTGACTGCTCCGACACAGCGATTGGATCATAGCATTACTCTTAGGCCCCAACCCTCCCCCCACCACACACACATATGTAGTCCACTTACCGCACGCACATGCACACCACCCCACTTTTGAGACAACCTTCACAGCTTTTGGGATGATCTTAAAAGGGCATTTCTTTTTTTTTCCCCCATCTCTCCTTCCTACTTCCAAAACATATGCATACCACCCCACTTTTAAGACAACTGTTATTTTTTTTAAGGTGATCTTAAAAGAGCATTTCATTGTTGTTTTTTGTCTCCTCCCTACCTCCCCCACACATGCACATCACCCCACTTTTAAGGCAACTTTTGCTTTTCTTAGGAGGCTCTTAAAACGATGTTTTTTCTTCTCCTCTCTACCCTCCTGCACACACATGCATACCATCCCACTTTTAAGGTAACTTTAGCTTTTTTAAGGGTGATCTTAAAAGGGCATTTTACTGGGTCTTCTCCTCCCTACTGCCCACACACATACCTATCACCCCACTTTTAAGCCTGCTGCTTTGGTGGGAAGGGGGTGACCTTGAAAGAGGGGGGTTCATTTTTTCTCTCTCCTCTGTTCTTGGTCCTTTCAAAAAATTAATTAGGATGATCTCAAAAGAGGGGGTTCTTTTTTTCTCTTCCTACCTCCCTCACACACTCACAATTTTCTCCCTCCATCCCTCCCTCACCCTAACACACACACACACACACACACCCACACCCAGACACAAACACACACACACACACACACACACACACACACACACACACACACACACACAGGCACTAACACACACACAGGCACACACACACACACACACACACACACACACACACACACACACACACACACACACACACAGGCACAAACACACACACATACAGACCTCTCCTGTGCTCTGCAGACCAATGACCACACAGTGGCCAGCGTCCAGTGCTGCCTTGGCCTCTGCAACTACTGCTGGCACCTTGAGTCCCATACTGCATTCATGCAAAACACACACATGTAGACTGTTAGAGCAAATGCAAGTTTTATGCACTTTTATGGTTTACTAATACTATACAAATACTGTGCAAAATAAATTTCACCAGATTTTCACTCATCTTCCGCACTGTTTCATACTAAAAATCAAAACGGAATTTCACAAAATCCCTAGATTTTTTAGGGATTTCGTGAAATCCCTGAGTCAAATAATAATTTTGTGAATTTACTGGAATTGTCAGTGATTTTGTGAATTTGCTAAATCTATGAATTTCCCTTAACAGACATTCAGCATATAATGATATACATGTACATTAGAGAGCAATTTTTTCACTGTTGATATTACACTATAAATGGAATTTCTTCCTGTTAACCTCACTCTGATCACGCACTAACATCAGCCTAAGATTATCCAAAATATACATGTAAAAATCTCAACAAAAATACCATCACAGATTTCACACACATGCAGTCTCTTGAAAAAAAAAAAAAAAAAATTCTTTCTTTGCAATGGACATCAATAATGATCACATTAAAACTTTATTAAGTGTACAAAAAATGCTATGTCACATTTGTCTCCTGCCCCCCCCCCCCCCCCCCCCTTTGCCAAAAAAAAAGGTTATAAAAACAGTCCCCATCTGTCTCTAGGATAGTCCACCTCTCTCAGTCATTGGTGGTTCAGTCATTCTCAAGGATCAGCAAAAATCAAAAGGGAGTTTCAGGGAATTTTTTAGCCCTGCGTACAATATGGTTGGCCCTCTTTTTGACCTGAAACTACAAGGTTGGGAAGGGAGCGCAGAGACACAGACCACAGCTGTTTGAAGAAGCGTTGATGGGCCCCCCAATACAGTGTCCAGATCCGTCCTACAGCTGTGCCGGTCCGCGCCAGTGCGTGGTCCAGTGACCGTCGTACTTCACTCCTGACACACAAACCCACCAGTGCACTTGGGATCATCAATGACAACAACAACAACAACAGAACAAGAAAAATTATAGGACATAAGTCATAGAGCTACAATGAATAAATTCTAAGATAATCAACACACAAGGGAGTTAATTAGCCCTCAAACAATAATAATAATAATAATGAATACTTACAGCGCCTAACCCGCACAGGTCCTAAGCGCTTACACATTCTCTACAAATACACATTATCAAAATTCAATGCATACAACATGAATCGACGCACACACGCATGCACACACACAGACTCGCACATGCACACACGCACAGACTCACACATGCATGCACACACACAGACTCGCACATGCATACACACAGACTCGCACATGCACGCACGCACACTCGCACATGCATGTACACACACACACTTGCACATGCATGTACACGCACAGACTCACACATGCATGCACACACAGATTCGCACATGCACACACGCACAGACTCGCACATGCATGCACACACACACACTCGCACATGCATGCACACACACTCGCACATGTATGCACACACACACTCGCACATGCATGCACACACAGATACTCGCACATGCATGCACACACACACTCGCACATGCATGCACACACACACTCGCACATGCATACACGCACACACTCACACATGCATGCACACACACACTCGCACATGCATGCACGCACACAAACTCACACATGCATGCACGCACGCACAATAAAGACCCGAGTTGCCTCCTGCAACTCTCTCTTAGCATGTCTTTGTTGGTGTGTTTGTGTGACATCTTTTAGAGTGCCAATTAACTCACTTGCATGCTGATTTTGTATCAGCGCTCTTGATTCTGATATAATAAGTTTAGAAAATTGACAAAATGTGCCAGTTTCCATTTGTTTCTGATGATAGACTCCATTAAAAAAAAAAAGGAATTTCAAGAGCACAACAGTTGAGACAATACTTTATTACACAAGGATAAAGATTTAAGTACATCAGCTTTTTTTAAATAAATCTGTACCTGATAAGGTGAGAGTGTGTGAGTATGTTTGTGCAGGAGCATGTGTGTGTGTGTGTGTGTCTGTGTGTGCGTGTGTTTGTATGTATACATACAATTAAGCATGAATAGGTACACATGCATGCATGCGTTGTATGTCTGATTTGATGGGTGTTGATCACTTAATAGTGCTATTCTCCACTCTCAAGCACACTCACTGCGTTTGCATGCAATTCTACATGAGTGAACAGCTTTTTATAGCACGTTTTTGAATATCCACCGAAGTGGTGTACTTACATCACTGACGTGGCTGGTGCCACATGAAACTGCGGCCATCTTGACGTGTTCTGTGTACACCTTACAACCATGCACAATGTCACTTCATGCAAAGCCACAAACGTAAGGTGCATGCTTGATTAGCTGTAACCTGCCACCTGCACTTTTGGCAGAATGACCGGGATCTTTTATGGGTTGGTAGAGATGCCAGGTGGAAGGATGGGACAGGGAGTGACCCGGTGTGCGTTTGTTTTTTTGAGTACAGTGCTACGGTCGCTCGGCCAACACAGCTCCGTGAAACGGTAAAGGACTTACCACAAGGCAGCAGACGTGTCATATATCTTCTTCTGCTCATCTGTTAGCGGCACCTCCACTGTCATGAACTGAAATCACACCCAAATCAACGAAATGTTGAACAGTCGGCTGTAGAATGGTCACACACACACGCAACCAAACCTTTCAAACAGATTGAACCCACCCATGACATAACCTGCAGAGAGTGTGCAACAGCAAAATAAAACCAACAAGACTCAGTGTCCTTTGGATGAGATGTAAGTATAAACCAAGATATGCTGCATACATATCCACAGGCCCAAAAGGTCGCACAACAGTTAAAGAATACAAGGCAGCAGAAACGAGCAACAGTATATGCATGAATTAAATTTCACCACCACCACGGATTGAATATCACCATTAGGACAGATCATGCAACAGTCACAGATGAATTTGCTTAAGGACATCCAGCAACCATGAACTGCCCATGCAAAACGTTCAAATTGTTATCCAAAATACACACACTTCTGTCACAGCTGAACTTCCCTAAGGACACATAGCAGCCTTGAATTTCTCCTGGGAAAAGTTCAAATTGCTACAACAACAACAACAACAACAACAAAACACTTCTGTCCCAGCCAAATTTCCCTAAGGACACACAGCAACCCTGAATTTCCCATGGATAAAAGTCCAGTTCAAATTGCTACAATAAAATACACACACAATCAGCCAAAGGAAACTGAAAAAGGCAAAGAAGAAAAAGACGAAAGCAGCCACTCAGGCTCCTAGCCCCACCTCAGCCTGCTTGTAGCTCAGTCCCCGCGACACGTACATCCCTGACGACTTCATCTCCATCGCCAGCATCTCAGCCACACCTGCACACACGGATGGAGGAGTCTTGTTCATCAGGTGCTTGCAGCTCAGTCGCAGCACTGCACGCATCTCCAAATGACATGTCTCCGGCTATCACAGCCATGCGTGCATTTCTGTACACCAGCTTTACTCCTGGTTGGTTCCTTTGCTGGCACGTGCATGATTTACACACTAGCAAAGCCTCTGACTTCTCTGGACACGCCCCCCCCCCCCCCCCCCCCCTCCACCCCCATGTGCAGAACTTGCAGTGATATGCACAGTGCAGTGAGCAAATCTGCACCATCTACATAATCTCCAACACCTCCCCGTGAAAAGTTCCTACACTAGCAATGCCTCTTACTCCTATGCACAGTGCGGTGAGCAAATCCATACCATCTACATAATCTCCAATACTTCCCCATGAAAAATTCCTACACTGGTAACGCCTCTTACTCCTCTGACCCCCCCCCTCAACCCCCCTTCCCCCCCCCCCCATGAGCAAGTGAGCAAATCCATACCATCTACATAATCTCCAAGACTTCCCTGTGCACACTTCCTACACTGATAATGCCTCCTACTTCTTGCAGAACTTGCAGGGATATGCACAGTGCGGTGAGCAAATCCATACCATCTACATAACCTCCAAGACCTCCCTGTGAAAATGTCCTACATTGGAAATGCCTCCTACTTCTCTTACCCCCCCCCCCCCCACCCCCCGGGGCACAGAACTTGCAGTGACAGGCACAGAGCAGTGAGTAAATCCACACGATCTACATAGTCTCCAATACCTGTGCCGCCACCCCCTCCCCCCAAAACAATGGACCGGTTCCTTTTCTTTGTTCAACATGAAGATGAATGAGGCTTGGAGCAATGACTGACCCAGTCCTTTCCTCTGCACGGTCTCCAGGAACTCCACAAACGACTTGAATGGCGCTCCGTCTCCCCACAGACCCATCCGCTCCATGAAAGCCTGCAGAGAGGGACAAAGCGATTGCAATGCCTGGAAGCAGACAATGCGCTGACTGACGCAACATCAAATGTCAACCAAAAATATGTTTGTTTTTTGTTGTTGTTCTTACTGATTCCACAACAAACCTCTGCAGCAACTGAAAGTACTCAGCTCTTATTCATGTCATCATTTGCTTACAAGTGTACTGTGTCTTCTTCTTTTTTCGTTTAATTTTATTTTATTTTATACTGATTCCACAACAAACCTCTGCAGCAACTGAAAGTACTCAGTTTTTGCTCATGTCATCATTTGCTTGTGTATTGTGTCTGTCTGTAGCTAGAAAAAGGTGCCTGCACTTGAAAATTTACATGTTTCATACTGTCTGATTAAAATAACGTTCTTTTTAATTGTGTTTGCTTTGAGCTTCTTCTTTCTTTTCTTTACTACTCATTTCTCAGAACCTTAAAGAATTGATTTCTTAGAACTTTACACCATATACTTTTTGTTCTACTTTGGCGTCACCCCCTACAAGAGCAATGACCATACTGTTACAACCTGAATACGTCTGTAACATACCAGTCGTCATCACCACCAACTACTTCCGTGACAGTACCGTGCATCAGCTCCGTTATCCTGCCTCTTTCTTCATTCTACATCCAATCATCAGCTTGTGTGCGTAAGCCTGCTGTCAGCAACCTCTTGCATGGTATATTACCTGCCTATCCAGACAATGTTTTTACGAAACAATAGGTTAGCTTTTAGCACCACATATGTATCAACACTTCCCCATGCAAGTGTCAGTGTTTCCTTGTGTGTAACTCTAAGAAAACAATATGCAAAGTCAACAAACATGAGCAAGAAGCAAATGTGTTTGATTATGCCTGCAAACTCCCTCTGCAAATGCTTTTTTTTTTCTTTTTCTTAAAACGCATCAGGAAGCAATCTTTCTGAGCTTGCGGGTGTGTCATGCGGAATGTGTCATTTCTCACACCTTTTCCCCGCTTTATTTCAACATCACACCACACACTTTCGTAACTGCACACGTAGATCTGGAAGATCTTAAACAGAGTAAATCTGAGGGGAAAAAAAAGAGAGTCCCACTCCTTTCGTAAAAAGCCTAATAAACAATAGGCTCTTTATGAAGGAAATAAGACTCTCTTTGTCCCTTTTTTCCTCCTCTTCTATTTAAGGTCTTCCAGATCTAAATATAATGCCTCAACAATTACTTTCCGCTTTTTTTCCTGCTTTTTTCTTCTTTTACACTTTGACCTAAAACTGGAAATGAAGAGAGAAAAGGTGAAGGAGCGGGTATGGACTAATCCCTGTCTACATGATCAGACATGATGAGAATACAAAGATGCTGAACTACTGCAGGTTATATTGTACTTAGAAAACTATCACACCATTTCTACCCATTTTGCTTTGCCACGTTTTTGACATCGCTGACTCCTGTTGCTCTGCAGTGAACTACTGCAGGTTCTACTGTACTTAGAAAACTACCACACCATTTCTACCCGTTCTGCTTTACCATGTTTACCCGTTCTGCATTACCATGTTTACCCGTTTTACTTTACCATTGTTACCTGTTCTGCTTTACCATGTTTACCTGTTCTGCTTTACCAAGTTTACCCATTTTGCTTTACCATGTTTACCCGTTCTGCTTTACCATGTTTACCCGTTCTGCTTTACCATGTTTACCCATTTTACTTTACCATGTTTACCCGTTCTGCTTTACCATGTTTACCCGTTCTGCTTTACCATGTTTACCCATTTTGCTTTACCATGTTTACCCGTTCTGCTTTACCATGTTTACCCGTTCTGCTTTACCATGTTTACCCATTTTGCTTTACCATGTTTTTGACGTCGCTGACTCCTGTTGCACTGCAGTACACAACTCTGGCCTTAGGGAGCAGCCTGTGAAGATCAAGGGCAGATTTTTTTAATTTATTTTTTGTCTTTGCATGCACTGTATAAATCATAAGCACAAATGTGTCACATCCAAGCCTTCCATTCAGAGTTTGGGGCACCTAATGACACTGCTGGCATTACACAGTTCTTCACCCTGACCAACACTGACGAAACAAAAACACTCCAAACCAAATCTTTGAATACAGTCATACTAGCATCAGACATTCCACATGCAACAATCGCATTTTGCCTTTATCAGAACATTTTGCAAGTGAGTGTTTAGTGAGCACAAAATATGTATTTCACAAGGAAAATATTATAAAAGAGCTCCACTTCAGACTTTGATGACTGAAAATGTATCCAGCAGGCTTAACGCAGACCACAAAATTTTGTCAAAACTCCAGCGGGATGCAGACAAGCTGCAGGACTTAAAAACAGTTCCCTACCAACAACAGTAACATGCATAAATGCGTCAGCTCCAAGCCTTCCACCTGGAGTCTGGTGAACCTAATGATGCTGTGGGCATTACACAGTTCTTCCCCCTGACAAACCAACAAACCCTCCTAAGCAAATCCTTCCAGAATCAGATCTACCGAGCTACAACAGCTACATGCCAACAAATAAAGTGATAACAGGAAACTGTGTTAAAATGATGCTGAAACTTACTTTTGGATTTCTGTGACTGCTATGGCTACTTTGGTGCTTGCTGTCTCCTTGTTCTGTTCAAACAACAATTGTTAGAGATGAGAGACCACCTTAATGAGACCACCCTGATGACAGACCACCTTAATGAGACTACCCTGATGACAGACCACCTTAATGAGACTACCCTGGTGAGAGACCACCTTAATGAGACCACCCTGATGAGAGACAACCTTAATAAGACCACCCTGGAAAGAGACCACCCTGATGAGAAGCCACCATGATGAAAGACCACCTTAATGAGATCACCCTGGCAGGAGACCACCCCAATAAAAGACCACCTTAATGAGACCACCCTGGTAAGAGACCACCCTGATGTGAGACCACCCCGATGAAAGACCACCTTAATAAGACCACCCTGATGAAAGACCACCCTGATAAAAAAAAAACTCTGATCAAAGACCACTTTAATAATACTACCCTGATGAAAGACCATCTCACTGAAAGACAACCCCTATGAAAGACCACACCAATGAGAGATTACCCTACTGAGAGATTACCCTGATGAAAGACCTCCCTGATGAGTGACACCCTATTGAAAGACCACAATGATGAGAGACCATCTGAATGGAAGGCCACCTAGCGAGAGATCTTGATGAGCCCACCCTGAGAGACCACCCAGATGAGAGATCATCCCAATGGAAGGCCACCTAGCGAGAGATCTTGATGAGCCCACCCTGAGGGACCACCCAGATGAGAGATCATCCCAATGGAAGGCCACCTTAATAAGAGACCTCCCTGATGAGCCAACCCTGATGAAAGACCACCCTGATGAGAAACCACCCTGAGAGACAAAAGCATGTTTACAGGTGACTTTTCCCTTGACCTTTCTTTTACATTCCATGTTAACCCACTTGGCCCCAGACCAGCCACTGCCCATTCGCTATGAAATCCCTAGCGAAGGGAAGTAACTGTGTCAAATGATCCTCGTATACAACTTTAAAAATGAATAATATACAACTTTAAAAATGAATAATAAACACCAAAAAAAGTGTCAGCGCATTTCATATTTTCCCAAGTTTGAGAAACTTGTATATCCAACAGGTCTTGATATTTTTCACTAAAAAATAAAAGCATAAAAAAAGAAATCCCAAGTCAGAAATGTCCACATCTCAATGTCAGGTTTTTGGGGGCCAACAGGGTAACTGACTTTGCAAAATTTCCAATCTGAATCTCCAAAGATGAAGCTCTGTGAGTTTGTTAGGGTGCCCACGGTAAGCGACTGAAACAAATTTGCAGTTCAAATCTCAAAGGATGAAGCTCCAACATCATTGCTAATAGTAGGGCTTTTGTTTATTTTCAGGCACCTATCGTGCGTCCACCTCGCAACTTTGATAATTCACAGCATCTCTCAAACTTCGCTGAACTTCAAACAAATGACATCGCTGGAAGTAGTAAACAATAGTGGAAACGAGGCTACAAGTCTCGCGAGAATCCTGTTCCTATATGCATAAGCCAAGATGCTAGTATGGAGCAGCTGCTAGCTGGCTGCTACTGGGCAGTCTGGGGTTTCACGGTAAGGAAAAAGAGCGGGCGGTGACAGGTGGTCTGGGGCCAAGTGGGTTAATGAACCTCTCACTGAAGACTTGCCTGATTTGATTTTTTTGAGGGTGGTCTCAAAAGAGTTTTTTTACTGCATAAGCAAACAATCCATGATCCAACACATGAAGGCTTCTCTACTCCTACAGATTCACCTCAAAAAGGTCTGCCATTTTATCCCCATATTCATAAATGTTTGTTCTTTTCACACACATGTGAACACATACATCACTGCCCACTCCAAGTGACAGACAGAAAGACAGGCAGGCGCACAGACAGGCAGGCAGACTGAGACAGACAGGATGGCACACACAAATATGCCACCGAAATCTTGCACCCCATACTCTCATCCACTTCCACTTCCACCTATTTGCTGACACAGAAGCAGGCGGACAAACTGAGACAGACACAGACATGCAACCAAAACTTGTACCCCCTTCTTCTCATTCCCTCTCCCTATTTGTACAGAGAATCACAGCATTCCCACTCACAGGCACAAAGTTTTTGGCCTTGTGACACTCATCAAAGATGAGGCAGCCCTCAAACTGCGGTCCTCCGCACCAGTCGATCAGCTGCTGCAGTCGGGTTCTGCGTGTGCTGTTAAACTTCCCTGGACACAAGCACACACAATCAAAACAACAGCAAAATGTAAACAAAGAAAGAAACCAAACACCTATATCAACAGAAAACTGACTGTTGAACTTCCCTGAAAAAATTACAAGCATGCACAATCAAAACCTAAACAAAGAAACCAAACAACTCTATCAACAGAAAACCAGCTGTTAAATTCCCTGGAAAAAAAGCACACACAATCAAAACAACAGCAAAACGTAAACAAAGAAACCAAACAACTATATCAACAGAAAACTGACTGTTGAACTTCCCTGAAAAAATTACAAGCATGCACAATCAAAACCTAAACAAAGAAACCAAACAACTCTATCAACAGAAAACCAGCTGTTAAATTCCCTGGAAAAAAAGCACACACAATCAAAACAACAGCAAAACGTAAACAAAGAAACCAAACAACTATATCAACAGAAAACTGACTGTTGAACTTCCCTGAAAAAATTACAAGCACACACAATCAAAACAACAACAAAATCTAAACAAACAAAGAAACCAAACAACTATATCAACAGAAAACTGACTGTTGAACTTCCCTGAAAAAATTACAAGCACACACAATCAAAACAACAACAAAATCTAAACAAACAAAGAAACCAAACAACTATTGTAACCTAAACAAAGCATGTGCCTGTGCTCTTTTCATAAACACTGATCAAGCATCTTGGATCCGTGCAGTCTGAAGTGCAAGTTCCAACGTGCGCTGTGTTGCTTACTCTGCTCGTCTGAGGGGGCGGAATCATCAGGCTAAAAGCAAGGCAGGGCAGTCAGACAAACAGAGCTCAGGAGCTGGAAAATTTGAGGTGGTTGTACTGAGCTCCCCGTCCCTGATAAGCCTTATGGTTTTTGTGGACGTAAAGCAACACTGAACTTAGACAAACAGAAGAGGGAGGCAGGAACTACGCAAGAAGCCTTCCACAGGGAACTCCATTTTCTCAGTGCATAGTCTTCTTCCATGCACAGGTTTATGGGAATGAACAAAATCAGAACCAAGCGTGGGGTCCCTCTGAACCGAAGTGTAGCATACCTCCTGACTGCACAGATGAAACAAGGGTGGCGTAGGTGCTGAACACAATGCCCTCCTTCAAACCTGGCGGCAGGCCCAGCACTCTGAAAGTTCCATCATCAAACCAGTCACTGACACTACAGTCGCAGATTTAAACACAGCATTCACTTCATTCCGTCAAAATTCTGTCATCATCCAGAACCAGTCACTGACACTACGGTCACAGATTTAAACACCGCACTCACTTCGTTCAGTCAAAATTCTGTCATCATCCAGAACCAGTCACTGTCACTACGGTCACAGATTTAAACACTGCACTCACTTCATCCAGTCAAAATTCTGTCATCATCCAGAACCAGTCACTGTCACTATCATCACAGATTTAAACATTGCATTCACTTCATTCTGTAAAAATTCCTTCACCGTCCAGAACCAGTCACTGTCACTATGGTCACAGATTTAAACACTGCATTCACTTCATCCTGTGAACACTCCATCATCATCCAGAACCAGTCACTGACACTACAGTCACAGATTTAAACATAGCATTCACTTCATTCAGTCAAAATTCTGTCATCATCCAGAACCAGTCACTGAAACTATGGTCACAGATTTAAACACCGCATTCACTTCATTCAGTCAAAATTCTGTCATCATCCAGAACCAGTCACTGTCACTACGGTCACAGATTTAAACACTGCACTCACTTCATCCAGTCAAAATTCTGTCATCATCCAGAACCAGTCACTGTCACTATCATCACAGATTTAAACATTGCATTCACTTCATTCTGTAAAAATTCCCTCACCGTCCAGAACCAGTCACTGTCACTACGGTCACAGATTTAAACACCGCATTCACTTCATCCTGTGAACACTCCATCATCATCCAGAACCAGTCACTGACACTACAGTCACAGATTTAAACATAGCATTCACTTCATTCAGTCAAAATTCTGTCATCATCCAGAACCAGTCACTGAAACTATGGTCACAGATTTAAACACAGCATTCACTTCATTCAGTCAAAATTCTGTCATCATCCAGAACCAGTCACTGACACTACAGTCACACATTTAAACACTGCATTCACTTTATTCTGTGAAAATTTGCTACGTAACTTATCCTATAACCTCGGTTATTTGGTTGCAAGCATCATCTTGAACCTCTTCTGGGCTAATGTTTACATGCTCACAAAGAATATGATTAAGAAGATACTTGTAAATGACAGAGGCTGCCAGGCACTGTATTCTAAACAGCCGCTGGACCTAAACAATGAAAGATTCATAAATTTTATTCTGCCCACTGATGAAACATTTATGTACAAGCATCAATTTCTCTCTCTCTCTCTCTCTCTCTCTCTCTCTCTCTCTCTCTCTCTCCAGAGCTGGATAAAAAAAAAAGTCAGTCTCAGCTTTTTCACAAACTGAACATTAAACAGTCTCTCGCTGAAAAACATAGTAACATGTTACATAATGTTATTTTCTTCTTCATTTATGGTGATGACTCAATGTGCTTGCCTGAACCTACTGACCAGTCCAGTAAAGAAGAAAAATACGGCACTGACCGGGTCTCCCTGTCCAGCTCCTGACAACCATCAATCACCTTGATGAAGCAGCCAATGTCTGTCAGGTCTCTGTTGAACACACACAAACCACCTCACTCTGTGACCCAAATTGGTCATGATCATGAGAACGATATATTTGTGACAGGTCTACTGTGTGGGCACTGTTTCAAAGTTCTGTCAGTATCTGAACAGCTAAAAAAGGCTGGGTGACTAGTAACTTGGTGTTTTACGCCCAGTCAACCATTGCAGTTATATCAGGACAAAAGCTGGGGGACTTGGGCCGAGAAAAAAATAGAATAAAAAAAGAAACAGAAAAAGAGGAAAATAATTTTTTTTAACAAAAAAACACAATCAAAGCTGACCTTTCTCCCATAAGGAAATCTCTATGACACAGAAGACAGAGGACCTGTATTACTGCAAAAGACACAAAGTGTGTGGTGGTGGCAGTGGGTTGGGGTGGGGGTCTGGGGGTGGGTGGGTGGGGGGGAGCAAAGAATAAACTAACCTCCTGGCATCTACTATGAGGTCACCAGAGATAGTGAACCAGATGTGACGTGTGCGGCCGCGTGCAAAATTGTCCAGGATGATCCCAGCAATCTGAAAGTGAAACACAGAATACACAGTAAGAATCAGAGCTGACCACAGAGCCAAAAGAATGGTTCCAGCCATATCAACTGGATTCTTTTCTTCCAAGCACTGGACAGGCAAAAAAAGGATTCTTCCAAGCACTGGACAGGAAAACAACAGCTCAACCAAAAACAGGTAAGTGATTTAGCTTTTCATGTAATTTTTCATTGTTTTTCACCGTTTAACTGTTGTGTAAGTGTCATTTTGTAGCTTAATAAAGGGGATTGCTAAAAAATTTGCAGATTGTGTTTTTGTCCAAATAAATAGCATTCTTTTGAACCTTTTACGTGTTTGGTTCTTGTTTTAGAATGCTAGCAGTCATTCTTGTTTCAGATTAAAAAAATCAATCATGAATCCAGTGCTCTACCACTGCACTATCCCTGCTCCCCATCCAAGTTAATGTGCACGTGATGAGTGCTGCTCCAAGGGAAAATCCAGTAATCTGTCACACTCAGTAAACCCTGGAGTAAGAATGAAGAGGCCAGACCAAAGGACTGTCACTGTGTCAGCTAACTGTACAATGTCACTCACCTGTCGGCCCTTGCCTACCCCGGCCCCATCGCCAATAAAGAAACCAGCACGCTGACCGTTAGCCAGTATCATCTGGTGACGCTGGCACTGTCACAACAGACAAAACATATCACACTGAATTAATAAACAGTGCATACAACTGTCATGTCACAAATATTTTCATTTTTTTAAACTGCACTTTCAGTTTAGCGATTATTATTTGATGACACTGGCACTGTCAGGGTAGACGAAGTACGTCACTCGTACGCTGGTGGTGACACACTGACAGTGTAACATTAGGTATAGTCTTCCTCTTCCCCCACATCCTGGGACTGGAATCTCACCCCCGGCCCTTACCTCCTCCACAGACAACTCGGCATTAAACAAGTCTATGCAAACCAACAGTCATCGACAATGGCTTACCGCATGAATGATTCCCTTAAGATGTAGACCCTCAAGGGGGCATTCTGGCCCCTGCCAGTACCTCTCCAGAGACAACTCAGCATTAAACACGGCTAAGCAAACCAACAGTCACTGACGATGGCTTACATGTGAATGATTCCCTCAAGCTATAAACTTTCAAGGGGCCACCAGCACCTCCCCAGAGACAGCTCAGTGCTAAACAAGTCTAAGCGCAAGGGGGCATTCTGGCTCCTGTTTCCTCCAGTGGCACTGAACAAGTCTAAGCAAACCAATAGTTACAATGATGGCTTACAATGTGAATGATTCCCTCAAGTTGTAGACCATCAAAGTGGCATTCTGGCCACTCCCAGTACCGCTCTAGAAACAACTCAGTGCTAAGCAAGTCTTAGCAAACCCAGTCATTAGTGATGGTTTACAGCATGAATGATTCCCTCAAGCTGTAGACCCTCAAGGAGGCATTCTGGCCCCCCATCAACGTCTTATGACACAGCTCAGTACTAAACAAGTCCACACAAACCAACAGTCATTAATGATGGCTTAATGCATGAATGATTCCCTCAAGCTAAGCAAACTAGCAGTCATCAACGATGGCTTACCGCATGAATGATTCCCTCAAGCTGTAGACAGCTGAGCTTGCCCTGTGTGACGGCCTCCACTGGCAGGCTGTCTGTTACGGGGTAATACTCTTTGGGCAGATCCAGTGCCTGCAAAGTCAACACACAAACCAGTTCATACCATGTCATTAACATTGTGCGTCTTTCACTATCAGCGTCAAAGCATTCAGACAAGGCAATCAGCAAGAGAAAGATTTGTTTTCAGCAAAAGGATTATAGAAAGAATCTACTATGTTTATATCGTATGTGCCAAACAAGTTCCTGCCCCCCCCCCCCCTTCCCTCCCCCATTAGTCTGTGTGTGTGCACGCACATCTGCCTGTGTGTCTGATTGTTACAGGTGTTACTGTAAACGCTCTGGGCTCCCACCTTGTGTGGAAGATGGGTGCTATACAAATCCCTTTATTGTGGAAGATGGGTGCCGTACAAATCCCCGTTGTGTGGAAGATGGGTGCCACACAAATCCCCTTTAACATTACCATTATTATTTTACACCTACACACAAAACGTGCATGACTCACAGCCAGGGGTGCTGCCTCCACAATGTCACCCGGATGAGGCTGACATCCCTTCACCACGTCCCTGTGCTTGTACATGGAAAACACCTCCTCACTGCCAACAACACAAGGCAAAAGACAGGACTTAGAAAAACAGAGCATGGGAGTCTGGTGCTTAGTGCAAATGCTGTCACCTATTAGATGCAAACACATAAAAGATTGAAAAGAACGCTTATTTATAATGACATATGCAACACAAAGAAGAAGAAGAAGGCGCCTGAAGAAGGGGATTTCTCTGAAAATTTGCATCGTGATGTCTATGTCATAATAAATTAGCGTAACTGACCGTTCTTTTGAATCTTTTATATGTTTGGATCTTATTTTAGAATGCTAGGAGTCATTCTTGTTTCAGATTTTTGCTGTCACTTGTATATATATGCCCTTTCTTCAATCCATGCAACTGGTCATGATTCATATCAATTTGATTAACTAGGAAACTTAAGCAACCTGCTCCAGAATCAGAATGGCATGAAAGATGATTTTTTTTTTTTTTACCACTTTTGAAAAGCATACTGAAAACTTTGATTCAACAAGACAAGCAATGGGTTGCATCCCACCCCCACCCCCGACTTAAACAAAAAGAGACCATATTTGATTTCATACAGCATTAATTATTATACTATTAACAACTATAATTGTTATAATGTTAGCTGATCCAGATCCTTTATAACTTGTTGACTAAATATGACATAATGATAATGTAAACATGTTTTTCTCTGCAGCATGCACAGTATTAATTCATACAGTATTAATCCATAAACTATGAACAATAATTCCTATTGATACAACATTAGCTGATCCAGATCCTTTATGACGACCCACTTACTAAAGTAAAAATTACATAATGTCAGTATGTTTCTCTCTGTAAACCAAAAGGTACGTGAAAGTGGGGTGGTGGTGTAGGAGCGGGGGGGGGGGGGGGGGGGGGGGGGGGGAGAAGAGGTAATAATAATAAGAACAAAAGTAAATATTTCTTATAAAGCACTATTCTCCAACCAGAATTACACTCACTATGCTGGACAAAAATCTTGTGACAAAAACCACACTAACATACTTTTCAAGCAAACAGAATCTTAAATATTGTATTTGTAGTCTACCATTATCGCCTATCATTATCAAATAATAACATGTTACACACACACAAACACACACACACACACAGAAGGGGAGAGAGAGAGAGTGACATATGCACACCAATCTCCGCTCATCCACTCAGATATAAAAATTAATAAATAATCAATACTCTTTCCTAGATTTCTCATGTTTGTGTTCCCCCCCTCCACCCACCCACCCCTCCCTATTCATACGCCTCCATCTACATTCAACAGCCACACACAGACAGGTAGGAGTAGCCTGGCAAACCAAACCATGCGAACCTTGTAGATTCCTGCAGCCCTTCTTGCGCAATATCCAGAGAAACGTCATCTGTTGCTGGGTTGTTGCTGGCAGCTGCCGCAGCAGCAGCTAGCATCATGCTGTCTGCCCCTGGGTTAGGGACAGCAGCCCCTGGTCCAGGGTAGCTAGGGTACATCTGCGAAATGGCCTGAATCTGCTGCAGAATAGGGTGCACGGGATCCTGGCTGGCCAGGAAGGCTTTGTGAGCATCACTCATTTTGTAGCTGCAAACAAAAATGTTGTATCAGCAGTGAAACTAAAGTCAGGTCAAAAGAAGTGCCACCCCTACCCCCCCCCCCCCCCAACCTACACAAAATGTTTTCATTTGCTATAGGATATAATAATTAATATTTAAATCCAGTTCTGTCAAAAGCCTTGAATGGTTTATTTAGTCTGGTCATTGCCAGACCAGATAAATCCAAAAGAAGTGTCCCCCCTGCCCACCCACCCACCCCCAAAAAACTACACAAAATGGTTCCATTTGCTATAGGATATAATAATTAATCTTTAAATCAAGTTATGTCAAAGCCTCAAATGGTTTATTTAGTCTGATCATTGCCAGACCGGATAAATCCACTGTTATGCTGGAAAAATTTCACGTACTGAGGTCAAAGTATTGGTGTGTAGTTTATTGGAGAATGGGATAATATATATATGTACATTACATATATGTCATATAATATGATCCAAACAGGTGGAGTCCCATCTACTCTTGAAGTTGAAGGCATGAAGTCACAGTACTTTTCTCTCTCCAGCAGAATCTGAGGTAAAGCTTAAAAGCAACAGAAACCTGCTAACAGTGCATGAGTCCCATGCCCAGTGTGATTCAAATTTGTTCTGTTGTTGTTGATCATTACCAGTTGATAACTTGATAATCATAAGGACCTTGATCCCCTCTCTCTCTCTGTCTCTGTCTGCCTGTCTTGAGACTTTTGGCATTTGTGGCCTATTATTAGTATTTATATCTTTTTAAAATTGTTTTAGTTTGCACTGATTAGCACTAGTAGCAAATTAGCATGTTCAGATGAAGGAATTCACAGTCATCAAAATCATTGAAAGACCATTATAGTTTGCTTTTGACAAGATTGTTAAAAATTAAAGTGTTCAAATGTGTGCATGTTTGATGTTCTGTCATTAAGTGTCAACCTCAATGTGTTCCATTCGTGTGCTGGTCTCAGTCTGTGCATGTTTGATGTTTTCTGTCATTAAATGTGGATCTCAGTATGTTCCATTGGGGTGACCTCAGTCTGTGCATGTTTGATGTTCTCTGTCATTAAGTGTGGATCTCAGTATGTTCCATTGGGGTGACCTCAGTCTGTGCATGTTTGATGTTCTCTGTCATTAAGTGTGGATCTCAGTATGTTCCATTGGGGTGACCTCAGTCTGTGCATGTTTGATGTTCTCTGTCATTAAGTGTGGATCTCAGTATGTTCCATTGGGGTGACCTCAGTCTGTGCATGTTTGATGTTCTCTGTCATTAAGTGTGGATCTCAGTATGTTCCATTGGGGTGACCTCAGTCTGTGCATGTGTGATGTTCTCTATCATTGTCAACCTCAATGTGTTCCATTAGGGTGCTGGTCTCAGTTTGTGCATGTTCAATGGTCTGTCATTAAGTGTCAGTCACAATGTGTTCCATTAGAAGGGCTGACTCTGTCAATACATTTTCATCAGCAGTAGGCAGGGTGCTGCATGGGGTTGCCTCCCACACATAGGCAGCCTGATTAAAAAATGTTTTTAGTCCTTTTTTTCTCTCTCTTTTCTTTTTTAACAAGGCCTGTACAATACCAAATACTTTGTACAGAGTACTCCTTGAATACTCCTTCTAAAGTTTTACTTCACATTGTGCTCTCCCTATTCCATTGCGCAAATGACCATCAGAGGTCCCAACAACTTACGAAACCAGATGTAGACCCAGACGTTATTACTATATGAGCCTGTGACAAAAGGTGCTCCCGCTTAACCCGGGTATGTTTGTATACTCCTATTTATTTTCGTCTTACTACAGTTACACAAAACTGTGGTTGCTTTTATTCAGTATGCACTGATGAGTAGTTAAAGTAAAAATTGGCAGCTTTGGTCACCAAGCGGAGGATTAAAAACAAAAATACTTGACGAAAATCGACGAAAAGCGGCTTCTGGAAAGTGGGACAACGTGGGTTGTTTGACTTCAGCTCAAAACAGCAACTAACCAGCTGAACTATTCTTCACAACTTGTACACCATTTGACTACTGAATAAACTAAATTTAGTATCCAGTCGAATTGCAAGCCATGCGTGACGTTTCATAACCAAAAAAACGAAATTGAAAATACACTGGCCGTTCGTAACGGACTGTGTCCAAATTTCCCGTAAGTTTAAAGATCGTCTGCTACCGTCCGCCACTGCATTCACTGCGGACCTTCGCTTCTCTTATTTGCATATCAATCGCGCACCGAAAGCAGTCGATGTTTTTACTGGGGGCATTTCCGTGTTTCATTTTTTTCACCCAGACGTAAAAAATCTAAAACTTTGTCCATTTGTTACGAACGACCTTTTGCAAATTTTATCGGCATCACAAACATTTAATTACTGCTGCCCGCTTTTAAAACTACCACTGGCCTTCCTGTTGACATCACATGGCCGCTTGTCGCTGACAATGGTTTCGTCAAAGGGGTGGCGGTGAGTATTCTGACTGTGTCCGGTTATTTTGTTTTGTTACGAACGTCCTAAATGTTACGAACGACCCACATAATTGTCAAATTTCTGTCCTCATCAAATATTTTCCCAAACAAATGCTTTCTTAGCCACTAGTAAGTGATATAAATGGCATTGGTAGTGTGCTTTGTTTACTTCATCGTATTATGGCGGGAAGGGAGCAATTTCAGATTGTGGACACAGTTTGTGACTGTGTCTGTGTTACGTGTGTCCAGATGTCTTTTCTTATGTTAGTCTGCAGTCCGTCTGTGTCTGTAATTATTGCTGATTTAGCTAAGCGGTCGATTTAAAAGTTGAAATGGCTCACAGCTTACCCTTCAAGTTGTTGTTTACAAACTTTTACGTCCGACTGGAGGCTGGTGCATATTAAACAAGTACTCTGTAAACTTTGTAGCAGGTGAACGTAACATGGGCACAGTGCTACCCCCTGTCCCCCTTTCCTTTGTTTTGTTTCCTTTCCACATTAAATGTAATAGTTGACTTTCCACTGTAAATTTATTTTTATTTTTATCGATTAACTGTGCACGAAGGCCGACTTTGGGGGCCGGTGGAAGGGGGGTGGGGTGGGGTGAAGATTGTCTTACAATTAAATTTATTATAAACATTTTCACTGCTCTTGTATAAATAAAGACCTTTGGTATGTAAGGGCACTTTAGGATTGTTACAGTCCAAAGTACATGTATCATTTTTCTGTTTTCCTTTTTTACATACTGAAAAATTTAATACAGGTATCTGACTTAAAGATGCCATACTTTGTGACCTGATCGCATTTAAATGTGTTGTTGTTTTTCTTTTAGATTTAGTAAGCATACATTAGATGACGTCTGTCTGTCCCTGGTATTCAAGTCTGTATTAAATTCTGTTACTTTTGATAACTGTGGCAGGTTCTGGAAGTGTGCCAAGCAGAAAATCATGTATGGATCCAGTTCTTCACACACAAAAGGGAAGCATGTTCTTCAGGCTCTCACCACCGGACATATCTTATTGGGATTTCTTGATTGCAAACAGAAAAAAAGTTTCCCTGACACTGAGTGCAAAGTGAGGCAGCAGTTTTTCACTGACAGTGATTGACAGGTTTAGTTTGAAAGGATGTCGTTTTGTGTGTGTGGGGGGGGTTTTGGTTTTTTTTTTTTTTTTTTTTTTTTTTGGGGGGGGGGGGAGTTCTTATAAATTGTCCTAAAGTTTTAATGTGATCTGCATGTTCAGAAAGTCGCTCCTTTAACCTGTCATATCATACTGTTACTGTGCCTAGATTTACTACAGTTGTGTACTGTTTGTTCAGTCTGGGTGAAATAGTATCTTGGTTTTCATAGATTGTTTCCACTGCCATAGTGTTACGTTCGTCCACTTAAACAAGTTGGAATGTGTGAATATGCCTCCTGCCTTGCATTTTTTTTTTGCATTTATCATTACAGTGTATACTAATTACTATGAAATAAAGTGTTCCTTGTTTGAAAACTTTACTGAAGTTGTTCTGTGTTTGAAATGATTATTTGTAGAACTAGATTCTTGAGCGCAAAATTTGGACACAGTGATTACATAATACTTACATTTAAAGCAGAATTTGTTTGTCCTGCCTGCTCTGATTTTATTACTAGCAGCTACTTAAATGCACCAGAAGCATTAAAATTGCATACAAATGGTTTTTCTCTGTATTATTATGACATTCACTGTGTTCATTGTTACAAACGTCCACACCTGACCTGACCCCAGTTTTGATGCCATACAGCACACACTTGGATCAAAACCATTTTTTGATGATGGAAATAGTTACTTGAAACATACCACTTTCTAATGGTGAGACTGAAAATAGCTTACTGGGAGTTTGATTTTGAGGCAGTGTGTCCCACTTTAGATCACGACCTTTTGTCACAGGCTCATATTAGAATTTAAATGGACCCCACAGCCCCGACAACTTACCTGCCCAAACCACTTGTTCAACTTCAAGTTTGACAGTCTGCCCAAGGTCTGGGTTGCGTCAATAATGTAGCCAATTTCAAGAACTAAAAATAGAAGAAAACAAAAACAACACACACACACACACACACACACACACACACACACACACACACACACACACACACAAAACGCAGTGTTGGCACAATATGAAACTATTAAAAGTGAAACTGAGCGGATATATATATAAAATATATTCGTCTCCAGGCAGAAAGTGTAACACTCTGTTAGTAGTCTCAGATTAAATAATGACGCCTGGCAAGATTTCGTATCGGTACTTCATTTCAATACAGTATACATAACTGATTCAGATTACAGATTCGTTTCTTACGGATGGAGTTTACATTCACCCGACATCAGTCCCGCCATGTCAAATAATACTTAGCTCTGATTGGTTGAATAATTACTAATTTGTACTCATTGTCAAAAGAATAATCAAGGGACTTGACTCCAAGGCTAGAGGAAAAATTACGTCTGCTATGCACGTCGACAAATACTTATCACAATCTTTCCGTATTGAACAAGACTGAGACTATATGAACAGTTTAATTTAATATATTTTAGTTTAAGTTTAACACCAAGTAAAATGACAAGAACGACTAGAACAATAACCGACTGGCACATTGCTCAGATTTGTTTTTGGATGACCGGAACACCTGATCTGTTGACTTCCGGGCACGTTGTTTCCACGAGGAAGAAAGGGATAAGTTGCAAGACGAAAGATTGCGCTGAGCTGAAGGCAGACTTACTTCAAGGATGAACGTCGAACAAGCCTTGCGCAAGTTTGAAAACATATTGGAAAAAATTGAGCCAGATGATTTGATCCCCTTTTTGCATCGTGCTCAAACTCGAATCAAAGGTTTGTACAAGCAAATGGAACAGAGGCTGAGATTCAGAAAATAAACCATCGGCTAGGACTAGATCTTGCTGTAAACGAGCCGATATCGACCCGATACTGGCACCGTACCGGCTTGTGCCGGCACTTCCGTGGAAGGTTAATGTAATTTGTAAACATGGTAGAAATCAGATATTGTTTGCATACTAATGAGAGACGGTGGCACAGAGCGAGCCGCCGGAAAGAAACACAGAAATGACTGGCTAACTAAGTATTGCAGTTTTTGCAAATATATACATTAGTACTACTACTAGAGTGACTGTCGCTGGCGTCAGAGAAAACACACAACAGATCTGACTAGTTAAATACAGCAGTTTTTGCAAATATACAATACTACTACAACTACTAGTAGTATGACTGTTGGTGTCACTGGTGTCAGAGAAAAACACAAAGTTGACTGGCTAACTAGTAATCTACTACTGTGTACTGGTGTAACTGTAAGTGTAAGTCCAGCACAGCATTGAACCCATGATGCTTCCTCTACAGTACTAGTGCAACTGTCACTACTGTCAAAGAGAAACAGTGGACTGGCTAACAGGTGTAAGTCCAATGTAGCATTATAAACCACAAAAAAATCATGCTGCTGCTAGTGTGACTCATTGACTGTCAGTGTCACTGCAACTGTTGTCAGAGAGAAATGTGGAATTGACTGGCTATAGACTATATATATAGTGTACTGTATATCCAGTGCAGCAATAGAACTTGTGCTGCTAGTGTGACTGTCATTATTTATTGTCAGAGAGTTCTAAACACAGTTGATTGGCTATAACTCAGTAGAACTCATGGTGCTGATGCTGTGCTACTGCTATTTTAGTGCTAATGTGACTGCCACTAGTGTCAGAGGGGGAAAAATGGAGTTGACTGGCTATGGTCCAGTGCAGCAGTAGAATTCATGCTGCTGCTAATGTGACTGTCATTAGTGTCACTGTCAGAGAGAAACACAGTTGACTGGCTAAGTACAGTGCAGCAGTAGAACTCATGGTGCTGCTGCTGTGCTAATGTCACTGCCACTAGTGTGAGAGAAAAACATGGAGCTGACTGAACTCATGCTGCTGTTAGTGTTACTGCTAGTGTGATTGTCATTAGCATCAAAGAGAAACACAGTTGACTGGCTAAGTCCAGTGCAGCAGCAGAACTCATGATGCTGCTGCTGTGCTAATGTGACTTCCAATAGTGTCAGAGAGAAACACTAAATTGACTGACTATAGTGTACTGTATGTCCACTGCATCAGTAGGCCTCATGCTGCTGTTGGTGTGACTGTCATTAGTGTCAACAGTCAAGGAGAAACACAGTTGACTAAGTCCAGTGCAGCAGCAGAACTTGTGCTGCTGCTGCTATGCTAATGTGACTGCCACTAGTGTCAGAGAGAACCATGGAGTCGACTGGCTATAGTGTACTGTATGTCAAGGGCAGCAGTAGACCTCATGCTGCTGCAGGTATGACTGTCATTAGTGTCAGAGAGAAACACAGTTGACTGGCTAAATACAGTGCTGCAGCAGAACTTGTGGTGCTGCTGTTGTGCTGGTGTGACTGCCACCAGTCTCAGAGAGAAACATGGAGTTGACTGGCTATGGTACAGTGCAGCAGTAGAACTCATGCTGCTGCTACTGCTAGTTTGACTGTCAATAGTGTCAAAGACTGAAAGAGAAACATGGTTGACTGGAGAAACATGGTTGACTGGCTAAGTCCAGTGCAGCAGTAGAACTCATGATGCAGCTGCTGTGCTAGTGTGACTTCCAGTAAGTTCCACTAGTGTCAGTGTCATAGAGAAACATTGAATTGACTGGCTATAGTGTACTGTATGTCCACTGCATCAGTAGGCCTCATGCTGCTGTTGGTGTGACTGTCATTAGTGTCAACAGTCAAAGAGAAACACAGTTGACTAAGTACAGTGCAGCAGCAGAACTCGTGGTGCTGCTGCTGTGCTAGTGTGACTTCCACTAGTGTCAGGGAGAACCATGGACTCGACTGGCTATAGTGTACAGTATGTCAAGGGCAGCAGTAGACCTCATGCTGCTGCAGGTATGACTGTCATTAGTGTCAGAGAGAAACACAGTTGACTGGCTAAGTACAGTGCAGCAGCAGAACTTGTGGTGCTGCTGCTGTGCTAGTGTGACTGCCACCAGTCTCAGAGATAAACATGGAGATGACTGGCTATGGTACAGTGCAGCAGCAGAACTCATGCTACTGCTACTGCTAGTGTGACTGTCAATAGTGTCAAAGAGAAACATGGTTGAGTGGCAAAGTCCACTGCAGCAGTAGAACCCATGGTGCTGCTGCTGCGCTAATATGACTTCCACTAGTGTCACTCATTCACTCACTGTGAGACTGAGAGAAACATGGAGTTGACTGGCTATAGTGTACTGTATGTCCAGTGCAGCAGTAGACTTCATGCTGGTGGTGGTGTGACTATATATATATATTATGCAAGCACCAAGTCAGCTTCTTCTCTCATGGTGTTTTACGTCCACAGAAGCCTTAAGGCTTATTAGGGACATCCTCCTTGACTTCCACACAGCTTCTGAGCTCTGTCTGAGTCAACTGAATATGGTATAACTGTTAGTGCTGTCAGTGTCACTGTTTCACACTTTCAGTATCTGTGACCAGCTGCATGCTTGTACGAATGTAATGCAATATGCTGAATTTGTTGGTAGAGGTGGAGGTGGAGGAAGCAGAAGATGAGGACCACAACAAGGACGTGATTCTCGACAAAATCCGGGAGACGCTGCGCAATAGTCTGCCGCTTTCTGCTGTCACCAACACAGAAACCATCATGCATCCCACTGTTGGCCCAGTACGTTAACACTGAAGTTAGATAATATATATATATACATTATAGACAGGTTTTGTGGATGCCTAGGAACATGTGCATCCTCAGAAAGACAAAAAGACTCACAGAGGCATGCTGAGAATGTGAGATGTACACACAGACATTGAAACAAAGCAAAGAGGTGGACACATGCATGCACATGCGCACACACACACACACACAAACAAACAAATGCACACACACAACCACGTGTGCATGTGTGTGTGTGTGTGTGCATATATACACATGCACACACACAAAGAAAGAGATACATACACACACACACACACACACACACACACACACACACACACACACACACACACACACACACACAGAGAATACAGGAGTGTCCTTGCATAACAATGTTGCTCAGTGATACACAAGTTCATGAATAAAATTATGTACATATGTTTGTACACATATGCACATTTATAAACACACTTGCACAAGATTAAAATGTTTATCAGTAATTGACAATTTATGTACATATGTTTGTACACATATGCACATTTATAAACACACTTGCACAAGATTAAAATGTTTATCAGTAATTGACAATTTATCTATTTGTACTTAATTCAGAACAGCAAGATTGATCCGAAGAAAACCATATACGTCGATGCCTTCCTGTATGATGATGAACGTTTTGACCAGCTCTGTGAAGATGGCAAGCTGAGTCGCAATTACTGCACAAACTGCGGCAGTCGTGACGTCAAACCACTGAGTAAGTGACAATTGTTTTGTGGTCATACTTAGTCATAGGCAAGGATGCATTATGTGCAATTAGCTCTGTGTGTGTGTGTGTGTGTGTGTGTGTGTGTGTGTGTGTGTGTGTGTGTGTGTGTGTGTGTGTGTGTGTTAGCATGTGAGAGTGGGTGTAGTTCCAAATCTTGAACATTTCAAGCAGTACTAAATTACTATTTAAAGTATAACTATTAACAATGACAGTTATATGACTTTTGTAATTCTGAAAGACACAATAATTTTTCATAGTTTACCTACAAGTAATGCCGTTTAGAGGTTGCTTTTTTTCTTTTCTTATTGTGCCTTAATCTACACCTTTTCTATTTTAATTTTTAATTTCTGTTTTTCTGTAGCTGTGTTGACACATTCAGCGTCCATTGCTCAGATCAAGTACATCTTCAAATACCTTGTTCCTTCGATTCGAGACAAGACACTGCTTGACATTGGATCACGCACTGGTGCTTTGCTGTATGGGGTAGGCTGATGCTGCAATCTTTTGGGTACTCTGGTGGTTATTTTGTAAGAGGTGTGTTTTGTTTTTGACTCACATGCAAAAAGGTTGTGATAGAGTCCATGTACAGATCAGCGTTATCTAGCAGGTGGACAGCCATCTTTGGTAAAACAACAACAACAACAACAACACCACCAAAGCAAAATAGCAGTAACACTGGGAAAAACTCCCAGTGTTACTGCTATTTTGCTTTGGTGGTGTTGCTATCATTATCAAACTCGTTGAAAGCTAGTTATATTTCAACAAGCTCTGTATGATGATAACAATCTTCATTGTGCTTTACCCATTCATACCCAATGTGATGAACTCAACCAAATTTTTGACTGGAATTGCTTTTAGTAATTCTTGATTTTATAATTATATACTTGCACTTTGCGTATTTATATACATTAGAGAAAGAAAGAGAAAGAGGGGAAGGACACATGCACACACCCACACACACGTACACATGCATGTGCACACAGGCGCACGCACACACACACATGTATGGGTGTATGTGCATGCATGCACATGCACACACACACACTCACACACATACACATGCATGCATGCATGCACACAAACACACACACTCACAGACACACATGCATGCATGCATGCACACACTTACTAGCACATACACACTTACACTAACACACATGCATGTACAAATGCATGTCCCCCCACCCACACACGCATATACACATACACACCTGTACATATTGATAAGATCATGTACATAATCCTTGGTTTAATGACACTGATGTATTATGTAACTGTATTTTTCATTCTAATGAAGTTTATCATCAGAATATACACATTTCAATTCTCATGAATTGTGTGGGTTTGATTTTAGGCTTACTTGTACAGTGACTGCCGAAATATTATTGGTGTGGAGATGGACTCATCATTTTGCAAGCTGCAGCAGCAGGTCATCTCGGACTATGAGTTTGCAGACAGAATCAAGGTATAGTGATGTGTGTGCCAGAGTTTGACCATGCTTTCCTGTTTCATACGCATGCACGCACGCACGCGCGCACGCGCGCGAAGCTATTTTTGATGTATGAATTCTCTTTGTGTGAGCCAGTTGAACTGATGGGATGTTAGAATCGAAGAACTAACAAACTAGCCTTTGGTACAGTTTGTTCCACTGCTTGCATGCTAGATGACCATTACCAGAGGTGATTCAGATGTCTGTCATTGTCCCTTGTTATCTGTGTGACATCTGTTAAGCACTGTTGATTCTCTGTGTTTGTGATGGGTTTAATGTTTGAACTGTGTGAGGTGTTTTTTGGGGTGTTTTTTCAGCGATTGTTTTTATTTTTATGGATTGACTTCAGAAAGGGTTTCTGTGAGAGGTTTTAAAGTGTGTGTTTGCATATGATTAAGTTTGATTATCCTGAAGTGACTCAATGCAGTTGACAGAAGATTAGTATCTAATTACTGACTAATTTAATTTTAGTTTGTTTTACTCTCACATGATTTGGGTGAATACATCTTGGAATGGTTACTCTGTCACTTTATCAGTTTTCTTCACCACCCAACATGATTTGGGTGAAAACATCTTGGAATCGTTACTGTCTTTATCAATTTTCTTCACCACCTGTCTGTTGAAACAAACAAGTTTAAAAAAATGTAAAAAAAAGTTGCACTTACAGTGTATGTTTGACACACATATATATATATAAAAAAATTATTTAAAAAATCTTTTTGTTTGTGTTGTTTTAGGTTTACCATCAGAACATTCTTGATGATACCAGCTTGATTTCTTCAAGTAAGTTCAGCTTTACTCTCTGTGTTTGTGACATGTCAGTACTGAGGTTTAATTGTTTAAATAATTTTTTAAGCATGTTTGATCCTTTCTTTGACATGACATCTGTTTGTGTTGTAAATTTAAATGAATTATTTATCTCCATGTTTGTCTATTCAAGTTGAAATTGTGAATTTGGTAAAGTATGAGTTTTGACATGAATATCTTTAGAGTTAATCTTCATACTAATTGTCCTGAAGTGACCTTGTGTAGTTGAGAGGAAGTTAAAATCAATCTTTAGTAACTAGCTAGCTTTAGGTCAAAGGTTCTGTCCAGAGGCAAATTGTAAGAGCACTGGATTGTTTACGATAATGAATAGCTACATAATTCTAATTGCAGTCATGTAGAAGTATTGTAACATGTGTATGTTGTTGGAATTGGACATTTTGTTGGCCAAGCAAGATTGTTTAAACTTTGCAAATGATCACTTGCATTTAATTCTGCATGTTCAAAGTGCTTTATGTAGCATCAACCAAATTTATAGGTCACTGCGTCATAGGAAAAGCGCTACAGCCTGTTCTTGTGTTGTAACTTGTTTATGTTATCATTTACACAAAATCCGTTCTTTTTTCATGCAATATTATTTGCACAAAATCCGTTCTTTTTTCATGCAATGTTTTTTAATTGATGTTTTTACAGAATAGTGGACATTTTTACAGCCTTAAAAAGATCTTGGAGTTCAGAAGAAAAAGAAAAAAAAGGAGATCAAAAGACAAAAGGTTTTATCATAATGCTTTTTGTAACCAGCAATTTTAGCTAAGAGTGGCCTACATGTATGTCCTGTTCTCATAAAAAGAAGAAGTAGAAAGAAAAAAGAGTTTGGATTTAACCTTTAGTTATTATCACTTTTATTTAAGTCTCTGGACAGTCAATGACTTGTTGGTTGTTTTCAGAGCAGATCAAAATGTAACTGCAAACTCCATTTATACATTTTTCTCCTATAATGATTAAGGTCTGTTTTGGATGTGAATTGTTCAAGCATTTAAGCCTACCCATTTTATTTGCATTTCATCTTTGTTTTCAGGTGATGTTGTCATCATGAACAATGTGTTTGAATTCTTCCTTACAAGAGACATGCAAGAAAGGTATGTTCAGTTCTGTGCTCTGCACGTTTTCAAGCGATATCTTTGTTCCATAAACTTAGTCATCATTTTGTTTGGGATTTCATCAAGATCCAGCATTGCCAGCATCCAGCAAGGATCTTTGAGTTTTGATTGGTGCCAAAGCCTGGACAAATCTGGAACTGTTTTAAATGAAAACAACATGAAATGGTCAATATCCAGGTCAAAATGTTACAGAATTCAAGATATATCTAAACAAGACTTGCTCAGAAAAGTCATCTTTTGGGGTCAGTTAATAAGTTATTAAAGTGTTGACACAGCAGAGGTACATCCTCAAAATTAAACTAAAAATGAAATAAAAAATTAAAAAAATTAATGGACCTTTTGTGATGTTTATCTGCTATGCATTTACTCACATGCCAGGTGAGAATGGCATCCTCAAAATTAAGCTATAAATAAAATTAATGTACCTTTGACAAGGTTTATCTGCCATGTATTTACTCACATGCCAGGTGAGAATGGCATCCTCAAAATTAAGCTATAAATAAAATTAATGTACCTTTGACAAGGTTTATCTGCCATGTATTTACTCACATGCCAGGTGAGAATTACATCCTCAAAATTAAGCTATAAATAAAATTAATGTACCTTTGACAAGGTTTATCTGCCATGTACTTACTCACATGCCAGGTGAGAATGACACCCTCAAAATTAAGCTATAAATAAAATTAATGTACCTTTGACAAGGTTTATCTGCCATGTATTTACTCACATGCCAGGTGAGAATGGCACCCTCAAAATTAAGCTATAAATAAAATCAGTGTACCTTTGGTGAGGTTTATATGCCATGGATTTACATACATGCCAGGTGAGAATTACTGTCTCACTGTGGGCAGTTCACATTTTTTCCTTTCGTGTTCATGTGTGATGTCTTTCAAGTGCTAACTAATTAACTCACTTTGTGGATTCTCTGGGGTACAGGTGTTGAGTAACCATAACTGCAGTGCAGCTGGTAGAGGGGCAGGAGTATTTTGAACTCGATGGACTGGTGATAAAAATTAGTGTTGCAAGTGGGATTAAGGAGTTTTTGCTTTGTTTTGCAGGATGTGGAGAGCAGTGCGTGAGGCCATCAGGAAGCCTGGAATGACCATAATCACCATACCCAGCATTGAAGAGTCACTGGAAGACTTAGGGGTGAGTGTGCGTGTGTGCGTGTGTGTGTGTTCTTTTTGCTCTGTGTGTGTGTGCGTGTGCGTGTGTGTGTGTGTGTGTGCGTGTGTGTGTGTGTGTGTGTTGGAAGTATTTGAATTTATATGTATGTGTTTTACTTTAGATGTAGGTTTGTGCTTAAAAACTCACATTTTCAACTGTATGTGTCTTACTTTGTTACTCTGTGTGTGTGTGTGTTGTGTGTGTGTGTGTGCATTTGTGCGTGTGTGTGTGTTGATGGAACTGGATGTATTCTGAAGTGTGTGTGTGTGTGTGTGTGTACTTTAAAGATATTTGTGCATTTACAAATTTTCAACTGTATATCATAGTATATGTTTAATTTTGTAACTCTGTGTGTACGTGTGAAAATATTTATACATGCAAACATGAACCTGCCAAGGGTACTACAATACCAGCTTAATAATTGCAGATATCCAGGGAAGTGCACATGGACTGGCTGAAACCAGTGGACCTCCGGAAGGAGCGTCAAGCAGCAAAACAAGCACTGTGGTGTGGGGATGACTGTGAGAATGACGAACTTGACAACATCTTTATGTACAGGACATAACAGTTTTATACTCATACTTCAACTGCCATATGTACAGGACGTAGTAGTAACACTTCAACTGCCATAGTCAGCAAAATGATGAGCCGTCCGGAGCCTGTGGAGCATGGGACAGGCAGTGGAACATAATTTGGCTGCAGTGAAGTAGCTCGTATCTTCTTCTTTTATGTTGTGAACTTCTTACTCTTAGGTCATGCTGTTTAAATCAGGATCCTGCTCAGCCAGGCAAAGTCCACCGTCTTCTGCAGGTCTTGGCAGCAGGCCACGCAGTGGAGCATGTTGCAGGCTGGGCAGTGTTGAGGGCTGGGCAGTGTTGAAGAGTGTGTTGAGGGCTGGGCAGTGTTGAAGAGTGTGTTGAGGGCTGGGCAATGTTGAAGAGTGTTGAGGGCTGGGCAGTGTTGAAGAGGGTGTTGAGGGCTGGGCAGTGTTGAAGAGCGTGTTGAGGGCTGGGCAGTGTTGAAGAGCATGTTGAGGACTGGGCAGTGTTGAGGGCTGGGCAGTGTTGAAGAGCGTGTTGAGGGCTGGGCAGTGTTGAGGGCTGGGCAGTGTTTTCCGAGGGCTAGGCAGGGTTGAAGAGTGTGCTGAGTGTTTTCTGAGGGCTGGGCAGTGTTGAAGAGTGTGTTGAAAAATGTGTTGAGGCCAGGGCAGTGTTGAAGAGTGTGTTAATGGCTGGCCAGTATTGAAGAGTGTTAAATGGTTAGGCAGTGTTGAAGAGTGTTGAGGGCTGGGCAGTGTTGAAGAGTGTGTTGAGGGCTGGGCAGTGTTGAAGAGTGTGTTGAGGGCTGGGCAGTGTTAAACAGAGTGTTGAGGGCTGGGCACTGTTGAGGGCAGGGCACTATTGAAGAGTGTGTTTGAGGGCTGGGCAGTGTTGAAGAGTGTGTTGAATAGCTTACCAGTGTTGAAGAGTGTTCAGGGCTGGGCAGTGTTGAAGAGTGTATTGAATAGCTTACCAGTGTTGAAGAGTGTTCAGGGCTGGGCAGTGTTGAAGAGTGTATTTAGGGGTCGTCTCTCCCACAGGGAATGTGTAGGAAATCATGAGGCCATGCAAGTAGCTCAGTGGTCTGCAGTGGCCAGTTCTCAGTCCTCTGCTGTTGCCTCTGCACTGCTGACATCAGACTTCACTTCCACTGGAAGCTGTATTGGTTGTGTGTGAAAGATTCTCCTGGCCTCGCTGTAATTTACTCAGTGGCTGAACTGCTCCAGTTAGCTGCAACCCTTGGATGAAGAGTTGGACATCTCATTTCCAGCAATGCCACAGTGTGATGGCATTCACTGGAGTGTGATAACGCACACCCCAAACCAAGAGTCCTTGGAGTGGTCATCATCTTCATATGCAGGATGCAATGGCCAGGACCTGACTGTGCTTTTTTCTCTACACATTGATGGTGTGATGTAGACATCCAGTCTTTGTGGTGTTGAAGGATGTTGCATGGGTGTCAGCTGCACCGTTTCTTTAAATCTGGAGTTTACTCTGAAAATATAATGCCTCGACATTTAACTACTGGCTTGTTTTTTTCTCTACACTTCAACCTAAAAAAGATAAATAAATCTGGAATTAGCTGATGAAATTCACTTTTATGTGCAGTTCTTTTTGTTATATATATATATGAAATACTGTATTCTTTTATTTATGTAGAAAGAAAACTGACCTGAAATCAAAGGTGGTCTGGGAAAAAGAAAGGAGATATTTTAATAATAATAATGGATACTTCGAGTGCCTAACCCACAGAGGCCCTAAGTGCTTACACATTCTTTAAATGCACATATTTTCAAAATTCAGTGCACACAATATGAATTATTGTAAAAACAAAACAAAAAAAACATGCACACACTCACACACACACACACACAAACACCCTCGCAGTCGCACACACACACACACACACACAGTCATATATCAGGGCAATGGGACGCATCCAGTGGTCCCTTAATTAAATCCTTATCTCTCTACTGGACAAATATATGACCTAAGGCATCTCCACTTATTCTTTTCCCCTGAACCCCCATTCATTCAAATAAATATGATGATGATGAAGTAGAGCTTCATGTCCTTGGATGTCAGTTGACATATTACAAATTGTGACCAATGCCGAAGCACGGTTCACTATTGCTTTACATATATGGAAACCATAAGGCTCATTAGGACAGAAAACTCATGATGGCCACCTCAACTTTCACACAGCTCCTGAACTCTGACAAATGTATCATTATGTGGTAAAAATGACTGGACTGCCCAGTACAAACTGTGGGTGTCTTGCAGTGTTTGTCTGCAATCTGTCTTGGCAAGCACCTGGGGGTTACATAAATTCAGTTCTTTGAATTGCAACAGTTCCCCCTTTAAATTCTGTTATTTAACAGCTACACTCAATTCATTATTCAGTGTTGGTTTTGTGACTACAGCTTGGACTCCCCCCACCCACCCCCAACCCTCACTCTTAAATGAGCAGTGTGCCATACTTGTCTCAGTTCAGTGTCTCTGTGAGTGTGCTTGTCGTTGTGTCAGTGTAAATAGTTCTAAGAAACAAAACTGAAACAAGCATGTCGGCTAGCGTTCTAAAACAAGATCCAAACACACAAAAGGTTCAAAAGAACGCTTATTTATGTTGACATAGACAACACAGTGTCTCATAAGAAACATGATAAATAGTATGTCATAAGAAATAAGAAATAAGCGTTCTTTTGAATCTTTCATGTGTCTGGATCTTAAATAGTTGTAGCCAGCAGACTTTATAAAAAAAATTGTTTGCACTCCACCCTGTACCTGTGTTTCTGCACCACCACTTCCCATACTTCTACCCTCATGTGACACCTAACGGTAAAACATCAACTGTCTCTATGCCATTTGTAAAACACTGTTTGAAACTGGCCTGGACAAAGTGCCCACCCCCCACCCCCCCACCACCACCACCATGGTAGGTGACTGTCCATGCATGACAACCTAACTTTCACTGACTGTCCATGCATGACAACCTAACTTTCACTGACATCGTCATTGTGTAGTAGCCATGTAACCATCGCCAAATTGAAGGCATCTGTACCAAAAATATGAATTTTGCTTGCTATGTTTTAACACCCCATTAAAAATGTGTCCCTTTGCACCCGTTGATCACACTCCATTCAGTTTTGTAAATAAAGAAGGAAAAAACCCACAAGAGTAATATACATGTATTATGACTATTTTACTATTTTCTGTGTGTACATGTGCATGTGGTGTGTGTGTGTGTGTGTGTGTGTGTGTGTGTGTGTGTGTGTGAGTGTGTGTGTGTGTGCTTGTGTAAAATGGGTTAGGCTGAAAGAGAATAAGAGAAGCTGTTAGTGTTACCATCGGAAGAAAAAACAAACGACAATGGCTTTAATAGCCTTGTCGGGCTTGTCAGTCCGCGGCAAAAGTGGGTCACACTCACACATGCACTCACACTCGCATGCAGTAAAACAGGTGTACAGTTCCCGTCAACAATGTTGACTTAGTTGCAGCAAACTGCCTTTCATTTTTAGAGCTTGGCCAAAAAAGTAATGTGGTTGTTTTAATGTGCCACGCGGTGTGCAGCTTCTTGCAACAACAACTGACAAACACCCTGTATGTCAGGTCATTGTTCCATGGCTGGCAGAATTGGCAGTTCATTTATACTGGGATGACAGTGATCAAAAACACAGAGTGGTATAATTTCAGAAGATCCAAACACAAAAATGGTTCAAACAAACGCTTATTTATTTCGACAGGGACACACAGTATGCATGTTTTCGGGGAAATCCCCTTTGCCAAGCCACGAAACGACACTTAAACAACAGATAAACTGCTGTTTTAGTTACTGAAGTGGTTGCAAACTTCCTACCACTTGAGCACACACACACACACACACACACACACACACACACACACACACACACACACACACGCACACACAAACAACAACCAAAAAACCTGTCAGCAGCTGACAGTATTCGGATTCCTACAGTGTGACTAGTTATGGCAGTAGTTAGACGAAGGATGCAATGTAAGCCAGTGCTTGGAGCTTGCCAGTTGCGATGCCACCGCATCCTGGATGTAATAGGCCTCGGACGGTTTGTTTGAATTATTTAACGTTGAGTTCAGTTGTCTCTGGAGAGGTACTGGCCGCGGGGACCGAGATCCCAGAGGTGGGGGAAGGAGGAATTACACTGACCTAAAGCTACACTGTTACCACCAGAATGATTCTACATTAAGATGGGCAGCGTTTACCAGTTTCGATGTTAGTTAATTGTGAGGCCGGAGAGAGTGACCAGACAGTGTCCAAGAACAACTAGTTCAAATACCTACACGCACAGAAGATTGCAGTAACCCACTAAACACACACACACACACACACACACACACACACACACACACACACACACACACACACACACACACACACACACACACACACACACACACTTTCCAGAACGGTTGTCCATCGCGCATAGATCAAAGTTTACTCGGGGGTGGGGGGATGCAGTTAAATAAACTAACGAAACTGAGCATCAGAGAACAATTAAAACAGCAAGCGGCATTTTCACCGGTCGGCCGCCATGTTTTCCATCATCAGTTTCAGTCGAGACACAACTTCGATTCTTTTTTCGAAAACACTGTCTGCTACGTTACGTCAGTTTATTTAACAAACAATAGTATTTCTTTCGCAAGTGAGCACGTGTGTTTTGCAATAAAAAAAGTGAATGTAAAGGGGAATTTTAGCTCAAAGTAAAACCCAAACAAATCGCCCTCGACAGCTTTCCCTCCAAAACGTTCGCGATCACACCCGTCGTAAAATTAACCATCAGCCCAGAAAATCCACTAAATATGACATATTCACTACAACACAACAGTAGATTTTTTTTATATATGGACTTGTCACAGCATGTTGTGTATGTTTTGGGTTGTTTGGTCACATAATTGTGGTAAAATCAATCCTAGATCAGCAAAGGTCAATCCTATTTGAAGTCCCACAAGATAGGACAACATAATTTCTGTATTTTCATGAGTTAATTCTCCACAAGTACTGCTGTCTATGGGTATTGGAGACTGACTAAGCATGGCCATTTTTTCTTCTTCTGTACTACACGTAAAAATCGATCGTCAAATCACTGTGCGAAGTGAAATAATTTTAGGATGGAAAGCTTCGAAAAGACGCCATTGTGGTGGGAAAAGATCGGCGGGGGCCCAAAATAGAAAAATGAAAGCGCCGCAAACAAGCCCTAAATCCTCTTGACACCATAAAAATATCAAGAAATATTAAAGAAAAATACTGCAGAAGTGTGTGTGTGAAGTGTGATAACTCGATCTTCGGTATGAGTGGAAAAAACTCAGTTTGAAAAAAACAGTAAGAACAAAGAAGACGCAGCTCCAAGCCGATCGGGTTAAAATTTGTGTTTCGCACCCATCAGAAAACTGCCCATAATGAAATTGAAATCGTATTTGACCTCTTGTTAGTTTTTGAGATAAGTAGAATATATCTCCTGGTAGCTACTTATAGCAATTTGATGCGTGTTTTATCCACATGAATCACATAATTTAATATTTTGACCGATGAACATGCTTCGGGCTGTTTAGACCAACGTATATTTCTCATGCTTTCTCTTCAGGGCTTGAGAGTTTCACCTTTAAATGTATATCAAATGAAAGCTGAAATATCAAAGATTAAAGTTATGTGCCATGTTTACATGTTTTTCTGCTGTTCAAAGAAGCGCGAACGTGAAAACTGCCGTCAACAAACACAAATTTGTCGGCTCGAGAGTTCCCGAGGGCCGATCCACAGTCGGCCAAGCGTTGCTTTCTTTGCGGCCCGCGCCGTGTCAAGACTAGTCGCGTGAGCGCGCCTCACAGCATTCGCTCTGTGGCTCTCGAGCAAAGAGTACTTTCGCTACCGTTGCACGTCGTTTGCCGTTACTCTAGACTTAATCTTTCATCATGTCTGACGCTGCTGCACCAGTCACACCAGCCAAGGCCCCGGCCAAGAAGGCGGCCAAGCCCAGGAAGCCGGCCAAGCCCGCAGACCACCCCAAGTACAACGTCATGATCGCCGCCGCCATCACCTCCCTGAAGGAGCGCGGTGGTTCTTCCCGTCAGGCCGTGCTTAAGTATATCCTGGCCAACTACAAAGTGGGCAACGAGGTGGCCAAGATCAACGCCCGCGTCAAGACTGCCCTCAAGGCTGGCGTCAAGGCCGGCACCCTCAAGCAGGCCAAGGGCACCGGTGCCTCCGGATCCTTCCGTCTGGGCGAGAAGAAGGTGGCCGCCGCCAAGCCTAAGAAGGCCAAGAAGCCCAAAGCTGCCGCCAAGAAGCCCAAGGCCGCCAAAAAGCCCAAGGCTGCCGGTGCCAAGAAGCCCAAATCCCCCAAGAAGAAGCCTGCCGCCAAGAAGCCCAAGTCGCCAGCCAAGAAGGCTGCCAAGCCCAAGAAGGTGGCCAAGTCGCCCGCGGCCAAGAAGGTGGCCAAGCCCAAGAAGGCCGCCAAGACCCCCAAGAAGGCTGCCAAGAAGCCCGCGGCCAAGAAGTGATCATCTTCGGTCTTCAGCCATCCTCCACTTTAAACTGGTCCTCTTTAGGACCTCACATCTTCCCAAGAGAGATGGACGTCTTGTTGCCAAAAGTTGTTCTAAACATTAATTCTGCGCCCGCCTTACCCCCCTCGCCCCCCCCTTTTTTTTTTGGGGGGGGGGGGGGGAGTGTCGGTGATAGCTTTGGACGGAGTCACTCCTGATCGAAAGATCCCGGCCATTCTGCCGAAAGTGCAGGTTAAACTCGTTTGCCGATTAGTCGGTATCCCCCACCCCACCCCCACTTGGAACTCTGTCTCTGTCTCTCGCTCTGTATGTCCATGAAAAAATTATTTCCGAAGTTTCGGCACATTTGTAGGAACTCTGTGCAACTGCATTAATCAACTGCTTTTTCGTGCTTATAGTTTGTAGGATAGTGCTTATCTGTGTTTCTAATGACTGGCTGTTTGGTCCAAAATCCTTGACTTTTATTATTAAGCTCTCTCTCTCTCTCTCTCTCTCTGTCTGAGTGTAGAGACCTGCCCCTCGTTCTGCCCGACTTCCATGGATACACAACAGAGCAGAAATGCACGCACATCACACCCAGAAAGTCGGTAATCCTCTCCGGGGAGGAGGCTTACCGGCAGTCACTGCCTGCTCATGGGTCGCCAGTACTTCTGCCGGTGCAGACTGCGGCTGCTGCCACCTCCAGCCCTCTGCCAGCCCTCGTCAACACCTCGACTGCAACCACCGCCACCTTCACTTCGGCGGCCGCCACCCACACCTTGGTTGCAGCAGCGACTACCCACACCATGGCAACGACCACCTCGGCAACGTCGTCCGACACCGCCACTGGTGTGGCTGACCAGACCAGTGCATCGACAGCGCCGTCCGACGCCACCACGGGTCTGGAGACCATAACCTCGACCGCGCCCTCCGACACCACCACTGGTCTGACGGGCCAGACCAGTACCTCGACCTCCACTTCCACCACTGGTCTGGCGGACCAGACCAGTACCTCGACCTCCACCATTGGTCTGGCGGACCAGACCAGTACCTCAACAGCGTCCTCCGACACCACCACTGGTCTGACGGACCAGACCAGTACCTCGACCTCGACCACTTCCACCACTGGTCTGGCGGACCAGACCAGTACCTCGACCTCCACCACTGGTCTGGCGGACCAGACCAGTACCTCGACCTCCACCATTGGTCCGGCGGACCAGACCAGTACCTCAACAGCGTCCTCCGACACCACCACTGGTCTGGCGGACCGGACCAATACCTCGACCTCCACCACTGGTCTGGAGGACCAGACCAGTACCTCGACCTCTACCACTGGTCTGGCGGACCAGACCAGTACCTCGACCTCCACCACTGGTCTGACGGACCAGACCAGTACCTCGACCTCCACCACTGGTCTGGCGGACCAGACCAGTACCTCGACCGCCACCACTGGTCTGGCGGACCAGACCAGTACCTCGACCTCCACCACTGGTCTGACGGACCAGACCAGTACCTCGACCTCCATCCCTGGTCTGGCGTTCCAGACCAGTACCTCGACCGCCACCACTGGTCTGGCGGACCAGACCAGCACCTCGACCTCCACCACTGGTCTGGCGGACCAGACCAGTGCCTCGACAGCGTCCTCCGACACCACCAGTACCACCACCCCGACCGCGCCCTCCGACACCGGACCAGACCTGGAGGACCAGACCAGTGCCTCGACCGCGCCCTCCGACACCAGACCAGACCTGGCGGACCAGACCAATGCCTCGACAGCGTCCTCCGACACCTCCACTGATCTGGCGGACCGGACTGGGGCAGCGACAGCTTGTGCCTCGACGGCAGCGGCAACCATCAACACCCCTGAGGCGCCCATTTGTGTCAGTTGTCGCATGCCAGTTGTCAGTCAGTGCAACATGTGTGGTCAACACACAACGCAACAAACGCTGGCGATTCTTGATGTGAACATCGAGAGGGCTCACGCTGCCTCGTTCGCTGCCGTCCTTAGTCGGTTGGCTTTTCTTGAGACAGAAAACAGTGCCCTTCAGGTTAGGGTCACAACTCTTGAAGGAATTTCAACTTCCTCCGCTGCCCCTCTCTCCGATTTGGCACAACATCATCAACCCCCCTCCCCTCCCCTCCAACACCCTGCTACCCCCCTCCCCGAATTCCGTCCGCTCCCTTCACCCAGTCCAACCGCCATGCACCCTTCCCCTTCACCCCTCTCTTCCGACCAGCTGGCTGGGTCTGATCCCCTCTCCAGTCTCAATGCCACTCTGTTATCAGATCAACAAGGTAGTGTGGGCACTACCCTCTCCTCCCACCCCCGTGCCGGCACCCCTCCACCCCCGCCTGCTTCTGGCCACGAGTGTGTGGCGGTTTCAACGAGTAACTCCTTTGGTCCACTTGCGACACTCGCCGCCGTTGACACAGACCAGACGACACCCACCCCTTCTCCGGATGTACAGCAGACTCGTGCTAGTCCAGACCTCAATGAAAGTGGGAAGGGCAAACCGAGCACAAAAGGACAAGATGTAACTGACCGCCGCCTGGCCCCCCGAGAACAACTCTTCCGAAGCTCCCTTGATGACCCTCGAGTGTCGATGTTACTGGTCGGTGACAGTGTGCTGAAAGACATAGACATTAGAAAGATTACACCCACGAGTGCAACGATGCACAAACTTTATGTTCCGGGCATGACTTGCGAAGACTTAGCCGCCTGGCTACGCAAACAACCCCCCAAGGTACAGATGCAAGAAGTAATCTTCCACGTGGGAGTGAACTCAGTGCACCACGGACCTGTCTCCGAGAAGTCCTGGTTTGATTTGGTGAGTTTGTTTCGGCGGGCATACCCCCGGGCCTCCCTGCGAGCGTCCAGCATCCTTCCGTCCTGCAGGGCCAGTCGCTCATTCAGGCTGAACATCTCCCAGTCAAACAACGCACTGCTGTCAGTGTGCGTTCGTACAGGTGTTCAGTACATCGACAACACCGTAACATTCCAGACACAAACCGGCGCCCCACGACAAGCACTCTATAAAGACCAGAAACATCCGAGTCACAGAGGAGTAATCAGCCTGGCCTGGAACTTCAGGTTTGCAGGAAAGACAACAGCGAGGCTCAATGAACAAGATGTGCCTCGCCACTCTCCTCGCCACCTCAATACCAAAGTCGTGTCCCATGACACCAGTCATTCCAACAAAAACACTCCGCAGGAACAACGGCAGCTCTACTCCGAAGCAGTAAAAAGTCGTGCCAAACCGATCGTTTACCAGCCTGTTCTCAGTCAAACGTCCCACTCCAAACACCATCCGACGGGAAACAATGGTTCGCCAGTCGAACAACTCCGCCGTGAAACATTACGCTGTCCGCCTCAGGCTTCCTCACCTCGTGATCAGGGAGCGTGTCACCTCCAAACATCCTCTCGTCGGGAATCCCCGTCTTCCGATAACCCTGCGGCAATATTACAAATGATTGCGCAGCTTTTGGTCCCAATTTATCAGTCTGCTTAACGTTGCTGTTTGTTGTTATTTTGGTTTGAGCATCCTTCCTTAACTGCCGTTGTTGTAACACGGCCGTGAAGACAGGTTGAGTTGCTATTGTCAGGAGTTTTGTCTCGGGAAAGTGTCGGGTACAGGATTATCCAACGAACTTCCGCTGTATCTTCTAGTGATTTTTGTGACTTTCTCTGCCGCCGTTATATATAATATCTTCTGCCTGTAGTACGATATATATATAAGAGCTGTTTTACACATTTTTTATATATATATATTATTGTTGGTTTTCCCCGCATCTTTCGTGAATTACTCAAATTTTTATTTGTTATAGCTGCTTTTGCTTGTTTGTTGAATTTTTGTTTAGCGCTGAATATTACTTGTATAAATCTGATCATTATGACTTATGCCACTAGCGACCATTGGCCTCTCAAGGATGGTCTTCGTATTGGGCACCTGAACATTAATCATCTGATAAATAAAATGTCAGATGCCTCTCATATTGTCCACAATAGTAAACCTTATGGCAGGGGTTTTCATATATTTTGTTTTTCTGAATCAAGGCTCAATAACCACATGGATGATAAAGACATAGCTATAGAAGGATTCCATGTTATTAGGAAAGATCCACAAATTCAAAGAGAAACTGGCCTCGTTGTGTATGTCCATGAAACTATGTCTGTTACACGCCTTACTGAGTTTGAAAGGTATGGGGTAGAGTGTATTTGGCTGGAAGTCAAACTGCAAAAAACTTCTCCATTCCTGGTTGGGTTCCTATATCGAAATCCTTCAGAACCTGCAAACTGGACTGATAAATTCGTGTCAATGATGGACGTAGTCTGGCTAGAATCCAAAGAAATTATTTTAATGGGTGACTTCAATATTGATCTATCAAAAACCAACAAACCGTGGACAGACGTATTCTCTCTTTTTAACCTCTCTCAGACTGTTAGCTCCCCCACCCGGGTCACACCTTCATCAAAAACGCTCATTGATCATATCTACTCAACTGACATCGCGCACATCCTTGAAACCTGTGTGCCAGTAATCGGCGTCAGCGACCACTACCCCATCTGCTGCACTTGGTCAAAAAAAGGTGTAAAGATTCCCAAGGTAGGACACTCCCACTTAACATATAGGTCTTTTGCCAGATTTGACGAAAGTGAGTTCTTAAACGATCTTAACAATGCTCCCTTTGATAAAGTATACAATCATACTGACCCAGACGAGGCGTTAGCGACTTGGTATTCAGTGTTTCTTAAAGTCCTTGACAAACATGCTCCTCAGAAAAAGAGGAGAATCAAATATTCCTTCAAACCTGGATGGCTGACATTGGAAGTACTGGATGCAATGCGTTACAGAGATTATCTTCTTAAACTGAAACTATTTGATGAATACAAAAAACAAAGAAATAAAGTCATCTACATGATCCGAAACACAAAAAAACACTTTTTTGCTGACATTTTGACAAACAGCAAGAATTCAAAAGACACGTGGCGAGCTATTAATCTACTCACTAATAAACACGCACCAGCGAATACTAGCACTACTAGTGGAATTTCCCCAAATGACTTAAACAACCATTTTTGCAGTGTTGCCAGTAAAGTGATTAAAACAGATAATTCCCCCATCAACCAACTAACTCTGCTGGAACAGTATTGCACAGAAAAGATTAGCCATGAGGCCAGTGCGCTCCCTTTTATGACAGTGAGGGAAGTGTATAAATCTTTATGTCATTTAAAGCAGTCAAACACAAAAGGTACTGATGGTTTAGACGGGAAAATACTGCGCCTTTCGGCACCTTTTATTGCTGAAACTCTAACCTATATATATAACCTTTGTATTGACAAGAACACTTTCCCCCAGGTATTTAAGGAAGCAAAAGTTATCCCCCTCTTCAAATCTGGTGACAAATCGGATCCTTCAAACTTTAGACCCATTTCTATACTACCTATTTTGTCAAAACCGTTAGAAAAACATATCAATGAACACGTTATGAAGCATTTTCTTGTTAATGACTTGTTTTATCAAAAGCAATCAGGATTCAGACCAAACCACTCCTGCCATACAGCCTTAACAGAACTGATCGACACCTGGCTATCTGAAATCAACATAAACAAATTGTGTGGGGCCTTGTTCATTGACTTTGCTAAAGCCTTTGACGTAATCAATCATGACCTACTTTTAAGAAAACTAACCCTCTACGGCCTATCAGCGAACACCCTTAGTTTAATTTGCTCTTTCCTCAACAGCCGCCTGCAGAAGGTTTCACTGAAAGACAATCAGTCGGATTTTAAGACAGTTTTATATGGAGTTCCCCAAGGATCTGTCCTAGGACCTCTCCTGTTCTCCATCTATATAAACGACCTACCTTTACATGTCCCTTCTGCAAAATGTGACATGTTAGCAGATGACACAACAATTCACACCTCTGGACAGGATGTACCTGCAATAACAACTGTTCTCCAGTCATGTCTCTCTGATGTTGTTGAATGGACACATCTTAATCATATGTCTCTTAACCCGTCAAAAACGAAGTACATGATTCTAACGACGCGTCAGAAGCGACAACTACTTCACTCGCCGTGTGCGCACCTTTCTGTTGGTAACCAACAAATAACTGAGGTCAGTGATCACAAAGTGTTAGGTGTTACAATAGACAATAATCTGACCTGGGGCCCCCACATTCGTGACCTGTGCAAAACTACTGCTAAAAAAGTCTACCAATCAGCAAAAATTAAGCATTTTCTTAACTTTCATGCCAGAAAAACGTTTTTCCAAGCACACATTCAGTCAGGTATAGATTATGCTTCAACTCTTTGGGACTCAGCAAGTGACTCCTTGAAAAAACCCTTGAAGTCACTACACAGGCGAGCAATCAAAATTGTTCTTCTAAAACGAACTAGCCTTACCGATAAAGACTACAAAGCGGCTCAAATTCTCCCGCTATCTTCTAGGTTATTGAGTAACAAAGGGCGTTTTGTGCACAAAATTTTATCGGGTAGAGCACCGATGTATCTATCAACAAAATTATTTATTAATCAAAGTTCGAGGAATTCATCAAGAAAGCTAAATGTGCCAATACCAAGGATAGATTTATTCAAGTCCAGCCTGGTTTATTCTGGTCCTGTTCTCTGGAACTCTTTGCCCAGCAAATTGAGGCTTCCAGTCAGTCCTTCAGTGTTTAAAAAGAATCTTACGCTTCATATGTTGTCTCTCTTAGGTGTTACGTGAAACCATGATCATAGATAATATATATATATCTGTCCATGTGCTGCTCCAACCTGTGTTGTGCTGCTTCAGGCAGCCCATACATTTTGTGTGTCTGTGCTCTATCTACATGTAGTTTTCGATGACAAACATGTTCTTAGTCTTATGTGCGTGCACGCGTGTATATATGTTTACCCTCGATCAAGCTGATTTATATATATATTTTTTTTTAATGCTCATTATCTGCTTGTTTCTCGGTTTGCTGGTGTCCATTTTAACATGAACTGTATGAATGTACATGTACTCAAAACACTGTAGCTCACTGTATCCTTAGTTAACAGTAGTTTCCCTCATGGGCGAGGGCTGGATGTAAAAAGACCTCGAGTCTTCTCCACTACCCTCGTAAAATAAAGTTTATTCATTCATTCATTCATTCATTCTCTCTCTCTCTCTCTCTCTCTCTCTCTCTCTCTCTCTCTCTCTCTCTCTCTCTCTCTCTCTCTCTCTCTCTCTCTCTCTCTCACACACACACACACACACACACACACACACACACACACACACACACACTTTGCGCTCCTGATCACACGATCTTCTTTCCCAGGCTGAGCAGAGAGCAAGGTCTCAGGTATCGAAAGGTCAGTTTGTGATTCACATCATGTGCCTGTCTTGTGAAGTAAGGGGGGTAACTCTCCTGGCTGTTTGCTGGGCTTCATTGGTCTCGCTCGACTTTTGCATGCAAACTTAGCAATCATGGAGAAAAGAAAGCTGACGCTGTCGTTGAAAAGAAAAATCGATTTGATCCACGCCGTGGAAAAAAATCCTGAGAAGAAGAGGAAAGAAACAGCCTATGAATTTGGCATTAAGCCGAGTACTTTGTCAGGCATTCTGAGGGGCAAGGAAAAGTACAAGTTCCAGTACTACAGCGGGCAGACTGATGTTCAAAAAATGAGAGCGAGACCACCCAAACAAGAGGCCGTCGACATCGCACTCCTACACTGGTTCGCTTTTGCCAGGTCAAACAACATACCGGTGAATGGATCTGTAATGAAATCGAAAGCAGAGGAGCTCTCTCGGCATCTTGGAATCGTCGGTTGGAGGTGCAGTGAGGGCTGGCTCCACCGCTTCAAGAAAAGGCACAACATTTCATACAAGGCGATGTGTGATGAAAGACTGTCTGCCATCGAGCAATCAAGGCATACCCAGTGGTTGAAAGAGGTGCTGAAACCCACTCTTATTAGATACGACCCCAAAAATGTCTTCTGTGCAGATGAGACGGCGCTGTTTTGGAGGCTGCTTCCGGACAAGACAACGGCCTTCAAATCAGAACAGTGCTACGATGGTAAGAAATCAAAGGAGAGACTAACATTACTGGTGTGTGCCAACATGGATGGTACTGAGAAGATGCCTCTGCTCACCATCGGCAAGTTTGACAACCCACGCTGCTTCAGAGGCATACATAAACTGCCGGTCAAGTATGTTGCCAGTAGCAAAGCTTGGATGACATCTGAGCTTTTCAGTGACTGGTTGTGGTCTTTTGATGATGCTATGGACTGCCAAGATCGCAAGGTGCTGTTAGTCATCAACAGCTGCCCTGCCCACCCGAATGCTAAAACTCACCTGAAAGCGACAGAGCTTCTTTTCTTGCCACCAACTGCTGTGACAAAGCTGCAACCGTGTAGCCAGGGGATTATTCAGAATCTGAAAGTCCATTACAGAACTATGACTCTTTTGAGGCTGGTTCAGCACATTGATGCAGGTGGTGCTGCTGAAGACCTCGAAATCACGCTGCTGGATGCTGTCTCAATGCTGAAATCTGCATGGGAGAAAGTTGCCCCTACCACCATCACCAACTGCTTCACCAGAGCACATTTCAGGGACGATGATGATTCAGTAAGCGGAACGTCACCTGATCAGCATGATGATGATGTGCCTTTTGAGAGCTTGGCCCAAGGACCTCTTCTGGTTAGACTGTATAAGGATTGGAAGATATCGGCATCTGATTATTTCAACATTGACAGTGGCATCCCTTCAACAGCTCATGAGAACGTTGCACTGTTCACTGTGCCTCTTTCATCCACAGCCAGCACTTCTGCATCTGGGAGTCAGGACTCAGTGTCAGATTCAGACAATGACGACTGTGGAGAGCCAGAACAAACTGTTACAGATTGTCAAGTTCTCGACTGTGTGCACAAGATCAGCCTTTATCTGGTGCAGGCTGGTTGCAGTGACGCTGTCCTTGTGCCATTCAGTGATTTTAGACAGGCCTTAGAGAACCACATGGTTAGCACTAATAAGACCCAACCTGCAGCCACCCAGTTCTTCAGAAGAGAGCAACACCCAGAAAAGGCAGGTGTAGCCGCTGTGCAGGGGGGCCAGGGAGTGGAGACTGGACACACAGAACGGGGACAGACAGAGGAAGGCCAGAGACAAGAAGGGCTTGTAGGGGAGGTGCAGGGAACTGAAGAACAGGGAGAGAAATGGCAGAGAAGGGAAGGACAAAGAGAGTCAGAGAGACAGGCGGAGGAGTGGTGTGTAGAGCAGGTGCAGATAAAGGAGGAACGGCTAGAAAATGGCCTGAGTCAGGGGGGGCATGTGGAGGAGAAGGTGCATGCACAGGTAAAGGAAGAGCGGGCGGAGGGTGGGTGGCACCAGGACAGGTGGGTGGAGGGGGTGCCGATAAAGCAGGAACAGGGAGAGGAGGGGCTGGTGGAGCAGTGGCATGCAGTGCAGGTGCGGGTAAACGGTGAACTGGAAAAGGAGGGGCAGAGAAGGGAGGAAGAACAAAGAGAGGAGGACGGGTTAGGGTTAGAGGAGTGGCGGTTACAGGAGGTGCAGATAAAGCAAGAGCAGAAGGAGGAGGGGCAAATGGAGGTGGTAAACGAGGCGCAGAGACGGGAAGAACAAAGGGAGGAGGGGCGGATGGTCTATGAGTGGCATGTAGGCGGGGTGCATATAAGAGTGGAACAGAGAGTGGAGGAACAGAGGCGGGAGGGGCAGAGACCCGAGGGCAGATGAGACAGGAAAGACAGAGAGGGGAGGGGAGTGGCATGTAGAGGAGGTGGCAAGAGAGGTTTAAACCAATGAGGGACAGAGAGGATGGACAGCAACAGGAGGGGCAGATGCCACAGTGACACAACATACATACACATATATATATATATATCAAGGAGAGGGGGTAGAGGACAATATGCAGATTAGGGGGATGAAAAAGAGAGGAGTAGATGGAGAAGGGAATCAGAAACGGTGCAAAGAAAGGATCTATAGAGAAAGTGGGGGGGGGGGGGGGGAGATGGGGGGGAGTGCATTGAGGGGGGACAGTAACGGGGAAGGAGGGGTGGATGGAGGTGGCTGGCAGAGGTAAAACTGAAAGAGGGATCAGAGAGAGGAAGGCTAGAGAAGGGGGGTGGGGGTGGAGGGGGGGCAGTTCAAGGATGAGCAGAGAGGAGGGGCAGAGACAGGAGAAGCAGATGGATCATGGAATAAAGGAGGGGGAAGAGACCAGAATGATCACAGAAAGGAGGAAAAGAGATTTGATGGGGAATAGAATAAAGACCATAATGTGTTCATACCAGAAAACAAAGTCCTTTGTAGCTTTCAAGTGCCTTTTTTCTTCCTTTTTTGATTTTTATTATTCAAATGCATTCAACAAGCAGGATGAGCATTTCTCTGGGAATATTAACACTGTATAAGTCTATAACAGCATTTTCAGTGCATGTGTGTGTAAAATATTTGTTGCAGATTATACATTTGATGAGAAGTGCTTTAAATTCAGTAGCAAGCACAAACTGTATGAATGCTATGAAGTATAATAATTAATATAAATTAGTTGTAAACAACTTTAACAAGTGACAAATGTACATCATTCATAGTGTAACCTGAGACATGTAGTTTAGACTAAGAGCCTTTGTGCAGAAATATTTAAATTGAAAGAAATGTAGAGAACGTTAATTATGAATTAAAGTTTTAACATTGTACAAAAGAAAGAAGTAAAGGCATGAAAACAAACAGAAAAGAGAAGGAAAAATAATAATAATGGACTGATCTTGAAGAAAACAACAACAAAAGGAAGAAGAAAAAACAAACATGTAAATGATGACAACAGACACTGAGATGGAAGAAAAACACAAAGACGAACAAGAGAAATGTTTCAACAGATGTGTGATACTGTTATTGTCAACCACTGGCTTATAATATGAATGGCATTATGTAATATAATAATAATGCAAGTTATAATTGGCAGGACTGATTAATTATTGTGATGAAATAAAAACTGCAAGAAGAACCTTGGATTAGAACATGCTGCCAGTCCTGACAATACCCCTGGATACTGACAACCTGTAAGCAGCTTCATCAGTTCAGTCTACCCAAGCAGTCACAGTGAATGAACAACTTCAACACACAATCATACAATGTAAACATTTAATATTTTTCCTTTTTTTTTTCTTTTTTTTTTAAACCAAGAACTTGCTCTGTCAGCATCATTAGCAGTGCCTAGCAGTTACTGAAACCATTGACAGCTAGGGTCCTACATTGGCATGTGTACATACAACATGTATACATTCAATTACCGGCCAGCATCCTCGGCTGTCAAATACTCTCCATCTAACTACTCAATGAGTCAATCTTTGGAGGAGCAGCCATAACTTAGGCAACATCTTCACCATTGGATTTTGCCTAGCACATTGCTGTCTGCACCAGCAGCAGAAGCAATACCCTCATCCCCAAGTGCCATCATGAGCTACATTCAATTACCGGCCAGCATCCTCAGCTGTAAAATACTCTCCATCTAACTACTCAATCTTCGGAGGAGCAGCCATAACTTAGGCAGCATCTTCACCGTTGGATTTTGCTTAGCACATTGCTGTCTGCACCAGCAGCAGAAGCGATACCCTCATCTCCAAGTGCCATCATGATCATGCTGAGCTCTACACACACTGACACATGCACAGGAGGAAGCGGAAGCTGAACCAATGGTGAGTCAGCCATTATGTCTTCTTTGTGCCATACTACAGATTTTTTATTGATTTTTTTGTCAACATCAGTGACAACAAGAGCTCTAAACTGTCAAAGTTAATGCGTGTAAGCCGAGTTCAAGAAATTGGAGTGGCTATTGTTACTAGTATTTAATCCCATTTGTTTTTGTTAGGTACAGAAGTACAGTTTTTCATGAACTAATCAGCTGTATATATATATTTTTTTTCTCTCTCTCTCTCTCTCTCTCTACTGTCCTGGTCTTTGAGAATATATATATATGTTAATGCTTTGATGAGAATGTATTGTAATTTATGTAAACTAGGCACACACAAAAAGAAAATTGTTGATCTGACAAATTACAAGATGATCATTGATCATGATCAAGTCCTGCTAACAAAGGTTCAGTTGCATGCTTTGACCCAAAATGTGGGTTTACCGGGTTGTCTGTATATATATATATATCTGATTGCCATGACTATGGTCTATGCCATGACTATGACCAGTATTATTGCAGATAATACTGATTTATAAAAATAAAATAAAATTGTAATAACAACAACAATGCCCATAGTTAAAACTTCAAATAGGCTTCAGTCAGTATCACAAGCCAAGTTCAAGCTTTAGAAAAGCCTTGAGGGATGGATTCTCAATTTTCTCCAGAGCATCTCTGGCAGCTTCTCCTCCATCATTGTAATAATTCTTCAGCTCTTCTGCATAGACAATCCACACGCAGTTGGCACAGCCACTCATGCAGCAGTTCACCGGTGGCTCAGGGGGTGGCCCTTTGCCAGGCATCACCTTCATTGTCTTAAGACAGGAGGCTGATGTTGATGATGCCATCACTTCTAAAGAGGGATCAAGCTGTTCTTCACTTTCTCCATCCAAGTCCTTGTTTCCACTTTGTGCTGGGGTGTCGTCTGCTGCACTTGTGCTGAGAGTGAGAGCAGCATGCTGTGCTGACATCAGGGCCTTCACCTTTGTGCACTGTGATGGAGAGGGCTTCAAAAATAATTGTGCTTTCTTGGAGTGAGAGCCATTTGAAGAATGAGCGACAGAGTGATAAAATTGTGCAGAAAGGAATCTCACATGGATCTGTTTTGTTTTGAAAAGCACATCTGTGAAGTTCTGTGCCTTTGGAAATTTCTGGTTACACTTGCAGTTGCAGCACTGATTTCCAAATTCAGCTTGTAGCCTGGCCTGTGCAGCTTTGTTTGGTAGGTGGTGGTAACCATGATGTCCCTGCGCTTGTGCTCTTGCACTGCCTCTTGATTTTCCAGCAGAATGATATGCAGGAAGTGCTCCCGGGAAACCAGACGAGATGCAGAGGCGTTGGTTCAACAGGTTATGTAACAGAATGTTGAGTTGTGCGGTGACTCCTTGGACTGGCTTCATTTATAATAGGAACTGAAACAAAAGGAAAGCGGAATTAACCAGTTTGGCTCAATGATCCGAATCAATTTTAGATTATCAGTAAGAGACATGACAGCAGCACTGATTTTTTAAACGTTGTAACGATCTCATATGTACGTCCAGCCAAATATTACAAAAATCGCAACCTTTTTGTCATTGATAGGAGCAGACGAAGCCTATGAGCGGAAGTTTGCAAGGGAAACAACTCGACGGTGATTTCCGCCAGATTTTCGTTTTAACACGAGTCAATCAGAGACTGAGAGTGATACTGAAAAAGACAAGAATTTCACAGTCAGACGCCCCCGCAGGACGAACACAAGGATGGGTAGATTGTCCAAGCCACAGAAGAGCAACAAACACAAAAAAATTAAATTTGTTGATCCCTTCTACCATGGAGAACGCAAAGAAAGGTACACGTTTCATGCTGCCAGCGATTCGATCTACGTTTCATGCTGCCAGCGATTCGATCTAATACACTTATACAGTAATAGTAATAATACTATTAGTAATACTAATACTAGTAATAGTACAAGTTTAACACTGTAATACTAACAGACTTCTTGATTCTTCCTCCTTATGAATATGATAGTGTATGTTTCCAGGTTTACAACTTCAGGGTGAATTTTTATTCTTGTACTGAAATAGTTTTTTCTTTTCTCTCTCTTCGTTATCGTTAATAATGATAATATTCTTTGTGTGTAATTTAGTGTAATGTTGTTGTTGTTTACTTGATATGCCTTTGTATGAAAATGTGGCTGTAAATCTGATTGGTCATATTGTGTCCCAGGATGTATGCAGGACACAATCTGGTGCCAACCACCACAGAACAAGGGATGTCTCGCAGCATGAAGGATTTGATGCGCAGAGCCAGGGAAGCCAAAGAACTAAACAGAAAGAGTCGGCGACAAAAAAAGGAAATCTTAAAAAAGAGAAGTAAGTACAGGATCACACAGAGTAGACAAGCAAAACATTGTGTGATAGTGTTATAAATTATAAATATAATGTATGTTGAACTATTTAATGACTAGTACTAGGTAGGACCACTCATTTTTTTGGTTTCTTCACAGGAAAACAAAATGTGTCAGAAACTATGCCTTTTGGTGAAAACAGTCACTCTGCAAAGTTTCAAGCAGATATTTCAAATAGTTTTTGAAATATTTAATATTTAGTATGTTTGTGTAACTGTCGCTGTGTTGACTGTGTGTGGAATGCCAGGTTTACAAGGGAATAACAAGAAGAACAGATGCTGCACACTATAAACAAAGACATTTCTTCAAACAGTACAACACAATGCTCCAGAAAATGAACAACAAACATTTAGAAAATCCACCAATTTGATTTAATAACCAATCAAAATTGATCATTTTCATGACAATTTCCTCGCAAATCACAGAAATATCCATCTTTAGCACCCCATACCAAGTAAAGTAAACCTCTGATTTGTCTTAATATGCCTCTATACACAGATCTATATACATATATTATGCCTAATTTTTTTCAGAACTGCATTATTTTCATTTGTAATTATACAGGTGTCCAAACTTGACCCAAAAGCCAATTTGAATGTCACAAATTTAGGTTCACTGTGAAACACTAACCTGGCTGTGGACACATTTTCTTAGCTTTGCTTATACAAGGAGTACAGCAATGTTTCACATATCAAAATATTTGCAATGAAGAGATCTATACACCAAAAACAGTTTGGTTTAAAAAAGTTTTGTTTTTTTCATCTAATGACAATTACGATTATGTAATTTTTTTAATTGCAAATAATTATATAGGTCTGTATCTCAGGCAGTACTTGTGCTAAGGAAAGAAATGATACATCAAAATGTGTGCTACCCAGAGACCTTTACACTAGAAACAAATTTTGTCATAAATGTTGTTATGCAATTATGACTGTAACAGATTATGTAATATCCGGAAATGACAAAACATGACCTAATTCTGTATCTCAGGTACTATTTGGGCTAGAAAAATGATTTACACATCAAAATGTTTGTAACTAAGCTGTTTTGCCAACAGAAACAATCTGGTCTTTAATAAACAATGATGTTAGTTGTGATTATATAATATTGAATTATTTAAAAAAATAAAAAATGTATCTCATTCTCAGGTAATACTTGTGCTACAAGAATGATTGATAATCAGAATTAGAATGAGAATCAGTAATATAAAACAAAAAAGTTAAATAGGACTGACATACTGTTACTAAGATAATATACTAATTATAACTAATATAATACACTTATAAACTAATAAGAAATCGTAACTAAAAGATGGCGATTGGTGGTAATGGTGCCAGGAAGAGCTGGCAAAGCAGGTGGATGACCAGGGCCTCTGCCAGGCCTAATCTCCTCAGTGTGGTGCTGGTAAAAGTCATCATCTATGTACAGAAAGTAAAAAGAAAAAACAATTAAATTCTAAGCTGTGGGGACAAAAATTCAGTTCAAACAACTCTTTCACAGATTTTTATTCTACTGATTAATTAAACTAGTCCACAAAACATAAACTTTGGTAAACCTTTTGTCAATATAATTTATAAAGGTTTAGATTGGACTACTGGGCCATTCAGCAAGCATGAATCTCTCTCTCTCTTTCTCTCAGTCTCACTCACTCCTTCTCAGGTGGTTCTCTGTTTTTTGTTATTTTCCATTTTGCTATTGTAATATTGTACCATTATAAAAGTCTCAAAGTACCACTACCAGGAATAGTATTAACCTTATACTAACTGTACTGTACATGTATGGATGTAACATTACCAATGATGGATCATCTAAATTTTCTAATGGCAAAAAACAAAACCTGGAGCTAACAGTAACACTGTAGAACTACAATAACAAAAGACACAAATGTTTAACAATGTATACATGGGGAAGAATGTGCAGATACAAAAATATAATTTTAAATTTAAGACAGGCTTCTCACAGGATAACAGTTAACACAACAAGCGTATATCTGTGGGGGAGCAAAAGCTTGTTTATTTTCCTATGCTCAGGTTGCGCAGTTCTCACTTGCGGAGTTTGTGAAAGAAAAAAGGAGAGAAAAAAAAGAAGAAAAAAAAGGGGAACATGTCAGAAATCAAAATATCTCCACATAAACTTGACATCGGCACTCAGAAATAAATAGCTATATACAAGAATGTTTTCTAAACAAAAGCATCCAAAGCACTGAACTTGACTGGCCCTAAAACCGTATATATTTTTCTTTAAATGCTCACTGGCACCTTGGAAGTATCGAAACTTCAGTCAAAACAACCGGTCGCTTTGTCCAACAACAAAATCAAGTCAAGATCACTGTACGGCGTATACAACATTTTGATAAAATACTTCAGAATAATAAATAATCTATTCAGACTATTGCAATGAAAAAAACTTACCAAGATGTTCTCGCAAGGCATCGTAAATCAAAGTTGAACTTTCGATCGTCGAACTCCAAAGCGTGCGTAGTAGCGGCAGCCATGTTTGCATTAGCTCTGTCAGGTTTGGTGGGGTTCACAGTTAGTATTCCACGGGGACAGCGTACATTGCTCTTACGCGAAAAACGCTTGTGGCAGTATTATAGAGGATTGATTCAGCTTCAAAATGATCCCGAAGGCATCTGATTTTTTAAATTATTTTGTGTGTTTTTTAATATTTAAAGTTCAACTTTCTCTTTTGGTCAAGTTTTTCACAACAAAGCGTTCATATACTAGTTCGAAAATACCACCACTGGATAGCTCTGCTTCTGCGTCATATATTTGCATAAAGTATTTTTAGCTACAAGTCAGCATACGGTGTCCCCTGCGAGTTTAGCGAAGCGCTCGTTTCGGACTGTTGAGCCGGTATCGCGTTTGAGGCTCTCGGCAGCACAAACTCGGCATTACCCCAGGTGTGTTTGCAATGTTATATTTCGGTCACATCGGCAT
>OY757543.1:23455522-23515089 GCA_963584105.1 Alviniconcha strummeri | reverse complement strand
GGTTGCATTAAAAATATCCAGCATTGGTAATGCCAGTGCTACTGTGTAATAACAACCGTATTTATGATGTGCACTGATCCCAATGAAAGAATAACCAGTTAAAGGCGTGGGTAAAAGCAGTTGGGGGTATTCCTTATTGGTAAAGAGCTTATCACACACACACAAATGTTTGGGGGGGGGGGGGGGGGGGAAGAGAGACAGAGAGAAAAAAAAAGAAGCCCACCAAACAGTGTACTGAGGTAAGACTAGGAACAGCATAACAAAGAAGCATGGAAAAGTCAGATAAAACATACTTTTCGGTCAAACACTTGGAGGCATAACTATTGTCAAGACATTCTAGTCGAGTACAGAAGAATGGGTTTTCCAATAACCTTAGAAACCAATCAAAAGTGGATGTAAAAGAGGGGTGACCATGAAGAACTGGGATTAACTTCTGCTGTACCACAATCACAATTTTCAAAAACTTTCAGGTACTGGGAAAAGCTATGATTGATTTCCATGGTCTTGCAAGGTGTTGAAAGAGGTCTCTCAAAATGCATGGTCTGCTAGGCGTCTACAAACCTGGTTTGGGAACTGTACACTATCAACATCTTTTGAAACTAAAACAAAACAAAAAACTAAACAAGAAAATGAATACACACACACACACAAAATGTTATCTGGAAATGTTCTCTCCTCCTCATTGGTCTTACATGTGTGTGGGAGGGAAAACGGCAGAAAGAGACTGATTTTCATCATGAAAGCAATGCTGACAAATACTGTTTGGATTAGATGTTCAGCGTAACAGGGTAACAAGTGTATCATACACAGCATTTCTATCACATTCCAGTCATGGAGTACTGCACCCTTTCCTCAAGGGCTTGGAAGTCACTGAAATCTTTCTGTTAGCTTGATCACACTGTAATAAAACCTATATGGAAAATGTCCTACTTGCATGTGTCTGTAACTGCCTCTTAAAACAACTAGCCTTCTAAAAACATGCTTCATCCAACAGGGAGAAGAGAGAAATCCTCTAAATTACAGATTTGGCTTTAAAGTGACATGGTTTCCTACTGACTTTAGAAAACATGTTCTTTTCTCAGCGTACCCAATGATCTGGCACGCATCATGTACACTCACATTGTTCAGGGTCCAGCATCAAAGATATTGTGCTGTGGTACGACAGGCAAGGTACAACATTCAACAGTGTTTTGTCCGTCCTGCCCAATGCTTATCATTCACAAAAACACCACAGCACTTTCTACCCTCAATTTCTGGGAAGACTAGTTCCTTTAAGTCTGAATTCGTATATTAGAGATCCCCACCACCCTGCTGTTTTTGCAACAAAAACCAAGAGCTAAGTATGCGTTCAAGCAACACCAGCAATGCACAAAACCAAGGATGCTGATCCCCTCAGACAATATGCCCTTTGCATAGCAGAGGAAGGGGGGTGGGGGGGGAGGGGGGGAGCAACTTGTGTTGACTGAAATATTACATGGTACTGGGATCAGTTCCAGACCCCTCTGCCCACCCCACCCCCACCCATCCATAACAGATGTCTGTGACCCTACACAGGTGGCTAGCTTGCAGCAGCTACTGCAAAAAGACTCACATTCATTTGCAGGTGCCTGCTCCCCGACAAGCAGGCATGTCAGGTGGGATGCAATAAAACGCCAAGGGACTACTCAGATACTGTGCGCACAGTCTTTTCCTTAGCTGCTGACAGCCGAAGCTACACGATGGCTAAGCAACAACAATAAGCCAAAGGTGCTTGACCCTGGAATGACCAGTTGGTTTATCAGCAAAATGAGACAAGCGGCAGTGGACACCCAAATCCTACACTGTGACTGACAGTTAGCTAGCAACTCGATTTTAATCTTCTGCCAACTGCACACTGTCACCAAAGCCTGTCATAAACAAATGCACAGATAACCCATTACCGCAACCATGACAAAGCAGTAGCTCCTTAAAAACCTGCTACACAACAAAGTATTGCTCCCTGATCAAGCAAAAGTATGTATACAGCAAGTCTGAATTCAAACATACTGCAAACGCCTTCCGTACTGAACACTGATTTCTGAAGATGTACATCCAAGTAAAACTCGGCAAGAATAAGAGTAGAGACAGACCAACACCCTTCTGAAATTCCCGCTGTGAAAATGGTAGTAGGTACAACTTTTCAAAGACCTGCACCTCCATGCATGTTACAAGCAAATCAAATGATTAACAATATGCACTGCCCTTCCAACTGACCGCCCCCGACCTTTATCAGATGACTGTCAACTAGCCAGTGTCTACATACAAACACCTCTTTAGACAAGCCACATGTACACAAAGCACAGGCTGGGCTGGACTTTAAAAAACAAACAAAAAACAGTGGTCAAACACCTTGGGTCTGCGCAGTTTGGAGTAGGAGTCTGAATGCGTGGTATGTTTTGAGAAAAAGATGAGGCAACTGACAGAGCACAGTACAAAGAAAAGACAAAGAAGAAGAAAAAACAAGAGGAGGGATCTGTTGTAGAGCGGCAGTGTCAGTCAACTCTTAAGATTCTTCTTCAGATGGTTGTGGAGAAGGGAGAAACAGATGTCAGATGGCATGACACCCCCACCCCCCCCTCCCCAACTAAAAGGTGGTGACAAGATGGAAGGACAGGACAGTCAAAATTTGGAAGCTTAGGGAGTTATATGTGTTGCCAACTGACACAACATAAACCCATGCTGTGTTGTTTCCTCAACTCCTCTATGTGGCCAGTACCTTCTAGCTAAACACAAGGTCAATTTTACTCAGCACAAAGACTGAAGTCATCATGCTTTGTGCCTACCACTGAAAAATACTGTTAAAAAAAGTTTTGCAACAGCAATTCTTCAAATTTCATTGTTTTTAAAAAACTTTTTTCCAAACAAAAATGCTATGCATACAGATTCCAACTTATCAATGGATTTGGTTTTACTGCCCCTTTTCAAATTTCACGTTACAAAATTTCTGCAGTTCATTTGTTGTTCTGACATACTCCAAACCCAAGCAAAGTCCCTTTTTTTTCACATCCCCTTCTCACTCTTTCTTTCAATCTATTATTTCAAATACACGAACACAAAATAATTTGAAATACACTTTGAACTCCAAAACACATTCAAACAAATTGTTTCGTCTTTCTATCGGGTATATTTATTTGTGGATATGATACATGTACATATAAAATATGGCTTCACAAACCAAGCAATTCTTACTGGTGTACCAGTGGAGAAAAAATGCACAGCACAGTTGCTTCTGCAGTTTGATGGCAAACGCAAACTGGGACGGAACACAACAGCCCTCTTCTCTCAAAAGATACAAGGTGAAAACTTTGACAGGAGAGAGTCTATAAACCCCTCTCATAATCCCACTGAGGCCAGAAACAAAAACTTTAAAAAAAACTTGAAGCATCAGGTTTCGACACCCTTACTGCCACTGGTGCACTTCAGTGTAGCCCCATGACATTTTCCTATTTTAACTTGTTTTCGCTGCGTTCAATAAATAAAATAAATAGGTTCAGAAGCCAACCAACCAACCAATCAAGAGAAACTATTATCCCTTTTCAACAAGGACATTTAAAGCATCGTTGCGGTCTTAGTGACTCTCTCTCTCTCTCTCTCTCTCACACACACACAGTAATTAATGAAGAATCTGTGCTTGTCCTTCTGGACATATTTACAATTCCCTTGCAGTTAGTACAATTTACTCCTCATTTGCAGTACAATAAATTCTGTAAAACAGAAGTAGTTGGCAAGATGGGGAAGCAGAGGCTGCACAAGAAAAGGAAACTATTATGAGCGCTATTTGTTCAAATATGACCCACGCTGTCGTTTCACTTCTTTTAGTACCCGCAAGAGATGATGAGAACCATACCCAAATCACAACAGTAAATAAGACCAATTCTGAGTAAAAACTTCTTTCTGCTCCATCCAGTGTGTCTGCATGCAGCTAACTGGATGAGGCATATGTGGCTGGAAGGCCTCGTCTTTGCCCTTACAAGTGTTCAACTCAGGATTTACGTACAGAGAGTATGCAGGATGAACACAGCAAAACGTAGACTTTTTCTCTTCTTTTTTTTTACACCACGTTTCTTCTTCCAGGTCTGACATACTTCAGTCCGACATACTTCAGTCAACCTAAACTCTTTCAATGCATTGTTTTCTTCTGATGTAACAGAATGCTGTTAAATACCTTGAAATGATTTTCTTATAAAAAATATTAAAAAAGCGACCTGGTTGACTTATTACTTGTATGATTACTGTCTGTTAGATAAGACAAATTATGATAAGATAAAATGTATACAAGCCCAGATCAACTAAACCCTACTGCTCAATAATTCTAGCAGTTGCCTGTCCAGCAGCTGCATGGCAGTGCTGAGACTTTATCTAAACATGTTACAAAGTCATCAAAGTGAAAGGAAAGAGAACGAAGTAGCAGCAACTGGATTTGAATGTCCTGCCGACCACAAAGGGGCAGCTTGGGACAAACCGAAAGAAAACAAAACAAATAAACAACAACAACAAGAACAAAAAGGCAACATGCTCCTCTGTGTGACTGAACACAACCCCTGGTGATGCTCATCACCTCCAGGGCTTTGCAGCAGATCAAAGTACAGGTAACTGTCAAGCTGAATTGAACCAGTAACCCCACTCTCCTCCCTCTGTCCTCAACACACCGAGCACTCCTCTGTCCTCAACACACCGAGCACTCCTCTGTCCTCAACACACTGAGCACAGCTGTACACCTTCAGTACTTCAATAATACAAACGCTACACAACGCTAGATGCTGGTGCTTTCCGTTTCTGCTTCTTTTATCCAGCTGTCGTCACGAGTTCTCTTCTGGTCACCCCCCAGCCCTCCCCCAACTGAATCTCTATGCTAGCCACTGGGTTATTGTCAAAAGATATACAACAGGAAGTCATTCTTTCTGATTTTTCTCTAAAGTGTACATCCAAAAGCAAAGTGGTTATGGCATCTCAAACCTCATGTGCAAGCAGCTGCTTTTACAGTTTTGACTCATAACTTATGGTATTTAAAAAGATTATTTTTTTTTTTAAAGGGTGGGGGGGGGGGAGGATCACTCATATTTTTAATTATCTTTTTACCTCTTGATGTTTGTACGGATCAGAATTTGCTAAGCACTGCATTTTTTGTTGCCATCAGTTTTGGAGTCCAACAGCATTGTCACAAACACAGCATATTCAGAATGTCTCAAACAAATTACTGATTTTTTTCCCGAAGAAATACTACTACAATGGAACAGTGAACATGTTACTCAACTCAAAACCTATCCAAACAAAGTTAAATGCTTCAATAAATGACCAAACACATAACTTCAGTAACTAGGGTTTATGAAAAAATGACCCAGGATAACCTATTCAGTTACACCCCAGGTAACAGTGACAACAGTTTTGGCACAGTATCAAAGAAATTGACACTGAAAGTCTGCTCCAACACAATCCATTAAAAAAGAAGCTGCTTAAAATGGATCCTATCATTAATTGATCACACTGCACAGGAGCAGAATATTACACATTATCCTCATCTGATGAAAATCAGCAAGACCAGTATTATTTTCTGTGGCCCAGTAATTTTGAATAATAGCTTGCAAATGTTCCTGGAAAGTTTTTCCACACTCAAGACCAGACACATGCTCAAGGACACTTTCGTCTCACTGGTTTTTTAAGTTTTCTTTGTTGTTGTCGTGCTGATGCCATTGTATTAGTAGCCACAGCCAAACTGTATTTCAAAGAAAACGCGGGTCATTTGTTCCACAAGATCAGACTGAGGGGGCTGAGTGCAGGATGTAAAACTGTGCATATATACTCAAGCTCAAAACTTAAGCAACTTTCCACAACAATGCACAGAGGGGAGGGCTTCCTCGCTGGTCTACCTGCATTTAACATGCAATCAGTGAACTTCTTCCCCCAAAACTTGAACAGGTGGAGGGCTTCCTCGCTGGTCTACCTGCATTTAACATGCAATCAGTGAACTTCTTCCCCCAAAACTTGAACAGGTGGAGGGCTTCCTCGCTGGTCTACCTGCATTTAACATGCAATCAGTGAACTTCTTCCCCCAAAACTTGAACAGGTGGAGGGCTTCCTCGCTGGTCTACCTGCATTTAACATGCAATCAGTGAACTTCTTCCCCCAAAACTTGAACAGGTGGAGGGCTTCCTCGCTGGTCTACCTGCATTTAACATGCAATCAGTGAACTTCTTCCCCCAAAACTTGAACAGGTGGAGGGCTTCCTCGCTGGTCTACCTGCACTGAACATGCAATCAGTTTCACGCATACTTTACACCATGTGGAGGACACAATAAAGATACCCCATTGTGATAAAAATTACCAGTTTTGCCAGCATTATATGCCAGTGAAGTGACTTGGTTCAGGAGTCATTAAACTCTTGCCACTGGGTGACAAAGTTAAACTCAGCATGCAATTCAACACACAAGCGAATTCATTAGCACTTGTCATGCAAGTACAACAACAAAGACCTGAGTCACTGACAGTAATTCTCACCTGGCATGCATGTAAACACATGGAGTTTATGTACCTTGTATTTACACGCATGCCAGGTAAAAGTTACCATAGGCAACTCTGGTTTTTGGTTTTGTACTTGTGATGCCTTTTGAGCACTAATTAACTCCCTTGTGTATTGATTCTGCACGAGCATTCTGAGCCTTGTTCTCTTCTGTTTCAGATTTTTTTCAGCATGCATTGCTAGACAGTATCAGCTTGCAGTCAACAGGCTTTTTGCCAAGTGTACAAACAAACAGCTAGAAAATATCAAAGATATCCACAAAAGCAATCATCCGCAGTGTCAACGATCTGACAAACCACAGACTTTCTCATCATTATCAGACCTTATTGAACAAGAATAAAAATATATTAGACACCTAACTTCTTAATGTGGCTTAACTTTTTGGCTCTAATGCATTTCAACAAGGGTAATGGCAGTGGTTTCCAGTTTTAACTGTACAGCAGTTGGTTATCATCCAGCCTAATTCAGTCATTCCATATCATCATTCTCAAATGCCAAGCCCAGACTGTTTTAGTCACGCAGACCAGATGCTTTGCATACAGTCTCCTGTTTGAGTGTGAGTGCATGATCCCATCCTCCATAAATACATGCAGATAGTATTTATTTTTTGAAACTTTTCAAAACACTGCAAGGCAGCACATGGTGTGATAAGGTATGTACTGACAAGTTTCTGAATGGATGTAGGTTATCTACCCTTGTGGCAATCGTGTTGTATGATCAAATAATACAAATTGCCCTGAGCAGACAGATCTGCGAAACACCATTTTAGAAACGTTCAACCCGTTTTAATTTATACTTTGACCTGACATTGTATTTAGAATACTGGTATTTCATTGTTACCCACCCAAGATTAGTTAATAAATCAGTCATGAACAAGTAACTTAAAATTCTCGTCACATAAGAAAACATGGTCAGAAAGGTCATGGATGTGTTTTGAGGAAAAAAATGTTTTCAGTACTGACAATTCAGATGGATAATTAAAGTTTGGAATGATGAAAAAAAAGACACAAAATGGTTTTAAAGCATTTATTTGCAACTGCCTACATCCTGTACTGTTTTTCTGTAATCCAAAAGACTTCCTTTCACACACAAAGTTATTTTGTAAACTGGGGTGAAGCAGAAGAGAGAAAAAGGACAAATACCACTCTCAAGCGCAGGGAGAGCCTGCCGCGTTCTACCATCTTTTCCTGTGGAATGATTAGCAACAGAGAGTTCTGGTTGTTGGATCCTGTCAGAAGGTGATACTGTAAGAAGACACTTGATGCTGTTGCAGCAGCAGAGACACTGTTTGGGACACACAACTTCACATTTGAACGTCATCACTAGAATAGAACACCACTTGAAGGCTGAGACTTGCACAGGTTGCCATGAGGTCTTTACTGCCTCACAATTGCAATGCTTGTGTACACAGAGTACTGAACTGCATGTGTTATGTTGAGCTTGGGCTACATCCTTGTGTTAAGTTCCTATTCGAGGCCGCTTTGGTGATGGTGCTATTACATCTTCATCCTCCTCCTCCTCCTCTTCCTCTTCTGAATCTTCATCAGGATAATCAACCAAACCTCTCAGTCCAGGCTGAAACAAACAGTCAAAGCGCTGATATATAATTTCACTGACACAAACAACATATATATAAAGTCTAATCCAATGACTCCAGATGAGAAATGCCATTGGTAGTACACAGGACATAAATTTTCCCTCCAGGAAATGATGAAGCATGCCCATCCATAATGATCTCACACACACACACACACACACACACACACACACACACACACACACACACACACACACAGAAGATAACAAATAATACACCAACACACACTGACCCCGATCCGAGGCAACAACATTGTCACTAACAGCATCTTATTGTCTCTCCAGACGGCTGTCAGAACCAAAGCCAAATGTTTGCAATGTTCAGAGTCTCCAGTCAGGATTACTTTCAGTTACAGTAATTTTCATGATGTGTCAAACTCCATGACTAAACCCCCCAAGTCAGAGCACAGCTGCTGGGGTGATGGTAACATGCACTTGTGTGCAGAGCTGCCAACCCCTCACCAGACGTAAGTGTAGCAAAATCAATTTTAAGCACAGTAATTTGATTTTCAGTGTAGTGCATATGGTCCTCCTTCACAATTTGGTTTCCCGGAAATGTGCACCAGATGGCTAGCATGACTCTCTGCAGAGAGAGCGATGCTGTGCACTACAAAGAAATTTGTGAAATGTATCTCCACTCAAATGAAGCCCAAATGTTGTGAAGACAGTGTCTCACAACCCATAAAATGGGAAATCTTCAATGCAGTTCCTACTGCTTTTTCTTTGTTGGTGTGATGCTTCCAGTTGACATGTGGTTCAACGTCATACATTCTGTCATGGGCAACAGATAAGTCCCAAGAAGCAGGCGCTGCACTTAACATGTTCAGTGCTCTGCACTGATCATACAATGCACAGAAAATTTTCAGTATCTATTCTTCCTGGAAAGTTTGATGTGTGGTTTTTTGATGAGATTTATCACACAGGAGCTTGCTTTCAGCTTTTCATTTCAACACAGCAATTTGAAATGATTGAAAACAGAAGTGGTCTCACCAGGAAGCGATGCATAAGAGCGGGAATTGAACTGAATGGTACGATTGGTCAGCTGGTTTAAAACGTGAACACCAATTGGCTCGGGCACAACCAACACCAGAGACATGAAAAAAGCACACATGCAACCAGTTTGGGGGGGGGGGGTGAGCATAGTGATATGATCATAAGTGTAGCGCAGTGCCCTCGGACATAGTAAACTACAACCAAAACATAGTGGTTGGCAGCTCTGTGTGGATAATTTTTATGCACAGGTGTGGCCCAACACCAGGTGAACCCATGGATTTCAACTGAGGGAACCAAAGGGTTTCAGCTGATGAACACTAACACCCACATCCACAAACAAATCTACTGGTAGTCATTTCAGCAACTGACAGCACTTGCTGAAAGCATAACCATGCTTGAGTCATTCACCGCAGCTCTTACCTTTTTTGTTACAGCATTTGTCTTGTCCACTGGCTTCTGAGCAGCATTGACAGGGGAGGTGTTGGGCGTGGGACAGAGTCGCCCTGGGGAGGGTGGGGAGTCAGGACTCCCCGGACTCCCAGGACTCCCGGGACTTCCTGGACTCGTTGGACTCCCAGGACTGGTGGGAGTGCTCAGCAGGTTCGACAGCGGGCTGTTGCTGCCGGATTTGAGGTTGATGTTGATGGGGGCAGCCTTATGCAGTAGCCGCTGAGAGACATCTCTCACCTCCCCTTGCTCCTTGGCTGAAAGCACAGCAACAGCACTTCACAACTCCATGCTGACACAGTCAGGTTATTGTAGTCTGAATGTTACTCTGAGGCACCAAGCCAGCAAACCACATCAGCTTCCCCTGCTCCTCAAAGCCCTCATCATAATTCTGTCTGATACTGACATATGTGATCCCCCCCCCCCCCCCCCCCAAACATTTGTGTGTGTGTGATAAGCTCTTTACCAATAAGGAATACCCCCAACTGCTTTTACCCACGCCTTTAACTGGTTATTCTTTCATTGGGATCAGTGCACATCATAAATACGGTTGTTATTACACAGTAGCACTGGCATTACCAATGCTGGATATTTTTAATGCAACCAGCAATTTAGTCAAAATGGATTTACGTGCATGCATTAACTTAACAATTATGACTTTGAAAAAAGACCAAAGTAACGGAATTTAGCATAACATGTTCGGTGAAATTCTCACTTCTTTCTTGAACATTAAGGAAATGCTTTAAAATGTCAGCATGCGAATGAAGTGTCCCAGGAGGAAAAAAACAATGTGGCAGGCTGGGTTTGCAAAAAATAATCAAGTAGTAGGTTGGATCTACAAAAGATAATCAAGCTGTGCAGTCTTCAAAGAAAGCTGAACATTCAGTGACCTTTACCCAGCAGGGAAGCCTTCAACATGAAGAATCATTCCAACATTCTGATGGCAACTCACCTTTCTTGTGTTCCCATATTTTTTGTATGTTGTCAAGATCCGCATCCAGCTTGTGTTTGAGAAGATCAGACATGGGTGGGGGGCCCTCACCATCTTCAGCATCATCGTCTTGATCAAACCACAGCTCTTCCTCCTCCTCCAGAGTCCGAACATCTCGTCGGAACCTGCTGTTCCTCATCAGTGATGCTGCATGTCTGAAAGGCAGACAACCACACAACGTAATACATGCTGCATCACTGGTGAATGACCTGGCATTCAACCCACTGAGATGAAAGGTCACATGAAGATTCCATGGGACACGAGGGTAACATGTATACTTCTTTTACAAATTAACACAATGAACACTCAAGACTGTTGAAGAGGACAAGTCTTTCTAAGTGATGCAAACAAACAAGCCTATCTGTGTGAAACGAACAAACAAGTCTGTGTGTGAAGTGCACAAACAAGTCTCTGTGTCAAGTAAATGGAGGTGACAAAAACGTAACTACATTCCCATTTGTCAGGCAGCTCCATGGTCAATGGGCTATTACTTCAGACTCTCACACCGACAATCTCACTTCAAGTCTCAGTGGGACCAGTTTGCCCCCTTTTTTCCTCTCGATTTCACCTGCTAAAAAATTGTGTACTGTCCACAACTGAACTATGCCAGCCACTCCTGTGAAAGAGCTGGTTACAGCAAGTATACTGCTAGTGTGGAATAACCCTGACAAAACAGTGTCCTGTTATCAGCCACTCCCATGCAAGAGCTGGTTATAGCAGGTGTATTGCTAGTGTGGAATAACCCTGACAAAACAGTGTCCCATTATCAGCCACTCCCATGCAAGAACTGGTTATAGCAGGTGTATTGCTAGTGTGGAATAGCCCTGACAAAACAGTGCCCCCGTTAACAGTTAAGAACACCTAACCTACTGGTAATGAATACTGTATTTTATCATTGTGACAAAAAGCAACCGCTATCCCACCCTTTCCTATGCCCAATACTTGTGTTGGCTCAACCCTCCAACCCCCACCCGGTCAAGATGAGAAAACCTACCCAATAACACAGTGATTTTGATTTTAATGAACAATCTCTGGTTGCTGTGAACAAGTTAGTGCTTAGGGTAAGCCTACAAAAGCCTTTGCTTCTCTCTCACATGACCAACCATACATACCCTTCCATGTTCATTCTGTCTTTCAGCCTGTCTTGCTGCTGGTCATAGCGCAGTTTGAGAGTCTCAAACGTCTTCACATACTTGACACCCTCCAGCTCCTTCTGGAAGTTTTCAACGACATGCGTGGACAGGGTCTTTATATCCTCCTGCAAAGCACAGACCACACATGAACAGTTGAAATACATTCTCTTTCATCAAGGCCTGATCTTTCAGTGAAGTTTTAACCTAAATAAAATAAAGTACCTTGCTACAATTTTCACTCCAAGCAATATGGGTTCTATGGCTGGAGATGAAGCTGACCACAGCACTTTGTTTTAGCACTGATGTTCTGGCTAGCGTTAAGAGGATGTCAGTTGTTTTAGCACTGATGTTCTGGCTGGTGTCAAGAGGATGTCAGTTTTGTTTTAGCACTCATGTTCTGGCTAGTGCTGAGAGGATGTCAGTTTTGTTTTAGCACTCATGTTCTGGCTAGTATTGAGAGGATGTCAGTTTTGTTTTAGCACTCATGTTCTGGCTGGTGTTAAGAGGATGTCAGGTTTGTTTTAGCACTCATGTTCTGGCTAGTGTTAAAAGGATGTCAACAATGAGACACAATCTATGCATAAACATTCAATATATGGCAATGACATGCAGTTAAAACAAAAGTTCCAGTAAAAAAAGCAGTGGAAACGCTACAAGTACTCACCACCCTGATGAACTCAAAAAGCTCAATCAGAGCTGAATTGAGGAGGTTGTATCGGTCTCCATTCTGGAGAAAGAGGTTGACAATTGGCTTGAAGAGATTGCCCTTGATGATGTAGCGGTTGTAGAACTCCTCTTTCAGACCCACAATCTTCCTCATGAAACGTAAGGCACCTGGGAACAAAAGACCACAACAAAGGCAATCAGTTCAATACCAAGCCAGAAAACTTGGTCGTCTGGTCACAGCTGCACCCACCTTCATCACCATGCAGTCTTACACAACACAGGAACTGCTGAAAGTCTCAAGAGAAGGGAAGGGAAGAAAAGGAAATAATGCCCCAAAACAACACGAAAACCAGCACCAGCCAGAACTTACAGAGTACAAGGAAGGCGTGCCGAGAGCTGAGCAGCACCAAGACTCGGCGCAGCAGATCTTTACTGATGATGTAGTTCTTGATGTGATAGGTATGGTGTTCCACGCAGAACGACAACAGCTCCAGTATCAAGCTTAGCAGCTGGGCTGTCTGGTAGTCGTCTGAAAAACAATCACCAGAAAATCACTGATTAGTAGCAGCAGTAGTAGTTGTAGTAGTAGTAGCAGTATTGTTCACAGAAGCTATACTGAAACAAACATGTGCAGTAATCAAAAATCCTGCACTGAAATTATCTAGGATATTTTTTTAATTTAATTCTGACATTACATTTTACAATGAAAAAACAAGAGGATAAACTGTTCAACTGGCTAGCACTCAAAAACGCTTGAACATCTAGCTGTTTTCATTCATTTATTATGCAACTCATGAATTATAACCAAAGAACACTGAACAAATCCATGGGCAGATGAATATTTCCACCAAAGCAATTTTGAATTCCCAACCCAAAGAAAAATATACGCACCAAAAAACAAAACCAGTACACTAAAGGTCACATTCCTGTACTGTTAAAAAAAAAAAAAAAACTCATTAAAGAAAATGTCTTCAGAATAACTTTAATTGTCAGCAAACACTCTCTCTCTCAATAAACTGGCTCCACATTGAAATAATGAAAATCCACTTACTTTCTTTCTTTGATGAGTATGCTCTTGTTATGATGTGTATGTTATAGATTACAGTATAACTCCCAAGGCTTGAACAAGAACCTGTGGGAAATGCCACTTCTGGTTCACTAGTCTGATGTTGCTATGATCTGGAATTATTGTCGGGGTCACTGAAACTGGTATGAACCAGAAGATCTAAAAAAGAGGTCCAGCAAAGTAATACATACAAACTATGGTATCTTATCTCACCTCGACTGGGCTTCTCATCGGCAGTGTTGGCAAACAGGGGCGCTGTTAAAACATGCATGCTGTGTTTGTAGAAAAAACTGAGAAACTCCGTCTTTTCTGTCTTCTGCAATCAAAGCAATTCAGTAAGGTATAATGCACATAAAACCACTATCTGCAAGATGTTAACCCACTAACACATCTACTGTGATTTTTAGATACTGGGCAGTACAATGAAGCTGGTTTGCACGAGTGAATGCCCTTTGTAATCTTTCGCGCAAGCAGTCACAGCATCACTTCTGGGCTGATTTATGAGGAGGCGTTGCTTCACACTGTGTATAACAATGGAAGCTGAACGTAGAATTGCGAAGCAGTAAAAATGCCATTATTGTTGCGTCTGCAAAAATTACAGGGGAAAGGTGATGGAGAATGGGGAAAAAGTGTCTTTACATTGTTTTTTGGCTAACCAGAAGACTGTGAGTTCATGGAAAAAAATTGTTTTTTGCCATCCTATAGCATGAGCATCAAGTTATTGCTTGTTGCCAGACACATTTTGGCTACGGACCTTCAAAAATGTCTTTAAAGTTGGCAATGTAAACTTCGTGAATTTATTGTCACCACCTTCCATTGTGAAGAAAGTATGCACTGGAAGTAAAAACAGCCAAAGGACTTAAGCAATGCCGGGCAAAAGTCAAAGGAGTTAACAACCCTGCCTGAACCGCCTAATAGATGCTGCCACATATATGACCCCATACCTTCCACTTTTTACACATATGTGGCACACCAAAAAGATACTTGTAAAACCTGGCATTGTAAACGATGACAAAAACAGAGCAAAAACTAATACACAAAGCACGTAAAACACAAACTGAGAAAGGGATGTCATACAAGGAAACAATGATTTGATGTAATTAAACAAAAATCGGAACAGCAGTATTTGTTACAGCAGTTGCTACATGTTAGACTACTTCCAAAGTACTCCAAACCACTCTAGTTTCTCAGCAGTGGACCTTTTCTGCATCCTCAGTGCCCCTCTATGGGCGTCACACACACACACACACACACACACACACACACACACACACACTAAATTTAATGTGAAAATGACAACTGTAAGAATGATTCATCTTGATGGCAGCACCCTGCCAATCTGCCATAACTTCTTTGAGGACTTACATTGGCAGTTGCTAGCATGTTTTCTGGGTCCAGCAGCAGACGCAAGATGCCCATCAGCTGCATGGCTCCCCCCAGCTCTGTAACAAGTGAAGTGAAAGCATGTCTGACAATGCCTGCACCTTCTGAAGAAGGCAGAGCAGAGTAGGATGACGAGTGAATGGAGGCAGAAGGCAAAACTGAGTCATGCTTTTCCCTTCTGTCACATTTCGTCATCCAAAAATAAACCCATTTTCAAATTTATTATTTTTCAAAAGTCAGTGAATCACCAACCTTTACAACTGAACCCAGCTCAGACTGGGTCAGTAAACAAGTATAAAAAGAAAAGAAAAAAAAGAACCAGAGATGAGATCTGCCCAAATAATTTGGAACAGGCTATTTATGGTGGGGCTTGGGGATCAGTGTCTGTTATAGTGTTAAAACATTCAATTTCAATGAGAATCAAAGCAATTAACAGTGACTACAAAATGAAAAGCTGTAATGATGAATTTTCAGGACAGATGCACATGACTGATTATTACCAAATGATCCCAATACATTTTCACACATTTACCTGTAGAAGCTATGTCTGCTTGTTGCTTTTAGCAAGTACAAAACATTTCCTCTGGAGGAGAAAACACCAGCAACATGGTGCAAGACAGAGCAAACAGGATGCTGAAGGTTGGCCTACCAAACACTGACAACTGTTTACTGAAGCACAGCTGCTGATACTGATAGGTTAGGGACCAACAGACTGTTTGCAGTCTCTGCACACACAGGCACAGATGACCGTTCTCACCCACACGACATCACATGCACAAATGGCACCACCTGAAAGCTAGCCTGCTCCTGTTTACTGTCAATGGGGTACACAGAAGCATCGAGTCGCCACCTCTAAAAACGGCTGCCCACCAGTGGCATCTAGACCCAACATTTTAAAGCACTCAGTGACAGACATGACAACAAGAGTTTATGATTAGAATATCTGCTACATTATTTAGAGGTGCAATAAAACACACAGAGATAGACAGAGGATAATCATACCTGGATCTGTGTCATTGATCATCTGTTCAATAACTAGGTTGATCAAAATGTCATCCTGTACAAAGAAACAAATACAGATATAAATCTGATGTCCAATTACCATTCCACAATAATCATATCCTAAGGACAAACATTGCCTCAAATCATCCGAACTGGCCAAAATGCATGTTCTCATCTCACTTTTTCAGGCATGATCTCTTATTCAGATCCTACATTTGAGGAGTGTGTGCCAGTCAGTTTCATGCACAAAATTTACAACAGCTTAAAGAAAGTAATCCTTCATCCTGGGAGTGGTTAAGTAAAACCCCTTTTTAGATCACTTCACCACAAACAAACCACACAAAAAAGATGAGAGAAGACACTGAGCAAAACAGCTTTAAAAACTTATCCTCAATTATAGGTTCATTTACATGGAAAGCTGAAAAGAAGGGTATCAGAGAGAGTGGCCAAAAAAACAGGGTAGCAGAGTATGTCGCACTACTTCAACATCAAAGTGAACCCGTCACTGTGTGCTATGAAACTGTCATGAGCATAAACATATTATTTATAATTTGTTGCTGCAATTATACTAGTTACATCATCTAGTGTTGTTGTTTTTAAGAAGCATCATGAGTATAACATCAACCCCCCCTCCCCCCCAGCAGTAACTTGAACACATCTTTTGAGTGTTTCCTGTATGATGAACTCTCACACCATGGGCAGACTGAACTCCAAAAGATACATTTACATTTTCCTTGTGCAGTTGTGTTAGTTACATCATCTAGTGGTATGTTTTTTGAGAAGCATCATGAGTATAGCATCAAAAAACCCAAGAGCAATAACACAAACTCACATCATCCTGAGTCTGTGTTTCCTGCACGATGAACTCTCGCACCATGGACGGACTGAACTCCACAATATACGAAAATATGTCGATTGCTGCAGACTTCATTCTTTCATCATCCAGACCCTGCAAACAATCCTATTTTCAAAGCCACTTTTTCTTTGGGAGAAACAAAAGCAAAATAAACCATTAATACACAAAATAACTTTCCAGTTACCAAATCTCCAACATTTTTTTATTAGGCCTACACAGATATCCATTTGTACTCATTCAAAATGGCAAATTCCTAAACCTACCATTTGTACTCATTCAAAATGGCAAATTCCTAAACCATCAGTTGTCAAAGTCACTGGGGCAACCATTTAATTGAAACTATTAGCTTTACACTACAGTACTTGTAGGAACTCGTAAACCCACACCAACTTCTAGTCATATATTTGATAGATTCACAATGAAAGGTATAAATAAACGACCACACTTGATTTAAAATTAAATACAACCATCTTGGCAGATTTTAAAAGTGATAGTACTGCTAATTAACTCCATTGTGTGTTGATTTTTCATTGATCTGGCCAAAATGATCAAACCATTCACAAGTGTTCAGTCATTCAAGATTCAAACAACAACGTAACTCACCAAAATGATTTCAATTGTGGACAAAATGCCAAGATTTGATAATGTCTGCAACAAAACAATAAATCAGAATAAGGGTTAAATCAATTCACAAACTGATTTTCTGCACCTGGTGGCTGTTTTTTTACAACAACAACAAAAAATGTAGTTTCAAAGTTTGAGCAACACAGTTCTGCAATGCACAGATGTATTAATGACAATTGAACCAATCAAAATTGATCAGAACTACCAGAATAATGACATTTTCCACATATGTAATCCTGCATCTGCTAACAAGTATGACAATGAAATGCTGATGCTTTTTTTTTGGGGGGGGGGGGGGGGGGGGGGGGGGCAACATAGGTGCTTTTGTTCAGTAAGATAGATGAAACCGAAAGATGTTTAAGAAATATCTGCAGACTGCAGTTCGAAACTTTTCATACTAATCAATAATCTCCTTGGATTTAGCAGGCCAATATTATTAGCCAAGCAAAACATTTTTAGCTTGTTCAGCCCTGTTCAAATCAATTCACTGTATGAGCACTTATAAGTACTCTGTCGTTACTTTATTCCCATAGTTCTTAAAAAACAACCAAAAAACCCACACTTGTTTGCGACCGTAATATTTTGCCTTGGCAAATGAGACAGACTAGTCATGGACCAAACAGTGGTTACTAAATAAATGCAAAAACAACAAAGAAAACAACTCTGGACAATTTCTATCTATATTTTCATACTGTACTAAACATATGCAAAAGCCTGGTTTTTCAATTCACACATTCAAATACATTATTACAAAACAGGCAAAATATACCACTGTAATTAGTCTAAAGAAGAGGCTTACCTTGAAGAAGTTCTCTCTGCTAGGCTGTTGCAATGTTTGCGAAAAGGTGCAGAACTCCTTCAGGAACATGACGAGATCTCTCCTATGCTCATCGCCCGTCTCATCATCGGTAAGTTGAGCGAACAGTGTATTTAAGAACTTGACATCTTCCTGCTCACAAGAACAGTAAACAATTTTACCCTTAGCCTTAAACAGCACACCACATTACATTTATTTACGTATTTAAGTTTAAATCAGGAGTACAGGTGGGGATGGTGAGATGAGATGTACAACATACAACACAGGCCATTCTTAAATAGATTGCTGTCTAGTTTTCATTGTTTCTGAAACAGTTACATGAACCTACTGAAACTGTCAACACAAGCTGACATCTTGACAGCTGTGTTATTTTTCAAATCTATCGCATGTCAGCTTTACAACAAAACATTCAGATGTCAGTTTGTGATTACAATGTAGATGACTGTTCTTTTTTTTAAATCGAGCTATATCCATCACTTATCAGCTTTACACTATCAATTACAGACAAAAGTCCATCTTGTGACCTCTGAAAACAAAGCTGATATTTTTTAACACAAATACATCATGTCCTATTCAACTTCAAACCAAAATTGGCAAATGAAAGCTGCATGGCATCAATCCATTTTAAAGCCTGCTAGTTTCTAAACTGAGGATGCAAGCTGGCCAAGACAAAACACTCAAGTTGGGATCAAAATGAAAAACTACTAACTTCAGCCATGGCTTGGTTACAGCTACCTGTATATCAATGCATCAATGGATGTCACTGTTTGGGAGGTTTCATAGTCTTCATGACCATAGCAATTCTTTGCATTTTGATTTAGCATGTTGATGACATGGTCTGTATCAGGACTAAAAAAAAAAAGTGGCTGAATCTCGACAAATTCTGACTTTGTGAAGTGTAATAATTTTGCAACAGAATGTGGTCAGGCCAGTGTTTCCCTTGTTTAACACTTGTATCAGTACATACAGCAAAGAAAAACTAAAACTGCAAACAACACCGTAGTATACAGGTTTGTAACAACAAACCAATGGAAATAATTATTTGTCACATCTGGGTACTCTACTCACAGCTGCTTTCTTTTCACCAACTGCTTTGCAAAGCTCTGAAACAAACTTCTAAGAAACTGCTATCTATGGCATATTTTCTTTCCCATGGAATCAAAGTGTTTTGCAGAAATCACAATTTCAGCTTTGTGAAAACCTGCTCTGTCACAGGAAATTAACATCCCAGAATATCAAGTTCTATTTCCAAAGTTGTTATGCAAAATATTTGAAGTGTCAGCCAGGAATATTAGTATATGAGCCATTTGTCAAGTGCCTCATCTTGAGATGAGCCCTGAGCACTTCACAGTATCAATTACATAGCACTATTCTCTGCTTGAGCAGACCCATTGTGCTCTATCTGTACATTACTCTGAAGGAGTGCAGTGCATTTTGAACATACAAAGTGGTTAGGTGCTTTCTGGTGCAACGTGAAACTGCTATCTCAGCGCACAGTCTGTGTGGACTATACTACCATGCACTAGTTTACAATGTCATTTTACCTGTAGTCCTATATTTTATAGTGCACACAGTTGTAACCTGCCACCTGCACCTTTGGCAGTGACCGGGATCTTTTACGTGCTACTGCGGCGACATGTGGTGAAACAAATACCAAAATAAAGAGTCAGTTCTCCCACCACTCCAGCCAGGACTTGAACCCACAACCATTTGTTCACGAGTCTGGTGCTCTACCACTGAGCTACCCCACCCCTACTCCCCAATATAAATCTTGGCTGAACCCCCCCCCCCCCCCCCCAACATTTTTTTTTGTAAAGTAACATTATTACCATCGAGCTGCCTGTGTTGCTGGGTCTTCCATGATGCAATCAAGGAAAATTATAAACGACTGTCCAATGCTGCATATTTTTGTGATAAAAGATGTGAAAGTGCACATCTTAAAAAAAATGTGTTACCATGTCAACAGTTTGGCAGCCATCTTGGAATGGGGAAAAAAAAAAAAAAAAAATGGAGAATGTTTCACAAATATGCTCAGCTTTGGTTGGTCTTCTTCATTAAATTTCATGACAAAATCATTTGGATCATGAACAGAGCATACATTCTCCTCACTGTAATTGTTCAGCAGCTGCTGAGGAAGTTTCTGCATGGTAAAACACTCTTCTAAAGCAGCTCCCCCCCCCCCCCCCCCCCCCCCCCCGTTCAAATAAACATGCATTCTGATGAAATTTAAAAAATAAATAAATGGAGGGCTCTTTAATCAGTTTATAGTATTACACTTGGTATGAACTTAAGAAAGGGTTGATTTTGTGTGGAAACTGGCTCAAATTTTATTTCTGTTGATAAAAAATAAGAGCAAATGCTCAGCCAAGAAAAAGTAACATTCAGAACTAAAAAATATTACTTAGTGTCTTCAATCAACACACAAGGAAGTCAATTAGTGCTTGATAGACATCACACAAGTACAACAACAAAGTCTCAAGTCGCCTACAGTGTATGTACCTTGTATTTACACGCATACCTGGTCAGTGTTACTGTAGGCCACTCAGGTCTTTGTTGTCGTACTTGCGTGACGTCTTTTAAGCAATAATTAACACCCTTGTGTGTTGATTCTGCACAAGCACTCTGGGCCTCATTCCATTTAAGGTTAGTGTCTAGGGCAACTGCTATCCAGTCTGCATGAAAAAGTGACAGCAGCCTTTTCGGTTTTGTTTTCTCCTTCTTCAAATTATCCAAAGTAGCACTCTCATCTCTTCTATCTGCATTTTCTCAAACATATGTCTTATTAAAAGGGTTTCCATTTACATAAGACCAAAATAATGTCACCTGTAAGTGACAGACACCAAGGCCCCATTTAAAACAAAATCCATAAAATGTGCACTTTGACCACAAAGCTAATATGTGTTTTTTAAATAAAAATTATATGTATACAAACCAAAAATGTTTTGGGGTTTCTTTTTCGAGCATCTGATTACGGGGTTTGCAGCAGCTTATAACATCTGAGTGAAAGATGGTCAAATCAGTATTTTTAAAAATCCAACACAGAGAGATCTACTCTCCCACCTTCCTTTCATTGATAGTTTACCAATGACACTGTCATAAACTAGTTAGAATTTACATTGCCTGTTATAAAAACTCAATAATTCAGCTGGCTTTTTTTCAACAAGCTATAAAAAAACAAAAGTAAATTTTTTTGCTGCTTGTCACCAATGACTGCACTTCTCACAACTGAAATTGCTCATTCTTTGTAACATTTCCATTATATCCCAGGGGCTTAAGCACTTTTCGTTCTTTGCAACATTTCCATCATACAACAGTTACCAGCTGTAGCTGGTTTGTCCTGATGGACAACACACAACAAGCCACACTGTCTTCCCCAAATGTTCCTACTTTTTGTCTGCAGTAAAATGAAGATACAACAATCAAGTAAAGGAAAGGTATTACTGCGCCTTGTAGACACAGACAGACAAGCACTGAAGACTGGATGCCAAAGGAGTAGATACTCTAAAACCAGCCTGTCCTAATCATGTTTTTCGTATGTAAAACATGTATTTTATATCAATTTATCTGTTCAAGTTTGTACATGGCATAAATAATAAAAGTTATTAGTGTTTTGTTGTTGTTGTGTTTGGTGCAAGTGCTGACTGCATCACCTTTGCAATGCCATAAGAATACAAATTTGGGTCAGTTCCCCTAATGTTTCTACATAATTATTCTAAGTGGCCTAAACAAGATCAGAATAAAGAAAACCAGTGTGGTTATCACAGTAATACAACAACAGTATTGTTTGGTTTAATACCTACATTGGAGTGTATCCCATCATGCATATTTTGCTTGCTGGTACATTTCAAAACTCGTTAACTTCAGAGCATTTGAATGCTCTACATGAACAAATGACAGCAACTGATGGACAAAAATAAAATTAAAAAAATCCTTGTCCTTGTGTACACACCTGAATCATGCTCACGATTTCCACCTTGTTGAAAAACACGAATGAGCTCAATGATGAAAGCATGTTCTCCTCAAACACTGAGGGTGTGGGAAGTATCACTTCTTGAATGTACTGCACTCTGTAAGTCTGGTGAATTTTGTTCTCCAGTTCAAAGTTTGTCATTGGCACCACCTCTTTGAATTTGGCTTTATTCCGCAAGTAGTCCCTATGTTTTGCAGGCTGGGGTAAAGAGGGGTCGTACTCCATGACACCCACAATGTCAAAAATCACATCGTCCGAAAACATAATTTCAAACAGTGCATTCTTGTTCAGCAGAAATACACTCTTGAAAATGTCAAACAAGTGATGCAATCCTTCCATGTTTTCGAGATCCTCACACATGTGGAACAAGTCAATGAGTTTCTTAATGTAGCCATCATTTTCAATGGCCACAGCCAGTTTTTCACGACGGATTGGTGATGGTAGAACACTGCTGAACAATTCTGAAATTTCTTCCAGTTTGCTGAGTTCACATGGGGGCAGCTCGATGGGTGGTGCAGCGTCAGGCATGTCATCAAAGCGCTCATCCTCAGACTCCTCCACAACATCCTGAGTGATGTCGACAGATGGATCCTTCCCTTGAACCTGTGAACACAAAGAGCAGGGCTTCTAGTTTTATTCAGCTGCACACTCGTCTTCTTGCAGTATTAATACACTTGCAAAATCTGCACCATAAATACTAAATAGCCATCACAATAAAACTGACAGCTTAAAAATCTAAGATTCCATCTTAAAATAATACAGTTGAAGCATCACCCCCTCCTTCACCTCCAGACTTGCACTGTAACTGTTCTTCTGCGCTATCATCATTCAATACAGGTTATTCAAAACCTGTTTTCCTCCATAATAATATATTTAAAAAATCAACACATCAGCTGCCTTCATCTCACTTCATCTTCCTCCTTCTTGAGCCCATTTCTATAATTTTGACCTTGGGAAGACAAAATTCCACTTATTATTAAAAAAACACCTTTCCATGATAAACAGTTCAGAAAATATTGTCCAGACAAACAAGGTCAATCCCCCCCCCCCCCCCCCCCAAATAAAAACAAAACACATGATTTATAATTAACGAGTAATACTATACCTGGCAGATTTTCTCCCAGATTTCATCGCAGCCAGCTTTTTCTTGAAAGCTCAGAGCCAAGTCATAGTTATCTGCCTCAGACCACACAATCAGAGTTTCCTGAAACACAAGTAACCAAGACTACCACTGTTACCTCTTTAAATCATATACATTAATTATTTGGGGACTGACTTGACAAGAACCTAGAATCATCAAAAAAGAATGTATACATACTGCTGAATTGCTGAGATCCAAAGGTTAAAAACAAAAACAAACAAAAACGCTATTTATTATGACAAAACACAGCATGCAAATTTTGGGGATAAGCTCTTTTTTCAATTTAGATCTCATTTTATAATGTTAGCAGTCCAGATTTGTTGTTGAATTAGTGAATCAATATCAAAATGGGAAGACCTTTGACAGCCATACCTGATGAAGTTCAGTGTAGCAGACGCTGTCAATCACCCCCCACCAACCCCAATAGAACAACAAAAACAGCACATGCACTTGTAAACAAACAACAAAATCAAAAACATATATGCAGTTATATGGGCAGTAGTCAGGACATACTTTCTACTCTCAGAAAAACAGTCCAGCTCGGTGTACGACCAAACTCTTCCAAGCAGCATACAAGTTCGCACCTTTACTTTGAAGTCAGTGTGTGGTAATAGCATGATAAATTTGGAAGACCTCACTGAAATAGTCTCCAAGAAATAGCCAGTGGTCAATCTGTTGCCAAGCCTAAGGTTGTATCAACTAATCCAGGCAAGCTCAATGTTAAGAAAACATGTTACTATGTGTACACTAAAGAAATTGAAACTGAATCTGTGACTGAATTTAGACTATGCTCCAATGACAAAAATTAAGAAGGCAGAGATCCTCACCTGACAAGGTAAAAACACGCAAAGCTCTATTTGTTACTCATGGCTAAAAGCAATCAAGGAGGGAACCTTCTGGGTTCTCAGTATCTTGGCAGAATGGACTTACTTTCTCAGTTTCTGCATCTTTAGTACTCATGGGGGCAGTTAGCCAGATAAGAACTGAGCCCCCCCCCCCCCTTAAAAATGCAGTTTTACACCATCACTGTGTCATCATAATAATGATGATTTGTCAAGTGCCCCCCCCCCCCCCTTTTTTTTTTTTTACCATGACATTTGACAATAAACATGAGAAAAAGAAAGAAAGTGTAAACTATGATCATATGAATCAACCAGCAGTTCAAGTTTCGTACAGTAGGAAGAAACCGTTGAAAACATGCTGAGAACTTGCCTGAATGCAGAAATATATGTTAACTGTCATGAACTGAATAAATATCAAGTGGAAGAACATTCCAGACTGTGGAGCCAGCGAAAAAAAATCTTCTATGGCAGAAGAAACTGAAACTGTTGTTAGTGTTAAAAGATGAGCATAGCTGATGAAAGGGTCAATATGTATACAGTAACTCACTAACTGGTATGAAATTCAAAGTGTGCAACACCATGGAAATGATCATCTGTAAAGTTTGAAAGACCTCAGGACTTCAAAGTCTCAGAAAAAAGGCCAGAGTTAAATTTAAAAAGGCTCTCGCTGTAGGCAGCTGAATACTCATCAAACAGAGCTCATCACATATACATGATATAGTCATGTCATCATAATGATCTTTTAATTTTACACAACTCAAAAAACAATAAGCTGTACCTGTTGTTTTTGGTATGCAGTATCAGGCTGGATTTTGGATTCCAACAGAATGGAACCTGCAGAAAGAACAAGAGTGGACTAATTTAAAACAACAAGAACAGCAAACAAGTTTAGATGGCTCATATTCAACTGCAAAAACACGTCAGCCATCTTCCATAAATAAACACCAGTCACACAAAGCATATCCCACACCATATTTTTATATATAACTATCAAACCCAACAACCATTATGATTACCATACAACATTTACACTAGAAATCCCAACACATAATCTGCCATTATCATTATGTTTTGAGCATAACTGTCCTTGCAACAAGATTTTCAGCATTCCAGGACCATCCTCAGACATCTAGCTTGATGGTATTGATAAAGGTGGTTGTCTGTACTTGGTCCCCTTTAGACTGCCACAGCTTTCCTGCAAGTGTGGCTCCACGGGGCCAATGCTCTCTATGCTTCAAGGTCATGAAGCCAGGTAAACTACTACAGTACTAGTACTAGCAGTAATAGACCCAAGCAAGCTATAATCATACAAAGTTTGAAAGACCCCTCTCAAGCAGTGTCCAGAACCACATCAATTATCTCCCTTGTAGCTAACGATCATACATTACAACTTACAAGCTTTAAGTTCAACTTAATCATTCAATAAGAACATAAAGTTTCAGTTCGAACTGCTTGACCTTGAAATATGGTCAAGGTCACAGTCACATGAGTGGGTAAAGTTCAACTGGTAGTAGGGTTGTTCTCCAATGCTATATATTATAATACAATAACTACCACTGAGGGTTGTAATGTCTGCCTTTCATTTACTTGAATTGTGTTGTATATTGACGTTAGAGATATTAAAAACATGATAACTCATGCTTAATACATATTTTAGTATTTTACACAGTTCAGAATGTATTTTTCAGATTGTGACATATGATGTATACCAAAAAAAAAAGCCTATGGGCTAGTTTCCCTGACTAGCTACCAACACGAATACATCTGGAAAGGACTACAGTCACAGCAGTGCCCACACCTTGCTGAACTTGAAATTTCCTCCCTCCTTGCCCTATCTTTCAATAGCTGAAGGTAGGCAGGTCCAGCCTCTCTGTAGTGCTAGTTAACAGTGCCATCACAAGGTAAAAATTGCTCATTTTAAACTTGTTTTATATATATATATATATCCTTTGTTCTGTACAATCTGTCAAGAAATATTACTGCAAAACAAATCATTTTACCCCCTAATCATGTGCTTATTTTGTGTGTGGATGTTTTTAAGTTTGGCAGGAGTCTTGATGAACTTCCTAATTGCTCAGATGCTGAGCATGGCTCTGATGTTAACAAAGTCAGAAGAGTGTAACTGAAAAATGGTTACATTCAGAGGAATTCTTAGTCTTAAAACAACAATAGTAACACGTAACAATAACACTGCTATTTTTAAACAGAGACATTTTCAAAGATTAACTGGGCATGAAACTGAACAGTTCTTTGGGGTGGGGGGGTCTGCATCAAAAAACAAACTAAAAAACATAATTTTGCCTGAAATGTACACGGGGAGAGCCTGAATGCATTGTCACCAATGATAGTCAATTTGATAGAGAGTGCACCGTCTGACCAGAAAACCATCACTTGTACAAACTATCACTGCAAGTACCCATGCAGAAGAAACTGTACACTGTTGAACACAGACAAGTTTCTAATTTTAGCGACAGATAATTCACTGTGTGACAGCCTTGCCTGTATTTTGGTGCAGTTTACATATGTATGAATGAATTTTAAGTGAATTTACTGTCTGACAATCAGAGTTTGAACAAAATTACACAATTATCTTCCCTTCAGTGTCTCTGTACTACAAATGCTTGTACATGTAATATACCTTTTTTCCTGTAAATCATAACCAATTAGAATGTTATATGTAGTTCACGTTCTACCAGCTGTAAAAAAAAAATCAAGACCAGTAAAGAATGGAAACATCACAGGGGTCACGCTGCCTTTTAGAGATTTGCGTCAACCGACGTAAACATTACATATTTTGTGTCAATGGCATGAAAAATGCGTGCAGTATAACCTAGAATTAACGCACATTACAAAGCCAAAATGATGAAGTAACAGTCTATCACGTGAGCAGACGAAAATAGTCAAAAGGTCTATCCATGCACAAAAAAAATGTGGTAATGTTCAGTTAATTTGCCCTTCACAGAAAAAGTTTGAATGGATCGGAACATCGTACACAGTATCATTTTTAAAGGAAGAACTGCAGCAGACGATGTTGGCAAACCCAGTTCTCGTCTCCTGTAGGATTTAGTAACGAGATAAAGTTGAAGTTGAGGCTGCCGCCATTTTCTCTCATTCATATTTGGTATCGACGCATATTTTGTTTTTGTAGTATTCTACCTTTGAGTAAATTCTGATAATATTACACGCAGACAAAGTAGGCATACTGCTTGGTTCCAAATTCCATATCTGGGATTGTGTCCTCCGTCAATTGACCAGAACATATCACTGATCAGTTCGGCAAAATGTCTAGCCAGTCTGATACAGGAACCAGTTCGGCAAAATGTCTAGCCAGTCTGATACAGGAACCAATCTTCTTCCAGATCTATATGGGTTTACTAGAATTTGGTTTCAAATAAATTGTTTTCTTTTTTGGAAAAGGATGCAATTTTTTTATTCACAGACAGGGCGCTACGGAAATCCAGAAATTACGGCAGCATACAGGGAGTTACGCATTTACTTCGCTGTCCAGATCGCACCCTTCACTGACTGGACTTGAACGGCTGAAATGACACTGAGTTTGCAAGTAGATCTAGCGTTAAGTGACACAGCATCCACCAGTGAGGCATAACTTGTTTAATCGGTGTTGTCATTTTGCGTATGGTGACGCAATGATGTTCCTAAAATGCCTACGGCACCCGAAAAATGCAATATTTACGCAAAATTTTGCAATGAGCCTGATCCCTGCATCAGAAGAAGAGCATAGCTGGCAGGTTGGTTTGCAAATTTTCAGGAGTCAAGTAGATAGGAGCAGCTGAGCTGAGGCAGTTATACTAAGAATGTTTTTAATCCACAATCATAATTTTTATTACAACAAATGTAACTACAAGTATACGGCACGTTAATGAAGCATGTCAACAGTATAATGAACTTCATTCAGCAAAATATTTCCAGCGTACATTATGACAGTATAGCTTGAACTGACATAGTCATAGATGATAAAAATTAATTCTGTTAAACATTTGCAAGTTGTGTTTTGTTGTTGTTTTGTTTTGCCTTTTCATAACCACATGTAGCGCTTTATTTTTAGTTAGCTAAGCCCCGCCCACTCCAGTGCGCATGAGTCCCGATCCCTTCAGTTCCTGCGTGTTTAAGCAATTAACCACTCTGGCTTGTTCTGTGTCAGCAAGCACACTGATATAGTAATACTAGTAATACTAATAGCAGTCATTGCTATAGCATCGTATTTCACCAGCAAGTGATCCCATCCGGAAAATTCTGGTTGCCTTAAAACCTGGATACACCTAAGGCTACGGCAAGAACTGACGGTATGAGATATAGATCCAAACACAAAAAGTTAAAAAGGTGTTTATTACTATTAGCACAAAGCACAACATACAAATTTTCGGGAAAATCCCCTTTATCAAGCTACAGAATGACACTTAAACAGCAGCTAAACAGCAAGGAATGAGTAATACAAATGGGGATATATATATTATGTATATATACATGTCTGTTCATTTTTTCCACAGCAGCCTGGGGATCTTTAACGCAGCCTGCACACAACATACTTTTATCCCGATGTAACAGATTTAAAATATACACAGCTATTGGTCATGACAGCTATCGCTGTATCGGTCTCTCTCTTGCAGTAACACCAGAGAGATAACTTTCGTCAAGGAAGTTTGGTTGATCAGGTCAACCCTGTTCAGGGCCAATCACAATCCTCCTCTTCAATAAATGCTTTGTCATTGTCACATCTCGCCATAGTAATATTCCAGAATGCATTGTTCACATATTCCAGCAGTGAATCAACATATTCCCACAGTAAATCCAGTGACTCCAGTATACGCAGCAATGTAGCCATGGTTTCCCACCTCCCGACACCGGTTTTCAATGATCCTGTTATATACGCTACACTTAGGACCTTATATGACAGTACAGGTGTGCAGGTGAATACGAAACTTTCATGAATTTATAGTTCTATATTAAGTGTAAAGGATGCAAAGAAAGATAATCTTACATAAGTCAGTCTGAACAATTTTGTTGTGGACTTGTTTTTAAGTAGTTTTGTTTTGCTCAGAGTAACTGACCAAAAACTGTTACTGAACGGCTCTCTGTTAATCGAACACACCATATCAACTTCTTCTTGTTGGCAGAACACATTTTACAGCTGAGTTTGATTGGATGAAAATGATATCGCTTTTTTACAGCCATAGCGCTGCACTTTTGGCAATGGTTCCAACCAATGATTTCCTTTTGTAATGTCAACCTTGTAAAGAACCTTAGAACAGGGAATTCCCAGTACAGTGGTTTGAATAAGGAATGCATGACAGCAGGCCTCACGCCCGTATCAGTTGTATGCATATGACTCGAGTTGATGTCAGAATGCAAAAAAATGATTCTCGTCTGGTGTTTATAATCATATACACTCTTATGGAGCAAAGCGTTTTTTGTAGAGCACACTGCGCATTTTGCTCTCTTTATCTGTTTCTCTCTGTCTCTCGCTGTCTCTTTCCTTGCATTTCAAGGAGTACTAGTAGTGTGTGTGTGTGTGTGTGTGTGTGTGTGTGTGTGTGAGAGAGAGAGAGAGAGAGAGAGAGAGAGAGAGAGAGAGAGAGAGAGAGAGAGAGAGAGAGAGAGGAATACTGATTAAAATACATTAGTCTAATTAGAACTAGAAATGTTATTCAACTTACTGTGCTCCTTTTCAAACAAACTGGTTTTACAGGCCTGTTAAAAGAATTGTTCTTTTATCATTTAATGGTGTCTTTCATGTCACCTTTACTAGTCTAACATTAAGCGAGGCAAGCATGCTGATCAAAAATGTCTTCACAACAGTGTTCCCAATAACACACAACTGCAAGTCTATTATGCACAGACTTGAATTTTGATACACAGATTTGAGATCCATGCATCATCTTGATGCACACCTAAACCAATCAAGATAACTGATGATCATTTAGTGCATCAATGAAACCGGCACAGCAAAGTGCAGAACACAAAACTCTGGTCGCCTAAGCATATTCCTGTCCACAATGCAGACTGGTTTGGATGTCACTTCTGGCAGTTCCTTTCAAAGCTGACTGGTCAAAAAGTCACTTTCTTTCAACGCCTCTGGCTCTGTGTCCACTTTGGCTAAAAACACTGTCACTTTACCAGACTTAGGAGTGTGGAGACACGCTCAGCTACAAAGTCTGGTAACAATATTATCACTGACAGGGAGGGAAGTAGTATTACTATTAATTTAAAGCAGCCGAAAAAGATCTTAGTACAACTGTACAACTGTAGTCACCAGCATATGTTCAAGTGGTTCAACTGTAGTCAGTAAATTGTAAGTGTGGCTGAATTTTGGCAAAGGTGATTACAGCCTCCCTCATTTTTACTACTGCTCAGACACAAAATGGATTTTACAATTCCACAATCAGAGAGTGGACTGCTCTTTGCCGTGGCAGCCAAATAATTCATTATAATTATCATTTTGGGACAATTACTTTTATACTGGCTTCCTTCACTGATGCACTGTTTTCCTTAGGAATAACCTCAAACAAAACTGAAGCTGTTCCAGTTGGTAAAGTGCAAAATAAAGAAGTAACTGTCACTATTTTGTGACCAGGAATTGACTAAATCTAAAATAAAATAAAAAAATGAGTGGGCCACCTCTGCCCGATATATAGATATAATTTTTTTTTTTTTAACTGCATTTGAAAGAATGAACACTTCTAAAATGACTCAAAATCAAACTGAAACAGTGAAAGGACTGGAGAAAAAAAGAAAAAAGAAAAAAAAAAGTATATGTGTGCTGAATAAGTGCAAGTGTGAAGATGGTAGTAACAGAGCATTCATGGTGAGGTGTAAAAAAACTACACTGAAACAAGTACAAAAATGGTTGCTACTGAATATTCATATATTGGCTACTTCAGTACTGTGACCCCCAATTTAGGCTGTTTGACCCTTAGATTTTTAGACAGGGGTTCACTGTGACTATCACTTAAAATTTTAACAGGGAAAAATGTCACAGGGAAGAGAGGGGAAAAAAGGCTCGTGTAATTGTTAGGATGAGAACAACGTGACTGTGATTCAGCACCATCCCACCAGAAACGATAATTTACACCATGTTGTTTAATGCAAGATCCATTGACAATATGAATGAACTCAATGCCCGAGTGTCTGATTTGTGAGTTTAGGCCATTAAGGGCAGGTTTACTGTTTGGTAAACAATTAGTTACAAGCTTTGTGCAAGAAAGGGGACAAAAAAAGATGACAGAAGAAATTCAAGAATGTGTTAAACTGAATGGTAAAATGATTGTACACATTGACTGTTTGCATCAAATGGAACTAACAATACTTCTACTGTTAACTGTGTAACTATAAGATGAAGGTTCAAAAGCAGCAGAACACCAATGAAACTGAAAGCTTGAGTGATCTGGACCAAGTCAGGGATCATGCTAGGTTTTCAAAACTGCATACCTATAGATCTGGACCAAACCTGGGATCACGCTAGATTTTAAAAACTGCATACCTCATATATGCAAACATGTAGAAAAATATGTACGGGTCAATCAATTCTCATCAACTAAAGACCCATTCCAGAGCATGGAGCTCAACTTTAAGCAAATGGTGACAGCAACTTTTATTTTTGCTGGTAGAGGTAGGCCCACTGCAAAGTCATACATGTTGATTCTCTGTGTGTGCGTGTGCGTGTGTGTGTGCGTGCATGCGTGTGTGTGTGTGTGTGTGTGTGTGTGTGTGTGTGTGTGTGTGTGTGTGTGTGTGTGTGTGTGTGTGTGTGTGAGAGAGACAGACAGACAGACAGACAGACAGAGAGACCCACAGAGAGAGACTGGCTATCAGTTCTAAACGTCTGTCATGACACCACAGTGATTTTTATTTTCTTTAAAACAGTGTTGAGAAACTGAAAGAGCATTGTCAGGGCTCCTATTAGTGAGTATTTTCAGGAGGTCCCTGGGACTCCCTGCTAAACCTTTTAGAGGGTCCCTGGGCAGTTTTAAAGGGTCAAGTCTAATATGAAATGGCAGCAGTGCACAAGTACTCTGCTTTGCATATATGATACCCACTGTCCTTTGTACAACTCAGTTCTGGTTTTAGTTCTCTCAGACAATGTCACTTTTAGTGGTACACTTTCAGGTATGCTGGCTCATTATACTATAGCAGTAACACTAATAGGTTTATTCAAAGGCCTAATCTCACAGTTCTCTGTGTCAGTAGTATTCTGGTGATTGGCAGTCCTGCCAACTCTATAGACATGTTTTTAGCATCCATCTGTCAGTATTGGGCAAGAAACCAAAATATGCAGCATTTTCAAACAAAGACCATTATAACATTAACAATATAAGTATTTGTTTGAACATAAAACAAGTTAAAGTAACATTCTGAATCTGTGGAACAGATCAAAACCAAAGAGAGAATGAAGGGGAAAAAAGCTCTTGTTTTCTTATCTTTGCAAATTGTAAATGGAAAGAGGAAAATACAAATAGCTATGGCTGATTCTGTAATTAATGGTGTGTATTGTCTTAACATTACTCAAAACATAACTTCCTCCCTTGATAACTATGGTGCCACTTTGAACAAATTACTGTAGAAACTCCACCGATCTTTCTTGACAGCTCAAAATTCACAACATTTTATTGACTATTGTGGATAATTGTCATGTTAGAAGCCTTCACACTGAAGCATGTACACGGAACTATATTTAATCCTCAGTTTCTTTGCATGATTGTTTTATAACTTTTCAGAGGTAGAAGACCAAAATGTCTCACAATGTAGGGCATATATTATATAAACTTATAAAGCACTGACATGCATTGTTTGTCAGTTTGATATCTTGGTGTTGGGTGTGTGTTGGTGTATTTGTGTCTGAGCACTGGTGTTGAAATAACCTGTGAAGTCCTGTGTACCAGTACCCCATGAAGTTTGGGAGAATGTGTTCTTGTTAGTAACAAAGTCAGTGTAAGGTAGCTGTTGGTTTTAAATTCCTTGACTTGAGACAGAATATGTGGTAGAATAGTTCACTATCATTTTCTGTCAATAGACGATCTTCGGAAATACAGGGGACTGCACTCGGTAAGTGCCTACAGGCATGGCCTGCATATATACAGGTCCATGCCTGCGGGTGTAACGCAGAGTAGTCACGCTTTTGTTGGGGGTACACTGAGCACGTGGGCAAGACGACGGATACCCATAAACAAAGGCAGAAAAGGCATCAAAAGGGCCGATCAAGCGCTCACTGTTCGTGGGGAACGTGCAGATCGGATAGTAGGTTCCCCCAGCTGGTAGTCTAGTATAAATTATAACAGGTCCATGCCTGAAGATCAAAAACTGTTGCAGATCGGCTCTTCTCAGCTGCCACCTCCATTCAGGGGACTTCACTCTCCCGGAGTCAGAAAACACTGTCAAATTATCTTTGCCTGTTATTTCCGGAAATCGTCTACTGGACTTTTAAAACAACAACCCATAACCTGGCACTTTCTTAGTGCATCCTGTGGGACCCTCTAGGCATAAGTTTAGTGTGTCCTTTTCAGTTCTAGTGCATAAGGGACACAGTTAATGGGAGCACAGTTAATGGGAGCCCTGACCATGAAAATGAAACCTGTAAAACAGTGTTGCTGTTACTAGTGTCAGCCTGTCATGACAGATTACTTGTAGCTCGTGGAAACTAGGGCAGAGAGGGAGGAACAGTTCAAGCACAGCATGGCTTGGGCACTGCTGTGACTTTATCTAGGTAGGACCAGCCTCTCTTTAGCGCTGGGTAACATGGTCGCGAGGCAAATATTACTCATTTTCAACTTGTCATATTTGCCTTGTTCTGTGCAGTTTGTCAATAAAAACTACTGTCACGCAAAAAACGATCTTTTTACGACCTGTTGATGCCATTATTTTGTGCGTGAATGATTTATTGTGAGTTTGGAAGAAGTTTTAATGAACACACCAAGCGGTCGGAAACCGAGCATGTTTCTGACGTCAAAAGTCAGATGAGCGAGGTCGGAAAACCGTTGCATTCGGAAAACCATTGGGAACTTTTACAAGAAAAACGTACAGACATGAAGTTATACTTTTTAGAAACAGGAATTCCCGTAGATTTATCCATGATAAAATTCGTTAAAATTCTTCATTTTCGACTTCAGCAAAAATTGAGTTGAAAAATACGTTCATTTTCACCTTAAATTTACACCAAGAAAGTTTGAATGCACCATACTGAATTTAGTATCACTGGAAAGATGAATTTTCGCTCTTTAAAACGGTGTTATCGTTTGATCCAGAAGCGAGTTCTTGTAAAAGTTCCCGTGCAACGGAAATTGGAGACCCCATAGATTTTGTTGTCTGTTTAAGTTGTGCAATTGCTAAAGTCTGCGACTACGCGAGTGGCGCAAAAGATGCGCACCCTGGAGGAACTGGAAAGAAACTGTGGTAAGTTTTTTTATTTTAGCGATAACTAAGTGAGTTTCCAACACAACCATAACTGTATTTTTGTGCTGTTTACATCTCTTTGAATGCAACTGAAGCAAATTTGTTGTGGTCTTGTCGTAGTTTGAACAACATTACAGAGTTATCTTCTCATTAGTTCCTCCGAATGCAAACCGCTATAAAAGTAGTAATTTCTTTCCCCGTAAATCCGAATTGACAAAAACGTGATTTATGGTATGTTCTCAACAGTGAATTTTTTTTAAAGGAAATTTAGCAAGTGAATGATTTTTAAAAAAAATATATAAAAAAATTGTTCTTGTCAAGGACAATAACTCTTAATCTTATTTAGCTAGCAGACGATGCAGTCACGACCCATATGTTTCTTTTACAGTAGATCTGCTCATCTAGACAAAGCAAAATAAAAGCGAGCCACCAGCCAAAATTAATGTTATATTGAGAGTTTGGAATTATATTTGCTTCTGAAGAATTTCTTTCTTGTTTTTTCCCCCTTCTTTCTCTTCCACTTTTGTGCACATGGAAGACCTGGCACACTGGCTAAAAAATTACATGATTCTTTCAATCTTTGCATATAATAATAATAATAGTAATAATAAGGGGGGGGAAGAAAAAAGAAGAGTAATAATGACAAGTCTTTTTGTTTAACATTTTGCAAGCATGATTGACAAAACAAGACTATGGTAACAAGACAGAAGTAACTAAGTCAGTAAGAAAGACTGAACAAGAAACAAAATGAAAGAAATAATCACACACACACACACTTGAAGAGCCACATCAAATGTGGGGGTCGTAGGGGGTGGGGAAAATAAAATACTCAGAGCAATGTTAAATACATTTTTGAGCATGTAATTTTTTTAATGTCATTGATGTGGGACTCCAATTTTTGTTAGTTTACTCTTCCTTAATAATCCAGGTCTTTTATCTAAACTAAAGTAGGGAAGTTTTTTGTTTTTAAGTATTGTCAAATAATGGCGAGTGTGACTCCAGTCGGGCTTTTGCTTCTGGGATTGTTTCAATAGCTGAGACTGGTAGTAGTAGTCAGATACCTGAAAATCTGTTCTTGTCTGCTTCCTTCTGTTTGTACCTTTCTGATTTATTTCTCAAGTTATTACTGCATGATTCACACAAAGTCAAGTAAGTGTTATTTACAGCTAAACTTCAGAATTTGATGATTTAATTGTTGAGTATTAAGTGTATTTAATTGGTGAGTAATAAGTGTTAGTGTGCTGTATATGTTGAAATAAATCTTTTTTACCTGTTTGTTTATATATTTCTTTGTTAATGATTTCAGAGGATGATCAGTTTCATCATCTTGAGGAGAGAATTGGTCCTAGAAAGTGAGGCAGGCCTCAACATCTACCACGAGGCCACACTTGGACTGCAGTTTTTAACTTCTTTTCCTCATTCAAACAAGTCTACATATATCTAAAATTTGCCTAAATTTCCATATGCTGTGCATTTCCCTTCTCTGATTAATGCTGAATCTGCAGATACCAGAACCATGGCTGTATCTCTTTCCATTCCAGAGTTTGATTTGCTTTAATGCTATTACCATCAAAATTTGCGGTATATTTGCACCCTTTTTTCTCATGGAAACTTGCCTCTGTAGGTAAAATTTAGCTTGCACTTCTTTAGACTTGTGAATTTGTACTGTCTAATTAATGCTGAATCAGTTGATACCAGAATTATGGTTGTACATCTTTCCATTCCCATGTTATGTTTGATCTTGTCATGGTACTGTCAAAGATTGGCAATAGGACAATGTCAAAATTAGTGATTTTTCAATTTTTGGCACTCTGCATCTCCATAATTTTAGTAAGGATGACTACAGAAAAAATTGTGTTTAGTCTATGTTGTGCAGACACTGTGTAAAACAAGCTGGGTGGATGTGTGACCAATATATATTTTATGCTAGAGCCATACAAAAATGGCATTTTGTAAAATGCACCTAAAACGCCTAAAATGATGACAATTTGAAGGGTGATATCTCAAAAAATATTATAATTAATGAAATTTGGTTTGTGTACTTGCCTTGTGACCCTCTTTAATATCACATATTAATGGACTGCATTGCTTGCTTTTCAAAATTTGGCTGGTCTTACCTACTTTAACCTTTCAAGATTTATTCCTGTTGGTGGCTTGTCTAGCCCTTTGATTTTTGCTTGTGCATTACACATCATGATCTAAAAAAAAATCTATTTTTAAATGCTTATTATGCCAAAGAACTGTGTAAAATAAATGTGTATAAATCATGTGTCAATGAGATCTCTGCCTGGTGAATCTTGGTTCATTCTTGTTTCAGTCGCAGGCTATTTTACATGTGACTGTATGACACTTGACAGGTTGATCAAAGTCACGTTTTCATCAAATTTCAAGTAGGCTATGGCACAATTTATTCATACCTTGTTATCAGCACTTTCAAACTCGTATTACTACCAAAATACTTGGGCACCCACCGTTCTGTCCCACCATAATATCATTTAAGAATACAGGCAGTTGTAGAAACTAGAATGCAGCAGCTCAATTCCAGAATTGGTGCTCATTTTCGAAATTCAAACTCAGAGCATCTCAATTCCGGAATCGAGCAAATATATTTTGCTCGGAACACATTTATAATAACATTTCGCCTACGAATGTTTACCGACAGTGACACTGTTCTGTGTTCAGTCCACAAAGCGTCCATGTTTCGTTCTATCTATATATATATCGTCCGCTGCTGTGATCAGGTCCAAATCAAAACATACACGAAATCAAACGTACACTTCCCATCCAAAGCACATAACCGTGGATCTCAAATATTCCTGCCTGCTGCTTCACTTGAACTTACCATCAGTTTCAGATCGCACCAACAGGGACATTCCTCGCAACCGATCAACGAATGCCGACGACACATGCCCGGTACCTCTATCGTCCCACTGGCGGTCTTCATTTAGCATATAAAGTTTAACCCTTCGCCGCGTATCCGCCATGTTGTTGGAAAACAAAAACAATTTCCCCAGAGTGGATTAAAAAAAAAAAGGAAAAAAAAAAGGTGAGATCACATCAAAGGAGCCGACGCTTCTGTCAGACGACTCGCATGGAGATAGCACCTCAAAACACACACACACGCGTGGGCTCCAATGTCCTTTCGCTGGTTAAAAGAAGCATAATCCCACACAGTTATTTGTTGTTGGTTATGTCGACTTGTTCAATGGTGTATGTGATCAGTTCCAGACATCTGAAAATACTACAAAGGGCTAAAATCAATCTGTCGGCCGCTGTCTCGGTAGATGGAAAATGTACAAGTGGCCGCCATCTTGAATGGTTGATAAACGAAGCACGGGGTTTACATTCAGTTGACCACGGGTTCCCGCGAAAATCCAAAACTTGATACGAAGAAACTCTCACTCTCAGCTGTGTCGACTCTGAATCACAGTGGTTTAGCTGCAAGGACTTTTTAGGACATACTTAGTGGCCAATTCAGTCCTAACAGTTTTATGGCCTCGAAAAACAATTACTTACTCAGTGACCGCACACAGGCGGCTGATCATAAACTATATATTATTTAAAGGCTTCACTGACTACCGCGCCGCGCTAGTACCAGAGCTCTAGCTTTACTATCTGAGGACACCACAGGCAGCTTGATGGCGCCGCGCTGTGAAATGATACCAGACCAGTGCCACTACGGGGCGGCATGACTCGGAATCCTGTCAACCGCCGATATGGAACATCAGTGGCATCAAAATCAGTGACACGCACAGGCCGGCCCGGGTGGCAACTGGAACCCCGACAGGCAGTCAATGGCCATGCTGGCCGTCACTGAGGTAGTCGTGCCCACGCAGCCAACTTAGGCCAGTCAGTCACATGTGTCCATGCCGCGGCCGGGACTAGCTGTGATCATTTGACCATTGGACTGATCCCGGCAGTGAAGCCCGACGGCAGTTAAGGGCTGTTTCAGTCGTAATGCCCGAGGATATAACTTTTTATAAGAAACAATTATAATATTAATAGATTATTTACGGCGCCTCATCTCGTAAGACTAAGACTCTAAGAGCCCAGGGTGCTTACAAAAATAGAAGGATACGCACAATTCAGCACACACATACTACAAATACATGCATTACTGGTGATGGCCTGAGTTGGTAAAAGGAGAAGAAAGAAAATTACAGTTTAGTATGCAGGAGCAGAGAACAAGTGGATTTTCAGTCTTGACTTAAAAGAGTGAAGTTGAATGCCTGACAAAGAGGAAAAGAGTCCCAGATCACAGGTCTACAGTATTGAAAGTTTTAAATGAAGACCTGACTCAGCCATGAGAAAGTGACTAACTTCCCACAAGGTCATGTTTGTCAGTTCAGTCACCAACAACAACAACAAAAATACTGAAATAAAATAAACAAGGGAGTTAATTAGTGCTCAAAAGACATCAGTAATGATGACACAACAAAAGACCTGAGTTGCCTGCAGTAACTCACCTCGCATGTGAGTAAATACAAGGTATTATATATAAACTCCACCAGAGGTACATCCTGGAATAAAAGATAGGCCTATTAGGCTTCAGATATATATATGATTTATACAACAAAAACCCTGTCTAAGAGTAATACGACATTCATGGTCCCAAGCAAAGCCAGCCTGACTCAGTAACTCAGTAAGAGGGAAAACAGGTTGAACACATGACAAACTGAAGTTAAACCACTCATAATTAGGTGGGCAATAGTGAAAGACTGAAGTGGGAGGGGGTGTGACTGACTACATGGTGGTGGTGTGTCAATGTGGCTATCCTGGACTCCTCGTCCTGAGTATCCTTATGATTTCTGTGGATATAAGGCAACATTAGAAAAATACAGAAGAAAAAGAAGAGGAGATGTGGTCAGGTCAAGGGGTAAGCTTGTGGTTCCTTTAGGTTTTTCAACTGAGTTGTGATCAAAAGAGATGGCTGCTCAGGTAGTAGCAGCGAGAAACATTTACTTAGCTGTACAATAATTGGTGGCTGTGAGTGTGACTTTAACTATGAGGACTGGGTTATGGAAACACCAGGAACGATTTTGCCATTCTTGCGGTGCCAGCATCTGCATCTCAGTATGCCCAGGGTACTATAGACTTCCAATCAAAGTGGTTCCCCATGTTTAGCCTAAAGTAGGTCAGAACATCAGTTTTTTCATGCTTTGAGAAAGACAAATTTGCCTTTGCAGCTGCAACTGTAAATGTGCTACAAGTTTTTCCATACCTGCAAAAGTTTGTCAGGGCAAAGTTGGTTTCATCATGTGAAGTCATGAACTACTGCAAAACTGCCTTCCATTTTGCAAAGTTCTGCAAAGGTAAATTGTCACACACTACACACACACACACACACACTCTCTCTCTCTCCCTCTCTCTCTCTGACACACACACACACTCTCCCTCCCCCATCACAGACACACACACCAGGCACAGACAGCCTGACTCCATACAAATAAAAATTTCACACAAGAATGGTTGTGGGGAATATTCAAGACTAACATTTATTCTTTTAAATTTGAATAAACAAACTGATCTGTTTCAACGTTTAGACATATTAATGTTTGTAACATGTACACAATGTAGAGCAGAGATTTAGCAAAAGACATAAATCACAAAGATATTAATGAATAACTGTCTCTTTGGTTTGACAACATACTAAAATAGCGTGCCCACAGGAAAATTGGAAGTGGTCAAGTCTTCAACAACAAAAATCACAGGCTCGCCTGGGGATGCTCTACAAGATTAACAACGGCCTTGTAGACATAAACCCAGCAAGCTTCTTCCACCACTCTGACCCTTAGACCAGAGCAGCACAAAAACTGCACCAGGAACACACCCAACACTATTTCCTCTTCCATTCCTTCTTCCCCCATACAGTGTCTAAATGGAACCTCCTCCCCACAGCTATTTCTTCAACCCCTTCACTCAAGTCCTTCCAGAGTTGACTAGGCTGCAGTCTTTACAACCTGCAACCAGTTCTCACTTCTCAATGAATATCAAGATCATATATTTTTAATATTAGATTAGCTGTCTTAGTTACTGTTTTAATAATGTGACCACATTACTGCAGGACTTGCAGTGCTCTGACAACCCAGCCCCTTCACAAGAAGAAGAAGAAAAACAAGCTGTGGTGAAAAATCAATAAACCATATACAGAATCAACACACAAGGGAGATGATCAGCACTTGAACTATGTAACACAAATACAGCAACAAAGACCTGAGTTGCCTCCAGTAACTCTCATCCAGCATGCATGTAAAATCCAAGGTACATAAACTCAGCCAGAGGTACATCCTCAAAAAAGGATGCCCCCCAGTGCACAAGTGCTCTGGGCCTCATTCTGTTTCAGAGAGAGAGAGCGGAATATGTTACATGACATTATACACAACTCACAAGTCTCACTGAATATTTTGTGTGTGGATGATATAGATCAACTAACTGAATATTTCCTCAGACAGGCAGACTGGTGCTTTAAAATTAGTATTGCCATTAGTTTTGTCCATGCATGTGTAAATTTAAAATGTGTTATAAAAAAATATATATAAAAATTCAAAGAGTAACTGACCATCTGGTATCTAAGGTAAATGGTGTACATGGCCAGCACTTTCGTACCTTCAACAGGAGGAAAAGTAGAACTTACTTGAAAAAACACTTTTATTCAGTTTAATAAGTGATTGTGGTAATGCAGAAACCAAGTGCAAAGTAAAATCATCCTGATGAATTGACTCTGTGCTGTTTGTGTACAAGTTTTTGAGTGAGTGACTGAGTGTGAGCGAGTGATTTTGTGTGTGCGCATGCGTGTGAGTGCATGTTTGTGAGTGTGCCTACATGTATGTGAGTGTGCATGTGCACGCCACACAAAGTTACTCCGAACTATTCCTTTGATGGATCATCATGTTTGATTAGTTCATGAAGATCCTTTTTCACAGACGCGCTTACATTTTCTTCATTCCAGTACTTTTCTGGAATCATTCCAGAGAACCGTTTTAAAGGTGAAAGATGCCTCCATCTTCTTTGTGTATCATGATGCAGTTTGTTTTGTTCCTCTTCATTAACTGCATGCTTAGGTGGTTCCAAAGTTACTTTGGACGCTTCATCAGTTGGTGAAGGTCTGCAGCTCTCAAAATCCATATCGCCTCTCTCAGCCTGACTGTTTCTTGGGTACTCTCTGCTGACATGCTGCACTGATCCGTCTGTCTCTTCTGAAAGTGCTATATGCACTCTGTCTGTAGGGGACAGTGAAGCTCTCCTCCGCCTTGGTGTCCACTTCCCAATCCTGTGTTGCACAGCCTGTGTTTCTTTATTTTCAGGGTTTTGTTTGGAAGAACTTTTATCTTCATCTTTAGAAGAGGCAGATCGGCAAGGAGATCTCAAGTATTTTATGTAGGAGCCACGGTGCTGCAAACCCAAAAACACAGGCTTCTGGAGTCTCAGGCATGCTGCACTTAATCCAGAGTGATTCATGTGGCTGCCTGTAGTATGGCTAATGCAGCCTCAAAAGAATATTGAAGCACAAGGTACCCCTTGTTTGCAATCTGAAAGATTAAAAAAATATAATTTAGTGAGAGCATTCTGAGATGAACTTAACAAATGCACAGTAAATCATCTCTTATTCATTTTGGGAAACATTATGTAAGTGGTGCAACAAAAACAAGAACTCTGTGGTCAGTTCTCTAGTACTGCTCTGACAAAAGACATTCTAAATGAGCATTTAATGGTTTGTAATGCTTTCCCTTTAATGGTTCAGCACTTTGCCATCCAGGCATTCATCACAACAGCATGCTTCTTCCTTTTATTTAAACTAAAGTCTTTGCCCATAAGTGATATTAGACTAAACAGCAGCATACATTTACTCCAAAATATTTTGCTCCTGAGGATTTGTTTCAGAGGAATTTGCTCTAGAGGTACAAACTTCCACAGAATAATTGCTACCCATCATTCAGCATCATCTCATCTTTTCATCTGCCATAAGACTGTGCCACTGACTTTTACCAGATATATCCTATGCCAACATCCCAACAGCTTTCAAGGTTACTGAGGAAGACTATTATTATTAATGCTATGGGTTTATGATTAGGAAACCAGTAGGAATCTAAGGTGTATTCTATAACATCTGGATGCAGAATGATCAGCCTTGAAAACTGACAAAACATCTCAAATTCAGGATCCATTTAAATACATATCCAAACAGAGGAAGCTAACAAACTGATAACAATGATTGAAGGAAGATTATACCTAAACTAAGGATATAATCACATCTACAGTATGTTCAGATATTCTCTATGAATGTATTCATGATCAAGTTACAAATTCTTGCAGGAAAAAAAAGTGTTTTTTTATACGCAGTGGCTGGAAGTCTGCAAAAAAGGGACCATGATTCAAAGACCAGAGGGCCACTGGTGGAACATGAGGAAACCAAATGCACAGACTGCTTGTTGCAAAAACAAAACTTGCCATGGGACTTTGGGAGTCATTATCAACCTCAGGCCACTTCTTGAATATGAAAATATATGATCATAAAGTCTGCATCCCAACAGACATTCAGCAGTGTTCAGAGGAGAATGACAAAATTACAATGTGATTTAAAACTGTGGTTATGGGCAGAGATTATAAAGATCTGATAAAGATGCCTGCTTAACTCAAAGTCAAAGCAGAACTACTCAACAAGGCGGTGATTTGATACAACTACAAGCCTATAAAATAATTAATACTAATAGCAATAATATTGACACTAAACAGTTGTTTGTGAAAAAAATAGAAACTGAACTGACAAGTTTAAAAAACAAAAACTCAATTGTAGCTGTAAAATACACTTAGTAACGATGTCACACTACAGTACTAAACAGCTACTGTTAGTGTTAGCCCGAATTATAGAACTTGATCATCGATATCCTGTCTGTCCGTCTATTTATGCAGGTATTGTGGAATGCAAAATAAAATCTACTCGTTAATTTGGAGAATGACTATATGCGCGTACTTAATGCATAATACAGTCAATCCCACATTTGTTGGCAAAGAAATCGAAAGCTGTACAGCATACGTAGGGAGATAACTCCAGTGACTAAACATTAGAAGTGTTGGTATGTGGCATTTGATTGGTGTAAATCACACCTTTAACCAATCAGAAATACTCGTGCAACAGAGGGTTGGGTGCAAGGTCAAAATGGCTGCTTTCATAGAGTGGTATCGACAAGTAACAAAAAGACGTTTCATTCGTTTTGGCATCCCATTTTTCGTAAGTAAAATTACTGTGCGAAAACCCGTCGAGCGAATATGTTTTTGAGCTTGTACTCATCTGAGTGAAGAGTTTGGAGATGTTGTCTACTCAAACCCCTAAAAAGTAAAATGGCTAAACATAAAGTGTTAACTACTAATACTATAAGTACAAAGCTGCAAGAGCTGATGAAATCCTAGCACGGGCCAAGCTTTCTTTCTGTCTGCTTTTGTGTTAATGTAGAAAACCCCGATCATCAAGCAGTTGACTCTGCAGTGAGACTGCATGCGAGGCAGATGAAATAGAGCTTAGACGACAATTCTGGCTGTTTAAAATCTGGTTAGCAGAAAACTTTGTAAAATCTGGTTAGCAATAGCAGTTTACTTTCAGTGAATAGCCTCAATAGTTAAACTTTTTTTTAAATTATTAATATTATAATATTAACAGGTACTGTGCATGTTTGCCAGCCTCTTTGTGTCAGTAAAAGGAATATTCCACAGTTTTGGCATGCGTGAAGGGTTTGCATTGCAAAGTTAGATCATCAAGATTCAAACACAGTCAGTGAGTCACATCTTTCATATCATCTTTGAAATTTTACCTCTTCAAGCTATCCTGTTCAGGCTATTTATTGACTCGTGTGTGTGTGTGTGTGTGTGTGTGTGTGTGTGTGTGTGTGTGTGTGTGTGTGTGTGTGTGTGTGTGTGTGCGTGCACTTGAAGAAGTTTGGTTTGACTAGGTTTTGGTTGTTTGATGTGTAATGACTAATGTGTTATGCGCTCCTGTCTGGAGAAATAGCACAAGTTTGAAAGAGTACCTTACTGGTATTATTATTAGAATGTGCACCAGATAACTATGGACTGCAACCCAAGGACAAACAATCTCTGTGACTGTGTGAGGGGTAGATTAGTAAGTTTTCTGGATTTGTCACTCGGTCTTAACTCTTACTTCTTAGTGTCACCCAACAATCTGTAAACTTGCTGATTGTTTGCAAGCAGAAACATCAAGGTCAGCACACAGATTCTTCAGGACACTATACTGTAGATAATTATAGATCTAGATAAAATGTAACACTAACAGTGGGCTGAGGTGTATATGGCCAAGATATCCAGGGCTGAGAAAGATGTCTGAACACCTAGATGTAGATATTAGAATTAATACCCCAGTAAATCACGGAACTGACTCAACAGTGAGGTTGCAGGCAAAGCAGATTAAAAGGCAATTTTCACCAATGTACTTAATAAAACTGAAAATTGGGTGGGTCTAAATTTATTGAAATTTAAGCTGGCGTTGGGTTAAAAACTGGTTGAAGAGATCACCGAGCAACATGGGGAATGTTAGACAAGATCAGCATGATGAACAAAGTCATGAATGGTGACTACTGGACTGGGAGGGAGGAAGTCTGCAGATTCCCCTTGGTTTAAATTTTGAATGGGTGGGGAGTCATGAACAGATTTGCCATTGTTAACCCTACTGCAGGTCTACTTGAGCCCCAAAATTGCAGCTCACTGACAGTGACAGTGACAGGTTGCACACAAGTTGTACCATTTTCCATTGGCAGTCTGACTTGAACTCTGTTGGATTCCACCAATGTTCCATCAGCTGCAACCTTACTTGCTTTCAGGTCTGCACTGAATGAATAGCTGTAACTTGTAAGGACAGGCCTAATCATGATCAGTATCAGTGATTTAAAAAAAAATAAAAAAAAATAACAGCTTTTAAGGTTTTCAACCACCATCTGAAATTTTTTGATAATATTATATATAATATGTAAACCAACCAATCATTTAAAAAAAAAAAAGTCTTTTAATTTGCTTTACACACTCTGACACATTCTCTCAAGTTTTGGTTGAGTGAGTTTCTTACAGACTTACTGATCCAGGTGTACATTATTATAAAAACAGAAGAGAAAAACGTACAAGGCTTGGCACAAACTTCTGCGACAGTTCGATAACAGTAAACACTGCAGTGTCCTCTTAGTCTTAACTGATAATGAATGATAATTGTGCATGTTTTTGTGACTGCTGGTTGAAAACAAAAAGGGTACAACCAATCATGATGTTAATCACATCGACAGCAACCTTTTAAGAACAATCCTGCGCTTATCTAGTTGAAATTCTTCCTCTCGCACCTGCTGCAGAATTCTGTGCAGGCCTGATGGATAATAGCACTACTTTCAGTATCCTTGAGCTTGGCAATCAGTATTTTTCTCTGGTGCTTGGTTAGGTCTCGGTCTTTCAGTTTTAGTTTGATTGGTACTCGCATATTTTTGTCAAAAGTCATTTTGTGTGTTGTCTTTCATGACATTATCCTGAGCTGTAAAATGTTAGTCCTGCATGAAAATAAACAGCAGGAAACTAGTAATGTGGCCAGAAACTGACTTAGTGAACTACCACTGACCTCGTTCGATGTCACTCACCCTGGCCTGGCAGCTGTCAAAGTTAATATATTATATATATATATGTTCTAACAACCAACTTCACACCCCAGCATCAGACTCAGAGAGACAGGCTGAGGAAGAGAGAGACAGCTTAAAGCCTTTAATTAAAATGCAGTCTGTCATACAGATCTGGACTTTTGTGCATATAAATTTTATATATAGTCAATACATGCGGTTTGAGCAATTGCATGAGAGGGGGTTATTTTGTGTCAAAAACATGTTTTTTCTGCTTTTTTTTTTTTTTTTTTGGTGACCCCTAATGTGTTACTTTTTACTTTCTCAGGTATTGATGGTTGGTGGATCCTTTGCGTTGAAACAGTTTGCTTCCCTGAGATATGACTTCCAAAAGAGCAAAAAGGTATAACTGCAGAAATCACCACAAATTATATTAGATGATCACAATTTGCATCCTCTAAATTTTAATTAAGAGCTCAAAATTTGTATGATTGTTATATATTTATATGTAATTTATGCAGGTTATGTCACACATGTTTGTGAGGGTGTTTTTTTTTTTGTTTTTTTTTTTGGGGGGGGGGGGGGAAGACTGCTGCTGTTGCATACAGATGTGTAAATTTACTACAGGAAATGATCAGTAAGTTTCAGAACTAGTCAAAATCCACAATGTCATTGACCCATCCACAGAGCCCACATGGTCGCCGATCTCAACCAATCAGAGACGCAAAATGCTATTTTTAGCTCGAATTTTTGGCTCACACGCTGGTATCACAAACAACGGCTCGGCACACACTGACTTAGTGCGGTTTTGTCATTTTTGGTTCAATCGCCCCAGAGTAAAATGGTTGTATGGGTGCCTACAGGGTAATCAACTTAGATCAATTTCCATTTCGAATCTACGGATAAAGCTCCGACACCACTGACAAAATTTGGGATTTGATCATTTGTTCTTTCTTCTTTTTCTTCTTCTGTCACTCTCCTTTCTTTCTTTCTTTCTTTCTCTGTATCACCTTGTCAGATTCATGGCGTTTCAATCCATTTTAGTTGGGACGACCCCTGCTTTCACAATAATAATAAATAGTAATAAAAGATCATTTTTAGGCCAATATATCGCTATTCTCTGATCCGATCTCACTGCGCTTTGCAACATTCTCTGACGTTTTCAACGTTAATTGAGAAAAATATCAAAGATAAGGTATTAAAAAATAATATATATATGACAACTACCAATACACAAGAAAAATAATGTACATGTACCATATGAGAAAATAATCTCATCACATTATTACCTACCTATAATTCCACAATTTCACCTCTCCCAATCAGTTACGTTATCCTGCCTGTTATTTTTTCTAGTTGATCAGACTAGATACTTTGCGCTTTTCCTGGGTTAGGGTTTTGTGTTTGGGTCAGTGAGGTTCTTGGTATACACTCGACTATTCAGTTTGTTTTTCCTCTCTTTGTGTTCCCTTTTGCTTCTTGCGTTGTTTCGTTCTTTTTTGATGTGGGGATGATGGGAGTAACCTTGAGGTGCCTCACTAGTCGAGACAACTTGATTTAAAAAAAAAAAAGTATATGGGTACTTTGCAAGCGTCTATTCAGTGTCCAGTGGCTGTTGGCATCATTGTGTAGTTTGTATTGTGTGCATGGATTATGCATTTCTAGCCTTTGTCACATTGCACGCTGTCAGAGACTGTTAGTTACCATGTATGGTTTTCAATCAGGTGGGAGTAATGGATTTTTTTCATCCCTCTTTCTCCTTGATCTTTCTTCATCATTTTTACCTTCCTTTCCATCTGGCCATTTGGTTTCAGTTGTTTGCTTGCCTGATTAGGGCAGCCATTTTTCCTTTTAACTCTCGTATTTGTGTTGATTTGTCTTTCTTTACAATTTTGCCACAAGCTTCTTCTTCTTCTTTTTTTCTTCTTTTTTTTGCCGCAGGCATTTGCATTCAGTTTCTTTCTCTGCCTGTTTAGCGCTTGTTTTGGTTTTTAGGGTGTCAGCCTACCCATCGAGTCATTTTTAGGTAGACAGCATGTAGTGTCAGATTTTCAGTGATTTTCTGTCTTGAATAATGTCCAACTCAAACTGGAAACTCTATATGGAGCTTCGTCCTTTCGCATCATCTGTAGCATCAGACTGTCATTTCCGCAGTCGAGTCTACTTCTTCACTGGGTTCAAACACTTTGATATCGTCCAAAAAACACGAAAACTATCTGTCCATGCCCCTGTTCTAGTTTAGGAAATCTTCTCACTGTCAGGCAGGAAAGAAATGTGACATCATCTGGACTGAAGTGACCGCAGTAAATCAGTCGCTTTCCTAGTGGAAGCCCTTTTATAAACATGGTGCTTCACTTCCACAAAAAAATGTAAGGCATACGGACAGGGAGAAGGGGTATGGAGGTGGGGGAAAAGGGAGAGTATATACCTATCACTACACTGTCGCCACCAAAATGACTCCTGCATTAAGATGAGAGCAGCGATGAGAGCCATTTTAATGTTTCATTAATTGTGAGGGACAAAGTCACAACAAGACTGTGTCCACAAACCACAACCTTTTGATGAAAAAGGACAGCCGAAGCGGAATCGAGCCGAGGCCCTTCTGCTTTAAACCGGCTCACAAGCCCTCTTGCCGGCTGCCGCTTGTGATACCTCCCGATAACAGCGGGAAAGGGGCGGGGCTGTGGATGGGTCCATTTAGTCAGTTATTAGTGACACTATTATTTATTAAAGCACTATAATATATAGATAAATTTGAAACTTTGCATTTTGATCACAGGATTTCAAGATCACTCACACATTACAAATGACATTAAGATAAGAAGATATAATACATAATATTCTTGCAGGGTCTTCTTAAACTTTAATTGTGTTCAAATGATTTGTGAGCTCTTTTCCAAATTTGATATTGATAAGTTCTTTATGCTTTTTTTTTTTTTTTTTAGAGATCTTTCAAAATTGATGTTGACAAGTTCTGTAAATTAAATTTTTTGTTCTATTTTATAATATTCTACCAGTTTCAGTGACTTTGAGTCAAGGACAAGGTCATATCAGTTATAAACTTATAGTGCTCATTCAAAAGACTTTCCCCAGCTTTGGCATACGCACGTGTGGATGCACACATACATATGTCACACCATTTAATTGTGTTTTAAACTCACTTCCCTCAAAATGTGTATTCTTTTTCAATGCACAACAGTTACTTGTTTCACACCAAGTTTAGGTTGCAGATGCAAATGCTCTGATGAGTAACTTCAGAGAATCAGTGATCACTCTACAGAGCAGATAAAATGGGTTGCTGGAAGGAGAGAGAGGGGGTGGGGAAGGGGGGGGGGGGGAAGGACCTGTTTCATCACTTTTTATGCACATCTTTGTGATTATGATATTATTAGATATTATATTGTATGTATACATTATAATGGTGAGTTCCCAAAAGTAATTTTGGAAACTTGTGCCTTTGGAAATAACATGGCAACAGTTTTTGTACCTCCAATATACTATATAGCAGGAATAGTACAGTGGAACCCCTCTTTTTAGACCACTTACTCTGAAACCTTTCCTTCCCATCTGTATGTAAATGAACTGCTCACCAATGACCATTCCTCTTCTAAGACCACTTTTGCATGATTTCTAAGGTGGTCTTGGATTTGGAAAGAGGGATTTTGCCATAATAGTAATACAAATGTAATGAGGTATGCATTTATATATATTTGTTTATGATTTCAGATCACACATGAAGAAGCTGAAAAGTATGGTATTAAAATTAAGGACAAAGGAATTGGAACCTATTCAATAGAAGATGCATATGAGGTGAGCTACGATAGCTATACTGTTTTGAACACTGTGGTCACATACATAGATTGACATGCTTACTTGCTTTCAGGAAGGGGGGGGGGTCTGTGAATGATGTCATTCTAGTTCATTGTGTTCAAAAGTTAAATTAGTAAATAATCATACAGCTACCTAACTTAATCTGACAGTCAACTGATATATATACATGTGTGTGTGTGTGTGTGTGTGTGTGTGTGTGTGTGTGTGTGTGTGTGTGTGTGTGTGTGTGTGTGTGTGTGTAAACAGATTTCCATTTTATATCTGTCAGACTCAGAATTGAACACTAACAATCCAATTCCTCTCTGTTTCTAGGAATATCAGAAAACAGACCTAGAACACTGGGAAAATATCAGAGGACCCCGCCCATGGGAAGATTCCAAAACTGTACAAGATCTTCAGCGGCAGAAAAAGCCAGTGCCTTCATAGACAGTTTGGTGGAAATTGTTTGGTGGAAATTGTTTAGTGTTGACTTTGGACATGCATTGTTTTCTGTGGAAAAAAACAAAAGAAAACCAGCGTTATATTTGTGTGATATTGCAAACTGAGGCTGACATCGAGTGATACTGTGTATTTCTTGCGTTTTAAACTTAAAAAATGCATACCTGTCAACCAATACAGTTTACTGGTATAAAATACTTTTTTCCCCCATCATTTTGGGGGGATATGGCCATAATGGAAGAAGGATACAGGAAAATATAATTGTTTTAAAATGAGCAAAAAGATTCAAAAACTGTCGAACGAGCAGCTGACACATGCCACATGCACACCTACTGGACTAGTGCAACAGGCTAAAAAATATTGTCAGAAGTGAGATTTGAAGTCAAACATGTGTATTTTGCACAACATTGCTTCTTCCTTCCCCTTCCTTCCCCTGCCTGAATACCGGTTGGAATTCAAAATGCCGCTGCCACCAGCGAAACAACAAAAGACCCCAACCTGCTTAAGGGAAATACAGGTTCACAAACACTGGACTAAAGTTTACTCCCAAAAAGGGTTGACAGTTATGAAAATGATACTTTGTGAGTTTTTTTGCATCAGGCTTGTCTTGTCACTGTGTGAACCTGTTTGATGTTTGGTTGTTTTTGGGTTTGTTTGTTTTTTAGTTGTGATGTTTTGTCAATCCATTAATTAATGAAATCAACACTGACCAAGAAAGGGCAAAAGCATAATAATATTAAATGTCTGCTGATCATAATAATATTAAATGTATACTGATCTGTAAAAGAAAAGTTGTTATTTAAAAAACAACAACCGGAAAATGGTAAAAGTTTTTTGTTTGTTTTTTGATCCTGTGAAACAGAATTCATGAACACCTGAAGGATTAGTCCCTCTTCTTTGGCAAGACAGTGCTGAAGATCCCAGGTGGGGTTCTCTTGACTTTGGATTCTGCAGCCCAGCTCTTCTGAGCCATGTTCAGTGAAGGCCATGGTGGTGGTGGGGGGGGGGGAGGTGTTATCCGATAAGAGACCAGTAAGAAGGAACAGGACATAATATCAGTGCTGCCTTGGGCCAGGAAACCCATTGCAGTCTGGGAAGCATGGGCTTTATTTTTTTCGACAGAACTGCTGCATGAGCTATGGCCCAACCCAACATTAGGATGGCAGTGTGTGTGTGTGTGTGTGTGTGTGTGTGTGTGTGTGTGTGTGTGTGTGTGAGGGAGCTGGCTTTATGCATGGTGATGTATAACTTGAACCCATTAGGGGATGGGGTTAAGGGGGGGGGGGGGGGGGAGAGGAGGGGTTTGCATCATGAATTTACATAACTTGTCTCAGCAGGCATTTATAATTATAGGTGTGCATAGCAAAATGAGTGCTTGTACATTGTTTTATGTTTGTGTTGATGCAAGTGAATGTTTGAGAGGCTCTTTCAGTTCTTCAGTGAACTGTCTCTGATTTTTGTTTTCTTTTTTTGTACAGTGCTGAAAATAATGTTGTTTTTCTGCAAGTTCTTGTCACATTGTGTGCAGTCTGTGTGACTTGCAGTTGCATGTAATAGTTATGTGCAAAACAACTGGACTTTTGTACATTTTTTGTTTTCATTGTGGTCAGTATTTACTGGCATGAAAGAAACTCAAAAAGAGAGCAAGAAGGCTTAATATATCATTATATGTGTGTGTGAATTTCTCTAATGCCATATATGTCTAAGCTGGAGATGACTAAGACACAGTTTGTGTGCAGGTACATGTCAGTACTGTCGTATATCTGGCCCAGAATTATGACATTTTGATGTGTCCATCTAATGATATATGGCTAATGGATATTTTATGCTATTGTTTATTGAACATTTTGTATAAATTAATGAGCCAAACAATAAAAAAAATTTTTTGCTGAACCTCTCATGTTTTACTTTTATCAATAAATGGTTCTGGTCCTGCTTACCTCTCTGAACTGCTACATGTCTACACTCCATCTCATACAATACACTCTTCTTCTAATGCCTGCATGCTGAAAACCTAATGCTACAAATGCAAGACTTATGGCTTTTGCACCTTCTCTTGCTTTGGACCACACATTTGGAATTCACTCCCACTAGACCTCAGACACTGCTCAACCCCGTCATCTTTTAAAGCCAATAAAGAGGGATTTTGCCATAATAGTAATACAAATGTAATGAGGTATGCATTTATATATATTTGTTTATGATTTCAGATCACACATGAAGAAGCTGAAAAGTATGGTATTAAAATTAAGGACAAAGGAATCGGAACCTATTCAATAGAAGATGCATATGAGGTGAGCTATGATAGCTATACTGTTTTGAACACTGTGGTCACATACATAGATTGACATGCTTACTTGCTTTCAGGAGGGGTGGGGGGGGGGGGGGGGGGGTCTGTGAATGATGTCATTCTAGTTCATTGTGTTCAAAAGTTAAATTAGTAAATAATCATACAGCTACCTAACTTAATCTGACAGTCAACTGATATATACACACACATGTGTGTGTGTGTGTGTGTGTGTGTGTGTGTGTGTGTGTGTGTGTGTGTGTATATAAACAGATTTCCATTTTATATCTGTCAGACTCAGAATTGAACACTAACAATCCAATTCCTCTCTGTTTCTAGGAATATCAGAAAACAGACCTAGAACACTGGGAAAATATCAGAGGACCCCGCCCATGGGAAGATTCCAAAACTGTACAAGATCTTCAGCGGCAGAAAAAGCCAGTGCCTTCATAGACAGTTTGGTGGTAATTGTTTGGTGGAAATTGTTTAGTGTTGACTTTGGACATGCATTGTTTTCTGTGGAAAAAAACAAAAGAAAACCAGCGTTATATTTGTGTGATATTGCAAACTGAGGCTGACATCGAGTGATCCTGTGTATTTCTTGCGTTTTAAACTTTAAAAATGCATACCTGTCAACCAATACAGTTTACTGGTATAAAATACTTTTTTCCCCCATCATTTTGGGGGGATATGGCCATAATGGAAGAAGGATACAGGAAAATATAATTTTCATGAGATTTTGTTGTTGTTTTAAAATGAGCAAAAAGATTCAAAAACTGTCGAACGAGCAGCTGATACATGCCAAATGCACACCGACTGGACTAGTGCAACAGGCTAAAAAATATTGTCAGAAGTGAGATTTGAAGTCAAACAGGTGTATTTTGCACAACATTGCTTCTTCCTTCCCCTTCCTTCCCCTGCCTGAATACCGGTTGGAATTCAAAATGCCGCTGCCACCAGCGAAACAACAAAAGACCCCAACCTGCTTAAGGGAAATACAGGTTCACAAACACTGGACTAAAGTTTACTCCCAAAAAGGGTTGACAGTTATGAAAATGATACTTTGTGAGTTTTTTTGCATCAGGCTTGTCTTGTCACTGTGTGAACCTGTTTGATGTTTGGTTGTTTTTGGGTTTGTTTGTTTTTTAGTTGTGATGTTTTGTCAATCCATTAATTAATGAAATCAACACTGACCAAGAAAGGGCAAAAGCATAATAATATTAAATGTCTGCTGATCATAATAATATTAAATGTATACTGATCTGTAAAAGAAAAGTTGTTATTTAAAAAACAACAACCGGAAAATGGTAAAAGTTTTTTGTTTGTTTTTTGATCCTGTGAAACAGAATTCATGAACACCTGAAGGATTAGTCCCTCTTCTTTGGCAAGACAGTGCTGAAGATCCCAGGTGGGGTTCTCTTGACTTTGGATTCTGCAGCCCAGCTCTTCTGAGCCATGTTCAGTGAAGGCCATGGTGGTGGTGGGGGGGGGGAGGTGTTATCCGATAAGAGACCAGTAAGAAGGAACAGGACATAATATCAGTGCTGCCTTGGGCCAGGAAACCCATTGCAGTCTGGGAAGCATGGGCTTTATTTTTTTCGACAGAACTGCTGCATGAGCTATGGCCCAACCCAACATTAGGATGGCAGTGTGTGTGTGTGTGTGTGTGTGTGTGTGTGTGTGTGTGTGTGTGTGTGTGTGTGTGTGTGTGTGTGTGTGTGTGAGGGAGCTGGCTTTATGCATGGTGATGTATAACTTGAACCCATTAGGGGATGGGGTTAAGGGGGGGGGGGGGGGGCGGAGAGGAGGGGTTTGCATCATGAATTTACATAACTTGTCTCAGCAGGCATTTATAATTATAGGTGTGCATAGCAAAATGAGTGCTTGTACATTGTTTTATGTTTGTGATGATGCAAGTGAATGTTTGAGAGGCTCTTTCAGTTCTTCAGTAAACTGTCTCTGATTTTTGTTTTCTTTTTTTGTACAGTGCTGAAAATAATGTTGTTTTTCTGCAAGTTCTTGTCACATTGTGTTCAGTCTGTGTGACTTGCAGTTGCATGTAATAGTTATGTGCAAAACAACTGGACTTTGTACATTTTTTGTTTTCATTGTGGTCAGTATTTACTGGCATGAAAGAAACTCAAAAAGAGAGCAAGAAGGCTTAATATATCATTATATGTGTGTGTGAATTTCTCTAATGCCATATATGTCTAAGCTGGAGATGACTAAGACACAGTTTGTGTGCAGGTACATGTCAGTACTGTCGTATATCTGGCCCAGAATTATGACATTTTGATGTGTCCATCTAATGATATATGGCTAATGGATATTATATTCTATTGTTTATTGAACATTTTGTATAAATTAATGAGCCAAACAATAAAAAATTTTTTGCTGAACCTCTCATGTTTGACTTTTATCAATAAATGGTTCTGGTCCTGCTTACCTCTCTGAACTGCTACATGTCTACACTCCATCTCATACAATACACTCTTCTTCTAATGCCTGCATGCTGAAAATCTAATGCTACAAATGCAAGACTTATGGCTTTTGCACTTTCTCTTGCTTTGGACCACACATTTGGAATTCACTCCCACTAGACCTCAGACACTGCTCAACCCTGTCATCTTTTAAAGCCAAACTGAAAACCTTCTTCTCACAGTATTTTCGCTCCAACTAATATTAGTACCCAGTTTCTGCTACAGTCATTATGTGTGTGTGTGTGTGTGCATGCACATGCTCATGCGCATGTATGTGATATACAGATCAGTGTTGTGCACATTTGAATTCATTGTGATTTGTGTGTTGGGGGGGTGGGGGTCGTCTTTCTGTATTGTGCTTTGTCAGTTTGTGTGGGTAGTTTTGGTGGGACTGTGCTCTACATGTGTATAGAATACCATATTTAGGTTAATATGTATCATGTGAGTGCTCAAGGAACTGATGAGCGCATGATAAATGTACATTATTATTATTATGTACATATTTTTCTGTGTTTTTAAGCAATTTTTTTTTTTAATTGTTCAAGGATGGCAACTGTTTCAGAACATGTCCAGAGACATGGCAATATTACAATGTGTAAATTATGCCGATCAGTATTTGTTGAACATTTTACGTTTATCTTGTTTTCTCATGAAGCTCTGGTCCCACATGCTTATAACTTTCACCATGCATAACCTTGAAAGTTGCACACCATACACCATGGATGTATTAATGTGGGCTTACCTGTAGATATACCTGCCCATACATTGTGGATATACCCACGCCTGTACCTTTTTTATAGGAGTCTAAAAATAGCATTGGTGTAGACATGAGATGAGATTCTAAAACATAAATTTGGATGGAAATTCACAAATCATTTACCCCAAAATTTTCACAGAGTGTACTCAAATACATTTCTCTCTTAGGAATAACCCATGCCACTCCTCAGCTGGTGGAATTCCATCTGTTGATGGAAAAATCTGATATCCAAGTCACACCCATGATGTGCCGCATGTAAAAAATAAATAAATTATGCTGTCTCTTGGAAAGGTATGATGACTCCCCACCCACAACATATGGTGGGTAAGTTTCTAATAGTGTGGGTGTGCCTACATACCCACAGTGTATGGCAGGTAAGGTTTCCTCTCTAAAGTATGGGCATGCTCACACCCACAATTTTGGAATGGGGAATGAGGAGCTTGGTCTCGTGACCATGGGTAAGATTTTGGGTGAAGTTAAGAGTTCCTTTGGGCTTAGCGTCAAACAGACCACCTACAAAATTGTACAGCATGGTATTGTGTTTGATGTACAATGGACCTTCAGGGAGAGAGTTTGCGGCTTTAAAAAAAAATCAGGGCAGAGGTGCTGGAGGTATGCCTGAGGTTACCGCAAATACACCATGCAATTCTTCTCTGGACCATCTCCAATTGGTCCTGCAGGTGTTTCTGGTGGGGATCCCACAAAGGGGTGGTGTACTCCAGGATTGGGCATATAATGCCCTTGTAGCACTTTGTTTGAACTGTGATGGGACTCCCTTTCAGGTTCTAGTAAGCGAACATGCTGGTCCTGTTCATTATGGCTGTGATAGTATAGACATTGAATCCCCAGTTAACGTCTTTTGTCAACTTCACCCCATGGTCTTCTCAACCTTTTCAAAACCTTGACCATGGAGGGAGTAGTCAGTGACAATCTGCTTTCTCTTTCTGGAGACTGTCAAAATGTGGCACTTGTCGATGTTGAATGTCATCTGCCAGTCCTTCTCCCAGCATTCAAGTTGATCCAGCACTTCTTGGAGTATGCTGGAGCCTCTTTAGGATCAGATTTTGTGGTATAAGATTGTGTTATCTGCAAACAGTCTCACTTGTGATGTGATGTTCTTGGATGTTCATGAATGGGTTAGGATGATAAACAGATATGTACAAATTTAATTTAATTCTTTAATTCATTCATGTACAAATATAAGACTGCCACTAAAATGCAGGGGGGATTCAGTGTATATGTATTTGAATAAATATGACTAGATTTTCACCAGAAAAAAGTATTGCTAAAAAAACAGCAGACAACTTCAGCATTCATAATGTAAAGGAAAGTTCTGGTGTAGGCAAAATACGATTGACTGAGGCCACTGTATCTACCAACACATGACAAAACATGACTAAAATTTAAACTAAAGGTATCAATCTGTCAAATAATGACAATGTACCATGTGAATAATGTTGTACATTTGTTACTGTAGTTTTAAAATGTTTTAAAGCTTCAAGGCACATTAATGGAGCGAGCTGTGTCTGAAATACGCATTTTATGTATTGTGAACACACAGACAATTTGTCAGTAGCAGGGCTTGCATAAACGGAGACTGAAAAGTAAAATAATTATAATGCTGAAAACCTGTTCAGTGTGTCTATATATATAGTTATACCTACAGCCAGTCCATGCATGCATTCGGCTTGTTCAATTTTAGCAACTAATCCACCAAGTGTATAACTACAGGCAGTCTACATGTATATAACAATACAATTAAATTGCACAGTACCCACAGCCAACACTTACATGCAACTTAAACAGACAACAAAGTGTGTGTGTGTGTGTGGGGGGGGGGGGGTTAAAAGAAAAAAACCCATTACATCCATTTTAAACTTTGCATCTGTAATTCATATTGTTTGTGAAGAGAATGACTATTTTCTGTTTGTCTTTTCTTTCCTTACCACCCATGTCTTTCTGCGTTAAGTCTGTTTTGATCCATGCTCCCAATATCACTGGGCCTTTTTTAAATTATCACAGACAAGCATACCAGCAATTATTTTAATGTACAGTACCCTCCAGATGTATTGCATACCCAGGGGACAACAACAATTGTCCACCCAGTAAACATGCCGGATCCAATTTGCATTGGTTTGGCTGGGAAGCATTGGCCAGAAGCGAGCCGGATAATTCTTGCACATTGGCTTGCTTCTGGACTGGATCCATTTGGCCAAAACCTGACACAATCAGCCAGAACTAAACTGGATCCGAGCTGGTTTTGCACAATATTATCTGGAATGTCTGTGGAAGAATGGAACCGAGTCTGAAAGTGGGAAACTGGCAGCAGGCTGGTTGCATCCTGCCAGAAACCAGGCCCGATGATTCCTGCACACCAGCTTGCTTCCAGACCAGATGAGTTTGGCCAAACCCTGACCAGGCCATCCAGATCAGATCCCAGTCAGTTTTGCACAATATGATCTATGCCTTCTTTGGAAAAACAGAGCTGAAACGGATGCAGGAAGTCAGATCCGGCATATATACTATCTGGCCTGATCATGGCTGCATGCTGGCTGCAACTGGCCGTAACCAAAATGCTTCATGTTTACTGGGCAGTATGAAGGTTCTCCTTAAAGAAGGAGCTGAATAAGTTTTACTTTTATCAATGGGCCAGACAGTGAAACTTTTTTACCATTACTTGACAGATATCTGGATTTCTGGTCAAGCTGTAAGTTGCTGTTAGCTGTTTGACTTATCTGACATCCCACTGCTTTTGTGAAACAGGACTGATTGCAGTGATGTACATGTGCTTGAGTGACCTTTCTTTTTTGTTTGTTCCAGAACTATAGGTAGTAACCTAATTTGTTTCATTCTGGCTCTCAAATTTTAAAACACGCACAAAAACTGTCTTAAAATGCTTTTTAAACTGTTCCAGAGTATCTTCAATGTGTGTGATGTGCACAGTGTGCTTATACCTATACACGAACATGTACATCAGGCAGCAATACAACTACTAATCCGCTGCACAAATTCAAAGTCATCGCACCAGTGACCCATGTTCTCACTCTTCCAGATTATGATCAGCTCACACTATGAGCCTCCCATTCACTTCCAAACATTCCTCCATTTTATACCTGCCTCATAATCCTGGTAGCCCCTGTCTCCAGCATCCACCCCAGTTGAGTTCCACTCACCAACGAAACTGTCCATTAGCTGACAGTTCTGGGAGACCTATGGCATGATTAGTTATGGCAGTGGTTGAGGATGTCATAAACCAGTGCTTGGAGTCTAGTATGGTCACTGAGAATTTATTTGTTTCAGTACCAATTAAAGCCATGTTACTGTGTGCCCTTACAAGCATCCCAATGATTCAGTAGTTCTGCATCTGTCCCCTTCCCCCCAACTCCTTCCCCACTGCCCCCCCCCCCCCCCCCCCCCCCTTCCCCCTTCCAAAAAGCAGAAGAAAATGACAACAACAAAAAGCACACACTGTTTTTTCAGCAGTTGGTAAATTCAGCAACTCCCCATCCCCCAGCAGATATTGCACAAAACCCACTCTATCAAGGTTTCTTTCAATAAATATTTATAGTGCAGTGTATACATGCAGCATCCATGGAAACAAATTCAGTAAATTTTTATCCCATCTCTGGAACCCGCAGACACCTAATCACAACATGATCATCTCGACGCTGGAAAAGCATTTCTCCCTCAAATTCAACCAGGTGCTGT
>OY757543.1:23415522-23450522 GCA_963584105.1 Alviniconcha strummeri | reverse complement strand
TGTGTGAGAGTTGAGGTGGCCATCCTGGGCTGCCCGTCCTCATGAGGCTTATGGTTTCTGTGGACAGAAAGCAGTATTGAACCATGCTAATGCATTGGTCTCAGCTTGTCCCTAATATGTCAGCTGACATCCAAGGACATTAAGCATCACCTGAAGAAGAAGAAGAAGCAGAAACTAAAAAAGGTGTGCTTTAATTTATAAACTCATTTTCTGTCAACAATAACAACAGAAAAGAACAAAATGACTTAATGCTAAGCAGAATGAATTATTTGTTTCAGCTGTGGCGTTTGACATGATGTCTGAAGTGGAAATATTACCAGAAAGTTTTGATGGTCTTTTGAGGTAAGTGAATTAAAAACAAATTGCCATTAGTTTGTACTTTGGGAAAGCATATTAGATCAAGAAAAGGCATGACTGAATTAAGAACTTTAGGAATTATGCAACTGCTTTCTCACTTCTGTTAGTGCAAAATAACCATGGCCAGATAGGCTAGGCAGTTTTATTCACCACAGGATGTCACAGTTTTCTTTTCTTCTTATGTTGAAAGACTCCTCAATGGATATGGCAGGACATCGATCACTTTTACCTGAGAGTCCATGTACAACTTTGTTTAACCTGCAGATCTCAGGTTTGACTTGTGAAACAGAGAAAAAGAAGAAAGTCACAATGTTTCCTGACAGTTCTGTCACCATTATGTCTGCATTTGAGGTCCTGGCACAACTTGTGAAATTTAAGGAGAAGATCACATTGTTTCCTATTCATTGTTGTCTTCATGTGTGTGTGTATTTATGTCTCTTTCTGTATTTTTCCTCTTCCCCCCCCCCCCCCCCCCCCCCCCAACAGGGCAGAGCAGTTTGACTATTTTTTACTCCATCTGTTGAGCTACTTCAACTGCTTCTTTGAAAAGATGGTCCAAGAGAACAAGAAGAATCCCATGTACATGTGAGTATTTAACCCAGCTACTTTGGTAATTTGTTGTAATAGATTGGATGAACCTAGATTCACAACCATGGCCATCACAGTTTCAGGCTATATTGGAGCCTGCAATTAACATGCACAAAACATTTATGTGATTTGTGTCCTTTTCCCTCAGTAACAGCCAGAAAAAAATACTTTTGCAATGCACATGGTTTGCCAGGTCAGTCTTTTATGACTGCCATGGGATCTTTAATATATATTATGGTACACCTGTAACATAGATGACCTCAGTTTTGAATCATCTCATGTGAATGACTAGACTCTAAGCTCCCCACACTAAACTGAAGGAATGGGAGGAGTCTGAACCAGAGTTTGAATTCACAACCTTTCAGCTCATTCAGCCCTGTACCCAACAATGTGTCCACTACTGCCTTGATGTGAACAGGTTTCTAGTGATGAAAGTATGCATATAAACAATGGGATGTAACTGTTATGACATTTCATTCTAGATATTTGTGCGTAATTTTCAACAGCGTATGACAATATTTTAATGTAGCTTTGTGTCCTTGCTAATGTCAGTGTGTTGTGACACAGCCCAAGCCAAGGCTGCATGTTAGACTTTCAGTTATGTGCCAGCATTTGACATTATTAATCACAGCAAAATAAGCCAAAGTGGCATGCGCTCTTGAATTCACCAGTGTTGACATTGCCATCAGTGCAACTGAAGTCCCATTCTTTCTGGATATGACATGTACTAGACTCTCAATAAAAGGGTTTGTTTTCAGAGAACCAAGTCTGTCAGAAAAGAAGGCCTATGCCAATGCTGTGGAACGACTGGAAGTGGCACAGAAGCTGTTGGGTCGCTCCTACTGTATCCTGGTGCTGGGTCTTGGAATGGAAAAGCAGCATCACATGGAATGTGGCGTGTGAGTGCACTGTGTAACAGCCGTACTCAGGCACAGAGAAACTCTGTAGGTGATGAGCAAAATCAAAAACAAAAGCTCTACTATGAAGTTCAACATGTGGGAAATAAGATCAAAACATGCAAAATGTTAAAAAGAATGCTGATTTTGAATAGGACAATGCTAAACATGTGATTTTTAAGAGTAAACCCCTTTTTTAAGCAATGGACAGACAGGGAAATGATGATCAATAAAAATTGTCATATATGTTGATAAGGATTATAATCACTCTGTTGTGTGATTAATTCATTAATTGATCTGTTTTATATCGCATTATTCTCTGCTTTCATGCAGAATCAGAGCACTCTTGTCACATGTGATTTTGAATGAGTGACTGTAGCCTTTTATAATGCATTTTGAACATCCACTGAAGTGCTGTTTGGCTGTTACATGACTGTTAAAACTGCTGCCATATCAGCACATGTTCTGTGTACTCCATATAACCATGACCAGGATCTTTTACATGCTACTGTGGTAAAACAGGGGTAAAGCAGATACCAAAGTAAGAGTCAGCACAGAAAGTTGACTGGAGGAAAAAGATTCTCCTGCCAGAACTCAAACACACGAATCAATCAGTAAGTGCTGGATAATTGATTGAGTGATCATGGAAATGGTAATGAAGTTCATTACATTAACAATGATTACTTGTTGTTTTTTAACAGTTTTCTTTTACTGTTGATTGTTGTAATAAATGGAGTTTTTTTGTGTGGTGTTTTTTAAGTTCACGAGTGTCCTCAACTTACAAGGATCGTGGCATTTTTGAGGTAGGATTTTCTTCCTTTGTACTGTTGGTTAACTGCATTTTTCTTTTATTAAATGAGTCTGTAATTGAATGAAAACAAGGTCTGTAACTGAATGAAAACAAGGATTGAAAGAAAGAAAGAAAGATTTCTTATGCATTATCCCCACTAACTGAACTGACACCTGCAACAGTGTTGGTTAAGTATTGCAACTTGAAAAAACTTCCCTCAAATGAAATGATACATCCATCAAGTGGATGAAGCTCAGCTGTGTGATCCCAGCCTTCCCATTAGGCCAAAAGCAGTCCTGATTGTGGTTAGGTACTGGCAAGGGCCAATAAGTCACGTGACAGATGAGATTCAAACTCGTTTTCTTATCTACATCCTGCAGTGATGATAATGAAAGTAATTTATAAAGTGCAAAAATCTTGTCTGTAGAGACTGTTCTAAGCGCACGTGCGTGCACACACACACACACACACACACACACACACACACACACACACACACACACACACACACACACACACACACACATGCACACGCATACACACATACACACACCACACATGTACGCATTTATGCACGCATGCATGTATGTGTGTGCACACAAGCATACTGTGCTAACCAGCAACTAGTTAGTGTCAGCAGCATGGTATTCATGTACTATCCCTGTGGAGAATTGTTCAGTTAAATTTCTGGGCGTTTGTCAAATCATTTACATGACCAAAAACAAATAAAGACAAAAAAGAAGTGAAATTCATGGATTTGATGTGTTTATCTTGCATAGTTATTTTTGTGGTATTATTTTCAGACATTCTACACCTTCTGCACATTTGTGGTGTGGATCACATTCCGCAGGAAAGAGTTTGAAGTAATCAAGAAAGAAATTGGCAGGTAATGCAGGCAGTTGGTAGCTAATGCAGGCAAAGAGGAGAACTTGAGATAAAGGGGATATAGGAGTTGGTGTGGCAGGGTGTTTGGAGGCAGGAGGGGTGTGTGTGTGTGTGTTTTTTTTTTTGGGGGGGGGGGAAGTAGGTTGGGGGGCAATGAGGGGGTGCTGAATGTGAACAAAAAAATTCTTCTTCTTCCACTTTCAATTTCTTTTTATCATGCTTGAAATTGGAGTGCTGGTACCCTAAAAAAATAAATAAAGGAAAAATAAAGAGCACAGTCTCTCTTAGATTGTAGGGCTTCCCTCCAAAAGAAGTAGTGATAAAAAAAAAAATTAAAGAAGAAAAAGAAGAAGAAGCTACAGCTCTGTCCCCCAGAGCTATATTTGGCATTGCATGTTGGGTAGTGTAGCCTATGGTGTTTACATCCACTTCTACAGGGATCTGATTAATGTATGAGGTTTCCTGATGGTTTGCATTGGCTGATTTCAAAGTTGGAGAAGTGGTGGTTTGCTTGTATCAGGGCAGGAGGTGGATTAGTATTAGACCCCACTACTTTTTGGTTAATTGAAAACAAGCCATACATATCCTTCTTTGTTAAATGCTGGAAATGGCTGGTGGCTCCCAGACACTTTAAACATATATTTATGCAAATGCCATTGCTATTTTTTGGATGTAGAACTACCTTGTTACTCTGTTTGAATTTTCTGATTTCAGGATGCTTCGTTCAGACACCTTTAATCCAGCAATCCGAGTCAAATATGCTCCAGAAGGTAAAAACAAGGGTTCTGTATATTGAGCAGAATGTATCATACAACTGTTTTACTTATAACACTTTACCTCTAGCACTTTAACTAAATTGCTTGAGAAGAAGCAGAAAAAAGTATTTTCCTTGTGTGACCATTTTTAGTATTATTACATGCCTGCAATCAAGTGTTGGGATGGGGGGGGGGGGGGGGGGGGGGGGCCTCTTCCATACTTAAGTCTGGAATCAGCTATATGTCTGACAACTTCTATCTCTGCTCAGAAATTCACGTTTTTATCAAACTTTTAAGAAGACATGCCCCACCAAACACCCCACTGACCTAATGGTATACATGGTAGTGCTATGCAAATCTGTAAACACACAGAGCATAAGTGTTCTTAAAAACAACAACTGATGAATGTTTCATTGTGGATTTGATTTTGATGCACACCTGACAAATATTTAAAAAAAATAAAAAAAAATAAAAACACAACAGCACACATGAACACATTTTGTATCTGATAAACAAGAGCAGTGCCACTGATTTATGTTGAAAGTGTTTTTATTTTGAAGTCATTGCTTTCATTTTCAGAACTTATTCAGCATTTGCTTCCCTTAATTGTGGTACCTTTTATGCTTGCAAAACTGCCAGATTCATTTGAAATTTGCAAGTTTCTTTCTTGTGTTTTGTTGCATAACACCGTGCCTTCATAAAGAAACAATAGCTCTTGACTGATGTGCATTTTGATTTGACCACTTGCATTAAAAAAATTAATCACAATAGCTAAATCAGACATTTGGACATTTGAGCTTTCACATGGGACATCATTACATGCTTGTTTATGTAATGGAGTGGAGTGGTCAAAGGACAGGACACAGGCAGCAGTCAATAGAGTGGAGACCACAGCAGGTGTATGGCAGCAGTCAATAGAGTGGAGACCACAGCAGGTGTATGGCAGCAGTCAATAGAGTGGAGACCACAGCAGGTGTATGGCAGCAGTCAATAGAGTGGAGACCACAGCAGGTGTATGGCAGCAGTCAATAGAGTGGAGACCACAGCAGGTGTATGGCAGCAGTCAATAGAGTGGAGACCACAGCAGGTGTATGGCAGCAGTCAATAGAGTGGAGACCACAGCAGGTGTATGGCAGCAGTCAATAGAGTGGAGACCACAGCAGGTGTATGGCAGCAGTCAATAGAGTGGAGACCACAGCAGGTGTATGGCAGCAGTCAATAGAGTGGAGACCACAGCAGGTGTATGGCAGCAGTCAATAGAGTGGAGACCACAGCAGGTGTATGGCAGCAGTCAATAGAGTGGAGACCACAGCAGGTGTATGGCAGCAGTCAATAGAGTGGAGACCACAGCAGGCGTATGGCAGCAGTCAAGTTTTACTTGCTCAGCCGCAGACAATTTTCAGCACACACAAAATCCTCACGCTCACGCATAGATAAGAGAACGGCGTGGGCCACAGGGAACACACGCTATTGCTACAGTAAAATTGCCCCTCTGGACCACAAAATGGCTGACGATTGTGTTTCCCTGGCCCGCACAAATAGTTTCCTCCACAATAACTAAACCAATGAAAGCTACAGTTACAATCTTTTAAACCGTATAAACAAAATGGACACACATGACTTATTTTTTTTATTTACAACAAGAGTGGGAAGCGTGGCTTGCACCTGTCTATAAACAGATTCAGACAACTAAATCACAACTAACTCAATGTACAAAATATTAATGTTACTAAAACTTACATCGGAATAAAGAGCACGCTCCCACGGCCAAAATGGTACATAACAATTACAATACAACGCTCTGTAAGAGAAGCAAGACACACTCAAAGACTAGTACTAAAACAATTGATGAGAAGCAAGACACACTCAAAGACTAGTACTAAAACAATCAATGCAAACTTTCGCCTGGGGCTTGTTATCTTAGTTGCAGCAGCACTGATAGTGATAATAAATAGTCCATGAATACAACTTAGCTTCTACAGTACACAATACTTAATAAGTTAATTTCAACCCAAAATAAACACTAAACATGAAGTCAGCTAAGCAAAATATTATATGACAAAGCATTGATCGACACAGAATTACTTTAATCGAATCAAAACAACATTTCACTATTATTTACTAGTCCTAAACAAAGTGCGCCATGCAGATTACGGCTATAAAAAGAATGGACTTAGAGAGGCATGGGCTACTGATTAAGCTCGATCCTGTGTCTAAATAAATGTTAGATAAACATTCTAAGATGCCAAAATATATTACTCATGGCTTGGTGCATAAAAAGGACTAGGTAAACAAAGAGTAGGTAAACAAACAAGTGGTCAAAATGTTAAGGGAGAAAAACAGATTTGAAAATGGCACGCACTGGCGGCTATCGCCGGTCGGCTGTGTTAAGGCCATGTGGCGTTACGCTACACGCCACACTTCAAAACAAAAGCATCGTCTGCTCCGGTTCCCGGGTTACTATCAGTACAGGAATGAAATTGCGTGGATCTGTTAACCGGGGCAGGATTATTGTAAAAACGTATACAAAGAGCACTTGCTCACATCTATAAGGATGAAAAAGTGTGAAATGTGTGTGTGTGAGTGGGGGTGGGTGGGGGGGAGGTGTGTGTGGGAGAGAGAGCTAGAGAGATAGAGAGAGAGAGAGAGAGAGAGAGAGAGAGAGAGAGAGAGAGATGTATATATTCATGGTTTTACCTGGGTTTTTTTCATATTATATCATTATATATATATGTGTGTGTGTGTGTGTGTGTGTGCGTGCGCATGTGTGTGTGTGATGGATATGTGGCAGAGCCCAAGGAAACTGATCCAAAGGAGAAGAAAGTGGAAGAGAAGAAGGAAGCACAGCCAGTGGAAAAGATCTCTCCTGCTGAGTACAGACGCCTTCATCCGTAAGTATCCAGCACGCTTGCAAATTTATGGTTTCTTGTTGCAGAATTCTGTTAATCACCTGTGCACAAGATTATGTTGCTGCTTCATTAATATTTGTATGAGGTGCGGCTTAGAGTTCAGCATAGAACCTTTTATTGGCCATAGGCTTCAAGGGCTGTTTCTTTTGGGCTTATTTCAAAACATTGCACACGTGCTGATGAATATTATTATTATTGCTCTTGTTATTCATTTTTACAGCCACACTCTTTGTAGTTCATTTTATGTATCATCAGACTGCCCTTGTGATGATCTTGAAAATTGTATCCATCAAACAAGTTCATATTAGCATTATTGTCATTTAGATGTAACTTGAAATTAACACTTTTTGTTTTGTTTTGTTTCTTTATTGCAGAAGGAGGCCACCAATCAAGTCAATCATCTAGTAAGTGAAGTGTTGCTGGAGCCTGTTTTCCCTTTTAGCCTTTTGTGTGTGCTGAACTATTTCCAAGTTGTTCAATCTAAGAACTTTCAGGTTTTGTTGTGTTCTCTCCCATTTGTTTTACAACTGCTACCCATTGGCATTGTTCTTTTAATACAATATTTTGGGTGAATTGGTGGCCTAAGGAAAATGGAAACTAAAGCAATCAATTTGTATTAAGGGCCATTTTCAGTTTTTACTTCTCAAAGTGTTTTTGTCTCTTGAAACTGAAGTCCTTATAAGGATTTAGTCAACATTTATTTGGTAAAATGCTGCTAGAATACTATTTTTCCTTGCAAGCACCTGTATAAATAGCTGGATGTTTTCTTTTCCCTCAGCCAGCGCTCTCCAGCCATAGTGTCAATCTTGCCATCCCCGAAGGAAGAAGCTCATTGGTTGTTCAAGAGAGGGCGCCCACTGTCTGCCTCGTAAGTATGAAATATGCGAGTGCGAACTGCAAAACTAAGCCGTGAATCAATGTTTGTGGACTGAATCAGGTTGCATTGGACACCTTTCAAGTGAGTTTATGTGCAAGATAATTAAGTTGTGGATAGTGAATATACTCATGCATACAGGTACACATGCCTGTGTGCATGTAAGTGCTTTGAATAGTCTCTCCAGGTAAGATTTTGCTCAGTTAAATACTTTAATTATTGTTATATATTATTTAATCTATATATTCATTAGCATTCAAACAGTTGATGCTTTTTTGTTCTGGACTATCGTAACTGTCGCAGTGTGTGATGTTCCCCAGATAATGTTTCCTGAATATTTAAGTGCTTTGATGCTTACTTTCTTGTTCCTCTTCATTTGGATTATTCATACCTGTCAACCCATACAGTTTAGCAGTACAAAACAGTGTTTTCATTATTTGGGGGCGATATGGCCATATTCGAAAATGGATACAGGAAAACATAATTTTCATGAGATTTTGTTGGTGTTTTAAACTGAGTGAAAAGATTGAAAAAGTGTTGAACAAGCAGCTGACACTCACCATCGCTAAATGCACACTGACTGGCCTAGTGCAATAGGCTAAGAAATCTCATCGGAAGTGAAGTCTGAAGTCTGTATTTCACACAACATTGCTTCTTCCTTCCACTGCCGTATGTGCCGGTTAGAATTCTACCCATTCCCAATTTGACCCAGCCTGCATAAGGGAAATACAAGTTCACAAACTCTGGACTAAGGTTTACTCCCAAAAGGGGTTGACAGCTGTGATTATTTATCTTGCCTGATGTCATATTTGCCAGTTGACATCATTTAGGTTTCATGACGTTAATATAACCTAAAACCTGTACAACTTAAAAAGAACTTATTTTTTGCTAAGTTTGATTTATGTATCTAAATAAATAAATAAGACATCAGACATTTAGATGACTTTAAATGTTCAGCAGTTCTGTTATTATTAATATTGATATTGTTTCCCCTCAGGATGCTGGAAAAGTTTGATGAGGAAGATGAACAAATCGAAGAGCGTTTCAAGGATCTAATCATCAACGTGAAAAAATTCAAGTAAGTGTGAATCCAGTAAGCTACATAACCAAACAGTTATGACCAGTTAGGGCATGAAAGGTCTTGATGCATACATGTTTTCATTTGTCATCAAACAAAACAAAAATAAAAAAATCTGAGTTTCTGACAGAGCTGATTTGTCTGTCCAGCAGGAAATTTCCTGGAATGTTCTTGTGTGTGTGCATGCGTGTGTGTGTGCATGCGTGTGTGTGTGTGTGTGTGTGTGTGTGTGTGTGTGTGTGTGTGTGTGTGTTGGGGGGTAGGGGGTAATATTTTGTATGCTGTGTCACTCCACTATTCTTGTGATGGAAAAAGTGTGTCACTTTCCCCAGCTGAAATGGTTACGCTATTCCATTTACTATTTACCTCCAGATTGTCACCTTGGTGGAGGCCAGGTTTTATAATTCCATTGTCATGGACTAGCATGCAGTTGACAAGATTTTTGATAGTTATTTGTTTTCTTTTCTTTTTCTCCGACACTCCAGGACAGGGATCCTTGGTGAGCCATACAACATGTTTCACCCCATGACGCTAAGCCCTCTGGGAGCTGAGAATGAAGATGAGGAACACGAAGGAGAAGAGGGAGAAAAGACGTAAGGATTTCCCACAATCCTGTTTCTTTTGTTCTTCTTCCGTATATTGTTTGGCTTAATCATTTTGAAGGTTTTGACACTTTTTGTGCATATTGGGTTATTTGGTGTTTCCGTAATCCACCAGGACTCTGATATGGACTATAGGATCTATAACGTGTATATGCGATCTTTTTGCATGCTTGTATGCAGTGGACCTCAGTTTATGCATGTGTTTATGCCTGTGGTGGATGGGGATAGAGTTTCATATGCTTGCACACGTGTTTTGATTAAAGACATTCTGTTTGATTGCAGTTCTGGGGAGGAAGGTGGACAAGCTGAGATAAGTCAGGCATCTGGTAAGTATAGTGAGAACATTGGCTGTAAAACTGATCTTAGAAGAGCTGCAAAAATATATTAAACCTTCCTTTAAAGCTCAGAATATATTAATCTTTTGAAAGTACATTTTAATCATAATAGTAGAGCAGGGATAACTTTTCTTTCTGTGGCACATTTATTGCACCCTGTTGATGTTTGTCATCAGTTTAATGGCATGGTTTCATGGTTTATCCTGATCCAGTTAAGTAATAGACATATACGATCTGCAAAACAAATCCTGTGTATTTGCAATACATGATATTTTTTAGGCTCATTGTTAACAACATTAAATAATGTTCACAGGAAGGAAAATGACTGGTATAAGTGGTAAGTTTTGAGAAAAGTATTTGTTTTCAGATTTTTATTTTTTACCTTGATAAGAAGATACAGCATGATCTTTTATGTTTGTTTGGTATATTTTTATTGTGCAATGTTTGCCATATTTGACTGATATGAAAAATATTACAATAAAATTATTGGTATTAGGCTGTTGTACCAGTGACTGGTTAGTCTTCCGTGCATGCCAAAAACTTTAATGTTCCAATGTTTTTCACCCTGTAAATGTGACAACTGTCAGACATTGTAGGTGGTAGTACTCATTGAGTTGTACCCGCTCGTATCATTTCCAGTTACCTTGACCAGGTTTCAGGGTCACAGCAGCAGCAAAGCGACAGAAAGAATTCAAAGTTGAATATAGTGGTAAATTCTGGTCCAGTCCATGTTAATTTCTGAGGGACACACAGCCACACACATGCTTACCTACACACATGCAGGCCTTTCTATGTGCACATGCATGCACACACGCATCCCCCCACCCACCCTGACTCACAAAGTCAGGTGCCTGTATCCCAGACCATTAGGTTTCTGTGTCCACGCAGGTCAATGTTTTTATGTTTTCGGACAGTTTTAGGGACAGCGATATTGTATGTATTAAGCATCACTTTAATCACTACCTAGCTGTTCTAGGTAGGTGTTACAATTATTTTTCTTGGGGAGCATTATTCTTTCTTTTGGCGGATGGGGGAGAGTCTAGGTAGATGTTACATTTATTTGGATCTTGGGGAGCATTATTCTTTCTTTTGGCGGATGGGGGAGAGTCTAGGTAGATGGTACATTTATTTGGATCTTCAGGAGCATTATTCTTTCTTTTGGCGGATGGGGGAGAGTCTTTGTAGATGGTACAGCTGGGGGAGAGTCTAGGTAGATGGTACATTTATTTGGATCTTCAGGAGCATTATTCTTTCTTTTGGCGGATGGGGGAGAGTCTAGGTAGATGGTACATTTATTTGGATCTTCAGGAGCATTATTCTTTCTTTTGGCGGATGGGGGAGAGATGACCCTCATCTATCTTTCATATTAAGATCATGTTTGTTTAAGGAACAGGTTATGGTAGGAAAGAAATGAGTTCAGATCCAGAACAACGAGCAGGTTTATGCTAACTCTGTGGCTTTACTGAGTGTAATGTGTGTTTTCAGAGCATGGCGGTACTAGTCGTCAACCAACAGCTATTTCACACACCACAACAGACGTCAACACCGATGATGAGGGTTGAAGAAGCGACCGGATACAGCCATTACCTTGCTCATCCCCATTTGGTTGTAGTTACAGTTAAAAACAAGAAGTAACTTTGTTGTGGCCACACTGAAAGGCACTCAGCACAAAATGATCATGTTGTGGACTGCATGCTGAACAGCTTAGGAAAAATAATTTTGAAACCACTTTGGACATGTCACTGAATTTAGCTTGAAGTTGTTCCTGTCTTTGTAAGCTGCATTATGGACAAAGAAGCAGGGGGGATGTTGGGGGGAGGGGGGGGGGGATCACCAGATTAGGCCTTAAGAGAAAGCTTTAAACACTGTTGCACATGTTGTTGACTTTAGCTTGAACATAAACCTGTATGTGTAAGCTGCATTACAAGGGGTAAGTAAGTCACTTGGTGTTTTACACACATTCAACCAATGCAGTTATATGAGGGTGGTCATTACAAGGGGGGGGGGGGGGGGGGTATCATCAGGTTAGGCAGCTTGAACTTGTTCCTGTATGTGTAAACTGCATTACACACAAAGGGGGGCATCACCAGTTAGGCCACGTGTGGTGTGTGATAAATGTGTACTTATTTGTCCTGGTCAACCCCTCAGCCACCTGACCAGAAACCTCGGGTTTTTGGTTGTTTGTTTTTAAGGTTGTAAAACTCTCCTCCTACCACCACTTGCAGCTGTGATTATATACATATATTAATTCAAATATGTATATATATATATACCTGAATTTCATCAACAAATAAACTTGATTTGTGTGTGCGTGAGCTTCCACTGTGAATGTTTGTAACTAATTATATAAGGTTCTATAGGATGGAAGAGAACTGTTAGTAGTTGCGTTTGCATACCAATTGTTAAATTGCGTTCTATAGGTGGATGACATAAAATTTATGCACACACACATTCGCATATAAGCTTAGACACCATTGATGAACAGTAGATGTAAAATTTTCAGTTAATGTTTTGTGCATTCTGCGGTAATCATGTGATTATATACACACAGTTTGGGGGGAAGTGGGGGGGGGGGGGGGGCAGCTGGGCGCCGGCATAGGGGGTGGGGGATGGGGGAGGGAGTGCAATGGGTGGGGGAGGGGGTTGAGTGCAGTACATTGAATGTTTTCTTCTGCATTTGCTGGTTTTGATGAACACTACAAGTGTGTATATGGTTTGCTTACTTCTGTCAATAGGCACATATTGTCTTTAAATTATGTAATATGGATGGACATTGGTTCAGTATATTTGTTACTGAGCAACATTGTTATGAACGGTTGACTAAAATGTGCAGCACTGTACAGTATGGATGGACATTGGTTCAGTATATTTGTTACTGAGCAACATTGTTATGAACGGTTGACTAAAATGTGCAGCACTGTACAGTTTTGTTACAAGAATAAAGTGTTTGCATCTGTAAAAATCCAAACCTGTCTTTTGTGTTATGTACACATTTGTGTTTTGTTTTACTTAAATTGTAAGTTTTTGACTTAAAGAAAAATGTGAGTCTGTGTATCATCAGTGTTGGTCTGCCAGTTGATGATTGATCTGTGTTGAAAACCATCTGAATTCATGGTCACAGTGGCTTGAAACTGTTGACCCCCCGAACTTGTTTCTTGGCTGGAATACACTGGATGAAGTTTAAAATTTTGTACAATATTGTTAAATACATAGACAACTGTATTTTAAGGTCACACTCATGGTGATCAGAAGAGTAAAACTGCTAGTAGTTTTTTTTTAATCAAGGTCTTGTGTGATCTGGTTTAATCTTTCTATATTCCAGCCCATGTAGCGTAGTGGTTAGCATGTCAGACTGTGGGTCAGAAGGGCTTGGGGTGAAATTCCATCAGAGTCATGGGGGATTTTTCAGCCCTGGCCAGCTCCTACCCAGAGCTGGGAGTGCTATGGGCCCAATGGGAAGGCTGGAACCACACAGCTGTGCTTCATTCACTTCATGGATGTGTCTTTGAGTGTTGTTATTGACCAACACTGCAGGTGCTGCAGTTCCCAGGCCTGATTGACGCAGGGATAATTATGACAGCAAGCATGGTCTGTGACCCTGTCAAGTAGTCTCAAACTGAAATGGAGCTCCATAGCATCATCAGTTATCATCCTCATCCTCATCAATCACTGCATAAATAAATTTAAAAAAATTAAGTCTTAGTTTCTGTAGCCCATCATGCCATGCTCTTGTGGTGACCTCAGTCTCCATGTTTCTCCCTCCCCCCTTGCCTGAGGCAGTTCTGATCAAAGCCCTCAACATCAGCAAGTCCACATAGAAGGATTGGTGGAGGGACATAGTGGTGGTCTGCTCTCTGGGGGGATGCTCTCTCAGTCCGACTCCATGACTTAGCTAACATTGTTGTCAGTAGGGGACATAGTAGGTGGTGTACTGCATATGTTCAGTCAGAACAGGCACTACTGAACACCACTAATGAAGTGACTCAGCAGCAGTTCAGTGTCTCCTTTGGATGGCAGCCCACCAATGGCAATGATTTGACGCTGGGACTGCCTAAAGGGGAGAAAATGGATATATTTTAAGTAACTTTTGTATTTGTTTATGGGCAGTAACTTCCATTTCCTGCATCAGCAAAAACTTTGTGTTGGTGGGACATTGTTTAAACTTCTAAATATGATCACTGAAACTGCATAACAGTAACATAAAGCCTCACATTTAAATCCAGTTCTGGTGACCATGAACCATTGTTAAGGTTACAGGAAAGTAAAAAGTAAAGACAGTTTTTGTTTCTTTGTTTCTGTTTTGAATGTCAGTTCTTTAAGCATTTGCTTTTATTTAAAACTCGAGAAAACACAGACACACACACACACACGTGTACAACTATCCAACATTCAACAAGAAGGCCCCTGTAATATATGTATGCAATTAAAGAGAAGGAAATTCACAGATAACAAGTTTAATGGCATACATGTACACAGTCATGATTGACAACAATAACAGCAGAGATTTAATGACAGCTTTTTGTCTGTTACTGTTTGGAATGTAAGTTGTCCGAGTGTTTGCTTTTGTACCAAATCTCGGGGAAACACACACGCATGCATACACCTAAGCATGCACACACACACATACACACGCGCGCGTACAGGCATACGAGTGTGCTGCCTATGGAGTGTGTATGAGGTAATGCATTCGAAGTATATATATAGAGAGATCTTCTTAATTCTGTCCTCGGGCTGTGCTGGGCTGGTATATTTGCTGCAGATACGTATCACATCCGCTGTATCACTTCCGCTGGTGATATATATATATATATATATATATATATATATATATATATATATATATATATATATATACTAGCGCTACTTTCCCAGCTCCGGCCACAGTCTGGCAGGGTAGCCAATTTGAGCTCCACCAGCCTTGCACACTTTCCCGCGTTTGACAAAGGGCAGTGTCGTCCCCGCCTTGTTTGCCGTCCGAATGGGCAGTGTTTGTTTTGTTTTGTTGTTGTTTTGAAATGTTCATGAACAATTTCAGTTAATTCATTATTTATTTCTGCCATATTCCTGGATATGCCAGCAAAAGAACAAAAATTATTATAATTATAAATAGAACTTGCGTCACTTTCGGCGGTCCGCAGTCTTGTTTTGCAAGTTGGGTAGTTGTCCTTTCCGATAACTGGGGCAATGCCAAGCTGTTTGTTGTATGGGAACCTGATCGTGCCAAACACCGCATAATTAAATGGTTACTAGCAAGATTATTGTTCTCGTTTGCGTTACCCAGAGTGACAATGGTTGAAGTTTGAAACATCTGTGTTGTATGCTAGCATTAGGGTCTGACAAGTGACTCCTAGCATTTTTCTAGTGTAAGGAAAGGATGAAAAAAGATAGTGTAATAGGCTTTTAGTAATGACACTTTCGGGATGCCGTACTTGAAAATGCCGGCTTGTTTACATCCGGGACACGAGCTGACGCAAGATGGTGGAAATTTCTGGCATAAGAACAGCTGATTGGTATTTTTAGCGCGTTGCTTACTAACATCGGGGAAATCGGTTGCAGTAAGATGTGGATACGAATATCAATACGTTCTGCGGGATAGATATCAGCTAAAAAACACACACAATGGAATGTCTTGTGGACCTCTTTGGACCTTGTGATACCGACAATGAACTACCTGAAACTTTGCCACCCGAGGTAACATTCACAATTGCTGCAACATGTAGTATATTTTGTTTTGTTAGTTCCCATTGGCCAAGGTCACATAAGGTAATCCTCAGGGCAGTAAGTACCAGGTACTGCACTGGAATTAAGTTTGCAATGGCAGACTGCAGTATTCTAAATGGGACTAATAAGTAACATGTTGGCCTCCTGACTATTATTATCAAACATTGTCCAAGTGTCCCAGCTGTTTTTCGATAGTAAGACTAAAAAGAAGTAATGATAACATGAGTTGGGACGGTTGTTGTGGTGGAAGCAGTCAGCCAGTTTTGCAACCTGATTTTTTTATTCTTTACTATGGTCACATCAGCTAAATATGGGAATATGCCAGCATACAAGCATTTCTTTAATAATTGGAAGGCAGCGTTTTAGTCCTGTGACATCACAAACGACATCACGCATTCTCACTAATCTCAGCAATGTTACGAATGTACAGTTTGCTTACGTGATAGTAATCAGTTGGATGTGGAGTTCATCAAATCTGTAGAGTGAACTTGCCAACAGCTGTACTAGTACTAGTAGTAGTACCATTGATACTGTACTACTACTACTAGGCAAAGCTGGAATAGTACACCTGATTCCACATTTGTTGAATAACTTTGTTGGAACTGGAAGTGGAAGGCAATGTTTTACTTTTACACCAAAAATGGAAACAAGAACATTACTTGTACTCATGGTGAACACTGACTGATTGAGCTCTGGGCTGAAACTAAAGTAACAAAGAAAATTGCATTACTTAAACATTAGTGTGAAGGTTTGTCCAGATGCAGAGGTTTCCAGACCATTCGCATTCAGTTCAGAGTAAAAGGTTTCATTGCCTATATTATATATAATACATCTTGTCCTGTTAGTGTTACCATATATATATATTTACAATTACAGTATTAGATTTAGAACAAATTGTAATTATGCACACCAACCAAATTATTTTTTGTGTGTTTTAGGAAGAAGAAGGAAACATTGAATACAAGGTGAGTACGTGTATCAATCATTCATTCTTTGTAGTATATAATAATGTATACATATAGCCATGACAGACTGTGCCCTTCATTGGGTGTGCAAAACTTCCTTCAGACATCATCCCTAGCTTGGTTGTGGTACTGCCAATGCCATTGCACTACCAAGAAGTTATTAACAAAAACAGTCCCAGGAACTTTCATTTAAAAAAACAAATTGCGTCTTTCATTTTAATTTCTACTTCTGCTTCTAGCAACTGTCAGTCTCATCCAAAAGTTAAATACTTGGATAAGAAAAGAAGAAGATACAGACATACTTTGAAAAGGAAAGACCATGTAACATGTTTCTTCAAAATGTTTATTACTCTATGACATTGACAGTATTAATATATTATGTATTATATATATAATATCAGCCTCATAAGTTGTTCAGTTTTATTACACTATTAATAGTGTTGCCATTAATAAAGTGTTGCCATTAATAAAAGGTTGGACATTTTTTCCTAAAAGAGATTTTTAGTGTTTTGTTTATTGTTGTGTTAAAACTTTAAAGTACATGAGAGATGATCTACATGGATCAAAATTTTACTTTGACAGCTCAAGCTTGTGAATCCCTCCCCATCTCGACTAGAGCACTTGGTGACACAGATGAAATGGCGCCTTGAGGAAGGAAATGGAGAAGCCATTTATGAGATTGGGGTTGAAGACAATGGCATTCTTACTGGCCTCAATGAAGCAGACCTTCAGGCTTCATTATCCACTTTGGAGAAGATGGCTAACAGGTGCATATTAATTATTATTAATATTATTGATACATACAATGCAATACGCCTTTATCAACAAGTGTCAATGTTATTGCACCAGAAATACTACATGGTGCCAAATACACTCAGTCACACCTTTATGCCAATCATAAAACAAGTTATATGACAACAACAACGGCAAACATTGGGGTTTTACATTATACTTTTAATAGTTTTATAGCACTATTTTCCACTCACAAACAGACACACTCTGACTGTGCTTCATATGTTTGTTTTTTAATGTAACCGTGTTGGTTTATTTTCATGTTTCTGTAATTAACCAAGCTCTGATGTGGGCTACAGGATCTTTAACATGCAGATTATATATATATATGTGATCTTTCTGATATATATATATGGACCTTGATTTATAGTTTTATCCGCAGGAGGTGTAGAATCTGCACAGAATTTGACTCTTTAGAAATCACAGGGTGGGTGCAAAGCCTAACATGTAATGGTCACCCACCCATGTTCCATGTTCAATCATGCTTGACTTGGCTTTCAAGAGCAGGTTCTCTCTCTGCACTACCATCTGTCCTCACACTGCACATAGATAGTATATAATGTGAATAAGGTAGCATGAGATATTAAAGGAACTAGCCCCCTCAAAAAGTTTTTGTCCAGGAAAGATGACCTTTCTCCAACAAGCAAAACAGATTTAAATGAAAACCTAGAATCAAACATTTTGTTGTCAAATGCTCCACTGGTTTTGTTTTCAATGTAGAACCCCACAGCTGGCCTAACTGCTCTCCATGGCATCTTAGTTTTCTTACAGTGCAGTAAACATTGTGCTTCGATTGTGCATTTCATACACCTGTGTACTATATGCATTATTACATGACTTACAGTGTTTGGTGTTTGTTTTGTTTCTCACACCACAATGTTTGTTATACATCTCATGTACATTTCTTTGTACTGACAATATTATGTTCTGTTACCCAGTTCAGTGTTACTGATTGAAGTACGTAACTCAAGTGTATTTGTTGTTGCTTAATGTTTTCTCTTTCACAGCATGACATTTGTTTTAATTTATCAGACTGGGTGCATCCCTGAGTGTCTTGAGAGAGAAGATGGTGGAATCAGAGGAACAGAATAGTGAAATGAGGAGAGCACTGGAGATCCTTGTCCGAAAGGTTCCTGATGACCAAGAGGTAAATCACTAAATGCACACCACTTTGATTTTACCATCAGTAAAGTTTAGTATTTATTTAGCTACTTTTGTTCACTGCTAATAATTAATGCATTTATCCATATTGGTGACTGAATAATATATATATATGCTGCTGCATAAGTAGCAGAACCACTTTCCAGTTTCCATGAAAATTGATCAGTGTTTTTGTTGTGTGTTTTTTAAACCCCTAGTCTTAGATGAGAATATTTAGATTTTGCATAGCTATAATATTTTTTTTTAAACCCTACACAAAGCACCCCTCTAACTATCTGCTTACTGTTCACAGATTTATTTTTAAAAGTATTTAAAAAAGATAAAGGAAAATATTTTTTGCGTGCTTGCTGTTCATTGTTATTTTGTGGTGGGGGTGGGTAGGGGGGATTTGAATTGATTCCCTGTTGACAGTTTTTAACATCACATGAAAGTCTGAGCCTTTGCGAAAAAGGATGACCTAATTCTCTGTTGTGGCCTACATCTGTTCTTCATTTGTAAATAAAGGGTGGCTTAATTCTCTGCCCCTGTCCACAGTTCATAGACCTGCGCCTGGCAGTCCTAGGCAATGTTGATGCTGGCAAATCCACGCTGCTGGGAGTGCTGACACAGGGAGAGCTGGACAATGGGCGGGGATGTGCACGCCTCAACCTCTTCCGACATCTCCATGAGATCCAGTCAGGGCGCACCTCCTCCATCTCCTATGACATTCTGGGTTTTGACACCAAAGGACAGGTAGAGACCTCTGTTGTCTTCCCTCCATCTCCTGTGATACTTTAGGTTTTGACTACATGTGGCAGATGTCATTTTACTGTTGTCATTCTTCTCACTTGTGTGGTAAAAGTGATATCCAGAGTTTTGGTGTTACAGGACAGGCAGGGGTCATAATGTCTTTCTCATAACATCCTAGCAAATATCATGGGACTCAGGAAAATGGAGAGATGCACATTATATGTATAACAATGCCCAGTCTCCCCCCCAAAAACAACAACAGTAACAACAACAACAAACAAACAAAAAACAAAAACAACCCAACAACAAACAAAATAATAGCAACAAACAGGCAAGTCATAAAATTTGTGATGAAAATTCATAACAGTGAGCATTGTATCAAGAAGCAGAACAGTTGCATGTCAGTTATTCTGTGATGAAATTTGTAAACTGAATATGGCTAGAAAAAATAATCTTAGTTTTTGTTGCTTATTTTTGGGTAACACAGTTTCAAGACAGTTTTCTCTGAGGCAGATCTGATACAAAGTCATTGGTAAAATTGACACATCATGGCTATCCCTTTGCAGGTTGTGAACTATGCTGAGTGTCGTACTGTGGAAGAAATCTGCGAGAATTCCAGTAAGCTGATCACTTTGATAGACCTGGCTGGCCATCAGAAATACCTCCGGACCACCATCTTTGGTCTCACCGGCAACTGCCCAGATTTTGCTATGCTTGTTGTCAGTGCCACCACCGGCATTGGTAAGTCTTGTCTTTAACATAAAGAGGGGGAAACAAGGAGGAAAAGTGGGGGGTGGGAGAGGGGAGAGAAAATGTTTCGTTTCAAACTGATAATTAAAATGCTGCGGGCAACCCCTGACATTGCCTGGACTTATTGAAAGAGGGAAAACAAAATACCCGTCATCAGTGTCAACATCAACTTGAGGGAGGACTGCCAGCGCTATGTATTTGGAAATAAGTACAGTAGGGAGTTACTGGGTTTTGGTGGTCATGCACCCAGGAACTGCAAACATTTTTTTCTGAACATCTCTAAGACTAAGCAGTAATAGGTGTTATCAGTACCTGAACTGGACTCTTCCGTTTGTAAGTTTTTACCCTAAGTAGTAGCATGTGTTATCAGTACCTGAACTGGACTCGTCTGTTTCAGCGGGCACCACCAAAGAGCACCTCGGCTATGCACTGGCTCTGGGTGTCCCAGTGATTGTGGTGGTCAACAAGGTGGACCTGTGTCCCGCCAGCAGTGTTGAGCGACTCCTGCGTCAGCTTGAGACTATCCTCAAGTCACCAGGCTGCAAGAAGATCCCTGTCCGCATCAACTCTGAGGATGACGCCATTACTGTGGCCAGCAGCTTAGATACCAACAGGTGAGGGCTGTGTTATTACAAGGGCATGGATAAATTGAAACTGATGTCTGCACGAAGATAGGGTTGTTGTTTTTCTACTGTGCGCGTGTGTGTGTGTTTTATATGTGTGCATACTTGAACTACGTCAAGAAGTATTATTCCCCCAATTTTTGTGTGCTTCTCCTTGATCTTTCCCATGTCCAGAGTTTACTAGACGACACTTCAAAACCTGGGGCATTCTTTGTGAAAAAAAGTATTAAAGAAAAGAAGACTTATGTGAAGTTCTTGTGATTGTGGATAGGATATTTTTTGTTTTGTTTTTTTAAACTAATCTTGGTGATACAGTAGTGACTCCATGTACTGCAATGCCACAATATGAATTTAATTTTTACTAGTAAGTGACTTGTTAAATTATTTGTGTGTGTGTGTGTGTGTGTGTGTGTGTGTGTGTGCGTGTGTGTGTGTGTGCTGATCTTACTGATAGAGTTGTGACTTGTTATGTTGTAGTGCTACAGTATTCTTTTATGTGTAAAGTCAGAAGGAATTTTGTTTTAAATTCTGAATCCAGCTGGCATTATTTTGCATTTGAATGAAGGCAGTGCCTTTAGTTGTTTTGTTAATACAGATAACATCGTATAAAATTCTTCCAGGATAACACCCGTCTTCACAGTATCTTGCGTGTCTGGGCGCAACCTGGATCTCATCCTGAAGTTCCTGCATGTGTTACCACCACAGAAATCCCACAGGGAGCGTGAGCGCCTGTCACAAGATCTCACAGAGTTTCAGATTGATGAGCTGTACTCTGTGCCACATGTGGGAACCGTTGTAGGAGGCGTCATCAAGAGGTAACTTTGGTGGTGTGTGTGTGTGAGAGAGAGAGAGAGAGAGAGTGCCTGTGTGCGTGTGCATGTGTGTGAGAAGAGAGAGAGAGACAGAGAGAGTGCATGTGTGTGTGGGAGTGTGCATGTGCGAAACAAACCTGTCAGTCTCACATCATGTTAAACCTTTTTTACCAACAAAGTCACAACTCTTGATGCTACTTTTTGTGCAACAATTTGCCGTAAAACATGGTATTCAGTGTGTGACTGCAAAATTGGATATCTTCTGGCTGAGTTACATGTGGAATGTCTATTTTAGTATACCTCTTGGGTCTCTTGTCATGGTTGGCATGTGTATTTGGTTTTCGTACAGACACAGACAAAAACCAACAGACCTATCTGATTCTATGTGCCAGAGTTAAAGTCTGCAGTTGTGTTGGAACTTGTGTAAATTACCAAAGGTCAGCAATTAGAAATTTGTTTTGTTAGTAACTTCACACAATTTGCACCAAATTGGCATTGCGTGGGACTGACAGCATTCCAAGCCTTTCCTCTTTAAAGAGTCAATGCTCTTGACCCATATGCCCCTAGGAATGTTGAAACTTTACTGTTTCCAAGAAAACACACTCTTTGCAAGGCTTTGAACTGTTTATTTATTTTTTAGTGATTTATTTGAAGTGTTATTTTGTTTGATATAAAGAGGGGAATCTGATGCGTGTGCAGGGGATCTATACGAGAAGGTGAGAAGCTGCTGCTAGGGCCATCAGAAGATGGCACCTTCCAGGAGGTAAAGGTTCGCACAGTCCATCGTAATCGGTTACCATGTCGACTGATCCAGGCTGGACAGGCAGCGTCTGTTGCTCTGCTGGATTTGGAACGTGAGCAGCTGAGAAAGGTGAGAAGTAGAAAGACTTGACTGTGTGCAAACAGACTTACTGGAATGTTGATTTGAAGTGATCAGCTTTAGAAATTCATAAAAGATAGGGAACCCCAAGCAAAAACTTAGGTCAGCCTACCTTTCTTAATAAACATTGATGTGCTGGTGTTGCCTTTACTTGAACTGTTGAAGGTGTGCATGAGATTTTTCTTTATTTGTGGTAGATTCGTCATTAGTTTAGCAGTTCACTGTAGGAGAATATAGCTCTGTCACTAAAGATCGTTGGTGAAAACATTCACATAAAGAGCGGTTTGTGACTGTTCCTGTCAGAAAGTCTTAGAATGTGTTGCTATCTGGCGGTATTTGTCACCTTGTGTCCTGCCTTCACCTTGTGTACTGCCTTCACATATTTAGAAAAAGCTTCGACCCTAGGTGTTTTTTTAAAGAAATGTAACCTTTTTGGTTTCTTTTTACAGGGGATGGTGCTGCTGAGCCTGTCGGCAGAGCCGGTATGTTGCCTGCAGTTTGAGGCTGATGTCTATGTCCTGTTCCACTGCAACAAGATCACCAAGAACTTCCAGACCACCGTGCACATAGGAACAGTCTGCCAGACAGCCGTTATCTCCAAGATCAACAGGGTCAGTAGTGAAGACTAGAACATTTGGTACTGTAGCCATAATCAGATACGTGTTCTGAAGTTGTGGTTACATTGCGTTAACTGCTACCAGTCGGGTGTGAAAAGAACCATGCTTCTCAAACAGAATTTTTGATCTAAGGTGAAGAAGAGATCAAAATAAAAACCCAAGAGGGATGATAATAAATGGGATTGGCAAAACCCTGTCAAATGTCACAGTTGACCTGATGTTTACCACAGCCTCTATCCTGTCAAGTGTCAAAGTTGACCTAATGTCTGCCACAGCCTCTTTGATGCTTTTTCCTTGGACAACATGAGCATGCATCTCTTATGCCAAAGCTCAAAGAGGCTGCAGATGTATCATGTGAGCTAGGACACTTGATGGTGCCCCACTAATCATTGCTCATGAAACTAAGTTCATCACTGCTATCAGTTAAAAAACAAAATCCAATTCCAAACCTCTACCTATTTGACAAAAATATTGGAACTGTTTTAAAGGCAGTGATAGGGAATCTTCTCGGAGATAGGGTGGAGCACATATGGGATTTTTCAAACACATGGATACCATCTAGAACTGAACACCTCAACAGACAAGTGTGGGATTTTCCACACGCATGGATACCATCTTAAACTGAACAACTCGACAGACAAATCAGAGATAGGGTGGAGCACATACAGGATTTTCCAAACATGGATACCATCTTGAACTGAACAACTCAACAGACAAATATGGGATTTTTCCAAATAGATGGATACCATCTTGAACTAGTATGGGATTTTCCAAACACATGGATACCAACTTTAACTGAAAACTCAACAGACAAATATCTATTGAGAAAGCTAGCCTGGACTCTGAAGCTTTTGGATCTAGAAGTGTCATTATTGATGCTGAACAGGTCTTCTTTGAATAAAATGAAACAATACAGCCAGATTTGTTTTCTAGACTTAAGTTTGCTTAATTTTCACACTTGGCATGATCAGTGACACCTTTTCTTCCCTTCCCTTTGCAGAACCATATAAAGACCAATGAGAAGGCCCGCGTGACATTCAAGTTCAAGTTCAAGCCAGAATACATTCGTGTTGGAGCCAGGCTTCTGTTCCGTGACGGCAAGTCCAAGGGTGTGGGAGAGGTCATGCAGATTTTCCCCTTCCAACCCCACATAGAACGGTAAACTTGGCAACAGTGGCAGCCCCCCACCAGCTGGTTATTAGAGTGTACTTCCCATCTGTGATACAGGCAAGGCTGGCCATGTGAGTGGGGTCAGCATCATGGAGGCTGGTGTTAACGGTGGATGTGTGACTGTGCAGCACTGTGTGCACCCAGAGGCCAATATGAGCCTCAAGGCAGGGTAAAAGGTGGATAGAGCCATGTGATTTTGGCTTGTCGGACAGTTATCCTACCCGATTCTGCGTTTTTTTCTGCCCATGTACCCATAGCGTGGTTACTTTCTGTCCTTCATTCCATCACCCCACCTCCCACTCACTTATTTGTAACCAAAAAGGCACAGGATACATTTTATGGTAAATTTGGTTGACCTGGATATGCAGGGCCCAGTGCTCTGTTGCGTCCGTCGTTTATGAATTGTAGTTGACACTGAAATCCTCACTCTGTGGCAGAATATCCAGTAAGTATGCAAAAGATGGTTGCACAATGGTTTCATGATCTTTATGTGCTTTATTTGAGGATGTGCAGATAATGGGTGCTTTTTTTTGATGGGGATCAGCTTTTTTTTTTTTTTTGTAATTGATCTGCAAGCCATGAGTATATGATTTTTGTTGCTAGACTCGTTTTCTGCTCAGTGTTGAATGTGGCACTTGAGGACTTGGATCACAGGAGATCGGGGCTTGGGTGGATGGTGGGTGGATGGCAGGGTGAAAGATACTGTCTCCACCAACACAGTTCTGCATTAATATGGACAGTGGTGTGAACTGTTTTAAGGTTTTGCCAAATGCAGGAGGGCGAAGTCAAGAGACAGTTGCTGTGAAGCCCATGTTTTTTAAGAGGCGAGTGAGCAGATGCAAACAAGGAACTGATTGCAAGCTTTTCACTTTCTGCGGTTCTGACAAAGTGGTGTTTCTGTGCTTTGTGCAGAGTCAGAAATGTATACATGCATCCTGAGTCTGGTCATGCATGTATCAGCTGTGTTCATAAGTACATTTAAAAAAAAACCAAACTCATTGCCAAGTTCAGAAGCTCGTTTGCAAGTTAGGACGGGGACAGAAGATAAAGCTGCAGGATACCTAATGCATGACAGGATTGTTTTGCAAGTTAGGACGGGGACAGAAGATAAAGCTGCAGGATACCTAATGCATGACAGGATTGTTTTGCAAGTTAGGACGGGGACAGAAGATAAAGCTGCAGGATACCTAATGCATGACAGGATTGTTTTGCAAGTTAGGACGGGGACAGAAGATAAAGCTGCAGGATACCTAATGCATGACAGGATTGTTTTGCAAGTTAGGACGGGGACAGAAGATAAAGCTGCAGGATACCTAATGCATGACAGGATTGTTTTGCAAGTTAGGACGGGGACAGAAGATAAAGCTGCAGGATACCTAATGCATGACAGGATTGTTTTGCAAGTTAGGACGGGGACAGAAGATAAAGCTGCAGGATACCTAATGCATGACAGGATTGTTTTGCATAATGTATGGATGCATTGCAAGATTGTTTTTCATAAGATGCAGATCAAACAATGGCTGATGGTGTGTCAGCTGTTCTTTACACAATAAATGGCATTTGTGTGTTGTTGAAGATTTTTTTCCCTTTTCTTCTGCGGTATAGGTTTTGTTTCTGCTTTTATGTCATTACCGTTTGATCAATAACCAGCAGATTAAAAAGAAAAAAAAGAAAAAAAAGCTTTATATTCTGTACTGTTGGGGTGGGGGGAAGGAGAGGGGTATGGCATTACGTGTATACTTTGAATTTGTTACCTGCAAGTTACCTGGAAGAAAACATGACAATTCAGGCAGCATTTGCTTTGTAAAATGTAGGCAAAGAACACAGCCTAATAGCAATACTAACATGATGAGTTGGCTCTATTTTGGGGGGTGGGGGTTAGCTTAGGGTCATTTTGAATTACAGTTTGTCTTTGGACATCTTACAAACACTTTCCTTGCTGGTCATTACTTTGGGGGGGGGGGGGGGCATAGCTTCCCCCCCCCCCCCATAAAAATTAATTTAAGTATTACTCCATCCATGATCGGACCTGAATCAGATTTGGATCAAAAGAAAAACTGTTCCAGGCATTTACATTCATCATGTGACAATGGCAACTGCAAGTATTCAGGCTGACAAAAGTGAGGAATTCTTTTATTCAGTTCTAAGTACTGACCTATGGATGAGCATATTTTCTGATGAAAGTGCCATTTTAATGTAGCTTATTGGTGTGAATAATGACCATATTTCAATATAACAGTGTAAACATGGGATGGAAACATACACTTTAAATTTTCCAGCGTTTTGAACTTGCCATAGTATTGGCAACCATTAACCTTTGTGGGGTTAAAATACTTTTTATGGCTTGGGTGTGTATTTTAGGGAGTGGACTTGACAAAAACTGAATCTTTAGACTTTGTGCTTTCTCATATGTCAGTTGAAGTCTACATGATAACCTCCATTTAAATATGCATGTTCATACCAATTTCTATTAAAAGTAAAACATTTTCAAGGTCATAGGAGAGTGACAAAAATCACAAGTCATAGTTTCCAGATTTTAATGTGAGTCCATGTGTTTCTTGAGTTTGTTTGTGTTTTATTTGTATTGGTTGTTTGTGTTTTTAGTTTTGTCACTTAACAAGCTGTGCTAAAATGTGATATGTATGCAAGAAGACCTTATGAAAGTCCTTGTATTTGTAAATATGTACATAATTGTTATTGATAAATTTTTTAATAGTTTTCTGCATGAATTTTACATCTATTTCAGTTTGTGTTAGAGTTTTACGCACATTTAAGTTGCTGTGGATTGGCATTGATCTGTTTCTCTTTAAACTTTTTAAGTGTACAGTAGATTACAGTCTGCTGAAGCTGTGAATTGCTTTAGTGTCCGAAGGATGTCACACACCTGTGAGATGTCTTTCGAGTGCTAATTAACTCCCTTGTTTGCTAATTCTGCATAGGTGTTCTGGCCTTACTTTGTTTCAGATTGTGGATTGCTTTGTTTCTTTATATACACCTGAAAGAAGCAAGTTATTTCTGCGTAATCAATGTGAGGCCATCTGTTTAAATATTGACTCTGTAATAATTATATGGGCTTTTTACTACCATCTCTGCAGACTGAAACAGTGTATACATCCTTCACCTATTTAACGGAACATTAATTTTCTACAGTGTGTAATTCTTAAGTCATATCTATTTCTTTGATTTTCCTGGACACAAGCATGATCAAAGTGATCCTTGTCCACCCATACCACTTCCATTCCCCTTTAAGATCACAGCAGTGCCAAATGCTTGAAAGTAGCAAGCCACTGTGCATTCTTATCTAACTAGTTCAATATTTGGATGATTGTCAAACACCTGGAGAAGATTATGCATAAAACACTATTTTTGACTTTTGCATAATTATACAAGGGGAATACTCATTCATTTTTTTTTACTAGCAAAAAAACCTAACCAAAGCTTTTTTCTCTCAAACACTGTTCAGGTGAGGTGTTTCCAACCTTGCATGATTATAATCTCTACAGTCTATAAAACTAGATCGTTTGTATGTGGTTTTGTGACCTTGGCCTTGTTTTAAGATCATAAGTGTAAGAAAGGTGAAACAAAGTTTTTTTTCTTCCCTTCTTTTTGTAGGATGTTTGAAGGTACTATTTCTGGGTGCTACTACTATCTAGTATAGATGCATTTTTGTGTCACTGCAGCCTACATACAAGACCATGCACAATGTGCTTTTCCTGAATTTGGTGTACATTTTAAGAAGAAAGAACCAACACATTAGTCTGGCAAAATCTTAAACATTGGCTCTCATCAGGCTTTGCACTCTCATACCAGTGTTGGTGTCTTTAGTCAGATTTAAAGGTCACAGTGGCAGCAAAATGATGAAACTTAAATTTATGTTTGCTTGACAAATTATGATGCGAATGTTTTATAGTTGTTTATTTGAGTATGAACATAATGTGTTTGAAACTGAAGCAAATACTGGCAGTTTAGGTATTTCACTCCATAATACATTTATATGAACCTTTCACCACCATCTCTCCAGACGGAAACAGTGTATACATCCTTCACCTATTTAACAGACCATTTCTGCAGTGTATAATTCTTAAGGCAACTCATGTCTATTTATCTGATTTAGCTTGTCAGATTTTCACACTCTTGCTGCTTCTGAAAAGTGGAATGATCTTGTTTGGCATTTTAACACATATGCCTCAAGGTAACATTTCTGCACCCCCAAAAAGTGTCTTTTATTATGAAAAGCATCTTGAAACTAAGACAAAGACTTTTTTTAAATGTCCTTGTTATATCTATGAAGCTTTTGGATTAAATTTTTTTAAATCTGTGAAAAAAATTAAGAAAATTGTGTTTGTCTCTGTGTGTGTGCATATGTGTGTGTGTGTGTTTGTGTGATATTTCAACGCACTCTAACTGACAACTCTAAGAGACAAGAAACAATAACAACAAATTGATACATTAATATATTTACAAATTTCCATTTTCTCACAATACATACAAAAAAGCTGGCATACAGATGCACAACCCAAACAAATAACAACACGACAAAGTAACATACAGAGTGTTAATAACATTAATACACCTACACAGCGGTACAAAACAAATACAGTACAAAAACAGCATGGTAATTAATAACATTACCAAGTACATGTAGTATGTAGTGCAAAATACATACAGCATAAAAACCAATCTGTACAAAGCTGCAATGCAGCAGCTACTAATTCTACATGACAACATAAGGAATCACAGAATTTGCTTTACATATTGAAAAAAAGGTGAGAACAGGAGGACAGACCTGTTTACTTGTATGATTTGGGAGTATTTTGTAGGCCTAAATTTTCAGCACAGGAAAACACACAAAAGTTAAGAAGCAGTCAGGAATTTTACTGGATGTGTTTTGTGGTTTGTTTGTTTTGTAGCCTGTAATATGCCCATGCAGTACTGGGTTTTGGGTGGCACATGTGTAAGTCTCGCGGCCGCAGTTTCTGCACTGCGCTTTGTGTGGTCTTGGCATTCAATTCTTGGCCAATTCAAAATGAGGCTTGTTCTCTGCTGCAAAGTATGAGCATTCACCATTTTTCCTGCAAGCTGTGTTGAAATTATATTCAGATTATTTTCACTAAGAGTAAGAACAAAATGAAACAGAAAAGAACTGATGAAAAAAGTGCCAAAACAGTAAGGGAACCACTGACCTGTTGAGATACAAATCTGAGCCTGGCATGATATGCTGCATATATGCAGTATTGCTGCTCAGACTTCTCAGTAGCCCATGGCGGCAAAAATGACATCGATAAAAAACACTGCTCCTGGTCTGTAATTATACACTAAAAATACTTCAACTCCCCCCCCCCCCCCAAAAGACTACAATTCTTTTCAAAGTGTACTCCTATCTGTGTCTGAGTGTAAACAGGTCTAGGAGGAACTTCAAACCTGTGCATCATCATGATCACTTCACAGACTGTCCCTGTGGTCACCTGTAGCCCTTAGGAGCTTTGTACGGCACAGAGCGATGGTCTGTTAACCCAAGCTGCTTGTTGTGTCCTTCCCTGCACGCAAACAATGGGTGGGCATGTAAACAAGATCCCAGAGAAAAACCAAAGAAGCTTGCCTAGGTACTTGGAACAAGCAGCTGTAATGCTAACAACATAAATGCTTTTCCCCAGTTCATTTTTTTAAAAATAGGAGATAAAATGGGCAGGATATTATTGACGACCTCATATGTAGAATATATAAATTTGATTTGATCTCTCAAAAACTCCTCAATTTAAGCATAATCAATGCTAATATACAAAAATCAAACTGAATGCCTACACACAGGGAAGCAACACATTATGTATATAGAAGGGATGCAAAAAGCATGTGGGTGTTCTGGAAGTTATAAATGCAGCAAAACTGAATTTGGAACTTTCAGCATCGTAATGCTGGATGACAAATCTTCAAGAAAAAACACTGAAATGTAAAGTCCAGCTCAAGAGTTATCAGCAACGCGTGGTTAGGGAACATCCATGTAACTGGACCCAACCCGCACTGACCCAGTCTGCATAGCCAGAGAGCCAGGGTAAGTAAGCAACTTGGTTTTTTATGCCCAGCCAACCAGCATGGTTATATACAGGGCAAGACACATTTTGTCAGCACACAATAAATGCCAAAAATATATACACACACTAAAACTAGTATACTGTCAGATTTAAAAAACAAACAAACAAAAACAGAGTTAAAAATGGGTTAAAAAACTAAAACAGATCAGATACGCAGGCTAAACTTAAAAAAGTGTGGCTAAAGCTAAAGTTTTAGCTAGACAGCTTGCAGTCCAACTTCCATTTCCTTTGGGTTTTGCGCATACAGTCTGTGTTGATTCTGTCTTCCTGGAGGACAAACCTTCAGGCACAGTCTTGTTGTACATCACTCACACACCTTGTGTGCTTGGTGTGTCTACATACACATGAAGCTGCTTTACTTCAAAACTCTAAAGGTAAAACAGTACCCCTCTTACCCTCACACCCCTCTTACACACGTACGTACAGCATACCTGAAACATCTTGTACAGTACAGGTCCATCCCGCAGTCGATGCAGCGAATCACTGCATCCTCGGTGCAGATGCAGCAGTATGGCAGCTCGTCCGGGTCTTCGTAATCATCATCATCATCGTCATTATTGTCGCTGTTGCTCATGGGCTGTTCATAAACAACAGGCAGACCTCTCACGACAATATCAATGGTGACAGCAAACCAAGATGGGGTTGAGCATATCTTCCAGCACTTGATATTCTCAGAAATCTTAAACTGTCTTGATTAAACATTCCATCTGTGTCTGTGAACAGAACTGCTTCTGTATTATAGATAACACTGATTGTGAACTTTAATGCACCGACAGATCTGCGGAATGAATGAGCGAGACTTGATGTCCTGTACAGGAACTTGTTTACTTGTTATATTTCCCTACAAGAGATCCAAAGAACTCCTAAGTGGACCACTCACATATATCAGCTAAATGCCATAGATTCCCCAACATAATGAACACAAGATTTTGATTGATAACTGCAGGTGCTTGATGTCAAAAGTGTTTGATGTTTTTGCCAACCATAAAAGATGAAGTAACTAAACTGGCCAATTAGAAAGATAGTTTGCCTGTACAAGCACAGGGTTTGGATAGAACAGATATTTTGGTCTGTGGAGACTCTGCAAAATGTCTACCAATCTCTATGGAGTGTCCACAGGCAAGCCATCTGCCAAACCGAAACACAGCTTAAGACAACTGGCAAAATGCAACCAAACGTGTGCTGAGACGAATTCACGCTCTCCATGCTGAAGCAACAGCGCCACCATGAAACCCTCACTCACTCAGGACTCTTTGGCCCAGCAAGCTTCCACAAGAGTTCCCCACCACCAGCCACCTTCAGCATGAAACCCTCGCTCACTCAGGACTCTTATAGTGCCTGGGGTGGCCCTGGAAGCTTCCACAAGAGTTCCCCACCACTACCCACCTTCAGCATGAAATCCTCACTCAGGACTCTTAGTGCCTGGGGTGGCCCAGGAAACTTCCACAAAGAGTTCCCCACCACCAGCCACCTTCAGCATGAAACCATCGCTCACACAGGACTCTTAGTGCCTGAGGTGCCCCAGGAAGCTTCCACAAAGTTCCCCACGACCAGCATGAAACCATCACTCAAACAGGACTCTTAGTGCCTGAGGTGCCCCAGGAAGCTTCCACAAAGTTCCCCACGACCAGCATGAAACCATCACTCAAACAGGACTCTTAGTGCCTGAGGTGCCCCAGGAAGCTTCCACAAGAGTTCCCCACCACTATGCATTGCAGCCCTATCTTTTCCATCAGAGGCCATGCACGCTCAGTCGCATCCCTCCCTAAGGATCATGACCAGGCGTCTCTGGGTTGGCCTCTTTTGTGTTTTCCCTGGGAATTCCATCTTCATACCACCAGTTTGTCAGTGTTTTCAGCACGTGTCCCAACCATCTCCCTGTGAGCGTGGTAGACATTTTTCCAACTGGTGTGACAGCTATAAGGTGGCAACAGTGGTTTACAGAAACTGGTCAGATGAGTCATAGTAACTGATCAGATACACAGCAGTCCATATTGTTACCTGAACTACACGCACACTCACTCAAACAAATATACACACGCAAGCACACATACACACATGTGTGCGCATGCCACATGCACTCTCATTATGCTTCTTGTTTGTTTTTAGAAACAGTCAAACAAAATAACAGCCAGTATGTCTGACTGATTGCTGATATCATTTCTGGTATATATGCTGATCTTAACTGGTGAAAATAAAGGAAATTACTGCTTAACATGACCCCTGATCTCCATATTCGTTTCCACGTGAAGCAGAGAAAAAGGCTTTGCTGAGGAAGCAGGAGGACAAGCAATCATTCGTCATGCTGTGGGGTCAGAAAACTCCTCTGAGGTGTCTCAAGCATTTACATGGCAAGGTAACAAGATTCTTGCTGATATTATATCCTGGCAAGGTAACAAGGTTCTTGCTGATATTATATCTGCCATCTTCCAAGATTCTCATCCAGTCAGGAAACCCTGGCTGCTGCTCATGAAGGCTCCTAGTTTGGTCTCACAGAAAACAGACATTCACTATGGTACCTGCAATTATTGTTTCATCAGGTCTAATTAGAAGGGGGGGAAAAATCAGTTGTTGTTTTTTGCATGCTTTGATCTCCTTTTTTCTTGGAAACCATGGCAGTCAAACTTACTTTAGATTCTGACTCAGACTGAGCAAATGCTAACCATCTTACCTCTTTTTCTGGTTTGAATTTGGACTTCTCTGACTTTGCTTTGGACCTGCCTGGCTTAGTTTTTGATGCGGATGACTTGGAACCTGCTGCCAGATCATTGCCCATTTTTTCATCCAGTTTGACTTCTTCCAGAAACTGAAAAATAAATAACCCACATTTCATCCGGCTTCTGAAAGTTCTAGAAACTTTAAGAAATAAAAGAGTCCTCTTTTCTATCCGATTTCACCTCTTCCAAAATAAATGATTTAAATGACTACTCACTTTTATGTTTATCAAATTCATTCAATGAAACTAGATTAACCCCTTCCCTGCCAAAGACTTTGTGTGTTCTGATTCTTTGGAGCATTGCCTCAAAAGGTGGTTTAGTGAGCCAGAAATGTTCATTTGGAGTTGTTTGTTCCACATGAGAACGCACAAAATGTGTGACTTCAAGCAGGTTGCCATCCAACATCAAATAATAAAACTGGAAGCACTCTTCTTTGGATGTTATATGATGTCCTCAGGGCAAGGAAAGGGTTAAAATAAGGCCTAAACTCTTTTCTGAATACAAGTGCAAAATGGTCAACATCTACTTGAAAAGATGCTGACTTTATCACTGCATTTTGTGCTATTTCCTTCAGAAAATAACATCATGTCACACATTTGACATGAAGCAATGTCCCATCATTGTAAATGAAAGTATGTGTCTAGTGGGAATACAGCATAATTGTCACACACCACTGTAAGCATAAGAACTGCACTTCCTTTGTAAATTTACAAACATGTTTACAAGAAAAGGCAACGCTGACCTTGTAAGACTTGCTTCCTGTTGAGTTTGTAAAAAACATATCAGGCTCTTACCACACTTCATGTATAATTATAATGTAGTTTACATATTTAGTGTTTATTTGTAGGCATGCTGACCATGACAATTGCTGCACAAAAGAACTTGACAAAAACTAACCTGCTGCATTATCCGCCTGGCAGCCACCTCCTCATCCTCGCTGTCTTCTTCATCTTGCTGCGCATTGTCCACGTTAGACTCCACAGACTGCTCATCTAAATGAGTGATCAACACAGCAAAAAAACATGCGATCATGTAACGAAAAATGTTAAGGGTAAGCAAAAAGCAAATCTGCCCAGAACAGGCAAAGTAAGCTTTACACTAGTCTCTTTTATTTTGTTTTGTTCAGCAGTTGACGCTTCAGATTTACCATGGAAACCAATCAGATGAATCTCGCCATGACCAGTTCCAGTGTTTAACATTATATGAAATTCATCACAGTTTTCAACAGCAGCAAAGATGCCTCATTTTATTCTATTGGTGTCTATTTCTGTCTCCATGGTCCTTTCAGCTATATTCTGCTCCATAAATTCTGCCTTATATACCTGGTTTTGCTCTCAATCCTTAAGTCTGTCTCTGCCTATGAAGGTATATATAAATGCCTTTAGCTGGTTGTTTCTTATAAATTGTAACTGTGGCATCTATTTCTGTCTCCACAGTCCTTTCAGCAATATTCTGCTCCATAAATTTTCCCTTAAATACCCTGTTTTGTTCTCAATTCTTAAGTCAGTCTCTGCCTATGACAGCATATAATTGCATTCAGCTGGCTGTTTCTTATTGGGCAGTTCAGTGAAGCTGGTTTGCACGAGTGAATGCCCTTTGTAATCTTTCGCGCAAGAAGTCGCGAGATGTCGCAGCATCATTTCTGGGCTTATTTCTGAGTAGGCGTTGCTTCAACAAGGGAAGCTGAACCTAGAACTGTGAAGCAGTACAAATGCCACCACTGTTGCAGTTGCAACAATTACCGGGGAAAGGGGATGGAGGGTGGAAAAAAAGTGTCTTTGCATCGTTTTTTGGCTGACCAGAAGATTGCGAGTTCATGGAAAAAAATGATTTTGGGGCATCCTATTGCACAAGCAACAAGTTATTGCTTGTTTCCAGATACATTCTGACTATGGGCCTCCAAAA
>OY757543.1:23333022-23410522 GCA_963584105.1 Alviniconcha strummeri | reverse complement strand
TATCTTAAACAATGATCATAGACTGACAAGAACAACAGCAACGAACCCTTCTATTTTCTAAATATTATGAAGTAATGGGGGTTAAAAAAAAAAAAAAAAAAGAGGGAAAAAGCCAGCGCAGCATAATGTTTGTTCACTCCATTTTACGGTTTTGTTAATCATATTAGCAGTTGCTCTCAAATGCCTTTTTCCTTCAACTGGAACAAAACTAATGCAATAACGGTAAATGTTATGTGGCACAACACCGAAGCCGATTTGACGTCAGGCAGAGCAGAAAACGAAACCGGAAATGACACAGTACAGAAAATGATGACGTCATCATATTATGGGTACATGTGATTTCTGCTACTTCTCGTTTGTCTTTCCAGTGTCATGTGATTTGAGTAACGCCATGTGATCGTCAGCCCCAAGCATCATTTGCAGACGAAAGCCTAGTTCGTTCACTTCGCCTTCTCGAAGCTCGGTTCAAGTCGGTCTGGCGACGAAAAAGTTACAAAATGGAAATCAAAGCCCTCATGGCCGTGGCTGCTTTTCTCACCACTGCAAGTCCTGCGCGAGCAGCCAGTATCAACGAAAAGCCTGTTGTTTTGATGGAGGTCGGAGATCACGCGGACAGGACTGAGCAGAACGTTGAAAATGTGCCGGCCCCCAAACCCGACGCTCTGTGGTCGTTGTCGAGAGCTGTTGCAAGTGTCGGCAGAAACAGTGGAGGTATGTCCGGCGCTGGAGGTACCAGCGGTAATCTTGCTTCCTTTACCTTCGATGAACAGTATCGTAGCGACAATGACGTGGTGATCGACCTCCAGACAGTAGTCAGCACAACAGGACCCAAGTTTGTCGGGGCGACTTTAGATGCCAGCATCTTTCGTCGCTTTTGGAAAGATGTTGATGTATATTCCAAGCCTTTGCACGCTCTGGCCCAAGGCCTGGCACCGTCGTTTTTCAGAGTTGGCGGTACTGCGGCTGACTTTTTCATATTTGATCCAACTTCCACCGTGAAGGAAGACAGCGTGGCAGCAGACGAAGATCAGTACGATAACCATGGTTATGATTATGATTATGACTATGACCTCCCTGGTCCGGTGAACCCAGCAATCAAAAACTACACTGTCACTGGTGATGAGTGGGAACGTCTGAATTATCTCGTCCAGGTTGCTGGCTGGGATCTTATCTTTGATGTCAATGAATTTCTTCGTCAAGACAACAAATGGGATGCGGACAATGCCAGGAAGCTACTGACATTTTCTCAAAAGCGTAACTACACGATTCCATGCTTCCAGCTTGGGAATGAGCCCAATGCTTACTACCACAACTTTCACTTCAGCATTCCAGCGTCCCAGCTGGCGAGTGACATGCAGAGACTGCGGTCCTTGCTGTCAGAGTTCCCACTGTATCGCAACTCTTGCATTATAGGACCAGATGTAACTAAGGTTACTAGCGGGTCGGCCAAACAATATCTGGAACAGTTTTTGAAGACAGGTGGCCAGACAGTTGTAGCAGCAGCTACTCTCCATCATTATTACTTCAATGCCAAGGACAAAGGAGCCAGTCTGAGTGATTTCATCAACACCACCATCCTGGACACCCTGGACCAAGAGCTGTCCATTGGCACTTCCACTACACATTCTCTGGCACCAAAGCTTCCAGTGTGGCTGACTGAAACGTCATCTGTCTCAGGTGGGGGGCTGCCAGGTGTGTCTGACGCTTACGCTGCAGGATTCATGTGGCTGGACAAGCTGGGTTTGAGTGCTAAGTACGGGCTGCAGGTGGTGCTGCGGCAGTCTTTCTACCATGGCGAGTACCCTTTAATCGCAGAGGACTTCACCCCTTATCCTGATTATTTCCTGACACTGCTGTACAAGCGCTTGGTGCAGGGGCACGTTTTGAACGTGTCTACATCAACAGACAATGTTAGGATCTATGCCAGCTGTGCCAACCCATCCCTTTACCCCAAAGGAGCACTGACGGTGTATGCTTTGAATGTTAGAGCTGTTGCAACCACTCTGAACTTTACTCAGTTCCCTGGCCAAAAGTATGATTTGTATATTCTGACTCCAGGGGACGAGCATGGGTTGAGGTCAGCGTTTTCAGCTCTGAACGGGAAAAAGCTGGTTATGATCAAAGACAAGCTTCCCCCTTTGCCTCCGCTAGTGCATTCTGGGCCTGTTACCTTCCCACCTTACTCTTTTGGCTTTGTTGTGATTCCAAATGCCCAAGTGGAGCTCTGTAAAAGTTGAAATAGGTGAGAGATTGTAGTGCACATCAAGTGCTGCCCATGACTTGAATTATCATCCTGAGAATACCCTGTGTGGCTGACAAATGACAGGGTGATAAAATCCATAACTTACAAGACTCACTGACTGGGTAATTAGAGCCTACCGTTTGCCTGAGAGATGCTCACAAGAGGTGCCCTCTTATTCTTAATTCAGTTCCTTGCTGTTTGTTTCATTATTGACTACGGAAATTATGACAGCTATGTTTCACTTCTAGAATGGATTGCTGAACTTTTTACAAACAACTGGCAAGTTTTGTTATGTATAGATATATGTATATATAACTTAAGTGGCTGGGTAATGCCAAAAGTCATATTACACAACATGGTGAGTGTTTACTTTATGAACACATAAAAAAAAAAAAATGCGATGAACAATTACTACAAAGGGATGGGAGGAAAAGGTTATGAGATGTATGATTTTAAGAAGCTTTAACTAACACCCATTTGCCCTGAAGGGAGGCTGGGAATGTCTGGTCATATCCACTGTTTGGAATGTCAGGGGTGTCGTGTGATTTCATTATTTTTAATTCTGTCCCCTCACATATTCTTCTACTTAGTCCTGTTGCTCTTTCCATCTTGTCCTTTTTCTGCTGACGGCCATTTTCTTGACTTTTCTTTCTTCTCCAGAGCATTATTCAGTCTTATTCACCAAGAGATTATTATTTTTGTTTTTTGCAAGGCTCTAGTTGAGCAGCTAGAAGATAATTAGTTGATGGTAATATACGTAGCATGGTGCTAGTGGTATTAATTAGTTGATGGAAATATACGTAGCATGGTGCTAGTGGTATTAATTAGTTGATGGTAATATACGTAGCATGGTGCTAGTGGTATTTGCAGTTGGGCATTATATATATGCTTGTCCATTCCTTTTTTAATGCTTTTAAAATCTGGTATTGCTAAATGAGACTGAAGGGTCACTGATACTAACTGCTAGCATGTCCTAGCCTTATAAATAATTTTTTAACAACGGCAGTACTGAAGGGAGTAGCTCTTTAAAAAAAAAATTGTTTGAAGTTTGTATGACATGCATGTTTTGTTTCATGTTTGTGTTTGGTCAGATATTGTAGACTTGAGTACGGCTTTACATGTGAGAACAGTTTTTAAATGTGTACTTGCTGACAGAGTTTGATTGTCCTGAGGTGACCCTGTGTGGTTGACAGGACATTTAAATCCAACCACTTACTTACCTAACATTTGTGTTGAACGAAACTGGTTGAGGTGACCCTGTGTGGTTGACAGGACATTTAAATCCAACCACTTACTTACCTAACATTTGTGTTGAACGAAACTGGTAAGTTTAATTGAATTTATATATAATCATAATAATATTCAGACAGCAAATTAACCAAAATCAGAACAGACATCTGCTTCAGCATGAACAGGTGAAGGGTCACCTGCCAGTGGGACTGCTGTTACTGGCATGGAACAGAGCAGAAATACCCGGTTTTCCATGTTCATGGTAGCCAACAGTGTTATTAAACATGCTGCCATCTACCACCGGCGGGAGCTGCCACAAGTATCATTTTTGTCACGACAGAAATATTTTGTTTTCACAAAAGATTTGGTGCAGCAAGCATACTTTTGTTGCGACAAAAGATGTGTTTTGCCACAACAAACATGCGTTTGCTGCAACAAACTTTTGTCTCAACAAAAATTATACTTGTAACAGCTCCCACCAATGATAGCCATCACAGAGCTGCCCCTTCCTCCAGTATTCCCTCCTGTCAGAACCACCCAATAGCTAGCCCATGGTGACCAGCAGGGGCAGAGTCCCAAAGATGGTTGTTGCATTTCATGGTGGTGGTTGCGCCTCATACAGCACATCTGTGATAGTTCAAGACCTTGAAATGGGGGAGGGATTTATAATATGTATTACAGTTACTTAAATTATGAATGAATGTATTTTTACTATTTTGAACTAACTCCTTTTTCATATATGCACTGAAAAGTTGAATGCTTGATTATTTTTAAATCCCCCCCCCCCCCCCCCCCCCAGCTGGTTTTACTTCTGACAGTTGTCACAAGAATCAAATGTTACAGTTGCACTGGAAATGGTATACCAGTACAGCTTTAATTTTCTTTCAAAAAAATCACTTTTTAATGTTTTATTGTTTAAAGAGGTTTCCTGTTAAGCTCTTAATACATGTAGTGTATACATGTATTTGTACCAACCGAATGGCCTGATTGTAATATAATCTATTTTCCAATACATATGAAAGACTTAAGTACAGATAAGGCCTACAGTCTTTGTCAAGCAGAACTATCACACTCACAGTATATAAATATATATGAGGCATTTCCCAAAGAAAACCATTGCAATTACTCACGAGAACAAATGAGGTCAAAATCAATACAAATGGGCTGAGGTGCAACAGCTGTTAAAAACTTATGTCAGTACAATAATTAATGAACGCATTACTTGAGTCAGAGCCCCCATGTCCATGATGTCATCACTAGCTGTGATATTTTTTGTGCCTGTAGATTGATGAATGTTGAAAATGGACCGGTCTCTTGATGCAAGCTTGTGTGCATTTGAGTTTATTACATGGTATTGATGGAGGTTTGTCTGAATGCCAGCCTGTGCCAACAAGTATCAGCTTGTATGCTGATCTGTATTGTGTGTCTTTTTGAAATACTGTTTGTGTATGTATACACATATATATGCAAAACACTTTACTTCCTATGCCCCCCCTCCCCCCCACCTCCAACCCCTCAGTGACTGAAGTAAATGTCTGTACTACAGTCACCTGGTGTATTTCCTTGTCATTCAGTTCTTCGCTGTTGAGCTGTTTCTGGGGTTTTCAACCATCTTAGTATCACTAGTGTTGCTTTTAGTATTCTTTGAATGCAGCATTTGTTTTTTTTTGTAGCGAGTCAATGATATATGTAAACTTGATATATAAACTTGTTTTTACTGGCACAAAACTTTGCACATTTATGTTTACAACTTTGTGGCAGAATCCACTCAGTTTTCAGAAAATACTGGACTTAGAGTGGACACTTATTGTCCCTTGCAGCAAATTTGGGTCACGTTACCCAGGTAAAGCACAGTAGCTTCAAGAGCAGTGCTACCCACTCCTGTCAGTGTGTGCAGCATTTTTGCATGTCCAAACAATGGTATGCCTGCCAGTGTTGGGGATTTTTAATGTGTACACAGGTGTTGATGCATGTGATTGCACATGGGGGCTGTATGGACACAGTGAGAGAGTCTGCACTGGAAGCTGACTCAAAAGAAAAATCCCTTGCTGCAACAGGGACTTGAATCCACTTCTGTATTGCACCTGGGTTTTCAGTTGGACACTCTACCAACTGAACTATCCCTTCCCCATGTATCAGATTTGAATCAGATTAGAGATGCCACAACAAACTAAAGCATGCAGTAGAATTGTGTTTCTGTGTTGATCATGTTTTTAACTGGTTAAGCCATTGTGTGAACCATTTTTGTTGTTCACTGAAGAATGATTAACAGTGATTCATGACTACTGGAGTTGTTGTCACAATATGAGCATGAACAACCCTTTAATTTTTAAACCTGTTAATCAATTTACAGCATTTTGATGTTCAGTTGCAATTTATCCAAAGCTGAAGCATGTGTGCATGTGCACGCATGTGTCTGCAAAAGTGTTACATATTTTATGTCTGCTTAACAATGCACAAACTGACCACTTTTTATTGATGTTTATTTGCATCAGTTACACTTACAGCTGAACAATCCATTCTATGAAAACAACCTGCATCTAGTGGAAAATGTGCTTATTTCGACTACACATAAATGACCCTGATAATTTTACATGTGCTGTACAATATACAGTAGATGCAATCTTGTTTAGAACTACTGCTGCATACATTTTGTTAAGAAAGTTTTACAATTTCATACAGAGAGAGAATAAAATCCAGTTGTGTCAGCTGTTATGTTTGAACTCTTTAGAGCAGTTTTTGGAAATCTAAGTGCCCCCTTTTTGAGACTAGCAGGCTGTATGTATCTTACAATAGTTACATGGATTAAATTATATGTGTCACTGTCTCCAAGTTGTTGTTTTTTGTACTTGTACAGGCACATTGCTCTGATTAAATAAATGTGGTTTTATTTTTTTAAATCTGTGGTATGGTTTATACTGCTTTGTCATATGTGTGTGTGTGTGGTGTATGTGGGTGCAGCATATTTTGTGTCTGCTTAACAACGCATAAACTGACAACTTTTTTTGTCTTTTTATTTGCTTGCACACTCTTTACTCAAATCCCTGTTTCTTTACACAGACCCATTAGAGATCAATATACAGTCCAGTTGAAGAGTTACTGGTAGACGGATCACTTTTGTACCAATTTTACATGCCAAGAAGAGGTCACTGAAAACCAGCCACTTTAAAACAATGAAACTACTAGCCAGCTAACACAGTGGCTGCAAACACTCTTGACACATTTGTGTTACTGTGTCAAGAGATCCATAAATGATTCAATCACAGCTTTGGGATTGTTGTTTTGTGTGTGTGTGTGTGTGTGACAGACCCTGTAACCTGGAACTATAATCAACTAGCTGATTGCTGCCATTCATAAGAAGAAATCGAAAGTGTGTGTATATTGGTGTTTTAGATCCCACAAGTAAAACTGACATTATCTACATACTGACAGTCCATAGCTGTAAACATGTGAGCAGCAGCATCCTGTTGTAGTGTTCAGGATGAGTCAACATTATTGTAGATGAGTTATGTCAGTGTCTGCAATAAGAGTATCTGCACAAAATACAAATGAAGACAACCAGCACCTCACACTCCGAGCATCGCTTTCCGGCACCTTCCTCCAAACTCTGCCAGATTTAGTTACGCCACTGAAGGGGCCCTCTTTATCTCAGCGCAGCTGTCCACCAATGCAGTCAGCGCCCTCCGAAAGGTTTGGGTAATGATAAGACTGTGGAAGCAACCTAGCGCCCAAGCATGCATGTAAACATGAAACGCATCCACCTCAGGTAAAAAAAAAGAACAAGAGTTCTGTCTCAATTCAGACGATTTTGGTTTGATTTGAGCTGGCGTAAGCAACATGGTCCGTTATAAAACAAACGTCTGATATAATCTGATTTGTTGGTAACAAACTTACTGTTTGAGCACCAACAAAAAACTGCTCGTTAGCTGACATTTTTCTGGACCCTATGACGTAACTAAATACGGCAGTGGTTGAAGGAAGGATGTTGTAAACCAGTGCTTGGAGTTTGCCAGCACTTCTGCCATGTACAGTGCCATAACTTCAAGGTGGCATTTTGAAGAATCAGCAATACATGCAGATGTTTCTTTCGTGCATGTATATTATATATCAACACCTGCACATCATACTGTATGGTCTTGGAAGTGGTTACTTTTATTACAATATTAGTTGTAATTTAAATTTTCAGTTTGTCTGCTCATTCACAGGAAAGATACATACATGCCAACACTCCAAAGTAAAGCCACACATGTTCACTGAAAATTAAACTTGATAATGGTACAGCCAGTCCCATTTCAGGAGGGCAAAGACATTAAGACAGGTTATCGCCAAAGCCAGAGGATTGGTGTTGATACAAATAAGTTTAGTTGCTTATGTCTGTTAAAACTGATATAATCTGACAGAATGAGGCCCAAATTGCTCATGCAGAATCACAAAAGGGCTTTAATTTATTACACTAATTTTGTATGGAAAGATGTACTTCTGGTGAAGTTTACATAGCTTATATTTACTCATTTAGGCAATTTGGGTCTTTGCTGCTCTGTGTGTGTGACATCTTTTGAGTGCTAATTAACTCCCTTGTGTGTTGTTTCTAAAATTAATACAGCCTACCAGTACATCGCCTCCATACTACCTGTAGTAACAAATGTTGCCTTTCACTAGTATCTTCTTCAAGTGTCTGCTGCTGCATCATCCACAGTACATGTATTCACTTGCTTTCTCAGATGAAGGGTTCCAAAATGTTTTCAATGTTTTCAACAGTTTGACTAGCTCAGTCTAGCTATTGTTGGGAAAACAACCTTTTAACATAAGCGGTTGATCACAACAGGCTGTGTTTAGTCCTGACCCTGTGTTGTTTCCATTCCTTCACTGCAACTTTCAAGCTCACCCAGGGCTGGGTGAAGCAGGGGGTGGGATCAGAGGGTGCGGGGCAGTGACTGTCCCCCAAAGCTAGGTCACATGGACATTACCTCTCCAAATAAAAAATAAAAAAAGAAGAGGGGGGGGGGGGGGGGGGGCATATCTTGTACCACAAAAGTACAAAACTGAGACAGGCTGGCTAGCACATTTTTAATATTACATAATTTATGCCAACAATTTTTCTTTTTTTCTTTACATCAGCAAAAGCAAATCATTTTAGAAAAACAAAGGCAGCTCTCCAGCTGAATTCTGTTAATCAGCTAATATTTTGCAAGCCTAGTCAAGTTTTGTGACAATTCCCTTGCCTAGCAAGTTTTGCAAATGCAACTGCTTTCCTGTCCATATGCATGTATGTTTGCAGTGTCTTCTGCTGTTCAGGCAGCTGCTTGTCAGCTTGAGAAGCATAATCCAGTCATATTACACTGATTAATCGTCTTTAGGGGATCTTTGTAAAGTACTGTAAGGAATTTGTTTTAAATATAAGTAGCAGGGTTTCACAGTTTCCTTAATTCTGTATGCATTGTTGACCCTATTGTTTGTATTGTGTGCTTTGGGCTTATGTTAAGTGCAGGTGCTTTGTAAATATTCTTTTCCATTACATTTATTAGGGTTCGACTGTGAAAGAAAAAATTACTCAACACAATCTGAACTATTATATGTTAACTGGTCTACATAGTAGTGTCCAAACAAATGGGTTTTTACCAACCTTTTGGCCTCTCTTTAAGTTTCTCCAGCCTCTGTGCAATTTCTTGGTCTGGTTTATCGAGTGCTGCATACTTGGGATTCACCTTGGCGCCACTAGGCCTGGCCTGTGCCCCGTGGGATGCGCCCTGTGCCTCTTTCTGCTGCAAGGCTGCCACTCGTCTGAAACAAATCCATGACAATAATAATTATTGTATAGTATAATGGGCAATTTCTTGTTTGGCAGGACAATTCTAAGCTTGCACACCTGCATGGGTGCCTGCACACAAGAGTACTACATGTAATTTACAAACTGATAAACACAGAAAAAGAACAGGGGCTTATGACAGAGGAAAGTAGCAGCAAGAGAGGGGAAAACATAACAATAATGATATTGGTCTGGAGAAGGAAGGATGTGCTGCAATGCTTGAGTGGAGTGCACTTGCAATTTGCTCTGCTTAGCTTCTCTGAAGATTGTCTATTAAGTGGGCTTTTGAGACCATCCAAATGATACTTAAAGTTAAACTGAAAATTGTCTCAAGAGAATTAAAACTACAGCAAAATGCTAATGCAGGGATTTATTTATTTTCTGCTTTTTTAAGACCATGGATTTTTTTACCTTATAATGAACAGAAGACAGATCCTGGAGTATTTTGCTTTATAATAAATGGAAGACAGATAGAGCTATCACTTCAGAGCCTTGAAGCTTGATGTGTTGCCTAGTGGTAGCTTATGATAACTTTTAGAATCAGTTGTTTTATTCTTGTGGGCTCAGCACGCGTAATGATTTGACACATTTACTGATTTAGCCCTTCAGACAAATTTGCTGAGTGCTACTAGCCAAATGTAGTTAAGCCTGCAGTAAAATCAAGTGACCTTTTGAGATCACAATCCTTAATTTGAAGAATCAAAACTGTTCTGATGTTTTACAAAAAGGCAAACAAAACTTGTTTTTAGTTTTGGCAGATGTGCCTGTTTTGTCACTATTGTTGTAAAAACTGTTTAGTACCTGAAAATGAGAGTATAAATTATAGTGTACCTACTTCAAGTACGCTTCAGGAGGTGATCGCCTTCCTGTGTCCTCGGCTGGTGCTTTCCTAAACAAACACACACACACACACACACACACACACACACACACACACACACACACACACACACAATTATTATAAATTATATATATTTGTATTTAAAAAACAAAAACAAACTAAAAACATATATATATTATATACACACACACTTTACATGTGCAACAAGGCATGGTTATTGACACATTTAGGGCAATGGGCTGTATGAAGAAAGACAAGGGCAGGTGGGTGAAAAATGTCATCAAGTCATTGCAGATTTATTTAACAATATGCACATCACACCGACACTGTCACCACTATCAAGTACCTGAGTATATACAATACACCCATATAGTACTCTACAGGACTAAACTGGTAAAAATACCATTATACGTAAAATGGCCACTTTGGTGCTCTTTTTTTTAGTCTTCAATTGTAAAATACATTAAGTACTACTACCACTACTAAGTATTACGTACTCCTACTACTAGTTGTAGTACTACTAAATTTGTAAGAATGCTAGAAAATATATGTTAAGAACATCAGCGAAACCAGAATAAGTCAACAGAAGAATCACATACATATTATATATACTATTATACATATTTTGTATTCTAAGTCAACAGAAGAATCACATACATACAATGATACATGTATATAAATACATATTTTTTGTATTGTAAATGATTGCTCACCCAGTCAGAATATCATAGCATTTATTGCATACATGATGTTTGCCTTTGGATTTGCTGCTACCTTCTAGCTTTGGTACAACTGCCTTCTTTGTCAGACATTTTGAGCAGAATGCAAATCCACAATTCTTGCACCCTTGCTGAAAAGAAAAAATTGAACGGTACAAAGTAGTAAATGAATCAGACTCACACTAGTCATACTCTCAGTCTCAGTAACAGCTCTAATACATAGCAAATCACACCTGAACATCATCCATATAATGATATATATATATCCATGTAAAACCATGTAATGATGTATCCAAGTCCCTGATGTTACTTGTAAGTGACAACTTTGCAGTTTGCAGATGATGTCTTGCATAGAGATGGATGACACTTGACACTGACATTAAGCATTCATTGAGTTTGATTAGTTACTTTAGTATGTATAATATTATTATATTAACTGTTTCAGACTCAGCTTCCCAACCCCTGCTTCGAGAACATTTTACCCCCAACCATGGGGGGAGGTGAGATAGGAGATGCAGAGTCCAGTGGGCATGACAAAGGAGTTTGAAAACAAATGAGATTTCCCAGTTGTTGAAAAGATGCAATGTCTTGCTTTGTGATGTGTGCCTGGCAGCCTGTTCCAGAAGGTGGGGACAGCATTTGGGAATGCCCTTGCGTCTTTATAAAAGTTCAGCAGTCCAGTCAGGGTTTAGCTTTGGCAAAACAGCACTACAGCAACCAGAATGGTTCAGTTTAAGTCAACTAACTAAAACTCCTAATCCTATACACTACTGTTTCAGGTTTTGTTTTTAATGTAGTTTTCTTTCTTTCCACACACACACACACTTTTTTTTTTTTTTTTTAGTACAGTGCATAAAATGCATATATGCATGTTAAAGATCCTGTAGTCCATGTCAGACTATGGTGGATAATGGAAGCATCAAAATAACTCACTACTCAGCAGGCACTAAAAGACGAAAGTGTCAGAATCTTCAGAGTACTGAAGTTGGACACCATACAGAATATGGAAGAAGAAATCAATGCCAAAGAACAATACTGATAAACTAAAATGACAGTGAAGGAAATAGGGTAAAAAAAAAAAAAAACATACATATATATAAAAGGGATGGCTAGCAATTGCATTTTAGTGAGCCAGTTTGGCCTAGCAGTAAGGCATTAGGCTGGTACACAGAAGGACCTCAGTTTGAATCTGCTTCAGCTCTCTTTTCTCTTCAAAAGTTGTGGTATGTAGACACTGTCTAGTGACTCTGTCCATCACAATTAATGAATTATGAAACCTTAAAATGGCTTTCATCACAGCCCACCTTAGTAAATGCAGAAGTAATTTTCGTGGTGACAGTGTAGCGATAAGTATGTAAACTCCCTCTCCCCCACCTCCATACCCCCTTCCCCACCGTCCCTAATAAGCCTTACGGTTTCTGTGGACGTTATGCACCATGTTTACTTAATTGCATTTTCTGAGCTCAGGAGATGCGTGAAAATCAAGGTGGTCGTCCTGGGCTCCCGTCCCAAATAAACCCACGGTTTCTGGGCACGTAAAGGAACACTCAACCAATTGCATTTTCGACTGAGGTGTACAACAAAAATTCCACAACCATGTGACTATGACTAACAGTACACTGAGTAACAAAGCTAAAATACACACTTTCTCTAAGAAACTACTAACATAACTTTCCAAACCACCAACCTCCTTCTTGAAGAACCCAAATTCAGCTCCACACGCATAACACTGGCCTGACATAACTGACGACAACCAGGGTATGGTCCTGATTTAATAACCGAAAGGACGTGTTGGCTTCTTTCGTCAATAATATAACATTCGCTGAGAACAGTAAGCTTATGGACTGAACACAAACTATTAAGAAGAAAGCAAGACTTTCATCAAGGTACATCACTCTTGTCCACTTTCAAAAAGTCTTTCAGGAGAGACTATTTCCAAATTAATGTTATGAATGCGAATAAAATAATATTGGCCACTACTGTTAGTTTACTCTTTCAGAGTATTCGATTGCCCTAATCTTAATGGTGTGTTTATTACAGTGAGTCATTTATATGGCAAACATGCTTTCAATATTTTGTCACTCCATTTGGTTGTTATCCTTCTGATTTTGGTAAGAAGATACATTTTGTCCTAACATGGCTTCAGCGCGGCTGCTCAAGGGTGTCTGCTTTGCTTGCCGACTTACTTTGACGAGACTTCAAAATCCTAACACTTGTGGTTTATTATTCTCGCAAAGAGTAAGCCCTGTTTTGTGTGTCGAAAATACGCTTAATTTTGCTGAGATCTGAAAGTGAAGCATTATTAAATTTATTTCATCATGTGACTTAATCAAGTTATTGGTGGCCCTCAATCAGTCAATGTATATATTTTTTTTACTGTTTATTGTTTACGTTGGGTGGTGGGGTGGGGGGTGGGGGGTAGCAGAAAGAAACAGTAGTTTTGAGAGGGGCAATAACGCTTCCAGTTTCTTGCCACTGTATGAAAAAGTATAAAAAAAGACAACATTCTTTGAACAATTCAAATTAAGCCTTGTCAGATTTGGGGAAGATTTTCTTTTGTTTTTTGGTATGAATTTTTGTTAATATTTAATCATTTTATAGTTCTGATTTGTTTTACATTATTTTATTAATCTGCTGGACGTTTAGCAAAAAATGACCAATTGCTATGACTATGAGTTAAAAACGTATTGGGGGAAAAAATGTAGTATTTAATTTTAACCAATTTTAGATATCTAGACTTCTTGTGGATTAAAAAAAATACATTTTATTTTTAGTTCTATTTTTTAGAACACTGCAGTATCATGGATATGTTATCAAAAATTCATACAACAGTTTTTGTTTTTGTTTTTTGTTTTTAATGTAATGGAGCGGAGTGGTCAAAGGACAAGACACAGGCAGCGGAGTCAATAAAGTGGAGACCACAGCAGGCGTATGGCAGCAATCAGTTTTTACTTGTTCAGCCGCAGACAGTTTTCAGCACACACACAAAATCATCACGCTCACGCATAGATAAGAGAACGGCGCGGGCCACAGGGAACACACGCTATCGCTACAATAAAATCGCCCCTCTGGACCACAAAATGGCTGACAATTGTGTTTCCCTGGCCCGCACAAATACACTTTCCTCTACAATAACTAAACCAATTAAAACATCAAAAACATCAAATAAAAGCTACAGTTACAATCTTTTAAACCGTATAAACAAAATGTACACACATGACTTATTTTATTTACAACAAGAGTGGGAAGCGTGGCTTGCGCCTGTCTATATACAGATTCGTACAACTAAATCACAACTAACACAATGTACAAAATATAAATGTCACTAAAACTTACATCGGAATAAAGAGCACGCTCCCACGGTTAAAATGGTACATAACAATTACGATACAACGCTCTGTAAGAGAAGCAAGACACATTCAAAGACTAGCATTAAAACAATCGGTGCGAACTTTCGCCTGGGGCGCGTAATCTTAGTCGCAGCAGCGCTGATAGTGAGATTAAGTAGTCTATGAATACAACTTAGCTTCTACAGTACACAATACTTAATAAGTTAATTTCAACCCAAAATAAACACTAAACATGAAGTCAGCTAAGTAAAATACTATACGATAACGCATTGATCGACACGGAATTACTTTAATCGAATCAAAACAACATTTCACTACCATTTACTAGTACTAAACAAAGCGCGCCATGCAGACGACGGCTATAAAAGAATGGACCTAGAGAGGCATCGGCTACTAATTAAGCTCGATCCGGTGTCTGAATAAACGTTAAATAAACATTCTAAGATGCCAAAATATATTACTCATGGCTTGGTGCATAAAAAGGACTAAGTAAACAAAGAGTAGGTAAACAAACAAGCGGTCAAAATATTAAGGGAGAAAAACAGATTTGAAAAAGGCGCGCACTGGCGGCTATCGCCGGTCGGCTGTGTGAAGGCCATGTGGCGTTACGCCACACGCCGCGCTTCAAAACAAAAGCGTCGTCTGCTCCGGTTCCCGGGTTACTAAAGTACAGTAATGAAATTGCATTGATCCGTTAAGCGGGGCGGGATTATTGTAAAACGTACAAAGAGCACTTGCTCACATTAAGAAATCAAGTAGCAAAACTGAGAGCTTCCTTATCTGTCAAAGTGTCATGCCAAAGACATTTTGGTGATATCCAAATGAAGTGCCTAAAGCACATGAAACAATGTGTAAGTGATGGTGTCCAAAAAAGTTACCTTATAGTTGCATGCTTTCAACAAATTGAACAATTCACTAAGTGTCATGTTAATCACTTGCTAGTAAGCCTGGTTAACAACAGTTCAGTGATATTTCTGTGTAATAACTAATATTTCACTTTTTCTTTATGTACAGCGACATGCTTCTGGTAAGTCAGCATTGCCACCAGCAGCAGAAATACCTGAAGATGACCTAGCAGACTATGAAGTGTCCACTGAAGAGTTCAAGTTTGTTGAAAGAATTCTGCCACATAAGACTGTACCTCCTTTCCCTCAGCATGAGAGTTACCCAACACCCTCAGCATGGTATCCCCCAAAAGGTAGGACCTGGAGTTGATAGATTCTCACAAATGTTTGTGCATTCTAGTCCAGTTCTTTAGTTATGGGATGTGTATGGCATTGTGTATGTGTGTTTGTGTGTGTGTGTGTGTGTGTGTGTGTGTGTGTGTGTGTGTGTGTGTGTGTGTGTGTGTGTGTGAACATTTGTGTGCACTGGCCTGAAAGGGGGGTGGGTGGGGAGGGGGGATGAGTTTCATGTTACAACATGTATCAACCATTTATATGATCAACTACAGATACTGCATAATACATGTTTGCTTTATACATTAATAATTGCGCTAGGTATTTTTCAAACTGGTATGACATATTACATGTTTATAGATTCTGCAGATTTACCTGTTTTTAGATATCTCCAGATTTCCCTGTTTTTAGAATATTATCTCTAGATTTACCTGTTTATATAGATATTATCAATAGATTTACTTGGTCTGTATTGCAGAGAATGATGGGTCATTACCTTACCACGTCAGGAGAACAAAAAACCATATGCTTCCCATCTATGAAGAATTCAGAAATGCAAAAACACGTCAGCTGGTCATGATCAAACATATTCATGGAGATATTTGGGTAAGTATATCATACCGTCTGTGTTGTGGCGGAATACTGCATAATATGTATGTATAAAGAGGAATAATGAAAGTGCACCCAGGAAAGGGAAAGAACTAGATCTAGCTGCACCAGGTATATCCTAAAAATAATCTTGCATTTTTTATAGTCCATATTGCCCTACTTTGGGTGTTTCCTCATTTATTATTCCCCTAACAGCAAAGTTAGGGGAAAATACTGGAATCACTCTGTCCATCTGTCTTGCTGTCAGAAGATATCTTCTGAACTGCTGAAACTTTTGGTACCAAACTTTGTTTCTGTCTCACATGTGATTTTTGAGGTAAGTTTAGAATCGCATTGCGTTATGTTAGAAATACTGAGAAACAAGATCACACAACATCTAAAATGTTCAGGAGTAGGCTTACATAATTATGTGTGAAATAAGTGCACATATATTCATTATAGTGACTAAAACATCAGGAAAAAACATTACACACAATAGGATATGAAATATTGACAAAGAATTTAGTTACGTGACATTTTGTTACTGATGAACATGTGTTTCCAGCTGGCTTATGCTGACATGGAGAGTTACTCTGACTTGGAGATGGTTATTTTTTCCTCCCTCCTATCCTTTGTTTGGGAACACATGTGATTGTGTACAGATGTTTGTTTTTTTGCCATATGATATACACATTCTGTGAATGTAGACCGATCTCTGTCCTTTGTCTGGGAACACATGTGTTTGTGTACAGTTGTGTTTTTTTTGGCCCTGTGCACATTCTGTGACTGAAGACCCCACTGTGCATTAATTACTGGTGTTGTCCACAGGCATTTGATGCTGACCTGAGAGCTTACCTGAAGCAAGTGACTGGTAAAGAGGTGATTGCCAGCCAGGTGCATGAAGTGGGAGGCTACATCCGAGTCAAGGGACGGTTTGCGGACCTTGTCTGCCAATTTTTGCTTGACAAAGGATTTTAAATTGTGATGTGTTGAAAAGTCAGTCAGACATGCTGTTTCAAAAGAAGACAATGTGAACGCAGGAAGAATATGTCCAAAAACAAAACAAAATACTAAATGAGAAGATTCAGTTGGTAAGACTGTGTTTCCAAGAGATATTATACGTGAGGTTTGTTTTATACCTTCAGTCCATTGACAGCATCTGTAAGTAAAATGATACCACACACAAATAATTCGCAAATAAATGAGGCAAAGAACTGGTACTAACAAAGCACATACATGCTAAAACTTTTAAAAATACAGGTAATTCAAAAGTGTGGAGTTTTGATATTGACAGTTGGTAGTAATGGGTTGTGACATTTTCATTAAAACACTGAACACAGAAAGCGCCAGTTCTTCAAACACTGGAGTTCCAGATCAAATGAAGTAGAGGTGAAATTATTTCAGAAATCATAACTGATGCAAACATTTGCTGATGGAGGTGAAGTGGCTGAATGGCATCTCACCCTGACATCCATGGGGAAGTATTTTAGTGTTTGCTTACTGTGATGCAATAGAGGTACCTGTTGATTTCGACAAGGGGTTGGGGAAACTTCCCACTACTCTTCTTCAAATCCCAACTCCACAATAGTCCCTTGGATGAGGCTAAGAACAGATCCCCTGTGAACAGGTCTTGCGGGCTTGGCAAGGGTGTGCAGTCGTTGCATTTATGGTCATTATCTGCCCAACTCCCAGCTGACTGAGCTGAGAGTGACATGTGATTAACTTAGAGGACTGGGCAGCACAAAAAGAAATCAGCAACAAACAAAATTGACTGCCAGCATTCTGAAACAAGATCATAACACACAAAGTTAAGAAGAATGCTTATTTTTGTTGGACAGTACAAAAACATGTGAAGATTTTCAGTCAAAACATTATTTTCAAGTAACAGATTAAAGATTTTTTTTTTTTTTAATAGTTCATACACTAACAGGTGATGACAGCGATGAAATTTGAATGCAAGCATAAGGCTGACATGTCTGTCAAATTGAGCATGAGGCTGCCATGTGTGCGATTTCACATGTCATACAGTTAAGCCTCTTGCTTGCATTCTCCACCAACTGAAAGCTAAGTAGATCAAATTTAATTTCTATCATAGTTTGTCAGTGTAATATATGCCTGTCTGTTGTTTGGAAAAGGTGTTTTCACTGAAAATTTGCACATGTTTTGTATTGTGTAATTGAAATAAGCATTCTTTTAAACCTTTTATTGTGTTTTGATCTTATTCTAGTAAGTTAACCCAAATTTCTGGCAAGAGATTTGATCAAGAGATCAAAAAAGGAATGGAAATTGCTGTTCACTATGTGTTCAAAGCATGTCTTCTTGTGACTGTGTGTTACTGATAGTTTTAATTTGTCTGTGTGATGTACATCTGTGGATGATAAACTTTGTTGATGTATCACTGGGTAATAACATGAAAAACAAAGCTTGATGTGTGTGTAGGCATGTCTGTGATGTAAAACCTCTGTAGTGTATTTTCAAACTGAATGAGTTTATGTGTAACAGAGAGAGAGTGTGTGTGTTTGTGTGTGTACATGTGCGCACAACTTTGCATGCAAGTGTGTGTTTGTGTTAAAATGTTTTGGCCAAGGAAATGCCACTGAATAAAAATATTTTGTCACAAATGTCACTGCTTTGAATCCAGTTTTTATTTTTTACCTATTTGCCTGTTCTTTTGTGGCTGTGCTGGAGTTTGCATTTTCCTCAAGGTTCTACCTTGGGGCTCAGTATTCTTTACCCTGTGCATTCAACCACCGTCTGAAGTCATTTCTCAAAGTAGGTGCGGTCATCACAAATCTGCTGATGATACTCAACTTCACCAGTCTTCAACCCCATCTGACTTTTGTTCACTGAATGTTGACACTGAGCAGTGCATTGACTCTTTTGGGAGACAGATGACTGGTAATAGGCTGAAGCTGAACAATGACCAAACTGAAGCTCTTTTGGTTGGACCTCGCAGAAAAGTCAGCATGTCCACCATTTCCTGAATACAACAGCCGCTGCTCAGCTGATGTGTTCTTTTTTTCTCAGTCAGTTGGACTACTAAAGTACTATAACTCTGCTCATTGACATCAACTGTGATCTGATGTACAGGCTGCAGAAAGTTCAACACCATCCAAGAAAAGTTTGTTGTTTTTTGCAAGATCGGACATGAACACATTAGACCACTGCTCAAAGCACTTTGCTGGCTGGCAGTCAAAGAAAGCATAATATTCAAGCTAGAGATCTTCTATGCACTTTCTCATTGATATGTTTTTTTAAATTGTTTAACCTGCCAGATTTGTTATTATGTTGGCACTAGCTCAATTGTGAAGACTGGCTGAGAAGCAAGTCTTATTATATAGATTCTTAGATTGTGCTTGAGACATGAAATGACTGAGGGAAAACAAAAGCCAAACACAAGTAACAAACCAGGACCAGCATTTGTTCCTTAGAAACAACAGCAAAAACAACAACAATGCAATAACAAGCAAAAACAAACGAATTATGACAACAAATGACATAGGTAATATTCTTTGGTGAAAGAGGCAAAGGATGCTGCTGAGTTTTCAATGTATCTACAGCTTGAAATTTACAGCAAAGTTTAGACAACTGTTTATGCACAAACACACACAAATATGCTACATTGCCCACCCCCCCTCCCCCCCCAGTCTGCAAGATGCTTGGCAAACAACTTTTCCCCCTCTAGTTTATAGACATAAGTGACAATAGCTGACAAAGTTACAAAGAAATAATTGGCAAGGAGCATGCATATGTGCACAGTTATCAAGTAAATAAACTGGATCAGGCTTTGATTTTTAGAACTCAGAAATGCATCTGTTGTTTTTAATTTTTATTTATCAGCATGAAGTATAATGTTAGCTTTATCCTTTTTTATATTAGTTTTATTTTTTAAAATTCTTATCAAAATCAGTTGTCAGTTTTCACTGCTTAGTTCGCCTGTTTGGCTAAAGCCAGTAAACAGAGAGATTTAGATTCATAATTTTATTACCAAAAGATTGAAATTTTATGCAATATCCTCTTCATCCAAGCAAAGTCTGAAATATTCTCCTATTTACATAGGTCTCCACAGTTTTGTGAAGAAGAAGATTATTACAGACAGCTCTGTTGGTAACGGGTCTAGTTGCAATAGCTACCAGATCGCATCAAGATACGCATGTATCACCGCGGACGACTTCTGGGGTACACCGGAAGTTACGAGCCCAGCGGGAAATATGGCCGCAAGCAGAGAACCCGTCTAAAAGCATTTCAAAACCGCACTTCGATTTGCCGTGAGTTGGAATTGGTTCTTAAGCATAACGACATACCTCACTCTCGTTATGTGAAATGGTTCAGACGGGCTATTTTTTGTGGAACTGGTAATGCCGTGACAATGGATCAATGAATGCTACTCGATCAACCAGTACTAGTATAATCTCCCCCCCCACCCCCACCCCCATACCACCTTCCCCACCCCCACCCCTTCTCCCCGTCCCCAATAAGCCGTACGGTTTCTGTAGATGTTAAGCACCATGTTTACTTACACTACTAGTACAGTAGTAGTAGTACTAGTAGTAGTAGTACCATCGCATGCAAAAAGAACACAACGCACCTTAAAGTTCTTGTAGTCCATCAGTCAGATTTTGCATTCCAATGTGTGGATTATAATTTATGTATGGTACCTTTATCAAGTTTATGTATTGAGTGTGATCACTCAGCACATTAAAAATAATAAAAGATATTGATAAAGTCTACCCAGTGTGCTCCTGAATTGTGTAGATCAGTCATTTCACTCAGTGATCACCGAATCGGTATGGTAATTAAACTTTAAAGTGAAAGCAGTTTATCATGTCAGCTGTTGATTATTTTTCTCTCACAGATCCATAAAACGCGTGAGCAGACATTGCCACCAGCACAGACATTTACCGAGAAATGTTTCCTGTTAGTGTTACAACTTACACTTAGTGACTTACAGTGTTGGTCTTAACACAACAGGCCCAAAGTCTTTTGGGCCCAAGGCACTGGTTGTTGCTGGCGTAGCTTTTGGTGTGCAACTCTGTGAGGCACCCAGCTGCTCACATTGATTATCTGCTTGCAGTGAGAGAGGAAGGACTACATTTACTGCCACCCTGGATCCTGATGATATGATATCCGCCTGTGATAGCCAGGACTTTGTTCCGTTCGGGCGGGAGTATGTGCGACATCACCCTGGAGAGTTCCAGATCCAGGTTCAGAATGTCAGCCACGTGGATGCCAGCACCCCCCTCCTCAAGTCCTTCCGCGACTTCTCCCTGCAGGACACTGCTGCCAGCAAGGTCAGTGCTAACTGTGGTAAGCTCTGTCCCTTCCCATCAGCCGTGCAGATGCCAAGCGTCAGCAAACCACTGTCCTCTAACCCATGACAAGTTTGAGAGCCCCTTAAACAGTTTTGTGACTGGCCACATTGTTCAGTTTGTTGCCATGTGTTTGACCTAGTGTGGTAATAATTAAAATATGTACTTTCATCCCACTGCTGCATTGGTTATCTGATTTCTGTTTGGCAGCAGTGCACTGAATATGGCTTGGGGGGGGGGGGGGGGGTAGAGGTAGAAGGTAGAAGAAGCAAAACACACTTATAGATCACAAGCACTCTTTTCTGTACCTATCCTGTGCATTATGAGTATAGGACTGTGGCACTATTTTGATAGTTATGTGCCTAAGGCTAAGCACTAAAAAGTGCAAACTGTACATGTATGTAAGGTGACCTCAGCTCTGTGATCATTGTCAGTGCAACATTATCCCTGATAGCATCTGTTTGGATGGATGTGTTTGATGACACTGACAATAAATAATGCTGACAAAGTGACATGTTGATGACTGGCACTTAGAGAAGGGCTGAACATTACTGTGCCGGCAGAAGGAGCGGTGGGTGTTCCACGGCGCGGGAGGTGTCAGCGTGAAGGAGGACCGGGACAAGGTGGAGACATGGAGAGATGAAGAGTTGTACATCAGCGGCCAGACGGTGGTGTGGAGCCGCACTGGCCAGGATGGTGTACGGGCCATCATCAAGACCTTCACCATGGACACTGCAGTCCTGCAGGTGGGCAGTCTGTATAATATCATTTTCATTTAACTGCAGTGATGAGAGAGACCTGCATAGTCATAACTAAATGTGGGTTTTGAGTGTGTGAATGAAGCAAGAACAGCAAAACGTGCATGGTGTATCTATGGATGTTTAGACTGTTCACCTGATGTTTGGTCATGTGGAAAAAAGAACAACTGAACTACTGTGATGGCTAGAGTTACAGCCCAGCCCCAAAGACTAAAAAAGCAGCCCCACCCCTCCCCTACACACGCACACACGCATGCATGCGCGTACACACACACACACACGCATTGGTGTTCAGATTGTGCCACATCCCTGCACTTACTGGTCAGCAACATTTAAAAAAATAAAAAAATATTTGATTAAATTAAACTTTAAATTAAAGTGGGGTTTTTTTTTTTAAGATTGTGCATTTGTCTTCTTTTTTTTCAACATCAAGTGTCCCTACATTGAAGCCTGTCCTTGCCTACAGTTGTAATATTATTATTACAATGTTAGGAAAACAATAGTTTCTGAGTGTTGTGAAGATAAGAATGCTGAAATTTGATTAAAGTTTTGTTTTCATTCTTTCAGTGTCTGTGGACCACTTTCATTTTGTCAGGGAGTGACCCACCCCCAGAGTCTGCTGTTTCACCTGAAAGTACTGGTATCTTTTTATTGCTGAATTCTGTTGAGCTGTTCCTGTGTGTACCACATTTGATAGCCTCAACAATTTTCCTAGGTCGTGGGGGGATAGCTCAGTTGGTGGAGTGTCAGACTGGAAAGCCTGCCGCAGTAGTGACACAACTTTGTTTCCTCAGTACTTTGAGGGATTTTTTTCACACAGTCAGACTTTCGTTGCAGACTCTCTTACAGTGTTTGTGTTGCCCTGATGATGTGGGACTTAATGTCCTCAGATGTTGAGCTGACAAGGACAAATGTGTTGCCTCCAGGTGCTTTGTCCTGATATAACTGTCATGGTTGACTGGGCATATCATACCAGTTTTCTTTCCTTTCCTCCATGTGCATTTGCAGGCATCAGTGTATGTGTGCACGCTGAAATTCCCAAACACTGGTGGCCATGCCATTGTTTGGTCAGGCATAGATACTCTTAGGAATGAGAAGTGCTGCTCTTGCAACTACCGTGCCTTACCTGGGTCAGATTGCCTAAATTTCCCACAAGGTATTAACAGAGTACTGACAAACGAACAGAGAGAAAAAAAAAGGGGGAAAAAATCAAACTGGTAAAACTGTGCGTGGTATTTTTTTGGCTAGTTCTTTTTTTTGTCTTTCTGTTAATGTGTGCCTAGGAGATTCACTTTGTTTATGCTTGAGGCTGAGTGAAAACATACAAGTCTATGTAAAAACTCCTTTATGCTTCTCTGTGATCTCTGCTTATGGCACACATAGTTTTGTTAGACTTGCTTAGCACAGAGTTGTCTCCGGAGAGGTACTGTTTGGGTCCAAGACCCCAGGATGTGGGAAAAGGGGAACTATATCGCTGAAAACTACACCAGCACTGCCATAATTATTTCTGCACTAAGATGGGCAGCAAGGAGAGCCATTTGAATGTTTCAGTAATTGTGAGGGCAAAGTCAAAAGACGTTGTCAGTAAAACACAACTTTTGTAGAGAAGTGAGAGTCGAAACTTGCCAGCCCAACACGTAGCTAGGCCAAACCAACTCACAGACATTGTTTTCCCATTACCTCTTTCTTTTGAACAGGGGTGGCTCAGAGTGGAGTGTGTGTCATAGAGTCCAACACCTTGACGTTCTTCATGGAGGAGGGTGGAGAGTACAGCACTGTTCTGCCATTTCAGGTAATTTGAAGACTTCAGTCTTCAGCCAGTCTTGGTGGGGGCATTTTTAACAGGTCTGATCAGATGCAGTAATGGTGTGGAATAATTTTGGGTGCTGTGCAACAGTGCATACAGGCCGGACGATTTTTGTATCACACTGTTTATTGAAATGTCTGTCCATAGGTTTTGAAGAAATGGGAAATCCTGATGCATGGTCATTCTCTCCTTGCCTGGGTTGGCCTACATATTTAAAGGGTCATGTTGTTTGGCTAAGTCTTCACGTCCCTTTAAAGGGAACATCACCTGGATTTGGGTTTCAAACAATCAGCTGAGAAGAAATAATGATTGAAGAAAACTTGGTGTGTAAAGTTACACAGGGTGGTACTTTTATCTGTTAGTTATCTGTCAGTTATCACCTTGATTTGGGTTTCAAACAATCAGCATGAAAGAAGTAATGGTTGAAGAAAACTTCGGGCATAAAGTTACACAAGCTAATACTTTTATCTGTCGGTTCCCCATGACTGCTTATTTGGTAACCCTGAAAATACTGTTTTACTAGGTAACCCTGAAAATACTGTTTACTTGGTAACCTTGAAAATACTGTTTACTTGGTAACCCTGAAAATACCATTTACCTGGCAACCCTCAAAATACTGTTTACTTGGTCACCCGCAAAATACTGTTTACTTGGTAACCCTCAAAATGCTTGTCTGAAACAAATTGGCATGCTACCATTCTTGTCTTGATATGCATATATGTCAGTGTGAAACCAGGGTGTGTGTTGACAGGTCTCACAAACGTGGTCAATCAAGGACGGGCTTCTGTTTGAAAGGTCCCTCACAGCATCAGAGCTGTCTGCTCCCAAAAAGTGAGAAAAGTTTGTTGCACATTTTTTATGCGTCTGGCATGAGATCCTCCAGAAATCCATATTTTGCCTGTGAAAGCCTACAGATTCTGCTGTTTTGATTTCCCTTAGTAGAGATTTTAGGGAAGACGGACATTTTTAAATCACTGAAAAGTTCATGTCTTTAATGTGTCGTCCTGTTGGGTTTCCTGCTGGTGCTCTGATCTGTTTAACCAGTAATGGTATGGGTCCACGCAACTGTGCCACAGTGTGTTGTATTTTGTGTTGTATGTTTTTTTTTTCTTCGTGTTGCATATTTTTAGTGAATTTTCATAAGAATTTTGCTTTGTATACAGTATGGTATTATATTCGTACTGTAATGCACATGTATACAGTATGACAAAATAACTTTAAAAAAAAAAGATGAAGTAATAATGGTATGTGTGTGTTCTTTCTGTGTACCGGGTGGGTCTCTCCACTGCAGTTTTTGTTCGGAACATTCTAGTTTTAGAGAGAACAAAATCATGTCTTTGATTTGTGGGGACTTGTGTTTCTGTACCAAGTTCAGTACTGAGATCTGGCAAAGACTGCACAATTTGCGATATTCAGTACTGGCTCTTTTTGTCTCTGTGCAGGAACTCCCCCAATCACACCATCGTGTTCAGCATGTGCCACCCTCTGGACGATGTGTGTCCTGTCATCACGAAGGTGTCAGGTAGGAGATGGTACAGATGTTGGAATGGCTCTGCTCTAGTTTTTATTCTCATATTGAGGTGACCCTGTGCAGGAAATGTATGTCTGAATATGTTTATTAATTTTTGTACGATTGTTCATGTACCATGTATGTGGGTATTTGCGTGGTGCATGTTTTTCTTTAAGTTGTAAAACCTTTGAGTCTCCAAAAGCACTGTATAAATTCCCTATTATTATGTTAGAATCCAGTTACTGCAACCAGTTATCATTGTTGTTGAAAGCTTCAGTTTAAGTCACCAGTTTTTAAAGACTTTGTTATTTAGTAATGGTATGCAAGTGCCAGGGTGGCAAGATGGAAGAGAATGTTATAGAGTACTTGACGTTTTTGGATTTAAAAAAAAAAGAAAACTTGACCAAGGACATTATGACTGACATTTGTTCAAGGGTGCAGGTGTATCCTTTGGATATGATCTCTGAAGCATTTGGGACTAGCAAGCTTGTTTCAAAAATGCTTTCTATAAAAGCGGAAAAGCAAGAAAACTGTGTCATTGACTAATCAATGAAATAAATCTTTATTGTTCATCAAAATACAAAGCATAAAAGTGAGAGAGAAAAAATCCTTTGACACATGGGCCCAAGATGCAAGAAGGTACATTTAAAATAACAATAAATATAAAATCCAATCAAGGTTTGATCAGGTTTTGTTGGATTTTATGGCACTGTGTTCTGCTGTACTTGCAGGTGGTGGTGGACCACCCAAAGTGAGCTACATGACGGACAGCTCTCAGCACATCCTCTTCACATCGGAAAGGCCTTCGCTGGCCTTCACCTATGACACCATGCTGGGTCTTCACTCTGCCTGGCGCATTCGCCGAGCACGCTCAGAGGTCAGCCACGCTAGTGTGTGGAGATGATTTAGCATTTTGTACTGCACGGGTGGGTTGTGTGTGTGTGTGTAAACTTCAGTTTCTCTTCAGGGCTATGCAGGTAACCTGGCTCTGCGTAAGGAGCATAAATAAATGTTTTAAATATGATAATATCAGTGGAATTTTACTCCAAAAGATCATAGTTCAGTAAACTGACCCAGGTTAAATTTTCAAACATGGCATTTGTTTTGAGTCACCAGTCTTTTACTCTGTTGCTGCGCTTTGGCTCGCATGCCAGGCTGGGTGGCCACTCTTCTGGCTTTTCACGCAAAATAGTGGATGTGGAGTTCTGATTGGCTGAAGCTGCTTGGATGATCGGCAGCACAGAATCTTCTGTTTGCCTTAGTGTCATGATGGGGGTTTCATGACTTGGCCAGATTAATAATATAGAACGCTTTCAGTGTCTCAAAGCACAACTAAATCCAAGAAAGATATAAAAATGCATGAATACTCACAGAAGGGAACCAGCTCCCTGTTTCTGTCCATCATTCTACCTCTGTCAGTGGTTTGAAATCTTCCTTGAAAACCTTTCTCTTCTTAAAAAACTTTTCTTCAGTCCCATTGCCCTGATATATGACTCTGCGTGTGTTGTGTGTGTGTGTGCATTCGTGTTGTGCATTGAATTTTGAAAATACGTGCATTCAAAGAATATGTAAGCGCTTAGGGTCTGTGCAGGTTAGGCGCTCTAAGTATCCATTATTGTTATTAATAAGCATGCTGCTCTTCCCCCGTTGCAGGAATGCTGCAGCCTGTCAGCCAACATGGAGAACACAAGCCTGTTGCACCTGACGCCTATGCTGGGGCTGAACCACTCGAGCGGCAGTCACTCCCGTCTGATGGGCAACATCTCCGGGCCCTCGTCCAGTTTCTCCCCCCTGAGGAACCTGTCAGAGCGCCTCTTTTCCCCCACTGCCTTCATGCGTTCCAGCCCCGCCGTGCCACATTTTACAAACAGGCAGGTGTCAGGATTTTTTCTCCCTCTTTCTGTTTTTTTGATGTGGTTTGGAGAAGGTGTGGCAGCTGTGTGCATGCCCATGCATGGATGCATCCTCAAGCACACGTATACACGTACACACACACACAAACACACACCTGTCTGTAATTTTATTTTTACTCATCAGTAACTTAGCGAGGACTAGTTGTTAGGTTTCTGACTGAACCTACAGTCCTTGTAAAATAAAGTTTTTGAGTTCTTTCTCTTTCTCTGTCTCCAATTCTATATACTCCCAAAATATTCCATTTTTTTTTCAAATGACTTGGGGTTTTTTTGTGTGGAGGGGGAGGGGAGGGGGGCATACAGTTATTTCAAAATATAAATATGTGAGACAGTGTCAGAAACTATTTAATTCCGTAGTTAAAATAATGGTGAATAACGTTTTAATGTCCTGGAAATAAAAGCAAACTTGGCTTGAAGCATAGTTCTGTAACAGCTTATCACGGAATGCTTTTCCATTTGCATACTTTGTCTTCAGCCGTTCGCAGTCGCCAGGGCTAGCTTCATCTGAGGCAGCGCTGTATCGGTTCCACACCCCATCCCCCCAGGTGCGCACAGCCAACATGTACGTGCGGACCCCCAACAGCTCCTACAACACGTCCATGCTGGGCAACGAAAGTTGTGTGGAGGCCCCTGCCGCCCCCCAGCCAGAGGTTTGCCTGGAACATCTGTGGACTGAACCAGCTCCCACCATTAGGTGTGTGTGTGTGTGTGTGTGTGTGTGTGTGTGTGTGTGTGTGTGTGTGTGTGTGTGTGCTGTATTAACTCCCATTGCCAGCCAACTTCTTAACATTTTGTTGATGATGGTGATCACTTTTATATAGCACTATTCTCCACTCTCGAGCAGACTCATTGTGCTTTTGTTGCATGTGATTGTCATTCTGAATGAGTGACTAGCTTTTATATCACATTTTGAGTATCCATCCAATTGGTGTACGTACAGTGCTGTTTGGTTGTTACCTGGCTGGTGCCATGTGAAACTGCTGTTGTCTCAGTGTGTTCTGTGTACCCCATGCAACCATGCACCATGTCATGTCACTTCAAGCAACGCTACATACGTACGGTGCATGCATGTTTAGCTGTAACCTGCCATGTGCACTTTTGGCAGAATGACCAGGATCTTTTACATGCTACTGAGATAACATGGAGGTGGAATGGATATGGAAATAAGGGTCAGCACAGGAAGTTGACCCTGGAGAAGAAAATTCTCCTGCTGCTCCTGCTGGGACTTGAACCTGTGACTTTTTGATCATGAGTTCAACGCTCTTAACCACTGAAGAGCTATCCCTGTTGAAACCTGTGTGTGTGTGTGTTTCAGAGATGGTCCCCTGGGCAAAGCATCCAAGGTGTTTCTGTCCACGGACCTGTGTGGTCAGCAGTACGTCTGCTTCATGGTGCCCTACAAACAGCAGCTCAGGTCAGTCACTCTGAAAGACCTTGGGGTGAACAGTGACGATAAGTGAGAAAATAAATATAATTACAACAAGTTTTTAGTGCGCCTCATCTTGCATTCAACACCCTAAGTGTGTACACAAGCATGACGAACAAACCTGCAACGTGCACAACAGAGGCCACTACACAAGTCACAAACCAAACAGGGCATTACAGTATTCCCGCACTTGTCAGTGACAAAGTTACATCAAAAATGCACCTGAACATTGCATCTGTTAAGTACAGAGAGAGAGAGAGTAGGTATGTGTGTTGAGGAGGGGTGTGTATGTGCTTTGCATGGAGTGAGGCAGAAATGAGAGATATTGTGTAGTGTGAGACTTTTATTAAAAGTTACTGCTCCTCCATTGATTGTTTTATTTTCGTTTTTGTTTCTTCTTCTTTCTTTTCTTTAATACTTCATCCTTTGCAGGATATTTGGGTCACCTTACTTGGGTACAGCAACAGCAGCTGCAGGAACAGCTTCATCAAATATTACCATTGTTTTCTCTCGTGCTTTGTTGTTATTGGTGCTGTTGGTAGCATTACCTTTCTCTCATTTTTGTGATTACGATCCAGGGAGTATTAGTCAGCATGGGAGACCATGTTAAACGCACACGCACACACACACACACAACACGCACACACAACACGCACACACACACTCACACACACACACACACACACACACACACACACACACACACACACACACACACACACACACACACAACACACACATACTCGCATACAAATCTAATGCAGCAGCCTGGAATAAAGATGAAATAGCAAGGCTGTCATTGTGAAACCTCTCTACCTTTCTTAAGTCAAATCTGCAGGGTAGTAATGTGCATTTGCAGTGACGGTGACCTGTCTGCAACGGTGACAAAGCAGCAGATACTTTATAAACACAATTTGTTTGGTTTCTCAGATGTGTGCGGTTTGAGGAGAGCAATGACCTGAGTCAGCTGATCTTTGGCACTGTCACTGTCATTCCTGCTAAGGATGCCTGTCCTGTAGAGGTGGGTCACTCACTTGATGCGTACGTTCTGTGCTGATTCAGGCTGCAAAGTTGAATGAAGTTAGCGATAAATGGGGATGGCAAGATCTTGTCATTTCAGATTTGGTGTGAACCCAGCAGGGTCCGCTTACGATGTGGGTTGCATTGTTTATGATTGTTTTAATTACCTGAATTGTAATTAAGAGCGTTGCTGTTAATGGACTAGATTGTAGTGGTTGCATTAGTTATCTGAGTTCTAATGTTTATGCTAATTACCTTGATGGGCAGTGATATTAATGGGTTGGATTGTAGTGGTTACATTCATTACCTGAATTGTTATGTTTGTACTGACTACCTTGATGAGCGTTGAGATTAATGTGCTGATGAAAGACAAGTCACGGTGGATCTGATTGAGTGTGGATGTTGTTTCCATTCAGTCCCGGGACATGCTGCTGACCCTGGATACCAACGGCTTCATCACAGTCTACACAGGTGTCACAAAGGTAAATGCTGCACTGTGCAGGCTTTTGGGGTTGTGTGTATGTTCATGTGTTGGTAGGTTTTTACTTTTTACCTGTATGAAAGGTTGAATGAGCTGTGAATGAGCATTAGTTTTTCTAGTTTTGTGACTTGCTTTGCTCTGTTACAAGCATTAATGAAAATGGTTAAAATGATTCGTTGCTGATTGTAACAAACAGATTAAAACAATTGAAAGGATTTGTTGCTGGCAATTCAAAGGATTCATTGCAGATTGTTACAAACCATAATGAAAACAATTGCAGATTGTTACAAACAATAACAAAAATAATTGTAGATTGTTACAAACAATAATGAAAAAAACAAAAGGATTCATTGCAGTGTTACAAACAATGAAAACAATTAAAAGGATTCATTGTAGGTTGTTACAGGTAAGTAAGTAATTTGGTGTTTTATGCCCAGTCAACCATTACAGTTATCTATTTGTTACAAACAATGCCGAAAACAGTTAAAGGATTGATTGGAGGTTGTTACAAAAAGTGATGATGAAAACAAAAGGATTCGTTGCAGGTTGTTACAAACAGTAATGAAAACAATTACAGACTGTTACAAACAATAATGAAAACAGTTAAAAAGGATTCATTGCAGATTGTTAGAAACAATAATGGAAACAAAAGGATTCATTGCAGGTCGTTACAAACAAAAATGGAAACAATTGAAATGATTCATTGCAGGCTTTGCTGGGTTGTGTCAGAGTCCAAAGTGCTGTACCCTGCAAGTAAAATGCTGCCCTTTAGCTAACGTCTGATACTGGGGGCACTTTGGCTAAAGTAAAACAAAGAAGGGTCTGTTTTTCTTATGTGAAAGAATTTCAGCTATGTGGTGAGCCCTTTGCTACAATGTATAACCCATTGCTATGACTGAGCTACCCTTTTCTAAGTCTGTGCATTTTTCATTTGGTTTTTCGTTGTTGATCAGAGTGGCCTCTCTAAACAGAACCTGCGCCTCCCCCACTCCCCCCCCCCCCCCCATTACCCTTGCCACAGGACATAGGGGTTGTTGGAAGAGACCCAGTGGTAAACAGCAATTAATATTTGGAAAGCTGACCACTGGAACACAGTATTTCCACAGTATTTCCCTTCTTATTTCCATGTAAGATACAATAGTTCTAGTGGTCAGCCCTTGATTTAAACAAATTGTTCTTTTGCAGTTTCAAAGGCTGCAAAACCTAGCAAGCTTTCTCTGAGCACCCTTACCTTTCGCGAGTACTCTATAATGTAAAATGCCTGCACCTGGGTGGTTGCCTCTGACAGATAAGCCACCTGCACATTCCCTTGCTGCCACTGGGGTCCGGCTCGCTCAGCCTGCTTCGTGCCACCACCCCGCAGAGCAGTCCCACGCGCGGCCAGATCTTCACCTCCAGCCGACCGCCCAGCGCCATGGATGCACGCTTTGATGAAGAGGTTGGGGCTGTGTGATGCTTTTTCACCATCCTGTTTTTGATAAATTGCCTAGTTATAATAACAAATTATTTGTGGCACCCCGTCTCATAAGATCCCAGAGTGCTCAGAAACTGAGAAAGACACAAGGATACTCTCATTTCATCACACACACATGCACACACACACTCTCTCTCTCACACACACACTATCTCTCTCACATGTACACCTGCACACATACACACTACAAATACATTGATTGTGAAATCCTCTTTAAAGACTACCTTAACTTTTCAAAAAGTGAGCAAAAGGTATTTGATGGGGAGGATGGAGGCTCTTTTGATAGGAGAGGATAGTTCAGAAAAACTGGTCCGAAAAGAGGGATGGTCTGGTCTCTGATCTTTGTGGCTTTTTTTTTCTCTCTTTCTTTTTGTTGTTGTTGTGAGGGTGGCACTGTCTCGCACTTCCATCAGGCTCGGCATTGTTGTCCCATTTTGTTGCTTTGGTTGGTCCTTTAGTTTTTGCAGAGTGAGGGAAGGGATGACAGTTGCCAACCCTGTGTGTGAGGCCTCCTTAGTGAATCAGTGCCAAGTGTACTTTAGTTATGTATTGACATTGTAGTGGGAAGGAAGGGTGGGGTGGGGGGGGGGGATTGATGGGTTGTACGTATTTCAGGTGTGAGCTATTTGCTCCAGCTTCACGTGTGTGGCATGGCAAGAAGGAACAAACAAAAGAAATTTATTATTCACGATAAATGCATAAAATGAAAATTTACCTTTTGGGTCACTCAAATTCCACCACAACAACAAAAGGACGATTAGACAATTCCAACATAAAGTCAAAGGTAAGAGTACACAGGTCAAATAAAACAGAGTACTACATAGTAGTAAGACATCACTTGGATTCCACAAAAACAGCAAAAGGACAATTAGACAGTTTGATGTAGTAAGTAAGCAAGTAAATTGGTGTTTTACCCCCAGTCAACCAGTGCGATTATACCAGGGTGATCAGTTCAACATAACAAAGGTAAGAGTATATAAATAAAATAAAACAGAGTACTGCTTAGTAGTAGTAAAACATTGTAAAACATGCTACTGAAATGGTGTTACAAAAGAGGAGAATTTTTCAGATGACCCACATCTCCCCGGTGCCACTGCAGTTTGAAGGAACCCCGTCCCAGCTGGAAGGGTCCATTGGCGACGGCTTGCAGGAGAGCGCCTTCATTCAGGGGATCAGGGACAATGTCCGCAACAAGTTCTATGTTGTGAGTAACCATTGCTGTGTTTTCCCCACTGACAGTAAGGGGATCAGGGACAATGTATGCAATAAGTTCTATGTTGTGAGTAACCATGGCTGTGTTTTCCCCACTGACAGTAAAGGGATCAGGACAATTTCTATGTTGTGAGTAACCATTGCTGTGTTTTTTCCCCCACTGACAGTAAGGGGATCAGGGACAATGTCTGCAATAAGTTCTCTGTTGTGAGTAACCATTGCTGTGTTTTTCCTACTGGGTGTAAAGGGATCAGGGACATGTGAATGTGCATTTACGTATAAAGCTGTGATGTTGTGCTTCTTTGGGCATTTGAAACTAAACGAAAAATATGAAGCAATTCAAAGGAGGTCCTTAGGCTCAATTTTGAAAGTCTGCATTATAAAACAAGTTTTCATCAGTACATTAGAATTCCTTTGGGGTTCTTGTTTGCATAATTCATATTTGATGTGGCTGCCTGGTTTGCTGAGAAGAAGCCTGAAACAAGTACAGCTGTAACATATCTGTTGGCAGGAGCTGTTGAATGGTTCTCTGTACAGGACGTCTTTGCCTTCCATCTGCACATCACCTGGCAGTAAGTTTCACTTCCCTGGCATTGGCCCTGGTCTTAGCTGCATTTATATTCCCCCAATGGGAGGCCAGGGAGACATTTTTTTCTTTAATTTGTTTTTGCATTGTGTCCTTGAAAAGAAAAGAAAAATTCCCCTTGAAGTCCTTGGATTATGTCTCCCAAAATATGTCCTGTGTTCACCCTGTAAGGGCAGTCTGTCCTTGGAGATTCCACAGGACTCGCCTCCCAAAATATACTATGTGTTAACCCTGTATGGGCAGTCTTTCTTCGGAGATTCCACGGGACTTGTCTTCCAGAACATATCAGGTGTTAACCCTGTAAGGGCATTCTTTCTTCGGAGATTCCATGGGACTTGTCTCCCAAAATGTGCCATGTGTTAATTAACCATGTAAGGGCAGTCTTTCTTCAGAGATTCCATGGGACTTGTCTCCCAGAACATGTCAGGTGTTAACCCTGTAAAGGCAGTTGTTCTTGGGAGATTCCATGGGATCTGTCTCCCAGAACATGTCAGGTGTTAACCCTGTAAGGGCAGTTGTTCTTCGGAGATTCCATGGGACTTGCATGACCATGTGCTGTGGCGACTGTGTCCCCAGTTGACCTGTGCCTGAAGGGACTGAAGCACCTGCTGCCCAAGGACACAGCCCTGCAGTTCCTGGGGCGGTGGTACACGCTGCGCAACACACCAGGGGGCATCGGCAATCAGTCCGAGTGGCATGTCTTCCAGCGCTGTCTGCTGAGCCTCATGGGATACGACACAACCCGGCTTGCCTTGACGAGCAAGGTGGGTGCACGTTTTCATGTGGGGGGGGGGGGGGGGGGGGGGATTTTGTTTGTTTCTCTCTCTGAGAAAATAGTTTTCATGTTTGTGTTGGGGTGGACAATAGGTTTTCATTTTTCCTTCTGTCGATGAAAAAAACATTTTTTGTACTTTGTCTTGGGGTGGGTGGGCATGCACTCATCAATGCCTTGAACGCTCACATGATACATATTAACCTAAATACAATATCTCTACACTTGTAGAGCATCTACTAAAACAATTTATATAAGGTATATGGGGATACACACACGGGCACCTACGCATGCACACACAGGCACCTGTGCTCACACACACACACACACACATACACACACACACACACATGGGCACACAATGTCTGTAGCAGAAACTGGGTATTGATATTAGTTTGGGTGGAAATACTGTGAGAAGAGGAAGGTTTTCTGTTGGGCTTTAAAAGATGACAGGGTTGAGCAGTGGCTAAGGCCTTGTGGGAGTGACAGGGTCCTTCTTTATGTCTGGGAAGACTTGTTTTAGCTTGGGTGGGGGGGTGGGGGGGGGGGCAGGGAGGGATTGTTTGGGTTACTTTGGGTTACTTTTCCACTGTGTATGCTATCTGGATAAGAAGCATTGACTTGGAGGATTGAGATGTTTTGTGCGTGACTGTTCCAGCGTGAACTGGACCGCTCCATGTCCCCCATCATGTCAGCCAAGAGAGCCCGGCCGTCAGACCAGGGCACAGAGGAGGTTGGTTCACCGTCCCTTCTTTTCTTCTCCTGTCTCTTGGGGAATAGAAATAGGTCTATTTCAGTTTTGTTTTTGTTGTTGTTGTTATTGCATAATATTATTTATTTTTTAATGAGGTTACATTGTTGAATTTAACTTTATTTAGTTATAACTTTTACACATGGCTAATTGTAATGTTTTGTCTGTTTGTTAAATCACTGTATGAATGGAATGGCACCAACATAAATTCCTGTGTAACATTTGAGTGTCATTGGCCAGTAAATATCCTTGTACCCTTGTCCTTGTCTCCTTGCTCTTTGTCACAGCTGATTGATGCAGGTTCCCCTGTGTGGAATGTTAATACACTCCAAAAACATGTGAGATTGTGTATTGTATTGTAACAAGGAATCAGACCTGTGTTTGTGATTTGAAAGATTTTTCTCACCTCCCCTGAATCCACACAGTGCACATTGTTTGTGGGTGCCTTTGTGGAGGAGGTGATGCTTCAGTCGGCTGTAGTTGTGTGAAATGTGAATGCTGAGATGTGCTTGTGATTGACTGTTTTGGGCTTGGTTGTGTTTGCTGCTGTGTTATGTTCAGAGCTGTGATCCAGCCAGTTATATACCGCTCATTTAAAAAATGAATATCTTTTTATAGCGTGTTTTGAGTCAGCACAGGAACTTGATCCTAGAGATGGAGATTCTTCTGCTGGGACTCAAACCCACATCCTTTCAATCACGAGCCTGGTGCTTTGGCCACTGAGCTACCTCCCCGTGTGTCTGTGCTGTCCTGTGCATGGTTCACCCTCTGTACTTACCTCTTTAGTTTTGCTGCCAACAGGACTGGGAGTATCTGGTCAGCTCAGCCCATCATGGCTACGTGCTCATGGAACTGGAGTCTTGCCTGGGTCTTGGGGAGTGCCCCGTGGTGCCAGACGGCTCCACCTTGTCCAAGCCTTGTTCCATCGACACCACGGCGCTGCTGTTCCCCCACTGCCCGTCTGTGCTGCTGGCCCTTCATCTGGTGTATGAGGTGTGTGCTGATGGTGATGAGATGTGCTGTTAGTGACGGGGTGTGTTGACGGTGATGGTGTGTGCTATTGGTGGTGAGGTGTGTTGGTGCTGCAGTGTGCTGGTGGTGGTATGAGGTGTGTTGTCGGTGACGGTGTGTGTTGATGGCAGTGAGGTGTGTTGTCATGGATGGTACATGGTGACGCTGTGTGCTGACAGTAACAGTGTTGGTTGATGGTGATGAGATGTGTTGTCAGTGATGGTGTGTGTTGATGGTGATGAGATGTGTTGTCAATGATGGTGTGTGCTGATGGTGAGGAGGTGTGTTGTCAGTGAGTGTGTGTGATGATGGTAATGAGGTGTGTTCTGTCAGTGAGTGTGTGCTGATGGTGATGAGGTGTGTTGTCAGTGAGTGTGTGTGGTGATGAGGTGTGTTGTCAGTGAGTGTGTGTACTGACAGTAATGAGGTGCGATATCAGTAAGTGTGTGTGCTGATGGTAATGAGGTGTGCTGTCAGTGAGCATGTGTGCTGATGGTGATGAGGTGTGACGTCAGTGAGTGTGTGTGCCGACAGTATTTGTGTTCTTAGTCGACTACAGTTTCACATCCTCCTCCTGTACCCCCCCCCCCCCCCCCCCCCCCATCTCGCCTCACATGCACACTGTGACTAGAGTCATCCTGTACCACACACCCTACCACCACCAGCTACTAGGGACAGTCATGAGTTTATAATCTGTGTTGGGAGTATTGGCCTTTCTTCTTGGTCTTGTTCTCCTTCATCATGTTGCTCTTCTTCTTTGTCTTGTTCTCCTTCATCATGTTGACTCTTCATCTTTGTCTTGTTCTCCTTCATCATGTTGCTCTTCTTCTTTGTCTTGTTCTCATTCATCATGTTGGCTCTGCTTCTTTGTTTTGTTCCCCTTCATCATGTTGGCTCTTTGTCTTTGTCTTGTTCTCCTTCATCATGTTGGCTCTCCTTTGTCTTGTTCCCCCTGCATTGTGGTTGTTATTTTGACTGTACTTTCATTCCTTTATCATGCCGTGGTTTTGTTTTAAGACCCATCCTCAGATGCACTGAGCGGTGCTGATTTTCTGTGGTGTGGTTTGCAGGAGCTGAAGCTGAACATACTGCTGCAGGGAGAGGTGGAGTCACTGGCGCCGCTCTTGTACCAGATTTCAAGGTGCGCCCATCCCAGTCATGTTGTGGGCAAGGTGCACTGCCACTGCCTGTACACCTGGGAGCTTTCTTCCTTCTCCTCTCATTCTTCCACTTATTCTCCTTCTCCCTTTCTTCCTCCTCCTCCCTCACTCCTTCCTGCCTCTTCCTTTTCTTCTTCTTGTCTTCTCTGTTTCCTCCTTCCTTCTTCTTTATCCTTCCCCTTCCTTCTTGTCTTCTCCATTTTCCTGTCCTCCTTCCTTCTCCTTTTCTTCTTCCTGTCTTCTCAGTTCCCTCCCCACCCCCGCCTTCTCCTTTCTTTTCTGCTTCTTGTCTTCTCTGTTTCCCCCTCCTCTCTTTCCTCCTGCTTGTCTTCTCTGTCTTCTCCTTTTTTCACCACCTTCTTTTTCTTCATCTTCTCCTTAGTCTTCTCCTTCCTTCTCCCCATTCGCCCTGATACAACCGCAGTGGCTGACTGGGCGTAATACACCAAGTCGCTTACTTACTCCTTCTCCCCAGGGCCTCAGCCTCGTTCTTCTGACTGTCCTCAGTTGCTGGCAACACCAGAGTCTTGTCTGCGTAACCAAAGAGCACTGTAGGCAGAGGTGTTTGGTAGGCAACAGAAAGCTGTGCAGTCGGGCTCACACCTCAGGGAGGAGGCAGCGTTTCTACACAGTGTGTCCATGGTCCTCTTCTTGACCCCACTTTAGACTAGCGAATGGGCCTGGCCACTTTAGTGGATTTCATTCCTTTGTGTCGATGGATGTTGTGTATGCTGGACATAACTTCAGAGCAACAGATACTGGAGGAATGATGAATGATCAGGAGTGAAGCGATTTGTTGTGAACGTGCACTTTCCGTTTTGATTCAACAGGGACCTGCGCTGCGCGTCGTACAGCGATCTTTACTGCCGAGACTTCCCACATCTCTTTGACATGTACGATGACGTCAGTCAGGTGGCTGAGGGTAAGCTCTTCAGGAAGCTCTCGGTGATAAGTTTATAGCTGCAGCACATGAGAAACTTTGTCCTTCTTCTATTGGTGCCACATGCTTTTGCTTGTGTGTGAATGGCAGGGAATTGTGACATTCTTGTATTGATGTCACATGCTTTTGCTTGTGTGTGAATGGCAGGGAATTGTGACATTCTTCTATTGATGCCACATGCTTTTGCTTGTGTGTGAATGGCAGGGAATTGTGACATTCTTGTATTGATGTCACATGCTTTCGCTTACATGTGAATGGCAGGGATCATGCACATATGTTATTTATAGTTTTCAGTTGCAGTTTTAGTGCCTGCTGATATGCTATGCCTGTACTGCAATTCAGTGCCTGCTTTTGTAGAATGTAAACTACTTCAGAACCTAGTATGACAGCTTCTCTAGTGAGGAGCCATTTTCCTTCATGAACCAATTTTAGAGACAGTTGTTCACACAATTATGACAACTCCAGTTGTTCTTTTTATTCCTCTGCTAATATGTGGATCCAGTGAGATTTTGTGTTTGTGGCTGTTTTTCTGCGTGTGCATGGATCTATTGTGCAACACTCCCTCTGTTCAGGAAGCTGCACGCTGATCCAGATGGTTGGTCTTGACATGGATTTCTATTGTTTTGAGTGTATCAAGCGTCTGTCACTGTAGCCCTGCAGTTGTCCAGTCAGTGGCAATAACTCTGCCTGCCTAGGGCACAAAAAGTGTCAGTGAAACCGCACCACTCTTGGTATGAGATTAAGTTAGTGTATTGTGTTTCAGTGGTGCTTTGCAGCAAGTGCAATGTGCTGCTATATGTGTGCATGTGCACAGGCATGCATGTGTGTGTGTATGTGTGTGTGTGTGTGTGTGCATGCACACGTGTGCACATGGTGTTTGTGTCTCTGTGTGTGTTGTGCATCAGGGGTGGGGGTGGGGTGGCATGCATGTGGTGTGTGTGTGTGTGTGTGTGTTTATTTTTGTGTATGTGTTATTTTTGTGCATGTTTTCATCTTTGTGGGTGTGTGTTTTCATCTTTGTTGGTGTACAGACGAGCTGAGCAAGATGCAGTACCCCCAGGTGTTCCCGTCACAGGCCCCGGTGGTGCTGGAGTGGCTGTGCCACAGCCTGCAGGGTCGAACCCAACCCCCCTTCGTCTACATCCCCGCCGTCTGCTGCAGCACACAGAATGTCATCTCGGTCAGTCAGCTGTGTGTGGCTGGTGTCATCTTCGTGTCCATTTGCCTGTTGTGTTCTTGGTCGGTCGTGTTTACCTGTGCAGTCAGTAAGTCAGTGTCTCTGGTCAGCTGTGCTTGTGTGTTCAGTCAGCCATCTTCATGTGTGTCGTTAGCCTTTTGTGTGTGAAGTTAGACATCTTTTTCCAGCTGTCTTGTGTCGGGCTGGTCATCTTTATGTTTTGGGTTGGTCATCTTTGTGTGTCCATTCAGTGATCTTTGTGTGTCTGTCTAGTTTGTCCAGTCATCGCTGTGTGTCCATTTAGTCATCTCTGTGTATCTAGTTTACCATCTTTGCATGTCTAGGCAGTCATCTTTGGGTGTCTGGTTAGCCATCATTGTGTGTTTGCTCAGTCATCTTTGTGTGCCAGGACAGTCTTCTTTGTGTGTCCAGCTAGTCATCTCCTGTCTGGTCAGTCATTTGTGTATCTGGTCAGTCATCTTTGTGTGTCTGACCAGACACCCTTGTGTGTCTGGTCAGCCATCTTTGTGATGGGGTACTCGATGTAACCCTTAGCAAAACAGGTGAATGCGTGCATCTTGTTTTTTGTATTTTCCATTCAGGAAAGTGTAGTTTGCATTTGCCTTATTCGGGCAACTCTGTAGCTTAAAAATGAAATGTGAGGCATTTTTTTTAATTTGCAGTTGTATGCACTGATGCTGCACAAGGATGTCCCCACGGAGCAAGCCATCGAGAGGTGCCTGCGGAAGCTGGCTCCAGCAGGTGACGTCCTTGTCTTGTAGCTAACAGGGCTTCGGTGCACCTCTTTGTTTATGCTTTACTTCTGCCATGGCCTTGCTGGTGGGTGATGGAAATTGCGATGTCCTTGTCTTGTAGATACCAGGACTTGAGTGCATCTCTTTGCATATGCTTTATATCTGCTGGTGGGTGGCTGAAATGATTTGCAGTAAGGCTTGGGAACACACTTACTGCTAAAGGTAACCTGAAACAGCGTCCCTTTTGCGAAGGTGATGATGCAACTTGTGAGAGATGGGGTAGAATATGGGCTTTCCTGAGCACTTTGATACGCTGTGGAACTGAACTGAAATAGTGACAGATGATAGTGATGTTGATAGCGACTGATGACGGTAATGATGATAGTGACTGATGAGTGGTGGTGATAATGACTGATGATACTGGTGCTGATAGTGACTGATGATAGTGGTGGTGATAATGACTGATGATAGTGATGGTGGTAGTAACTGATGATAATGATGGGAATGGTGAGTGTACTTGTGGAACACTCACAGTTTTCCATGTTCATGGCATGCATCTGGGACAGAGCCAAGACCGAAAAGTAATTTAGTAAGTGCACTTTGTGCTTCAAAACTTATTCCATGCTGGTCACCACTTTCATTTGTGGAAAGTGAGTAAAGTGACAGCCCCTGTACAGTGTTCCTGTTTCGGCTTGTCCCTAGGTCACAGAGCCACCACAGCAGAAATTTCCCTCACCAGAAGCTTCCACGCCAGCCCTGTCACTGCCAACATTGCTCACCGAATGCTGCTCACCATGACCCACCTGGGTGAGCTGGCATATTTACTACACGGTCTTTCTGTCTCTTTGCCTGTGGTTCTCTCTTTCTCTCTTTTTTCTTTTCTTTTTTTCATGAAAAATAGAGAAGGACTTATGTAATGATTCATACATTTCCATGCTTGGTCTGTAGATTACCCCTGTAACTCTAGTGAGGGTGGGGGATGGGAGGGACAGGGATATCAAGTCAAACCTTCATTTACTAAAGGTGTAATTCAACAACTACAGAGTCAGTGGACCATGTCAAGATCACCCTGACCCATTCTGTCAGTTTTATCCACTCTGGCGTTTAGCACTTAGAGCCTCACACACAGAGGGACTCAGTGCACTTGAAACGCCTTTATTATTATTATTATCATTAGTATTGTGATCCTGTAGTCAGCTGTATTTTGTGTGGCTAAAGGATCTGGTTGTGTTCTGCCCCTAAGTGAAACAGCTGCAAAGTGTTGCTGATCTCTTTGTCAGGAATGACCCAGCAGGATGTGGACTGTCTGCCTGTGGGTGTGTCGCTGCCATTCAGAGAAACCATCCTGCATTGTCGATGTAACCCGCCATCTGATTGGTCAGAGCGGGAGTACAACCTGATTGGTGAGCACTGTGTGTGTGTGTGTGTGTGTGTGTGTGTGTGTGTGTGTGTGTGTGTGTGTGTGTGCATGCGTGTGTGTGTCGAGACAGGGAGAGAGGTGTGTGGGAGATCAGTGCCAGCATGCTTGGTTTTGCATTTTGACCAGTGAGATTAATAATTGCTGACCTTTCTGTCTTGTGAGAGGCCCTGAAGATGCATAATACCATTCGTTATGCTCCTTTTATATGGTATGCGTGTGTGTTTCTGTACTGTTGGGCATTAGATCTTCACTTATGGAAAGGTGGATGTGGGATCTTTAACAAGCAGAATGTTAGCACGTGCTGTGCACACAAAGGTGTAACATTCTAACGAGCACTAAGGAGTCAGTACAACACAAGTGTGAACTTGGAAGAAATGGAAAAGTCTGTGACCCTGCCTTGATCAGGAGATGAACCCAGATGAAACACTTGCACTGGATTACGGTGCAGGTTGAGACCACCTGATGACAACCCTTGACGGGTGAAAAAAATAGAGAGAAGAAGAAAAACATAGGAAGCAACATGTTAGGATCATTACATGATCATTAAACCATGCTCATGGTTGCTGTTGAGCTCATGTCACAGACCAGCATCATTATTGTTGATTGCTTTGATATAGCGCTATGCTGTTCTCTCAAGCAGTCTCACTGCACTCATGATTCGGATACTGAAATGAGTCAGCACAGAGAGTTGACCCTGGAGAAGAAAATTCGCCAGTGGGGACTCAAACCTGGGACCTTTTGATCACAAGTCCAGCACTCTGACTGCTGAGCTATCCCCACTCCCCAGTGTGTGTGTGTGTGTTCACTTACCGCCTTCCCTTTTCAGGTCGGCAAGATCTGTGGCAGTTGCTGGTTGGCCCTTCGTCACGGCCCCCCAGCGTGACGTGCCCGGCCATGGTGCAGCCCACATCCAAGAGCAGCCCTGTCAAGGAGGAGGAGGATGGCATGGAGCATCTGGATAAAGAGGTACAGGTTTTATGGTGTGGAGCATCTGGATAAGGAAGTACAGGTTTCATGGTGTGGAGCATCTGGATAAAGGTACAGGTTTCATGGTGTGGAGCATCTGGATAAAGAGGTACAGGTTTCATGGCGTGGAGCATCTGGATAAAGGTACAGGTTTCATGGCGTGGAGCATCTGGATAAAGATGTACAAGTTTCATGGTGTGGGGCATCTGGATAAAGAGGTACAGGTTTCATGGCATGGAGTATCTGGATAAAGAGGAACAGGTTTCATGGCCTGGAGCATCTGGATAAAGAGGAACAGGTTTCATGGCGTGGAGCATCTGGATAAAGAGGTACAGGTTTCATGGTGTGGGGCATCTGGATAAAGAGGTACAGGTTTCATGGCATGGAGCATCTGGATCAAGAGGTATAGGTTTCATGGCATGCCACATCTGGATAAAGAGGTACAGGTTTCATGGCTCTGGCGCTGCACTGATGTGTGGTGGCTTTCCTTGGTCCTTAGGTTGCTGTTCTTGTGGGTTATTTACAGCAGATAATTATAGTCTTTGGGTTGCATTTGTCATTGTGTGCAGAAGTTTGTAATGTATTACTTGTGTGTGTACTTGTATCGTGTGTGCATACTTGTATTGTGTGCGTACCTGAATATGCAATTGATTTGCACTGTGTGTTCTGTTTGAGAATATTAAAATATTTCACTTCATGGTTTCCATCAGGATTTTTAGCTCCACCCCCATACCACATGCAAAACAAAGAGGTTGAGTGCCACAACTAGCTAGCTATTTACATCCATTGCATCTTAACTTATTATGTCGGTGAATGAGAGAGGGGGAAACTGTAGCAACCAAGAAACAACAACTGGTGAATTTGAGTAAATCTTCAGTTTTCCAGGACAACACAAAATCTTGATGAACACAAACCAGTTCCCTAAACCTTGACACTTCCTGCCCTTTTTGTTTTTGCCAAGCACATACTTGTGAGGCATTTATATTTAGAAACATGCATCCAACCATTACAGTATACCTTTCAGTTTTATTCTCTCTTTTGCGCTCTTTTGCATTACTGCAGATTTGCAAAGCACTTCTTATCTGACTTCTTGTTCTTGATCAGTTAACGCAAAGTGTTAATGACAATAACATGTGAAAATGATTGTTTCTTTCAGATTGTACTGTACTGTTTCTTTCAGATTGTACTGTACTGTTTCTTTCAGATTGTACTGTACTGTACTTACATTACTTGACATAATCTGAAACAAAAAGCCCAGAACACTTGTGTAGAATCAACGCACAAGGTAGTTAATTAGCGCTCGAAACGCATCACACAAACACAACAACAAAGACCGGAGTCACCTACAGACTTACCTCTGGAGGATTTTATGTACCTTGTATTTACATGCATGCCAGGTGAGAGTTACTGTAGGTGACTTGGATCTTTGTTGTCGTGTTTGTGTGACATCTTTCAAGTGCTAATTACCTCCCTTGTGTGCTGATTTTACATTGGTTGAGTTTTTACATTACTGATGTGCAGTAATAATGCTGATGACGTGGTGTTGCAGCTGTTATCCCTGCGCTGGAGTGATGACCTTCGCGTACAGGAAGTTGGCAGGATGCTGCAATCGGCTCACCCGGTCCAGATCGCGGTGGTTCAGAGGCCTGAGGTCAGTGATCACGACTTCATCGAAGAACAAGAGCGCCACCTGTACTCCATTTGTATCCGCACCATGGCTCTGTCTCTGGGCAGGTAAGGCTGTAATACCTGTCGTCTGCTTTGTAAGCAAAAGTGAATGTGCTTAGTTTGGGAAAATAAATCTGTTCTGATAATGATCTTCTGGTGATCCATCCTTGTCAGAAACTAATGTTGGCTTTTTTTCTCAGTCCCACTTTGTAAGCTAGATAATTCAAACTGTGTGACAGTTGCATGAACTGAGTTTTACATTGACCTTCCCTTCAGTGAAGTTGTGTGTGTGTGCATTGCATAGTTATGTGTGAGTGTGGGTGGGAAGGGGGGTGTTTGTTCATTACTTATGAGCCAAACTGAAAGTGAGTAGATTGAGTGTTGGATGTTTTGTTAAACAGAAAAAGCATGACTTGCAGCACACTGGGGTTCAGTTTCTGGTTTTCACGAACCACATGTTTTCACTGGTGCTGTTCCAGAGGGATGTTCACACTGTGCACCTACACCCCGCTGACCACAGAGACGCTGCCCATCCCCAAGCTGTGTCTCACCGGCCGGGCTCCTCCCAGGTAGGTGGTGGTGGCATTGCGTAATAAACCTCACACCCTGTTGTCTTGTCTGCTGTATGGTGGTTGGCATGGCTGCTTTGGGCTGTACACTGGTCAGTGCTCAACTGCAAGCACACGTGTAAGCTTCACACCTTGTTGTCTCGTCTGCTGTACAGTAGTTGGTGTGGCCACTTTGGGCTGTACGCTGGTCAGTGCTCAACTGCAAGCATATGTGCATTCTGTATTTTAGAGGCTGAGTCTTGTCAGGGTGTAGGTGATCTGGATTGTTATTTGGGAGAATATTTGACTCCAGGGTTGATCTTCAGTCTGGCAAAGACAGATGGAGCACTAGTAAGACTATCTCTCTCTCTCGAGTGTTTTGTTGTCCTAAAATTTGGTTAATCTTAGCAGTGATGGTTAGTATTGTGTTATTAATATTTTTTAGGTTAGTTCTTCCAAGTCAGACTGCATGCTTGCTTGGTTTAAAATGCTTTACCAGTTGTGAAACAGCTGTGATCATGTTGTGAAACAAGTGCATTACTGGCGAGCCACCTGTGATAAGTCAAGGAGGGTGGGCATGTTTTACATAACTGTGACGAGAACAGGGATATGAAATCTAACTGGTGGTGCTCACTCCAGTGTGTTTTGACATGAACAGGAACAGCACAGTGGAACTGTCGCGCGTGGAGGTACCACCCAACATGACCAGCTGGCCCCACTTCCACAATGGCGTGGCCGCTGGACTGCGCATCGCCAACTTCTCTCAGGTAAGTAACACCTGGGGGGAGAGTAGTTGGAGGGTTCACCGAGTTCTGTGGGTTTGAGGTGACATATTCCTTTCAAATACACGACCTCAACCTAACGACAAGGAGTTATATCCCATAGACCAAACACCCAGCTGCATTCGGGTTCCCAAACAACCCAAAATTATTGTCCATTAATGTGGCCTTGAGTGACTTCTCCCTGACACCAGGGGGTGTCTTCTGTATAAGACCTGCACAAGCGTGCCTACTGGCCAGTTTCTTTTTTCACTTAGACCATACCGATTGTGCTGCTTGCTGCTCTGTGACTGTGTTTGAAGGCTGTGGAAGGTTCACAGAGTTCAGTGGGTTGGAGATGACAGTTTACTACCTCACTGGCTGGTGGGGGTAGTGGTGAGGATGGGGGGTATTCTGTTTGCTCTGATCATAACCAGTTGTTGCAAACACTTTTTAGAACTTGTGTACAGCAAGCGTGGTGATGGACAAAAATGTGTACAATCAGATATGATGCTAAACACACTGATCAATTTTTTAAAGACCAATCCTGCACTGGTATAGTCAAAATTTTGCCTTTCATGCCTACTGCAAAATTCTCAGCAAACCTGACAGATAACAGCGCTTACATTCAGCATCTTCAAGTTTGCAACCTTCCATTGGTAATGAACTTTTTTCACTGGTGCCTGGTTGGGTATCAGACTGTCGCTGGTACTCACAGATTCCTGGCTGGTTTATTTTCTTGAGTAGGTTGCCTGTTGATAGCCAGCTCAGAGCTAGTGGAAGGAACTGGTTCAGAAATATTATTATGAATACAACAGCAAAAAAAGTAAGTTTTTTATTTTGGCTTTTGTGAATTATGCTGAGCTGTGAAACGTGGTCAGTCCTGCATGCAGATGAACAGTGAGAAACAAGTAATGCGTCCGGAAACTGATGTAGGCAGTGAACTACCTCTGACCTTGTTTGATGTCACCCACCTTGGCCTGGCAGCTGTCAAAGTTGGTATATCCTGATAACCAGCTTCACGCCTGGACTTCAGAGAGATGGAGACTGAGTGAGAGAGAGAGATTGCTTGAAGCCTTTAATTAAAATGCGTTCTGACATACAGATCTGAATTTTTTGGGGTGTGGTGAACACATTAGGTTTGAGCAATTGCATGGGAGGGGTTTGTTTTGCACTGAAAACACAATTTTTCTGTATATTTGTGACCCTGAAATAACAAGAATTTCTGCCAGAACCCCCCAAATGGAGTGCAAACTCACAAACACATGCACACACATGCACGCACACGCACACACACACACACATATTGTGACCTGCTGTGTGCTGACTTCAGGTGGAATCAGCGTGGATCATCTACAATCGACCCAAAAACAATGAACTGACCAACGAGTATGCAGGTTTCCTGATGGCTCTGGGGTTGAACGGGCACTTGCCCAACCTGGACACACTTAACGTGCACGACTACCTCAGCAAGGTAGGCACACCCAGCCCTCAGGGACATGTCTGTTTTGGATCTTAGGTGGTCTGCCTCATGTTTTTGAGACTTAGTGGTCAGGTCTGTTTCATGACTTAGTGGTCAGGTGTGTGTGTGTGTGTGTGTGTGCGTACGTGTGTGTGTGCGTACGTGTGTGTGTGCGTACGTGTGTGTGTATGTGTGGGTGTGTGTGCACACAAATGTATGTGTATCTATATTGGGTGGGTGGGGGGCTCTATGTTTGATTACAAATTTGTGTATGGTAATATTGTGTGTGCTGTTATTGGGTGTTTTAGGGCTATGTTTGATGCCAAATATGCGTTTGTTAATATTCTGTGTGCTGTTATTGGGTGTTTTTAGCTTGAGTATGAAATGTACGTGCCTAGGGCTCATTTGAGAATGGGCGCTTCAAGACCCCACTGTTATTATTATTATTTACTGTTGGACATTGTACACCACAGGATTTCTCTGACTGCTGCAGACTGTCACCGTAATAGACTGTAACAGACTGTCACTCTTTGCTTTTTCAGGGCCATGAAATGACAACAATCGGCATTCTGTTGGGGCTGTCTGCAGCTAAGTAAGTCTTTGATTCCACTGAGCATTGTTTTTGTATGCTGTGTTCACCAGGAACATGTGCTGAGTCAGCTCTGCCCATGGTGAGCAGAATGCTTGCTGTGCTGCACTGAACTGTCATTTTGCCATGGCAAGTTATAAACCCACGTTTAGTGAGACCTTTGTTGTTGTTGATTGCTTTTATATAGTGCTGTTCTCCACGCTTGAGCAGACTCACTGCGTTTGCATGTGATTCTACATGAGTGACCAGCTTTCTATAGCGCGTTTTGAATATCCACTGAAGTGGTGTACTTACAGTGCTAACATGGCTGGTGCCACATGAAACTAATGCCATCTTGGTGCATTCTGTGAACACCATACAATCATGCACCATGTTAATTTGGTGAGGGACTGTGCCCAGATCAAACAGAAAGTGATTAACAGTCATTGGTGAGGGGTTTGTCTTGTTGAGATGGGAGCTGCAGAGAGGACTGGAGTGTGCAGTGGCTTTAAAATGGGGGTGAGCAGTGCTCTGCTGTGAGCAGGTCCTGTCAGCGTGTGTGTGCTTGAAGGTAGATTTCAACCATAGGCTTTCAGAATGGGCGAAAACAAGCACATTTTTTTTAAATTTGAGATTATTTACTTTTCCTTTGTGAATGCCTTTGATCCACAAAATACAGAGAGAGAGAGACTGTGAGAGAGATAAATTTAAACTGGTGCTATATTAATACTTCCTGGGTTTCAGCATTTGTTGAGGGTTATACTAAGTGTTTCTACTGTGCAAGAGAGGATGGGATGGTGGGGGCGGTGGATATGATGTTAGCACTTCTCCAACCCAGTGCAGCCCACTGAAAGAAGAAGGGGAGGCAGCCATGGGCTGCTCATCATGTCTTTCCCAAGTAACGGGAGGGTCAAGTGTTTCATATGAAAACAGCATGGGGAGGGTCAGTGATGATTTCTGTGGAAGCCTGAAGAGAAGGGTTTACGCTGGTGATACAAAAGAACTTTATTAATATTACTCATAATAAGTGCATAAAATGATTTTTTTCCGTTTGGGTCACTCAGATTCCACACACACACAAAAGGACAATTAGACGTTTCGGCGTCACAAAGGTAAGAGTGTACAAATAAGACAAAACAGAGTAAAACAATCCTCGCCTTCCAGGCGGGGCACCATGGACCTGGCCACGACCAAGATCCTCAGCGTCCACGTCCCAGCGCTGCTGCCCCCTACCTCCACGGAACTCAACATCCCGCACAATGTGCAGGTGGCGGCCGTCCTAGGGGTGGGGCTGGTGTACCAGGGCACAGCACACAGCCACATGGCTGAGGTGCTCCTGGCTGAGATAGGTAGGAAGTTTGGTGTCACCGTTGTAACTTAAGGTAGGAAGTTTGGTGTCACCGTTGTAACTTAAGGTAGGAAGTTTGGTGTCACCGTTGTAACTTAAGGTAGGAAGTTTGGTGTCACCGTTGTAACTTAAGGTAGGAAGTTTGGTGTCACCGTTGTAACTTAAGGTAGGAAGTTTGGTGTCACCGTTGTAACTTAAGGTAGGAAGTTTGGTGTCACCATTGTAACTTGACGCATGCACTGCTGTTCCAGTATCAAAGCCATGCTGAGTTTTTGTTAGCACCATGCAGCCTGTTTGGGACAGGGTCCCATCTTTGCCTGCCTGTAGCATTAAAACTGTCTTGGCCCATACATCGTGTACTTGCACAGTGCACAAAAACGTCACACTTACAGTGGTGTTGACCTGCACAGAAATATTGTACTTACAGTGGTGTAGAGACTGTAGATTGTTCATGCTAACTGGTGTTTGTGGGAATGGTGCAGTGAGACTGTAGACTGTTCATGTTCAGTATAGTTTGTTCATGTTGACTAGTGTCTGTTCATGTTGACTAGTGTTTGTTCATGCTGACTAGTGTTTGTGGGAATGGTGCAGTGAGATTGTAGATTGTTCATGTTGACTGGTGTTTGTTCATGCTGCCTATTGTTTGTGGGAGTGATTGATACAGTGACACTGTAGATTGTTCATGTTGACTGGTGTTTGTGGGAATGGTGTAGTGAGACTGTACATTTTTCGTGTTGACTGGTGTTTTCTGGAATGGTGCAGTGAGACTGTAGATTGTTAATGTTGACTGGTGTTTGTGGGAATGGTGCATTGAGACTGTAAATTGTTCATGTTGACTGGTGTGTGTGGGAATGGTGCAGTGAGACTGTAAATTGTTCATGTTGGCCGGTGTTTGTTGGGAGCATGAAGTGAGACTGTAGGTTGTTCATGCTGACTAGTGTTGTTTATGCTGACTAATGTTTGTGGGGATGGTGTAGTGAGACTGTAGGTTGTTCATGCTGACTGGTGTTGTTTATGCTGACTAATGTTTGTGGGGATGGTGTAGTGAGACTGTAGACTATGCATGTTGACTGGTGTTTGTGGGAACGGTGCAGTGAGACTGCGTGCTGTGACCTGTTGGCGCAGGTCGACCCCCAGGCCCTGAGATGGAGAACTGCATCGACCGCGAGTCCTACTCCCTGGCTGCTGGGCTGTCCCTCGGCCTCGTCATGTTTGGGGTCAGTGTCCTCGTCATGTTTGGGGTCAGTGTCCTCGTCATGTTTGGGGTCAGTGTCCTCGTCATGTTTGGGGTCAGTGTCCTCGTCAGCATCCTCCTTTCATTCAAGTTCAGTGTTGCTTTGCGTCCACGAAGACCATAAGGACTGTTAGAGATGGGGAGCCCAGGATGGCCACCTCGACTTTCACACAGCTCCTAAGCTGTCTTTATTGCTCTGTTGGCTGGTTTTACAGAGGTGCTGATGGGGTGATGGTTTTATAGGGGTGCTGGTGGGGTGCTGGTTTTATAGGTGTGCTGGTGGTGTGCTGGTGGGGTGCCGGTTTTATAGGTGTGCTGGTGGTGTGATGGTTTTATAGAGGTGCTGGTGGTGTGATGGTTTTATAGGGGTGCTGGTGGGGTGATGGTTTTATTGGGGTGATGGTGTGATGGTTTTATAGAGGTGCTAATGGTGTGATGGTTTATAGAGGTGCTAATGGTGTGATGGTTTTATAGAGTTGCTATGGGTGTGATGGTTTTATAGAGGTGTTGTGGTTGTTTTATAGAGGTACTGGTGGTGTGATTGTTTTATAGAGGTGCCGCTGGTGTGATGGTTTTATAGAGGTATCCATGGTGTGATGGTTTTGTAGAGGTGTTGATGGTGGGATGGTTTGTGTATGTTTATGGCAGAGTAACTGGTTTCAGAAAGGGAAGTGAATAGTTGCAATGATCTGCAGGTGTGGAAAACAGTGTGTTTTAATGCAAAGTGACTGGTTTAAAAAAAGAACGCGTGTGTTAATGCCGAGTGACTGGTTCCAGAAAGGGAAGTGAATAGTTGCAATCATCAGTGCATGTGGAAAACAATGTGTGTTTATGGCAGAATGATTGGTTTCAAAAAGGAAAGCATGTGTTTATGGCAAAGTGACTGGTGTCAGAAAGGAAAGCATGTGTTTATAGCAGTGACTGGTTTCAGAAATGGAAGCAGATAGTTACAGTGATCTGCAAGCGCAGGAAACAGTGTGTTTTTATGGCAGAGTGACTGGTTTCAGAAAGGAAAGCTGTGTTTAATGCAGAGTGACTGGTTTTAGGAAGGGAAGCTGTGTTTAATGCAGTGACTGGTTTTAGGAAGGGAAGCTGTGTTTAATGCAGTGACTGGTTTTAGGAAGGGAAGCTGTGTTTAATGCAGAGTGACTGGTTTTAGGAAGGGAAGCTGTGTTTTGTGGCAGAGTGATGGTTTCAGAAAGGGAAGTGAATAGTTGCAGTGATCTGTGAGTGTGGAAAAAAAAGAGCATATGTTTAATGGCTGAGTGACTGGTTTCAGAAAGGGAAGCAAGCAGTGGGGCTGTCCAACCACAGCATGGCTGACATCCTGTGTCACCTCATGGTTGGTGGCCAGAGGCGACCTCTGGTGAGTTTTGTCTCAGTGCTTGGCCAGTTTTCTTTGACCTCCAACGTGCATGTAATGATTAATGTGCTTTGCCAGAGTTTACTTTTACCACCAGCTTGCGTGAAACAATCAATGTACAGGGAGAGTACAGTGGTTTTGGTATTGTGGGCACATTTGTGCTTAGATGTTGGTGTTAGTGTCTAGTTTTTGTAGTGTGGTTGAGTGTTTGCTCTTGTTTTTTGTTTGTTTTTTGCTCTTGTTTTTTGTTTGTTTTTTCAATTGCTTGACTCAAAATCCAACTAAAATCGATAATTGCTTGACTCAGAATTCAACTCAAATCTAATGTGCAGAAGGTGTCAAGTTTTGCAAGTAACATGCCATACTTTTTTTCAAAATGTGATAAATTTCAGAGCTTACATACTGCTGCTGATAGTGTTGCGAGTACTCATCTTGAAGTGCAGACCCCAAGAAGCATGTTTTGGTCTAACCTTTTCAAATGTAACATCACAAATTGTTTTTGTGAGTGTTTAATCTCCTGGTGGCAGAGCCAAAGCAAGAGTGAGATGTTTTGACCAAAAGATTTTGTTTTTTCTCACCAGCCTGGCATCTACAGAGAAAGATTCCGGTCCCCCAGCTACCTTATCAAGGTAAGCAGAGGCTGAAGCATGAATGTCAACAACAATAATAATGATAATAATGGGGATTTTTATCGTACCCATCTACCACACAAGGCGGGAGCACCAGGTGCATTACAGTAACATTAGCATTGCATGCACACACATGCATGCACGCTTGCATACACACACACACACACACACACACACACACACACACACACACACACACACACACATACACACACACACACACACACACACACACACACACACACACACACACATGCACACACTTTGTCACAGTGTACTGGATGGGAGGGAGGGGGGATAGGCACAGTAGTGAAAAAGTTTAGAAATAGTTATTAAACAGGTACATCTTGAGGGGCAGCCATAAAAGAGGAGGGAGAATCCGAGTAGCAGAAACAAATGTTCAACAGCAAACAGGGTAACAGCTGAAGAAGCTATGGAAGCTAGACACTGAGGTTATTATGTGAACAGAAATGTTCAACAGGAATCAGGGTAACAGCTGAAGAAGCTATGGAAGCTAGACACTGAGGTTATTATGTGAACAGAAATGTTCAACAGGAATCAGGGTAACAGCTGAAGAAGCTATGGAAGCTAGACACTGAGGTTATTATGTGAACAGAAATGTTCAACAGGAATCAGGGTAACAGCTGAAGAAGCTATGGAAGCTAGACACTGAGGTTATTATGTGAACAGAAATGTTCAACAGGAATCAGGGTAACGGCTGAAGAAGCTATGGAAGCTAGACACTGAGGTTTTTATGTGAACACTGAAAATCATTATGCTGGGGAGCAGATGGGTGTTGAGCACAGCGATGACTTAATTCATGTTTTACCCTGCCTTCATTGCACCAGTGAGGAGAAAAATCAACACTTTACACTTGAATAGATTAAAGCAGAGGATTGTTTTGGATTGTCTCTGATTATTCAGTTCAGTTCAGTTCAGTTCATGATGGTATCTATGCACTCGGAAAAGCCCATATGTGCTCCACCCTGTCTCTCAGAAGTTTCTCCAACATTGCCTTTGAAATGGTTCCAGTGTTTGTCTCTGGTTGTTTCTCCATATTAATGCAGCGGAATTTAGCTGTTAACAGTTGCACATAATTATGCAGGGAGGAGGAAGAAGTAGTGAACAAAAGGCAGCCAGAAATTGTTCTCTCTTAAAAAATCCACCTCTGTGAAAGTTGATTTTGGTATTTGTGTACGATGTGAATGTGCATGTATACTTTGCTTCTTTTATTTCTCTGCAACAGGAAGGTGACTGTGTGAATGTGGATGTCACATCTCCAGGGGCAACGCTGGCACTGGGCATGCTCTTCTTTCGTACTGGAAACAGGTCATCCTGCGTTTCATCTCTAGACAAAAAGTAGGGGTTAACTAGGCCACTGGCTGCTGCTGTGACTGTCCTGTGGCAGTTGGCTTTCCTGGGGTAAAGTGATCCAAAATGTCCATGGGAGAAAGCATATAAAACATGTAAAGTCCCTTGCTCATTCATCACCCCATCCCCACCCCCACCACCCCACTTCCCCCAGTAAATACAATGTACATTAAACTGTGCAGAAAAACTCAACAGCTTTTTTTAACTTTGTGCATGTAAATCTCAGTGATGGACAGAAAAGAACAGTGGGTGAATAGCAGCAAGGTACATGAATAAAATTGTGAACGGTGTGTGTGTGTGTATGTGTGCAGTGCTGTGGCGGAGTGGCTACAGGCGCCTGACACGCAGTTCATGCTGGATCACGTGCGGCCTGATTTCCTCCTGCTCAGGGTAGGCATCAGGCACTTTCATTTAACACTTTGGGCATGAAAGAGAGTCTGTGTGAGTGGGTGCCTGCATGCATGTGTGTGTGTGTGTGTGTGTGTGTGTGTGTGTGTGCATGTGTGCGCGCATGTGTGTGTAGCAGTAGTAACAGCAGCAGCAACAGTGGTGACCTGGCGGCTGACATGCATCACTGGTTTTTCAGACGCTGAGCCGTGGCCTGGTGCTGTGGGACGCAGTGATGCCCAGCAAAAGCTGGGTGGAGAGCACCATCCCACAGGTACCAACCAGTCTCACTTGGTGTAAAGCTTTAGCGTGAGCGCTTTCTCCAGATCTATTCTCCACCCCCAGAATAAAAATAGAACACAACAGAACCAAAAAACAAACCAAAAAAATCTGGGAAAAAGGCACATAAGATGATAAGGAGATGGTTATACCAGCAAAAGAATCAGGAACCATTTACTTTTTCTGTTTTCTGCTTTTAATTTTAATTTTATATTTTATTTTATATATATATTCTTTTAGTACTTTGTCCTTTGCAGGAATTTCAGAGTGGGAATAGCTTTTCAATAAAAAGCACAGCTATGAAACTGAAAGCAGTAAAACAAATAATCTTCTGTCCACGAATCTCTTAGTTGAGGTTGAGGAAAATAAAACATCTAATGTGTGTGTGATGAAAACGGGTCCTGGGTCGTGAACCTCACACTGTGCGGGAGTCAGTACAGCGTACCTTATACTGTGTGCAGCAAACACTGCGGACATTATACTGCCCTGATCTTGTTCCAGATTGTTCAGAAGTTTGCCTTCAAGAGAGGGGAGGAGGAGAATGAGGACGTTGACGACACCATTGACTTTGAAACCATGAGGTAAATGCTGTTCCGAAGGCACAGGATCTTCGCCGTCTCAGCAGGATCAGAATTGTGTCTGCTTGTGATACGTGAAAAAAAAAAAAAAAAATGAAGTGGTTTGTGGAAAATAATAATAATAATGTATACTTATCATGCGGTCATCAGTGCCCTGAGCACTCACATGATACATATTAACCTAAATATGATGTTTTATACACACCAGGTAGAGCACAGTCCCACCAAAACAGCTCACACAAAACAAGATACAGAAAGACACCCCCCCCGCCCCCCCCCCCCCCCCCAACACACACAAAACCCACAATGAATTTAAATGTGTATGACACTGATCTGTATCATACACCATACATGCACATTTTCTTGTTGGTATGTGCGCATAGTAACAGTCACAAAAAAAGAAGAAGTAAGTAACTTGTTTTTTTTTTACACCCAGTCAACCAGGATGGTTGTTTCAGGGCATGGAATGAAGAACAAGGTCAGAACAAATAAACAAAAATTTAGAGTAACTTTTTGTGTGTTTGAGTGTATACGTCCAGACGTTAATGACAGGTATACAGGACACAAACGTGGACACAAACGGAAAAGAATAATAACTGGCAAATGTAAATAATGATCACTGGATAATGCCTGTGTGGGTGTGTATGGGTGACTGTGTGTGGGTGACTGTGTATATGGGTGACTGTGTCTGTGTGAGACTGTTTTTTTTATGTGTGTGTGTGGGGGGGGGGGGACTCTGTGTGTGTGTGTGTGTGTTTGTTTGACTGTGTGACGCTGAATATGTGTGTGTTTGACTCTAAATATGTGTGTGTTTGACAGCCAAGCCTGGATCAACATCACAGCAGGAAGTTCTATGGTGCTGGGGCTGAAGTTTGCTGGAACAGCCAACAAGAAGGCTTTTGAGATACTGGTGAGACTTGCCTCATTGCCAGCTGTAGCGTTACAGGCGTGCAGCCTGGTCTGTCGCTGTTTCATGCTCATAATGCTCTTCTGTTGTCACTGATCCCTGCCCTATGCTTATGAAATTATATATATATATCAGAGGAGTTTTGAAATGTGCATTTGCTTATGACAGAGTTTGATCATCCTGAGGTGAGTCTGTGTGGTTGACAGGATGTTAGAATTCAGTTACTAAACAACTGACTAACCTTGCCATATGCAGTCATAGATCTGAGTGACACAGGCCTGCCATCCAAAGCCACCACATTCCACAATTTGTTTGGGATGATGTATAGGTGTTTACTTGTTCTGGGTTTTTTCAGGTGTGTGTGTGTGTAGGGGGGGAGGGGGGGGGGAGCTTCTTGGTTGTTTATTTTTTTGCTTTTTTATTAAAGGTTAACTATGTCAGCAAAGATTAAACCAAATTTGGTGTAATCTCTGCCGACGTAAATTGATTTGCTTGCTGTTGGAGCACATTCGGCGGATGCTAGAGATCATGCTGATGCCATCCCAGTTTGGGGTGGGAGGTGGGGGGACCTCTTGGTTATTTATTTATTTGCTTCTTTATTACAGGTTATCTATGTCAGCGAAGATTAAACCAAGTTTTTGTGTAATCTTTGCTGATGTAAATTGTTTGCTGTTTTCTGTCCAAAAACCCCCATCAGTTGGAGTACATGTAGAGGATGCTGGAGATCATGCTGATGCCATCCCTGCTGGAGGTTCTTAGTTTATTTCTTTGCTCCTTTATTACTTTTATACAGGTTAACTATGTCAGCAAAAATTAAGCCAAGTTTGTGTGTAATCTTTGCCTATGTTAATTGATTTGCTTGCTGTTTTCTGTTAAAAAATAAATAAATCAGTTGGAGTACATGCGGCGGATGCTGGAGATCATGCTGACGCCATCCCTGTGTGAGCAGGCTGGACGGAGTACCATGGAGAACTGCACCAGTGTTGTCCTGGTGGCCCTGGCCATGGTCAGTGTCTGCTCGCTTCTCACAGCCTCCCTGGCACCGGCATGCTAAAGTTTAACAGTGATGATAATGGGCAGCTAGTTTGCCTAGCTGGGGACAGCCCTAATAATAATAATGGAAATTTGTAAAGCGCCTTCCCCACAGCTCAAAGTGCTGAACAAACGTAACACATGTAATGTAAATTGAGATGCAGAATGTTGTCTGCAGTTTAACAAAAGCTGACATAATGTACGCATCAACAAGGGTTCAAGCATAACTGTGCAAGATGCACGCAAGCATGCACAGGTGTGCGCACACACCACAATGCACCACAACACACACACTCATGCACATGCGCACACACACACACACACACACACACACACACACACACACACACACACACACACACACACACTGATAGGGTACTTACAATATTTGTGACATATATAGAATATTTAGATGTCAGAGATTCAAATATTTAAAAGCAGTGCACACTCACACAATCTTTGTTAAACGTACATAATACATAGACATCAGAGATTCAAATGCACAAACCCATGCAGGTGTGCACACACTCACATGCACACCTTTGTGCACAACCACAGATTTATACAGGCATGCTTTGTCCTCTTTTTTTAAAATCTGTTCTATGAGAGAATAGTATATTAGAATTATTGACATATTTTTGTATTGCAAGTGAACTCTTTACAAATAGCGCAGAAAACATGTTTCTTCTCCTTCCTTCTCTTCTGTCAGTACCTTCAGCCATATGGTCACCTGTCTTGTATACCGCTCTGTCCAGGTGATGTCTGGCACTGGTGACTTGGAAGTGTTGCGCATCTGTCGGTTTCTACGGAAACGTGTGGGGCAGCAGTATGGGGGTGCTATGTATGGATCTCATATGGCCCACTCCATGGCAACGGGCCTTCTCTTTCTGGGGGGCGGCAAGTAAGTTGTGGTGCTGAGAAAAAAATCCTAAATACCCTTTTTATGGTCCATTGGATGCTGGGACCTGTTCACCTGTATGATTTGGGCGTATTTTGTATGCTTAAATTTTCAGCATATAAAAATATGAGAATTAAAAAATAAATATGATCATAAATATTTCTAGACTTGTTTTGCAGTTCGTTTGTTTTCCAGTCCAGAATATTCCCAGTTATGGGTTTTTGGTGGCGCATGTGTAAGTCTCACTACCTCTTGCTACCATAGTGTCAGTTTTTTGTTGCTGCTTTGTCTAGTCTCAGAGCGAGGCTTGTATTTCTGCTGCAAAGTGTGAGCATTGGCTGTTTTTCTGGAAGCTGTGTTGAAGTTATTTTTAGATTGTTTTTCACTGAGAACAAAATGAAACAGAGAAGAACTGCTGGAGAAAGGGCCAAATCAGTGAGGGAACAAGTGTTCATGTGGAGATACAAATCTGAGCCCAGCACAGTGGAGTCTTCTGTTTCCAAATCCTCTGCATGCTGCCGGTATTGCCAGTCCTGTCCATGGTCTGTGGCTAAAAATTGAGAAAAAATGAAAATGTTCTTTTTTTTATAAAGAAGAAGAAAAGGTGTATTTGGCTGTTACCTGTGTATCTGCCTCCTTCCCTCAGTCAGGTTGTTTCTGAGATGGCTGTTACTTGTGTGTTTGCCTCCTTCCCTGGGTCAGGTTGTTCAGAGATGGCTGTTACCTGTGTGTTTGTCTCCTTCCCTGACAGGTGGCTGTTACCTGTGTGTTTGCCTCCTTCCCTGACAGATGGCTGTTACCTGTGTTTTTGCCTTCTTCCCTGAGTCAGGTTGTTTGGAGGTGGCTGTTACCTGTGTTTTTGCCTCCTTCCCTGACAGAGGTGGCTGTTACCTGTGTTTTTGCCTCTTTCCCCGACAGAGGTGGCTGTTACCTGTGTTTTTGCCTCCTTCCCCGACAGAGGTGGCTGTTACCTGTGTGTTTGCCTCCTTCCCTGACAGAGGTGGCTGTTACCTGTGTTTTTGCCTCCTTCCCCGACAGAGGTGGCTGTTACCTCTTGTTTGCATCCTTCCATGAATCAGGTCATTCAGACTCCGAGATGGCTGTTACCTGTGTTTTTGCCCCCTTCCCTGAGGCTGAGTCAGAGATGGCTCAGAGATGGCTCTTACCTGTGTTTTGCTGTGGGTGTTTGTGTGTTTCAGGTACACCTTGTGCACCACCCCAGAGGCTGTTGGCACATTGCTGATTGCCTTCTTCCCCAAGTTCCCCATCTTCAGCACGGACAACAAGTCAGTACTGCTTCACTTGTCTCTGTTTTGGATTGTGAACAGACTACTGTCGACATGAAAGATGTTTTAGCTGTGACAGTAAATGTGTTGATGCTGTTTTTACTTTGTATCTTTTTGTTGTTGTTGTTAGTGGTGGTAATGATGATACAAGGCTATGCTGATGTCTACCTCAGTACCTTTTCATAACAGTTTCAGTATACCATGACCTATTTTGATTATTTGAAGGCCATGAATGAGTCTGAACAAACTCAAAAGTGTCAGTTTACCTGGACTAATTGTTCCTTTTGAGAACCCCCACCCCCACCCCCAAAAAAGAACCCCCCAAGCCCTGAGTGAATCAATCACATGTGGTTAATATTTTTTTTTTATGATGTAATTTTATGTACGGTGCTTGCGTAAATAAAATTATGCTGTGGTTGCAGGTATCACCTGCAGGCATTCCGTCACCTGTACGTCCTTGCTGCCAAGCCACGCATCATTATTCCTCACGACGTGGACTCAGGAAAGGCTTGCTTTGTGCCGATACAGGTCAAGTTCAAGGTCAGTGTTGTTTGCAGGGTGGTACTTTTTACTTTGTCTTCAAAAATCTCTGTCTCCAAAAATCCGTGGCTTCAAAAATCCCTGTCAGAAAGTCTGTTTTAAAAAATCCCTGTCTCCAAAAAAAATCCCTGAGCCAGGTTGAGGCTTGAACAGAGTAAAGGGTGTTTGTATTACAAAAACAAAGGGAACCAAATCAGAGTTGTGTAGAAAAGGGTGATTTCCCCACAGAACTGGTCGGCAACGTTGGTCCGCCATCTTAAATTTTCATACCAATGTTTTCAGGACTGCGTGGAGTACCAGAACCAGAGCTTCACAACATACGCACCTTGCCTGCTTCCTGAACTTCACACACTGGAAGAGGTGAGGTCTGGTGCCCCTGGCACTTGTGCCAACAATAAATTTTGTTGTTTGGAGTGATTGTTTTCTAGGTATCTCTTCCAAACCGCTAGCTGTAGCAGCTCCCTTATGTGTTACCATTTCTGGCTATATACCAGCTTTAGCATGTACATGTTTTTTAGCATTTACTGTGTCCTGACAAAATGTGATTCACCCTGATATAACCATGCTGGTTGATTGGGCGTAAAATATAAAGTTACTTACTACCATTTCCGGGAAAGGTTTTTTTGATGTAAAAAGGAAGTATTTTCTGTCCTTTCCTTTTCCAGAAGTGGTAGCTTGTATAGTAATATTGATTCCCTTGTTCTGTCTCTCAACCATACATGAGTAGGGTACAATGAAGAGACTTTTTCTGTTTTCAGTTGTTATCTAATTTAGTCAAAGAAGGAAACTTTTTTGTTGTTGTTGCCTCTGATCATAATCAACTTGCATTATAATTTCTTTGATCCATATCCTTAAACATTACACAGAGAAATAGTAAGTGTTACTCTCGATAAAGTGAAAGAAGGGTGCGGTGGAGCATGACAGAATCTTGTGTGTCATATCTTATTTGGGCGAAACTTTGTGGTGAGGACTGGTTGACTGGGTGTACACAAAACCAAGCTACTATTGTGGTGAGGCTGCAGCAGCGTTGTGTTGTGTCGTCCATAGGTGAAGGTGCTGGGTCCTCGCTACTGGCCCATTGTCTTCCACAGGGACAGGAACTGGGACAAAATACAGTGAGTGCATGTCTTTTGTCTTCAGTGGATTCACACACACACACACACACATACATGCATGCATTTCTTGTCACATAATTGTGAAAATTTATGGCTTGTCAGTGTGTGTGTGTGTGTGTGTGTGTGTGTGTGTGTGTGTGTGTGTGTGTGTGTGTGTGTGTGTGTGTGTGTGTGTGTGTGTGTGTGTGTGCATGGATGTGTGAGTGCATGCATGCATGAGTGTGTGTGTGTATGTGTGGTAGTTTACTTTGAATGAATGAGACATATTGTTGAATTAAAATTTTATTTACCTAAGCTTTATACATGACTAATTGTCTTGTCATGTCTAATTGTTAATGCACTGTGTGAATGTAATGTCACCAAGACAAATTCACTGGCAAATAAATATCCTTGTGCCCTTGTAAGTAATCTCATTGTTCATCTTCCCATTCACATTGTGTTATTTTACGTTGCACAGGACCATTCTGCAGTCCGGGGGTGTGCTGTCCGTCAAGCAGAGGGCTGGTCATCTCTCCTATGTTGAAGACCCGAAGGTCAGTCAGTCCGCCATCAGCATGTGATATGTGCATTGGCTTGTTATCTGCCCAAGTGTCGTTTTGTTCGCATCATGAATGGTCAAGAATCAGTGACAGTTTGTCTTTTAAGATAATGTTAATTTTTGTGTGCGACACGTTTTGCAGGGTTACAGGAGCATGCTGGGAAAGTCACTGACGGCAGACCACTCCAGCCACTCCTTCACCAAGGTCAGTTTGGGGGACCTTGATCTGAAGTCAAGGTGGCCTTGACCTGAAGTCAGGATGACCTTGGCCAAGATCATGCTCAAAATGCTTTTCTTCTTTTTTCTTTTCTTTTCTTATTTTTTTTCTTTTCTGAATAATAATTTTGGGAGTAGTGGATACAGTGTGACTAAGAACCTTAATGTTTGACTTTGTGACTATTTGAGGTTGGTGTTTGAAGTGTGACACGAAAATAACCAGATAACTGCTGTTAAGCTTTACGCATTTACGCCGATTTTCAAGGTCACCAGAGAGAGGGGGGGAAAGAAGAAGCCAAGGTGTTCTTTTCTGGTTGTGAATGCGAGTCAGCTGAGCGCTTGCACTTCTGTGTGTTGTGATGGATCAGCGGCTTGTATCATTATCTGTGTTGCAGCCTGACGTGATCAAGTCCTTCACCTCAGACCCTCGCATTGTGGCTCTGGCAGAATTCTTTCTGGGCCAGGCTGACCTGGTGAGTGATGCTGCCACCTCTGTCGGGATTTGTAGAGATGAATGAAGTGCATGGCAACTGGGCAGTCTCTGTGATTACAGCGAGTGACATTTTCTTTTTTCTTTTGAACCCTTCTGTGTTTCACCCTGGTATAACCATAATGGGTGACTGGACATAAAACACTAAGTTACTTACTTACTTAACCCTTCTGTGTCACCTGATGTTGCTGTCTGGCTGAAGGCCCTTTCTGTAGATGCATGAGGTTTTGCACACCAAAAACACCTGTCCAAAGACCACCGTCCTGAGAAAACACACTTTGTTGCTTCAAACTCTTTTTCACTTTTTTTAATTAATTATTTTTTTTAGTATAAAATGGACATGCCTAGGGCTAATCTGAGAAAGGGGCACTCTCAGACCCCAATACTATTATTGTTTCAACAAAAAACAAACCCCTCATTATGACGAGCTTCACAATCTCGAAGGCAGTCTTCCGTCGGAGGCTCACCTGCACATGGCACATGTCACACGCTGCCTTCTTGAAGACAACACCTACATGTCACACACCGCCTTCTTGAAGACAACACCTACATGTCACACACCGCCTTCTTGAAGACAACACCTACATGTCACACACCGCCTTCTTGAAGACAACACCTACATGTCACACTGCCTTCTTGAAGACAACACCTACATGTCACACACCGCCTTCTTGAAGACAACACCTACATGTCACACTGCCTTCTTGAAGACAACACCTACATGTCACACCGCCTTCTTGAAGACAACACCTACATGTCACACACTGCCTTCTTGAAGACAACACCTACATGTCACACACCGCCTTCTTGAAGACAACACCTACATGTCACACTGCCTTCTTGAAGACAACACCTACATGTGACACTGCCTTGACTTGCTTTGAAAATTGTGTTTGTGTCATGCCGGTTGTTCGGCCATCAGCTATCCCCGCTCCCATGCCGGGTGCAAATGTTCCTGTGTCATGCAGGTTGTGTATGTTGTTGTTTTGTCCTGGAGTCTGTGCACGTCCATAATAATAATAACGTAATATGTGCTGTGTCTGCAGTGGGAGCACATAGTCCGTAAGGTGGTGTGTGTGTTGTGTTGTGTGTGTGCATGCATGTGTGTGCGTGCGTGTGGGTGCGTGGGTGTGTGTGCATGCGTTTGTGCTGTATGTGTTGAATTTTGAAAACATGTCCATTTAAAGAATGTGTAAATGCTTAGGGCCTGTGTAGGTTAGATGCTCTAAGTATCCATTATTATTACTATTATTAAAAAACAAGGACTTGTGCCTGGTGAAAACCCTAATGAGAAAAGTGGTTTTGTGGTGTGCAGGATGAGAGCATGGTGCAGCAGCTGTCCACGGTGGTGTACCAGTGTGTCGTGCAGGAGAAGGCCGACTCCATCTGCCCGCACTTTGTCTTGCACCAGGTCAGTCCAGTGGCAACACCTCGTGGCACTGCATGCAGACGCAAAGTTAACTTGTGCAAAGCGCACGCATACACAAAATTTCCCCAAGAATTGTGTAATTACAACAGTTTCAACCAGAACCCTAATTATGTCTAATTATCACCGCATTATTTGATGTGATGTTTATGGGTCGACATCATACAAACCTGGAAATGTATTGCAGTCTCACTTAATATCCTGTTATTCTGTTTAGGAGTGTTTTGCAGTCACGCTTTGTATCCTGGTGCCAGTGTTACCAGAGTGCTCAGAAAGTAGTAGGTGTCTGTCTGTGTACTAACAACATAACTACAGACCTGTCAAGCACCTGAAGCTTCTTACCATAATATTCGGCATTGGTGACCACAGCGTTTGACCCAAAACCATAGGAAATGAGTGTTTGCAGGACGTGTGTAGATTGATTAGCACATGTAGCATGCGTTTTGGGACTGCACGCAGGTGCACATCATTTTGACAACATCTCACGATATCATACCAACCAGACACCATTACCTTTACCAGTTTGTGACATGCTTTGCAAAAAGCATAGTCTTTTTCTTCAGCCAAAGCACAGATATAGTTTTTGAAGGCTTTGTCATGCTCTCATTCGGCCAAATAGGCCACTTGCCAAAATATTTTTTTTGTTATTTCTCCGGTGGTTGGCAAAACAACACTTTGCCTGTGTGCTGAATGACACTGCACATTCAGTCTAAAGCTCCCAATATGCACCAATTAAGAATTGCAACATTTGGGAACGTTTCCTTGAAAGTATACTGGCTGAATGTGGACATCAATTTGTTATCATATTTTGGAAAAATTGTGTAGTATTTTTGTATTATGACATACTCACATAGGGGACAAAATGTATGTAGCTCTGGTGGAGTTTTTGTTCCTTGTATTTACATGCATCCCAGGTGAGAGTTACATCAGGCAACTCACGTCTTTGTTGTTGTGCTTGTGAGATCCGATTGACTCCATTGTGTGTTGATTCTCTTACCATGTAGGAATTAAAATGCTCAGAAATTGCGTAAAAACTACAGGCAAAACGTAAGACTAGACAGGTCTGTAACTTGGCACTCACATGTGGGGGTGGATGGGGGGGGGAGTGTATCTTGCTATGCAAGGTGACAAACCTTGTGCAGTCTATGTTGTAGCTGGTCCAGCAGAGAGGGTACCTTGCTATGCAAGGTGACAAACCTTGTTCAGTCTGTGTTGTAGTTTTTCTTGTAGCTGATCCAGCAGAGAGGGTACCTTGCTATGCAAGGTGACAAACCTTGTGCAGTCTATGTTGTAGCTGGTCCAGCAGAGAGGGTACCTTGCTATGCAAGGTGACAAACCTTGTTCAGTCTGTGTTGTAGTTTTTCTTGTAGCTGATCCAGCAGAGAGGGTACCTTGCTATGCAAGGTGACAAACCTTGTGCAGTCTGTGTTGTAGCTGGTCCAGCAGAGAGGGTACCTTGCTATGCAAGGTGACAAACCTTGTTCAGTCTGTGTTGTAGCTGGTCCAGCAGAGAGGGTACCTTGCTATGCAAGGTGACAAACCTTGTTCAGTTTGTGTTGCAGCTGGTCCAGCAGAGAGGGTACCTTGCTATGCAAGGTGACAAACCTTGTTCAGTTTGTGTTGCAGCTGGTCCAGCAGAGAGGGTACCTTGCTATGCAAGGTGACAAACCTTGTTCAGTCTGTGTTGTAGCTGATCCAGCAGAGGGGTACCTTGCTATGCAAGGTGACAAACCTTGTTCAGTCTGTGTTGTAGCTGATCCAGCAGAGAGGGTACCTTGCTATGCAAGGTGACAAACCTTGTTCAGTCTGTGTTGCAGCTGGTCCAGCAGAGAGGATACCTTGCTATGCAAGGTGACAAACCTTGTTCAGTCTGTGTTTCAGCAGGGGAAGGGGGGGTGGGGGTACCTTGCCACACAAGGGGATTACCCCGAAAATGTGCCTGTTGTGTTTTTATCCTAACAAACAATGTCCCAATCTGGTTGCCCATGCAAGGTGACAAACCTTGTTCAGTCCGTGTTTCAGCTGATGCAGCAGAGCAGCCAGTGCAGCCGCACCCAGGGTCTGTGGCAGCTGAAGCTTTGCCTGGCCTACCACAACTCTCCCTTCCGTCTGCTCCCCCAGCGCGGCGCCGCCTCCCCGCCTCCTTCTGTGCTGGAACAGCAGTTTCTGCTCTGCCTCTCCAGGCACATCGATGACAAGCTGGAGGAATGGCAGGCAGGTACGTCATGGTCATGGTGTGCTGGGGGCTTCCCCATTAGCGGTTCTCTTGCTCTCTTGTTGTCGTTTTTCTTCTTCTTCTTTTTTTATATTTTTTTTTAGATGTATATCCCAGATTCCCCGTTAGTGGTCCTTTTGCTCTCTTATCGTTGTTTTTCCTCTTCTTCTGTATTGTGTGTGTGTGCGCATGCGTGTGTGAGTCTGTGTGCGTGTGTATTCATGTTGTATGCATTGAATTTTGACAAATATGTATTTGTAGAGAATGTGTAAGCGCTTAGGGCCTGTGCAGGTTAGGCGCTCTAAGTATTCATCATTATTATTATATATATCCCAGATGTAGTTCCCCCCCCCCCGTATCCCAGATGTTTTTGTTTTTTTCTCTCCAAGACATATATCCAAAATGTTCCTGCTTTTTTGATTTGCCGGCATTTGCTGTTGCAGGCAGTGCAGGTGTGGTGGCCTGCTACCTGTCAGGTGTGCCCATGAAGAGTCAGGAGGTGGGCTGCCTGTCACAGTACCTCACCTGGTTCGACATTCCCACCCCGGCTTCGCTCTCTCACCTGGAATCACATGGTAAGTCAACACTGTCTACTCTAGTGGTATCCCAGGTGTAACGTGTTTACAGCCTAGCCAATACTAATCCTATCACAAGCTCCAAACACATAAAAGATTAAAAAGAACACTGTTTATTAGGACAAAAACACAGCGTGCACATTTTCAGGGTAATCCCCTTTTTCAAGGTACAAAACAACACTTAAACAACTGTTAAATGGTGAAAAGTGAGATGTAGAACTAGGACATGTATCTGCTTCTGGTTGAGCTGTTTCTTCATGTGTTCATGACAAGCATTCTTCAGTCCCCTTGTATGCAACATTACCTGTTTAAGGGAGAATATATGAGCTGCGTCAAGAAGTGGCTCCTTAATAAGTTGGAAGAGTGAATGCTCAGTTGTTTTGCATTTTAAAAAAGAAAGAAAAAAGGCTTAATAATGGGTCAAGATCACTGAAATCTTTGATAAATGTGACCAAGTAAGTAGGGGTCATGAGCATGTAAGGTCTCCAAGGTTTTTCTTGGAAAAGGTTAAGTGGCCAACACTAATGTTGTTTTTTTACCTGGTAGGAAGTGTGTATTATTTTGGATGAACATGTAAAGCTTAGCAACGGTTATTTATGTTACATTCAGTTGATTTGCTAATAGAAAAAGTCACTACTTTCAGTTGATCTCCTAACATGTAAGGCTTAGAAAAGGTCACTACGTTTAGTTGATCTCCTAATATGTAAGGCTTAGAAAAGGTCACTACATTTAGTTGATTTCCTAACATGTAAGGCTTAGAAAAGGTGACTACATTCAGTTGATCTCCTAAAATGTAAGGCTTAGAAAAGGTCGATACATTCAGTCTGTCTCCTGTGAAGCATCATTAGTGTTTTTAATACTGGCACCATATACTGAAACACGTGATCATGCTTTTGTTTCAGAGTCAGAGCTCTCACTACCTGTGCTGTTCCAGCATCTGCCCGACGTAGATGTGCGTTCACTCATGCGCATCATGAATGTCTGGCAGGCATCCCGTGCCCGGTCTTGACAGCACCGGAAAAAGAAAAAAAAAAGAAAAAAAAGTGCTCGGCATCCTTGAAAAGACAGATCAGATCTCACTATCTCAAGGAGAGATGTTGATGTTGGCTTGATGCCCATGTTTGCTGCCTTGTCTCTGTTCCAACTGCTGTCTCACACAGAGCTGTAGTCCAGGCAGCATGGCACACGTCACCTTCAAGAAGGACTAGGTGGTTTGCCATGTGCAGCACATGCAGCGGAATCTGGTGGCAGAGCACCCTTAAAATCCTTGTTACAACAAAGGCCCAGCCTGTCTTCACTTGGTGCCAATGGCTTGCTTTCTGGTGTGCTCCAGCTGCCTTCTCACTCTTGTTGTCCTGGTAGCATGGCATGTGTATCATCTTCAGAAAGGTGGTTTCAACATGCTGTAAAATTTGGTGGCAGAGCACTCTTAAAATCATCGTCACTTCACCTGGTGCCAGAGGTTTGCTGCCTGGTGTGCTCAAACTCCTTTCTCACCCCTGTTGTCCTGGCAGCGCGGTGTGTACATCACCTTCAGAAAGGTGGTTTGCGACATGCAGCATGCCCAGCGGAATCCTATAGCGGAGCACCCTGACAGTCATTGTTACAACAGAGGCCCAGCACGTTCTCACTTGGTGCCAGTGGCTTTACTGCCACGTCTGTTCTATTGTCTCTCATTATGTCCTGGCAGCGTGACATGTAGGTGTTGTCTTCAAGAAGGCAGTGTCACATGTAGGTGTTGTCTTCAAGAAGGCAGTGTGACATGTAGGTGTTGTCTTCAAGAAGGCAGTGTGACATGTAGGTGTTGTCTTCAAGAAGGCAGTGTGACATGTAGGTGTTGTCTTCAAGAAGGCGGTGTGTGACATGTAGGTGTTGTCTTCAAGAAGGCAGTGTGACATGTAGGTGTTGTCTTCAAGAAGGCAGTGTGACATGTAGGTGTTGTCTTCAAGAAGGCGGTGTGTGACATGTAGGTGTTGTCTTCAAGAAGGCGGTGTGTGACATGTAGGTGTTGTCTTCAAGAAGGCAGTGTGACATGTAGGTGTTGTCTTCAAGAAGGCGGTGTGACATGTAGGTGTTGTCTTCAAGAAGGCAGTGTGACATGTAGGTGTTGTCTTCAAGAAGGCGGTGTGACATGTAGGTGTTGTCTTCAAGAAGGCAGTGACATGTAGGTGTTGTCTTCAAGAAGGCAGTGTGTGACATGTGCCATGTGCAGGTGAGCCTCCGACGGAAGACTGCCTTCGAGATTGTGAAGCTCGTCATAATGAGGGGTTTGTTTTTTGTTGAAACAATAATAGTATTGGGGTCTGAGAGTGCCCCTTTCTCAGATGAGCCCTAGGCATGTCCATTTTATACTAAAAAAATAAATTTAAAAAAGTGAAAAAGAGTTTGAAGCAACAAAGTGTGTTTTCTCAGGACGGTGGTCTTTGGACAGGTGTTTTTGGTGTGCAAACTCTACAACAAACATCTTCATAATCAGTGCCTGAAAATGGGTGCTGTTATGCAGAGAATGAAACTGAAATTGGCTGGTAAGGACAGCTCTGTTCAAATATCAAAACTGAAAGGGGGGGGGGGGGGGGAGAAGAAGACAAATTTCAAGCTTTACATATCGGGTTTTGGGTTGTTTTTGTTTTTTTCTAAAATGGGGGGAAAATTTACAATTCACTTGAAGTTGAACCCTGGGCTCCAAGACAGCTTGGGGCTAACATCTTGCACAAAAGTTTGGCAGCAGAGTCGCCAGTGCGACTAAGGTTGCATCGTTGTTAACTGTGCATCTACCAATGCTGAGCATCTTTCAAAGAAGGTTCTCTGGTGTCTGTCTGAAGTTACAGTTTCTCTGCAGATGCCTTTTCTGCCCCTTCTTCCTCCACCCAGTTTGGTTAAAGCTCTGTAGCAACAACGTGTCCGTACAGTTCATAATGTTGAATCATTTTGCGGCCAGTTTTGTACACATGCAGTTCCCTGCTCAGCTACCCTAAGAGATTTTTTTTAAGTTTTAGATTGTTTTAAGAATTGCAAGTACTAAAAGTGAGCTAATCATGTACTGAGGTGATGTGATACAGTGGTTTGTGTGTGTGTGTGTGCATGCATGTGTGTGTGTGGAAAGTGATCATTTTGCAGAAAAGTCTTTTTTTTTTTTTTTAACTGGTTAAAATAAATATGATTAGAAAAAATGTGTGGCTCCCCTTGTGTTGAGTAATTGGTGTGTGCATCACGCAGTTGATGTACAGTACAGATGTGTGTGAGTGTAATAACAATTCATATTCGGTCTAGCAAAAAAGTAAAGTGTATGTTTTGGTGGTTTTGCTTGTAATATTACTGCACAAACTGATGGATGCTAGTTTTGTCCAGACTTGTGTCCAGCACATAAAAAAAAAATTGTGCCACAATTTTTGGATACAAAAATAACAAAAACATTAACAAATGTGTTGTTTTAATTTGCCGTCTTTGGCATAGATACAACTGTAGCTGATTCATACCAAGTCCACCCACAGTGAGCCTACACACAAACACATATACACACACCAAGAGAAATACATGCACACACTCATGCACAACACACACACCAAGAGAAATGCACACACAGACATGTGCACAACACACACACAGATGCACACACACGTACACATGCATGGACACACACTTGCACAATGCAATCTTCATGTGGCACACACAAACTATGCCTGCACACACACACACACACACCCTACCAAAGATGTGCACACACACACACACACACACACACACCCTACCAAAGATGTGCACACAGACACACACACACACATACCACAACACATGCACACAACAACACACACACACACACACACACACACACAGAGTATAATAGCAACTCATGGAGACAAGTGTTGCATCTTCTCCCTCAGCTTTGCTTGCAGGACCTCAATTCTCTGGTCGATTTCTGAAAGACTTTTATATTCCTGCAAACAGCAAGCAAATGAACTATGAAGAATACAAATGAATTCATAACAAAACAAAACAAAAAACTGTCAAACAAGGACATGTCATCCCATTAGCAAAATCAGAGAAGCAAGTAACGAACTGGATAAATTAATCATAACTAGCAGTAATGATAACTGATTAACAATTCATCACATATTTCTGAGAGGGTTATTAATGTAGTGCGAAAGGGATCAAATTGTGTGTTCTCAGAACTATTAATTGCTGTCATTTTCAGATGACAAAAATATTCCTGAAGTTGTATCTGGGAGCAAGAAAACACAGGCATTATCAAATGTGTGTTGGCAGCATGCTAACTGCCTTTCACTGTAAACTCAGAGCTCCATGGAGCTAGATGTTTGAAGCCCCTCTATTAATTTGATCAAATTCACCACCACCTTGCAATTTACATAGCTGTTAGCATTAGCAGTGGAAATTTTGACATCAAATTCACCACCTTGCAAATTACATAGCTGTTAGCGTTAGCAGTACAAATTTGGTATTTTGTAATTTTATGAGATTTTCTCAAAAACGTTTAGAGCAAGTATTTGTCTGCTAGTTGCCACACTTTCCAATGCCAGCTGAGGAAACCAAATGTGTTGGTTTAGCTGGAGATTCTTGACACGCCTTTATTTTCTCCTCCTTCTACACAAGCATTCTACTGTTGATATTATTGTAGACTATTGCACATAGACAATTGTGTGTTTAATTCAACACAGCAAAATTAGTGAGTTCATATACTAACCACAGTCGTGATCATGACTGTATCTTTAGCGAGTACAAACGAAACGCAACAAGGTACGTACACACTTGACTGCAGACTGGGAATAATCACGTGCAGCAGCGTCAACTTTGGAAGCCTGCCTGCGCTTTGGTGGAGGTACCTGTTGATGAGAAACACCTGCCCTGCATATTTTGTTCAACAACAGCTGGTTAGAGGTTCTTGCCAGACATACAACAGCCATCAGTGGTAGCGGTCCTGCAGCATGGAAAAGCCACAGTAATCAAGTCACTAGAAGTCTTGGTCACCAGTCATGATGTGTCGATATTCAAGTCAAATCAAACAATCTTTATCATTAATTTTATGATCATACAATGCATAAAAAGAGTGTGTGCATATGAGAAAGAGAATGTGTGTGTGTGTGTGTGTATATGAGAGTATGTGTGTATACGAGAGAGAGAGAGAGAGAGAGAGTGTGTGTGTGTGTATGTGTGTGTATTGAAATTAATTTGTGGATTGTGTAGGAGTTGGTACAAAAACAACCATGCCCCTGGCCAGTAATTCTAAAAAACTTCTCTTTTTTTTTATGTCACGTACTTCCAGGTGATAGGACATTTTAACCATTATATGCACAGTGATAATATGCACAGTGGGATTTCACTTGCAGGCAGACATTGCTGTGCTGCTGACATACACTTCAGTGTGCAATCATAAAATCAAAGCATGTGTAACTAAATACTCATTAATAGATGTAAATAATACCTGCTCAATGCAGAATGTCATAATATGAACTATTCAACTCAGAACTGACACGTCATGTTAGATGACAATAGCGACAATATTAAATTGTCATTGTTTTTGTTTTACAATTCCCTGTGTTGTCTCTTTTTCTGTGCTTTTCAGAAATGCTTCTGCTGATTCCTTTAAAATTAGTGATTCAGGATACTTAAGGAAAGTAGCAATGCACATACACCATCTCGGAAATATTCCAGAGAGAGTCCTTCCAGAAACAAGATGCGCTCTTCCAGTGCTTTCAGACGACTGAATATGTCTGCTTTTGCATCTGAAAATGAAAAAGTCAAATCACCATTAAAGTAAGATAGTTTGGTTCTTGTGCATCTGAAAACAAAATTGATTATAACAGTAACAAAGTTTGGTTCTTAATTTTTGTCTTTCTGTGTGCAGGAGTGTGCATACAATGTAATGTAAAAGGGCATATATGTAAGATGCTGACACCTAATATGAGCCCAAAGTGCAAAATACAAAAGCAATAAGATCAACAAAATACATATGCAACCCAATACAATGAACCCTACTAACTACATAAACACACTACAACACTTCATTCAACATAACTATCATCACATCAAACAAATGCACATGCACACAAAACCAATGGCACACAACTGCACACACATAGGCAAGGCATTCAGAGTGTATGTATGTGCATGTGTGTGTGTTCACATATTTTATTCCCCCTGTCCTTGGGAAACGGTTCTAAAATTCTGGTGACACATTCAGCTTAATGTTAATAACACAGAGAACTGAAAGAAAAGAAAAAGAATGTCTGAAACTCCTGAACAAACTTGACAGAGCGTCAAACCAGGCACAAGGTAAAAACAAACCCCAACCAACCTTCAACACACAAGGGAGTTAATTAGTGCTCGAAAGACGTCACACAAACACGCCGCACACAGCTATAATCCTCCGGTGGAGTTTACGTACCTTGTATTTACTCACATGCCAGGTGGGAGCTACCGTAGGCAACTCCCATCTTTTGTTGTGTTTGTGTGACATCAGCGCTAATTCACTCCCTTGTGTGTTGATTCTGCACAAGTGCTCTGGGCCTCCTTATTCAGATGGCTTCAATCCAACAATTTGTTTCACTCCAACCCTCTCTCTCCCTTCTCACCTTTGCTCATCTTGAGATGCTGCTCTGCGCTGGTCAGTCGCTCTGCTACGGACTCCATCACCTGCGTGGTGGTGGCGCTGCTGCATGCCGGCTGGCCTCTCCTGGTCACCTGACTTGCATGGGCCTGTGTCTGTGGTCCCTGGGTGTTGAACACGCGCATCACGCGCAAACGGCTAATGTCTCCAGCACGCCTCCAGAACACTGCATCCACTCGGGCGCAGCTGCATTCTGGGTCTGTGCAGCATTGGGAGGGAGAGAGGGTTACACAATACCTTTCTAAGAGCAGGTTTGCATCATCACAGTGCCACTAGTGCTCGAGTGAAAGTATAGGCAAAGCCCCTTCACACAAAACTCAGATTAAGGACATCAAAATGTTCAAAAAGAAGAAAACGGAAACTCGGAAATCAAGGTAGTGTGCAATAGGTATGTTGGAATCACCTTGCATGTCAAGAACAAAATCTGATTTTATTGCAGGGTTTGTATGGTCTTTGTACACATTTAGGAAAGCTGTTTTTTGTTTTGTTTTTTAGACCTGGAAAGTTTAGGAAAGCAATGGACAATGAAAGGAAAATACATTTATTTACCTTGAAACCAGTCCCAGGCCTGGTTCAAACTGGTGCGTCGTCTACTACAACCGGCAAGAGCTATCACCCTTCAAATCGCATTGTCTACATTCTTCATAAAAGGACTGTTTCCCTTTTATATTAATAACAAACAACAGTTCTTGTGGAACATGTTGTGCGAGTAATGGAAAAGCATCTCCTGCTTAGATATGTTCTTTTTGACAATAAAGTCATGCAACGACTGTACAGTAACCTGGTCTGTGAAATAGTCTGTAAGTATGGGGATTCTGAAATACAAGTTCTGTTATAGTTTATCTTAAGCAGATCCCTGAATCCTAGATAGGATACATGGAAAAAACAAAACAAAAACAAAAAAACACACCAAAAGTTGCAAAAAACAGTCTTTGCAGACAGGTGATGAAACAGGAAAGGTCAGAATTTGGTTTGGAAGTAAACATGATCTTTTATCTTTTACCATCTCCTGCTATGAAAAGTAGGACATCTGATTTTTTATTTAAAAAAAAAAAAAAAAGGGAGAAAGAAAAGCATACTGTTTTGGTTTTGCATTTTACTAAAAGCATACAGGTATACATGTCATCTTACCGACCTGAATCTGAAAGACGATTACAAAATTCCCTTCTGTTTCTTTCGTCTATCTGGGCCCGTTTGCTCCTCTGGAAAGCAGCAATCCTGCGATCAATCTGCAAGCCAAGACTTGACGGTCAGCAGGCACTGGTTTTCCTCTCATATTAACATGTGCAAATAAAACTTCTCAAGTAAAAACATTCAGGGAGCTTCTGCTTTATGTGAGCGATAAAAAACACACATAAAAAAAAAAAAACATCTCCTGCCCAGACAGAATTACTTTTGACAATAAAACCATGCAATCACACAACTGAATACATAGCAATAAAACCATGCAGTCATACAACTGAATACATAGCAATAAAACCATGCAATCATACAACTGAATACATAGCAATAAAACCATGCAATCGTACAACTGAATACATAGCAATAAAACCATGCAGTCACACAACTGAATACATAGCAATAAAACCATGCAATCATACAACTGAATACATAGCAATAAAACCATGCAATCATACAACTGAATACATAGCAATAAAACCATGCAATCATACAACTGAATACATAGCAATAAAACCATGCAATCATACAACTGAATACATAGCAATAAAACCATGCAGTCATACAACTGAATACATAGCAATAAAACCATGCAATCACACAACTGAATACATAGCAATAAAACCATGCAATCATACAACTGAATACATAGCAATAAAACCATGCAATCATACAACTGAATACATAGCAATAAAACCATGCAGTCATACAACTGAATACATAGCAATAAAACCATGCAATCATACAACTGAATACATAGCAACAAACCATCAAACCCTCCTGCTTACTGTTTCCAAGATGGACCAAAATCAACATTCAAAAATTAGTAGTAAGAGAAAGCTGTGTGTGTGCATGTGTATGTGTGTGTGTGGGCGGAGGGGGGGGGGGGGGGGCAGAGAAAGAGGGGGGGGGTTGAGAGAGAGGGAGAAGAGAGAGTGATGAGAGGGACAGAAAGAGAGAGGGAGGGAGGTAGGGGGGAGAGCGAGAGGGGGAGGGAGGGAGGGAGGGAGAGAGAGAGAGATGGAGAGAAAGAGAGAGAGAGGGAGGGAGGGAGAGAAAGAGAGAGAGAAGGAGAGTGTGTATGTGTGTGAGTGGGGACAAGACAAATTGATGTGTTATATCCCATTCCCACACCCTAATCACCTCTTCTTTGGACGCAGTGATCTGGACAAGGTCTTTGGCTGCCTTCCTCTGCTCCCCCAGTTCTCTGAAAATTTTGATGTTGGACAGCCTTAAGTGGCACTATTTGTCTTAAATTGGTAGCTGGTGAACTGTCATTGATGGCTTATGCACGAAAACATTTTCAATCCTTACACAATGTCTTTGCACGCACTTCACACAATTTTAATCAAAACTAACCACTAAAAACCTCCAGATTAAGTAAACCTCTTGACACCATAAATTATGTCTGAAGAGCTACACATGAGTAAATTACGCAAAATAAGACCCTCATTATAAAATTAAAGCACAACTACAAATACAAAATAACAGCAATGAATTATCTGCCATAACCTGTCTGACCTACTTACAACATAACTGGCAAGCAGTGAAAAAAAAAGAAAACCAAGAAGAACAAATGAAAAGCATGTTGAAGCTATTTCAAAACTCTTCTCATATAATTATACACAACTACAGAAGAAGTTAAAAAATGAAGAAGAAAATCAATGCACTGAAAAGGCAGAACTTAACTCTAGAGAAAACAATCCACTGGCTAATATAGTAATAATAACAACACTCCATCCTGCTAGTCTAAACTAACCTCCACTGCACAACATCATCCTCTGTCTCTGAGCTGATTTCCATCACAGAATTTTCTGCTGGGGGCCTGGTGGGCTCGGATAACGGCACAGTGAATTTGGTGGAATATATCTTCTGCAACAGAACAGCACCGGAGCAGATGAGAAGCAACCTAAGAAAGAGACAAACACGAGGGCGGGCATGTTCACTTCAACTAAGAGTAAGGCCTGTAAAATCTATGCTTGCATTACATTACACTCCCCCCCCCCCACCCCCACCCCCTCCAGAGACCCACTCCTTTCCCCACCCTTAGTTGCCTTTGATAATGGAGCCTTAGACCTAGCAGCAACCTGTGAATGGGTGAGTAAGTAAGTAGCTGGATGTCTTATGCCCAGTCAGCCAGTGTGGTTATATCAGGGCGATTGTGAATGAGGGTTCTATAAGTCAGAGCTCTACTTCACAAGTCCCCTGGACACTGTTATTGTTACCCTTAGAGACGTATTATTGTTACTCTGTCACAAAGATGTGCATATTTTTTTGCATATTTTACGCGCATTATTGAACCCATTTGAAAATAATCCTGCCAAAGGAAAGGCAGCTCTGCTATTCACATTACCCAGCCTGTAAAATCCTTAAACTGTTAAAGTCAGTGAAATTTCAACAGAATGTTGTCAAGACAATGTATTCCACTGCACTGAGAGTAAGTGGCTTCATGTGCACATGCCTGTATCACATTGGACACTGGGGAGGTGGGGTGGGGGGGGGGGGGGGGGGGCTGTTTTTTGTTTTCCTTGTGATTGAAAAAAGAGTTTTAAACTCATCTGAAGATCTACACACTTACTCTGCTGCCACATTTTGGACTAAGGAAGGAGAATGGATAATAAGACTGCCAAAACCAGGTGTGTGTTTGTGTGTGTGTGTGTGTGTGTGTGTGTGTGTGTGTGTGTGTGTGTGTGTGTGTGTGTGTGTGTATGTTTGCATGTGTGAATGTGTGTGCGCCTGTGTGTGAATGAGTGAGTGTGTGTGTGTGTGTGTGTGTGTGTGTGTGTGTGTGTGTGTGTGTGTGTGTGTGTGTGTGTGTGTGTGTGTGTGTGTGTGTGTGTGTGTGTTTGTGTGTGTGTGTGCCTCTGTGTGTGTGTGTGTGTTTGTGTACCTGAAGTGTTTCAGCAAGTGATTTGAGGGATCTACCAAGCTCTGCCTCTTCCTTCTTTTGCCTTGGCTTTTGTTCCCTTAACACAGACATCACCTGATCCTTGCTTGCCTCTCCAAACAACTGTCAACAAATGAAAAAAGTGTTAACTGTCATATCATCTTGGTAAAATCATCAGAAATAATCACAAACACTACATGATAATAATTAATATTCTGAAGCAATCTTTTGTTAGTGACATCATACTACTTGAAGTTGCACAGATTCAGACTGAAATGCTGATCTTGAGTTTTTTTGTATGCACACACAGACACTTTCTTTCCTAAAATTATTAACACACATCCACACAAACATAAAGAGCTCTACATTAACAGTATAAAACTTAAAAAACAACAACTTTGAGTGGTGGAGATTGTGGCTAGTCAACAGAAGAAAGTGTATGCATATATATATATATACAGTAACAACTAAACCGCACTCAGAGAAATTTGTAAGGGAGCTGGTCTAAAAACTACTAAAAAAATAAATAATAAAAAAGCAGCTGGGCAAGGTGTAGGATGTTATTGGTAGATCTAGAACTGTTCATCACCAAAGAAAGAAGTTACTGAGTAAGGATGCTATTCCAAGGGAACACAGGACTAAAACTGAGCCAAGCGTGGGGGTGGGGGGGGGGGGAGACAAACTGCTGGCCACTGGTAAAGTGTGGGTGTGTAGGGGGGGGGGACTGCTGGCCATTGGTAAATTGTTATCAAGTTCTATCACAAGAACACATTTCGTATGGTGTCAAACTTGCACAATTTATAAGCTGTCATAAGTTTACTGCGTGCTGGGTTGGTTTGTGTTTCAATTAGCCACCAAACTTTGACATGGAGTTATGGACTTGATCTACAGGATCTTTAACGTGCGTAAGTGATCTTTTATGCGTGCTACACACAAGAGACCTCGATTTATTGTCTCATCCGAACGACATTAATTCACA
>OY757543.1:23322124-23332822 GCA_963584105.1 Alviniconcha strummeri | reverse complement strand
CAACACACACACACACACACACACACACACACACACACACACCACCACCACCACCACCACCACCACCACCACCACCAACAACAACAACAACAACAACAACAACAACAACAATAACACATAGGCAACTTCTAAAAGTCCTGTCTACTTATCTGGTCTGCTCCAGACCTACGACACGCCCTCTAGGCAACTTCTAGAGGTCCTGTCTACCTCTCTGGTCTACTCCAGATCTACTGACACGCCCTGTTCTGTCTACCTCTCTGGTCTACTCCAGATCTACCGACACGCCCTCTTGGCAACTTCTAGAGGTCCTGTTTACCTCTCTGATCTACTCCAGTTCTACACGCCCTCTAGGCAACTTCTAGATCCTATCTACGTCTCTGGTCATGTGAGAAGAGTTTAGAAATGTGTATTTGCTTATGACCTGAGTTTGACTGTCCTGAGGTGACCCTGTGTGATTGACAGGACATTAAAATCCAGTTACTATTACTACTACTCCAGATCGACCGACACGCCCTCTAGGCAATTTCTAGAGATCCTGTCTACGTCTCTGGTCTACTCCAGATCTACTGACACGCCCTCTAGGCAACTTCTAGAGATCCTGTCTATCTCTCTGGTCTACTCTAGATCTACTGACACACCCTCTAGGCAACTTCTATAGGTCCTGTCTACCTCTCTGGTCTACTCCGGATCTACTGACACTCTCTCTAGGCAACTTCCAGAGGTTATGTCCCAGCTCTCTGGTCTACTTCAGATCTACCGACACGCACTCTAGGCAATTTCTAGAGGTCCTGCCTGTCTCTCTGGTCTACTCTAGATCTACTGACACGCCATATAGGCAACTTCTAGATGCCCTGTCTACCTCTCTGGTCTACTCCAGATCTACTGACACGCCATCTAGGCAACTTCTAGAGGTCCTGTTCACCTCTCTGGTCTGCTCCAGTTCTATACGCCCTCTAGGCAACTTCTAGAGGTCCTGTCTAGTCTCTCTGGTCTACTCCAGGTCTACTGACACGCCCTCTAGGCAATTTCTAGAGGTCCTGTCTGTCTCTCTTGTCTACTCTAGATCTACTGACACGCCATCTAGGCAACTTTGATTTTTCTCAGACAGCCGTACACTGTGCACTCTGGCAACATTAAATCGGACGGTGAACTCTCTGTCTCAGTCTTACATTGCTCAAACACTATGGGGCCGGAACATACTTCCGCCAAAAAGATCAGATATTCTCAGTCAGATTCTTTCTTCTTCTTCAAATGTTGCTTTACGCGTGCACAGAAACCAGAAGGTTTATTAGGGACGGGGAGCCCAGGACGGTCACCTCGACTTTCACACGGCTCCTGAGCTCTACAGATTCTTTCTTGTGACATCAGCACTCAAAACCCTCCTCTTTCCAACATATAGCACGGGTGTGTGTGTGTGTGTGTGTGTGTGTGTGTGTGTGTGTGTGTGTGTGTGTGTGTGTGTGTGTGTGTGTGTGTGTGTGTGTGTGTGTGTGTGTGTGTGTTTGTGTGGTGTGTGTGTGTGTGTGTGTGTGTGTGTGTGTTGTGTGTGTGTGTGTGTGTGTGTGTGTGTGTGTGTGTGTGTGTGTGTGTTTGTGTGTGTGTGTGTGTGTTTGTGTGTGTGTGTGTGTGTGTGTGTGTGTGTGTGTGTGTGTGTGTGATGAGCAGCTAGGTCATACCGGCTTGACTCGATGCGTCTGTGGCCCTTCAGTGTATTTGCATAAGCTATAAATAACTGTAGAGCTCTTGTGAGAAAGGGGCGCTTCATAAATGTAAACTTATCATCACTACTATTAAATACGTTCCATTAACGCAATGAATACTTTAGGGTTAGAAATGATAATTTCATGTGCGTGTGACCAAAAATATTCATCAGCGATTCAAGCTGTTCCGTTCTCCACTCAAGAGCTGGTGACTCAATAGCTCAATGGGTCTGTACCGTCAGAACGAACTCGCTTTCTGCATCCACTCTCGGTCCATCTCAGTCTCTCTCTATTTGTCTCTGTGTCTCTGTCCCCACTCCCTCTTTCCCCAGTGGCTCACACACCATCTGCAGCCAACGTGAATGGAAATGGAGATGTGTCACCAGGAACCGATACTTGAGTCACTTCGGGCGGCGCCCCTGTGAGTGAAAACAAGCAAGACTGCGGAGAAGGAAAACTGGGGACTGTTCAGCTAGTACAGCTACTTGAGACCAGGACTGATGCAAGACGTGCAGTTCCCCATTTCAGTGTGCACGAGCTGTGGAGATGCCAGTTGTCTGACTGTTACAGGCTATGGCAGCATAAATCGGAGCTGAATGGTAGGTATTGTGTCTCACCGAATCTTTTATTGACGTAAAAAAACACCGTCGCTGACGCTACAAGGATATGTGTATGTGACTGAGCGCGCACGTGACTGAGTATAAGGTGTATATGTTACAGACAGGATTACATTGGCCGTGTGTGTGTGTGTGTGTGTGTGTGTGTGTGTGTGTGTGTGTGTGTGTGTGTGTGTGTGTGTGTGTGTGTGTGTTTCCCCTAACGTATACGACTGACTGAGATTCCTAAGGCTGTTGTTGATCTACATGGGGGAAAAATGCCACAGGTCTACTGGCCAGTCAGATCGAGTCATTCTGTCTTTGACTGATCCCTCACGTCAGTGCCTCGTCACGATTAGCATAACCTGTGTGAGAGAACAGGCTAATCTCAGCCTAAGAGTCACGTCGACAGGACTAAAGACTCCACAGAGCTTTTCGAGGGGGCATGCTGGCAGTGCTACACAGAATATTCTTTTGACCAGACTGCCTGTGACTGAGTAACCAGTGCATGGTATCCAGTCAGTGGTGCATGACGGAAGTGATCAAACGGCTGTTGCCGCTTGTGAGTTTCACTCCGGACGGCGAGGCTCAGTTGTACCCGGTTCTTCGCACTGTTATAGAGTCTGTAACTGAAGGCTGTTACTGAAGTGGGAATATTTCATGTTTATGGCTGGTACTGGTACAAGTTCATCGGTCACTTCAGGAGCATACGGGGCCGTCAGCTCCGTGGAAGTCGCACTGTCCGGAGAACGGACAGAGCAAAAGGTGATGTAGATTTCTCTGCACTGTGCTGGCCATACACTGACAGGGACAGAGCAAAAGGTGATGTGCTCGTTTTGTTGGCCAGACAGTGACACGGACAGAGCAAAAGGTGATGTACTCGTTTTGTTGGCCAGACATTGACAGACAGAGCAAAAGGTGATGTACTCATTTTGTTGGCTAGACAGACAGAGCAAAGGGTGATGTAGATTTCTCTACATTATGCTGGCCAGACATTGACACGGCAGACAGAGCAAAAGGTGATGTACTCATTTTGTTGGCCAGACACTGACACGGACGGAGCAAAAGATGTATTCGTTTAGTTGGCCAGACATTGACACGGACAGAGTAAAATGTGATGTACTCATTTTATTGGCCAGACACTGACACAGACAGAGCAAAAGATAATGTACTCGTTTTGTTGGCCAGACATTGGCATGGACAGAGTAAAAAGTGATTTACTCTCATTTTGTTGGCCCGACATTAGCACGGACACAGCAAAAGGTGATGTACTCGTTTTGTTGACCAGACATATGACATGGACAGATGAAAAGGTGATGTACTCGTTTTGTTGGTCAGACATTGACACGGACAGATGAAAAGGTGATGCCGTACTCGTTTTGTTGGTCAGACATTGACACGGACAGATAAAAAGGTGATGTACTCGTTTTGTTGGTCAGACATTGACACGGATAGATGAAAAGGTGATTGTACTCGTTTTGTTGGTCAGACATTGACACGGACAGATGAAAAGGTGATGTGCTCGTTTTGTTGGCCAGACACTGACACGGACGGATGAAAAGGTGATGTGCTCGTTTTGTTGGCCAGACACTGACACGGACGGATGAAAAGGTGATGTGCTCGTTTTGTTGGCCAGACACTGACACGGACGGATGAAAAGGTGACATAGATTTTTCTGCATTGCTTTTGTCATACATTAATTAACACGGACACAGCAAAAGGTGATGTGTGCAGATTTCTTGGACTACATTTTGTTGCGCAGACACACTGACACACTGAGAAGCAGTTGTAGTCGCCCCCCCCCCCAAAAAAAAAAGAAAAGAAAAGAAGAAGCTATCATTTTACGCAGAGAGCTATCAGGCCACGTGGTCGTCCTGGGCTGTCCGTCCTAACGAGCCTTCTGATTTCCGTGGACGTAAAGCTATACTGAACCATGCTTCGGTATTGGTCTCAGCTTGTTCCTAATATGTCAACTGACATCTGAGGACATTAAGCAACACTGCCTACCTACCTATCAGGCATTTGAACCTTAAATTTCGAATGACTTGGCAGATCAGAGGTCGACTGCCTCTGCTTGCATCATCATCAGCTGCGGCGTTCAGGCTGCCTGAACCAGACCGGACTTCCTGTCGGTCCTTTGGCCTTTGGCCCCTGCAGCCGGTCCTAGTGACGTATCGGATTTAACAGCAGGAAGTCTGTTTGTTCCGACACTGACATGCTCAGTCACACACTTGCTACAGTGCATATTAGCTATAATTTTACGCAGACAGCTATCGGACATTTGAGCCTTAAACTTCAAAATGACTTGGATCGGAGACTGCCTCATTAGCTGACGATGCACGTGCATATTTACACACTTCGGCCCACCACACCCACCCACACTGACACCCACCCTTCCACCCACACTGACACTCCCACTCAAACCCACCCACAGTGTCACACACACACACACACACACACACACACACACACACACACACACACACACACACACACACACACACACTCTATATGTATCGGGTATGTCTACCATTATGAACATGCGACGACAACAGGATCTCCGGTCAATCGCAGGTGATGGACTTGATAACGGCCAGAAACTCGGAGCATATAATTATAGATGATGATGATTCACTCCTGAGTAACTCTACTCCAATTTTAGTGAGCCGTTCATTCACTGCAGGAAGAGGTCGCCAGTAGGCTAGCTTGCTGTTCAAAAAACGCGATTCAGTTGCTGATCAAGCCGACGAAAAGCAGTCTAGTTCCGCTGACCACAAGACAGTCACATAGCGTCACCAGGTGTCAGGCCTCAGAACAGATGGATAAGTTCGCATCGCGGTTTTATAGCGGTTGTGAGTGTCACTGTCAGTCAACAGTGACCGAAGGACGTGTTTAGCAGTAAGTGATATCTCAGGGTCCACTCAGCTATCGCAGACAGGTAATGTACGTGACGCACTTCCGGGAGTTAAATGGGAACTAACCGAGGAAGGATCATGGTCTCAACATAGACGACAGTTTTCATTTGAGTTCTCATCCAGTTTGTCAGTCATAACAGACGCTTGAAAATCACGAAGCTGTAGGTCGATTTGCAGTAGACTTCTGGATGTCTTGAAGTCGTTGTTTCTTCTTCTTCTTCTTCTTCTTTTGGGCGTAGCGGTGGGGGTGGTGGGGAGTTGGGGTTGGAGGGAGGAGTATAATATTCGAGATTCTTTCTTATACTTGACCTGTGTTTCATCCTGATGTGACCTATCATGGGATGGCTGGGCGTTGAAAAACAGTCTATATTTTCCGAAGTCATATGATGCAAGGCTGATGACGGAACGTTAAATGGGAACCCGATCGAGGAAACATCACGGTCCCTACAGAGAGAGAGAGAGTCAAGATGGACAGCAGTTTTCACTGAATTTCTCACCCAGTCTGTCAGTAAAAGTCGAAGTTTGAAATTCGTGAAAACACAAAAGTAGGTGCTCTCTTGTTTTGTGCCAGCAGTCTGTATCAGTGACGTCATAAACAAGGCCGGCATGTGTGGCAAAAAAATCCAATACGTGACGAGCCAGCCTTTTTCTGCTCTTCAATGGTGAAAGAGTGAACCAACATGGCTGCACCCCGAGGAGCTCCAATTCTAAGCAAGAAGTCTTTGTTTCGTATAACTATTGAGAGAACAACCAGATGATGCATGCAGATGAAAGTGCTTGTACTTTGCCTACGTTTTTAGGCCAATATGCGTGTTCGGTTACGGTCCTCTTTAATCTGTTTGGTGAAGTAGACTGCGAATCGAAAGGATGGTCCTAAATAAATCTCATTAAACTGCTTTTTCATTATTTTGTACAGCTAACAGTTTTATACCCAAATCCGGGGTCAGTGTTTGTTGAGCATTTTGCTTTCAAAACGTCGTAACAGGCGGGTTTTTCTTTCCTCGTCAGAGTGATGATGCATGCATTTTGAACTCTAGTGTTCACACCGGATCGTTTGATATATTTAAAATGCAATTATATTGTATAGGCTAATGACTTATTTGATGCCACACTCATTTTCAAATGGTACTTTTCTCATCAAGAAATGATACTTTTTGAACCGTCTTCAGCGCCTCGCGGCCAGATGGCACAGTTTTCAGACATGTACATATTTCGTAATGATCTATATGATGCCATGTTCATTGCACTATACTCAGTCGTGATAAAAACGTGGCCTTAATTGCGTGTCAGACGACACTGCCACGATAGTACCAATTACTGCCTGAAAGTTGCAGCGCTGTTCTGATAATTATATATATATATATGATGGTACTCAAATTCGGAATAAGCTCGTTATCAGCAGAGGCTTTATCAACCCCAATTAGACTCCGGTGCTGGAGGCAGTGAGGCTGTAAACAGTCACCAAAAAGCATGGCCATTATTAGAGCGAGCATTTCCTGCACTGTCGGACTGAGCAAAGAGACGCATCGGGCGGGCTTTGAGGTTCCCTCTTACACATGTGTGGTCTATGGCGGACTAACGCTGTACACCATACTGACCTTACGTGTTTTGAATCGATTTTGCACATTTGACTTAGAGTATTTTTTTTTTCTGACACGCGATATTAACCTAGTTTTGAAATGGTATATCGATGCTACAGCTTAAATATTTAAGGTCACTACGATCAAACCAGACTGTTTTCCACTGTTGCAGGACTGACAGTTCTTCAACTCCAACTCTTGGCCCACGTCAGTGTAAACCAGGCTGTGGTGTAGCCTACCTACAGAGCTCAGGAGCCGTGTGAAAGTTGAGGTGGCCGGTCTGGGATCTCTGTCGCTAATATTCCTTATGGTCTCTGTGGACGTAAAGCGACACTGAACTAGCCTATAACCCCCAGTAACTGTGCAAGCGAAGAGAGCTTGCCGCCAGACTTCTCCGCTCAACTCCGGACAGTACTGAACGGTTCGTCAGATTCAACTTCTAACCAAAGTGGAAGTCTGGGCGTGCTGTAGCATCAGTACGTGTTGGAGCCCAGGAAGACTCCGGGTTGTTGTCCAGTGTGACATGACTAAACGGTTCGTCAAATCGAACTCCTTCAGCCAAGTATATGTCGTTGCATGCTGTGACATCAGTAACTGCTGGAGCCCAGGAAGGTACCGGACTGCTTTCTAACGTGACAGGACTGAGCGGTTCGTCAAATCGAACTCCCGAGCCAAGTGTAAGTCGTTGCATGCTGTGACATCAGTAACTGCTGGAGCCCAGGAAGGTACCGGACTGGTTTCTAACGTGACAGGACTGAGCGGTTCGTCAAATCGAACTCCCGAGCCAAGTGTAAGTCGTTGCATGCTGTGACATCAGTAACTGCTGGAGCCCAGGAAGGTACCGGATCGGTTTCTAACGTGACAGAACTGAGCGGTTCGTCAAACCGGACTCTTTGAGCCAAGTATTAGTCGGGCCATGCTGTAACATCAGAAACTGTTCGAGCCAAGGAACCTACCAGACTGTTTTCTACGCTATAGACTCATGACAGGACTGAACGGTCAACAACTCCAATCCCTGACCCAAGTGCAATTAAGTCAAGGCGTACATCAGTAACTCATTGTCCCAGCTAAGGAAGCCTCCACCAGATCGTTTTCCACTCTGTACACTCGTGACAGAGCTGAACGGTCAACAACTCCAACTCCTGACCCAAACGTAATTAAAACAAGGCGTACATCAGCAACTTATTGCTCCAGCTAAGAAATTAAGCCATCACCTCAGCATACGGCGACAGGACTAAACTGAGCGGCCAACAACTCCAGCTCCTGAACCAAGTGCAATTAAGTCAAGGCGTACATCAGCAACTCATTGCTCCAGCTAAAGAATTAAGCCACCACCAGACCGTTGTCCACTCAGTGTACGGCGACAGGGCTGAACTGAACGGTCAACAACTCCAGCTCCTGAACCAAGTTTAATTAAGTCAAGGCAGACCGTTGTCCACTCAGTGTACGGCGACAGGACTGAACTGAACGGTCGACAACTCCAGCTCCGGAACCAAGTTTAATTAAGTCAAGGCAGACCGTTGTCCACTCAGTGTACGGCGACAGGACTGAACTGAACGGTCGACAACTCCAGCTCCGGAACCACCATGGCCACCAAACGTGGCAGCAAAAGCGGGAGCTCAGTGAAGGCCAGAGCCAGCGTTGCCGTTGCTGTGGTTGGCGACGGCGGCGTGGGCAAGACGTGTCTGGTGCTGTCCTACCTGTCCGGCAAGTACTCGTCGGAATACCTGCCTGGTCCCGCTGACTGGCACTCAGGTGAGTCAAGTTAATATACTTTAATCATCCCCCAAAGGGAGGGCACTTCAGGTAACTACTAAGGCTCGTTAAAACACACACACACACACGCACGCACGCACGCACGCACGCACGCACGCACGCACGCACGCACGCACGCACACAAGCAAAAAACAACAGCAAACAACAAAACACCGGCGTTGATTGGTTTAATTGATTTAACGCTGAGTTGCCTCCGGACAGGTACAGGCGAGGACTGAGATCTCAGGAAGTGCGGCAGGATGAGGGGAGGGTGGGGTGAAAAGGTGGGGGGGGGGGGGGGGGGGGGAAGTAGTAGGGGAGGGGAGGTAAATACCATTACACTGTTACCACCATAATTATTCTGTGTTAAGACGGACAACGATAATTCCGTGTTCCTAGGATGGGCAGGAGGACTGTGGCGGAGAGATCCTTTCAACACATCGGACCTGTGATCCGGAACTCTCTTCCTCTCTCTATTCGTCTTCACTCTCTTCTTTAGTCAAATCTGAAACCCCACCCCTTTTCTTCTGTCGTTTTTTTTTTTCTCATTCTACCAACCGATCACCAGTAATGCTTTAATTTGTGTGTGCGTGTTTGTGCTCGGTAAAATGAGCGTATCCTTATGTCTTAGTAAGCACTCCGGGCTCGTGTATGTGTGTGTGTGTGTGTGGGGGGGGGGGGGGGGGTGCGTGTGCATGCGTGCGTGTGTGTGTGTGTGTGTGTGTGTGTGTGTGTGTGTGTGTGTGTGTGTGTGCGCGCGCGTACATGCATGCTTATGTGCGTGCGTGTGTATGTGTGTGTGAGAGAGAGAGAGAGAGAATGTGTGTGTGTGTGTGTGTGTGTGTGTGTGTGTGTGTGTGTGTGTGTATGTGTGTGTGTGTGTGTGTGTGTGTGTGTGTGTGTGTGTGTGTGTGAGAGAGAGAGAGAGAGAGAGAGAGAGAGAGAGAGAGAGAGAGAGAGAGAGAGAGAGAGAGAGAGAGAGAGAATACTTTATTACACAGGGATAAAGATTTAAGCACGTGTCGGCTTTTTTGCAAATCTGTCCCTGATGACAAACACAGCAACACTCAATACATCAAACAAGAGAGAGAGAGAGAGAGAGAGAGAGAGAGAGAGAGAGAGAGAGAGAGAGAGAGAGAGAGAGAGAGAGTGTGTGTGTGTGTGTGTGTGTGAGAGAGAGAGAGAGAGAGAGAGAGAGAGAGAGAGAGAGAGAGAGAGAGAGAGAGAGAGAGAGAGAGTGTGTGTGCGTGTGTGCGTGTGTACTAACCCCACTGCCTACAGACGGGAAATGGAAGATCGTCCCGCTGGTTTGTCCCGTCGCTTTCACCTTGACTGTTGGAGGCGGCTAACTTGTTTACACCGGCTGGCGTCCCTGTTTGTTGAGAGGTCGACGTTGTGTTGACGTACAAAAAGAGAAAAAACATATACGTTTGAACAGTCTGCTGATTAGCCCGCGTAGCTGTCACACACACACACACACACACACACACACACACACACACACACACACACACACACACACACACACACACACACACACACACACACGCTCTCTCTCTCTCTCTCTCACACCCACTCACTCTCTCTCTCTCACACACACACAATCTCTCTCTCACACGCACTCTCTCTCTCTCTCTCTCTCTCTCACACACACACACACACACTCTCTCTCTCTCTCTCACACACACACACACACACACACACACACACACACACACACACACACACACACACACACTCTCTCTCTCTCTCTCTCTCTCTCTCTCTCTCTCTCTCACACACACACACACTCTCTCCCCCTCTCTCTCAAACACACACACACACAGAGTCTCTCTCTCTCTCACACGCACGCACATACACACACACACGCACGCACGCAAATTTGCCGTTGTTGTTGTAATAGTTGTTGTTTATTTATGATCGGCGTGAACGTGTGATGAGTGTACTTGGCACCATGCAACATTCCTTGGCAATAATATTGTACTGCATTGTTAAGGTCGACTCTCGATGACCCTACCCTCCTGGTGCGTGTTGCAGAGTTTGACCATCTGACTCGTCATCCCGTGAGAGTGGAGCAGGACGGGGTGGAGATCAGCATGACCTTGGTGGACACTTGTGGACTGGTCAGTAGATCACTGACGACTCCGGTACC
>OY757543.1:23289299-23321924 GCA_963584105.1 Alviniconcha strummeri | reverse complement strand
CTTCCTCTCTCTATTCGTCTTCACTCTCTTCTTTAGTCAAAATCTGAAACCCCACCCCTTTTCTTCTGTCGTTTTCTTTTTCTCATTCTACCAACCGATCACCAGTAATGCTTTAATTTGTGTGTGCGTGTTTGTGCTCGGTAAAATGAGCGTATCCTTATGTCTTAGTAAGCACTCCGGGCTCGTGTATGTGTGTGTGTGTGTGTGTGTGGGGGGGGGGGGGGGGGGGGGTAGGGGGGGTGCGTGTGCATGCAGTGCGTGTGTGTGTGTGTGTGTGTGTGTGTGTGTGTGTGTTGTGTGCGCGTACATGCATGCGTATGTGCGTGCGTGTGTATGTGTGTGTGAGAGAGAGAATGTGTTGTGTGTGTTGTGTGTGTGTGAGTGTGTGTATGTGTGTGTGTGTGTGTGACGAGCATATCAAAGCACAAGTAAGGAAATACCCCCCCACCCCCCTTGTATGGTGTGTGTGTGACGAGCATATCAAAGCACAAGTAAGGACATACACCCCCCTCCCCTTGTGTGTGTGTGTGTGTGACGAACGTATCAAAGCACAAGTAAGGACATACACCCCCTCCCCTTGTGTGTGTGTGTGACGAACGTATCAAAGCACAAGTAAGGACATACACCCTTGTGTGTGTATGTATGAGACGAACGCATCAAAGCACAAGTTAGGAAATACCTCCCTCCTCTTGTGTGTGTGCGTTGTGCCTACAACTACTGCGAGAGCTCTGCCAAGTTGGGTCAGATGGAACTCCCGGCATTGTGGAGAACACAACCCTTTAACATAGGCCCAGTGGTCAAATGAAGGTAATCTTTTCCCTTCCCTTTCACTGGCCCGTCGTCTCTCATAGCATCTTGATCTGACACACTGCACTAGTATATCTGATTGGAGCGGAACTAACTTGCGTTTGTGTTTTTGTTGTGACCAAACGTGTTTGCATGCGTCAGTGTGTGTGTGTGTGTGTGTGTGTGTGTGTGTGTGTGTGTGTGTGTGTGTGTGTGTGTGTGTGTGAGAGAGAGAGAGAGAGAGAGAGAGAGAGAGAGAGAGAGAGAGAGAGAGAGAGAGAGAGAGAGAGAGAGAGAGAGAGAGAGACAGACAGACAGACAGACAGACAGACAGACAGACAGACAGACAGACAGACAGACAGACAGACAGACAGTATACACGCGTGTGTCCGCACGCACGCATGAGCCCGAGACTTTACCCCTCTTCTGGTCCATTTGCAGATCGAAGGAAAGCCGACCTCCGCCACCGTGTCCTTCTCCCAGGCCAAGGTGATGGCGGAGGAGCTGGGTGCCTATAACTACTGCGAGAGCTCTGCCAAGAACATGACCGGCTTGAGGAAAGTGTTCCAGGATGCCGCCACGGCTGGCCTGCAGAACGCCTTTCCCGAAGGTGTGGACAAACGCAACAGCTGTGTCGTCTCCTAGGTCTAGTCTAGTCTATTCATCGTGTACAGCGGTGCTATGGTGACGCACTCAGCAGAACTATGCCAGACGACACTGAGAATCACCGCCCTCCAAGCAGCAACTGTGACCGCGGTCCTTAGCAACCACCGCCTAATGTCCCTTCAAAGGACGGTAGCTAGGTCATTACTGGAACTGTGACCAAGTGTTCCTTTTATTTATGACCTAATGTCCTTCAGAGAATGGCGGGTCATCAGTGGAACCGTGACCCAGTGTTCCAATTAACCATGACCTAATGTCCTTGACAGGATGGCAGGTCATCAGTGGAACTCTGACCTACTGTTTCGGCTAACTGTAACCTACTGTCCCTTAATGACAGGACGTCAATGGAAGTGTAACCTGTTGTTCCTATCGACCATAACCTAATGTCCTTCAAAGTACAGCAGTTCATCAGTGGAACAGTTAAGTGTTCCAATTAACCATGACCTAATGAACTTCAAAATACGGTCATCAGTGGCTGAGCACTGCCTGGAGTGTGTGCGAGTTTGAGGTTGTGTCAAGGAAATCACACTGACAGAGTTCACTCCCAAAGTGAGGAACACCACAAAAACAGAAGAAAAAAAAACAGCAAGTACCAGCAAGTGAGGAACACTGAACAAAGCCAAAGCTCCCATTTGAAGACCACCACCAAAGAAAGTCAATGCTCCCCAAGCAAGGAATGATACCAAAGAAAGCTAGTGATCCCAGATGAAGAGCAGCATGAAAACAAACAAAAAACAAACAGCCAGTGTAGTGCTCTGGGGCGAGGAACAAAAAATACAGAATGCTTTGCTCTCTGGTGAAGAACAGCTTTTAACAACAAAGCCAGTGCTTTGCAGTGATGAGTAATTTCAAAGCAGCAAAGGAAGCCAGTAATTTTGCATTGTTTAGTATTAAAGCAACAAAGGAAGCCAGTGCTTTGCAGTGATGAATAGTTTCAAAGCAACAACAAAAGCCAGTGCTTTGCAGTGAATAGTTTCAAAACAACAACAAAAAAGCCAGTGCTTTGCGGTGTTGAATGGTTTCAAAGCAAAACTGAAGCCAGTGCTTTGCAATGATGAATAGTTTCAAAGCCATAAAGGAAGCCAGCGCTTTGCATTGATTTGTATGAAAGCAACAAAGGAAGCCAGTGCTTTGCAGTGGTGAATAGTTTCAAAGCAACAAAGGAAGCTAGTGCTTTGCAGTGGTGAATAGTTTCAAAGCAACAAAGGAAGCTAGTGCTTTGCAGTGATGAATAGTTTCAAAGCAACAAAGGAAGCCAGCGCTTTGCAGTGGTGAATAGTTTCAAAGCAATAAAGGAAGCCAGTGCTCTGTGGTATGGCACAATATCGTACAAAGAGTGTGAGAGACACACTGAAGGCTAATGCTTTGTACTGAATAACAATCGTTTTAGAGGGTTCTGAGCTGCTTGTCACTCAAACAGCTTCAGCCAGTGAAAATGTCACAAATACCTGGCATGAAATGCTTGTGCAGTGTTTGCTTTCTGACAAAGACCAGCTTTTAAAACAAAAAGCCAGTGCATTGCAGAGATGAATAGTTTCAAGGCAGCAAAGGAAGCCAGTGCTTTCCGTTGATTAGTATCAAAGCAAGGGAGTTATTAGCGCTCAAAAGATGCCACACAAACACAACAAAGACGTGAGTTGCCTGTGGTAACTCACCTGGGATGCAAGTAAATACAAGGTACATAAACTCCACCAGATACAGCTTGCCATGAGAAGCTGTAAAAGTGGTAGCCATGTTTGATTCAGAAGCCAAAGCGTAGCAACAAAGGACTGGAGGACTGTGAACAAGCACTTCATGTATAATGGTTTTTGACATGTGGCATTTTTGAATGTATGTAGTTTACTGTTGTCATAATTGTTAACCTTGTATTCTGTTGCTGGTGTTTATGTTGTCCTTTGCCCCCCTCTCCCTTCTTTTTTGAATTTTAACGATTTTTACTATGAACATACTTATTGCGAAGTGCCTTGCAACTGAGTTAATGTGTGACAAAAATTGCCTTTATTATTGTCTGATCGTATCTGCAAGGCAAAAACACCATTTGTGTCAGGAATCAGACTGAAATTATCCTTCGTTCCATCAGTCAACACAGTACAAAACGGCGGTCAGACAGAAAGCTTGTGGGGCTGTAACTACAAGAGGCGGGGTTTAGAGCTCAGCGCAGAACTCTCCGCACCGAAGGAAGGCAGCAAGTGTTCAGTGGCGAAGAACTATATCAAACTGTGGAAACTATTGCTCTGAAGATGGGAGGAGTAAACAGCTCATGAACATACGCGCTGAGCAGAACACAATTATCGCTTTTGTACAGCATGGACTGAAGGTCTCATTGTACAGCATGGAAGTCTCGTTGTGCAACAAGGTCTTATTCTGTGTCCATTTTGCACATACATCCTACAGCTTGACAGAGGTGTGCTATTTTGATAACTCTCTTGCTGTGTGTGTGCGTGTGTGTAACATGGTTATCCTTTGATAGGCGATAATGGTAGACTACAATATTTAAGATTCTGTTTGTTTGAAATGTATGTTAATGTGGTTTTTGTCATAAGATGTTTGTACAGTGCAGTGAGTTCAACTCTGGTTAGAGAACAGCGCTTTATAAGAATTATTTATCATCATTAACAAGCTGGATTGTAATTGAGTGGTAAGAGTTTGACTCCTGGTTGAGGCAGGGTGATGGAATATTTCAGTTCTTCCAAGTTAGCATGTGTACAGACTCATTAGCACCTGTTTTACCTTCGCCCGTAAATGAATGCACGCACAATGGTCATAGTACATGGTAAAATGCCCATGCCCCCCCTTAGTTCCAAAAAGAGGTTGCCTACAGAGATGCACAGACACTGCGTAACAGTGGCAGAAAAATCAAACTGATGACTGTGGCTATGCCAAGAGGAAGAAGAAGACTGTTCATTCTGCTGTCTCCCAACAGCTCCAAGTTTCTGCACGCTGTGGAAACCTGTCTTGGAGGGACATCATCTTGGAATGGGCACTCTGTTTGGACAGCTTAACCCCTTCACTGCCACGATGTCGCATGAAAATGGCCAATGAAAATGCAAAATTTGAAACCCTTAAGCATTTCTATTTTCTTTTTCACACTGGCATGTGAAAGGACCTTCATCAAAACGCAAAGTAGATGTTACAGGACCGGAAAATATACTGTCTACAGGCGTGTCTGTGCATCTCTCAGCCCGGAAATTATGTACACTGGGGCAAAGAAGGGGTTAATAGCTTAACAGAGTAAGGGACATGGTGAAGGGGCTGGAGTAGTGTCACAGCAATATGAATAAGGCGTTTTGAGGGCATGGGCTCTACAAGATGTTAAGACAACTTCAGAGCGTGCATGAGGCCGAATCAAATGCAGCTAATGGTTAAACAGGCACTGAACAGCACAAAGATGAGGTATTATCTTACATCAGCAAGGCCTTATTCTTTGCAGTATTACTTTACTGTGTACTACCTCAGCATACTTTTCAAACCTTGGCAGTGGAGAAGATAGACTTTGTCTGCATTGTTCTTTTAGAGGAACAAGCCTTCTGAAAGGCGGTTTTGTCCAACAACCCCCAAAAACCCAACCACCACCAACAAAACCCAACTTTAAATCAAGGATGGATTTTTTCTGAAAATACCCTGTTCAGTTTACTTCAAAATTAGAAGACTAGTTTTCTCTGACACTTTTTATGTGGTATGAGTGGTAAAACCACTAAGTGTCTTGCCCATACCAACTGCCCTGATGCCTGTCAGCATAGTTCTCTTCAAGTGACTGTCCTAGTGTCATGAGCATACACTGATAATGTTCTTTGTGATGTTCAGCAAAATGATAAATTGTTCTGGACAGCCATTCCCGCACACAGAACAGAGAGAAAAATGTCAGAATGTTCTTTGTGACATTCAGCAAAATGATGAATTGTTCTGAACAGCCATTCCCGCACACAAAATGGATAGAAAAATGTCAAAATGTTCTTTGTGACATTCAGTAAAATGATGAATTGTTCTGGACAGCCATTTCCACACACAAAATGGATAGAAAAATGTCAGAACGTTCTTTGCGTTGTTCAGCAAAATTAGCCATTCCCACACACAAAACAGAGAAAAATGTCAGAATGTTCTTTGTGATGTTCAGCAAAATGATAAATTGTTCTGGACAGCCATTCCCGCACACAGAAGGGAGAGAAAAATGTCAGAACATTCTTTATGATATTCAGCAAAATGATGAATTGTTCTGGACAGCCATTCCCACACACAGAACAGAGAGAAAAATGTCAGAACGTTCTTTATGATATTCAGCAAAATTAGCCATTCCCACACACAAAACAGAGAGAAAAATGTCAGAACATTCTTTGTGATGTTCAGCAAAATTAGCCATTCCCACACACAAAACAGAGAAAAGTGTCAGAATGTGCTTTGTGATGTTCAGCAAAATGATAAATTGTTCTGGACAGCCATTCCCGAACACAAAACTGAGAGAAAAATGCCAAGAGGTATCAGAACCAATCTCAACCAGCTTTTTATTTGATTTATTTTCCCAGGCATATATAATTAGGAGTAATAGAACATAAAACAGATGTGTGTAGTCCTACAGCTTCATTTTTTTAATGGGCACTGGTACGTCATTGGCAGTAACAAGTTTCACTAAAAGTAAACATGTTGGCAGAAATATTTAATAAATGCAGCAGATTCGTATGAGTCAACAGATGTTTTTTGTTACTGATGATAAAAATTAAGATACAATGACACACACTGAGTGACAGACATAAGACAGTGATCAATATAAATTTAAAAGAGCACACTGTGTTCATCCATTAATTATAATATGTGCATATATGTACACACACATTCTCTCTTCCTCTCCTACATTCACTCTCACAAGTGCACATCACAAACTGATGCACAAGCACTCTCTTTCACATCACAATGCTTTTTCTTTCTTTACCATGCACATCCAATGCCAGCACCTTCCCCAAAATGGGATTTTTTTTCCATTTTTTTTTTCCAACCACATATTTGTTCAACCTCCATCTGGAACAATCTCCTTTCCTCTGTGTGACATGCTCAAACTTTGTCTTCCTTCAAGTCATATTCAAGACTTGCCTTCGCTCTTTTACTCCTAACACTTCCAACTGTCTTCAGCCTGCCTCGAGTAAATCTCTGTGTGTGCGTGTGTGTGTGTGTGTGTGTGCGTGTGTGTGTGTGCACGTATGTCACATCTATATGGGACTGGGGGGTTGGGATGAAGTTTGATGACAAATCTGTGTATATTGTGTTTTGATGTTGGTTGTTTTAGCTTAATTTTGAAATGCACACACCTAGGCTCACTTGAGAAAGGGAACTGTTAAGATCCCACTATTCTTATTACCATGTAGCCTACAACACATTACATACTACATGTATTGCATATATACACAAGCACCCTTTCGACTCATTTCAAAATGCACACAAGAGAACCGTCTGTCACAAACACACCACAAAAAAAACCCAATCACAAATAAAAAGGGACCAGCTTGATCCTCCTGTCGTCATCTGGGTGCTGAAGAACAATGTTGCATCTCAGCAAGAGCTCGATGTAGGCCGGCCAGTGTCTCTCGTCAAGCACCAAGTAAGGGTCGTTTGGGGATTCCACACACCTGCACAGAGATCCAGGCTGCACTCACTGACTCCCCCAATGTTGCACAAACCCACCGAGCTTCACATTCCAGTCTCGATTTCGTTTTTTTCCCTTTCTCTCCTTTCTGTTTGGGGTATCTTCAAGTTGTGCATCCAAGAACCACCACCAAATCTAAGCTGTGGCAAAGTTTTTTTTTTAGACATCTTCAGGATAGGCTTTAAAGTGTTAACTTTAACAAGCTTAGAACCTTTTGCAATTACCTAAAAACTAGCAAATAGACAGTCATGTAATAATGTTGGATTGCACTAATGCAGTTTATCCTTCTGCACATGTGAATAGTAATCAGCACAATATATGTTATCTCAAACCAAAGGAAAAACAAGAGAGAACATGGACAGGGTGAAGAGGGACAGGGACATGGGGTGTGTGTGTGGGGGGGGTGTGTGTGTGTGTGTGTGTGTGTGTGTGTATTCAAACAGGTACTCTTACAAAATGGAAGAAAAATACACTCACTTTGTCATTAATTCCAAAAGAATGTTTTTCAGGGGCAAAGTCTCCCGGTTACTTTGCTGTTTTCGGGAGCGTAATTCTTTTGTCGTTTTCCCAACCTGTGAAGGAGGAAAGGCAAGTTCAAAATTAATTTGGTAACAGAAATCATACCCGACTTTCTTAACATCGTAACGATAAGCATTCATATAACTTAGTCCCACACCACAGTAACTAACAGGCAAAGGAATATGAATCTGGCACTCCACACACATAAATCCCCCCCCCCCCCCCAAAAAAAATGCACACAAGAAAATTAAAAAAAAACACAAGAAAATCCCCCCCCCCCAACAAAAAAAACACCACCAGGAAGTGTGAATCAGAACAATCAACTTTCAACAGCAAGGGAGACAACTGTAACTGTTTTGCCAAGAAGCACTTTTCCATTACCAATACCATGCTATCATATCGAAGCAATAAATAATCCCACAATTAATCTTCTGTTAATGGGCCATCAAGGCAGCACCTCTTTTTTGTTGTAGGAGTGATCTCTCACAAAATAAAATAATCTGAAACAGTTGAAAATATGGGTTGGGGAGAACACAGAAAGAAGTGGTTGCGAGTTGGGGTCATTTCTCAAAATCAGTTCAGTGTATGTGCAACCTCACACAGGCCTGGACATTTTTTATCACTGGCCATGTTGCCTCAAAAATCACTCACTCTTGTGGGCAATGTTATACTCAAAGCCTGATGGGTGTTCACTATAAGCTTAGCTTGTTTAATGCTCAGGCAAGGATTGTTTTTCTATATTTAAATTAACGTGAATAAATTAGCTTAAATCAAAGCCTGATGGGCATTTACTATAAACTTAGCCTGTTTAATGCTCAGGCATTCATTTCTTTTTTCCATATTTACATGAACATGAATAAACTTTGCTTAAATCAAAGCCTGATGGGTGTTTACTATAAGCTTAGCTTGTTTAATGCTCAAGCAATGACTGTTTTTCCATATTTAAATGAACGTGAATACACTTTGCTTAAACCAAAGCCACACGGGCATAGCCAGACTCCATGAGGAGGTCCTTTTGGAGGGTAACCAGCAATGTCCATGTTCTGCCCTGTCGGGTCCATGTCCTCAAATGTTACACAGACGTAAAAATGTTTTGCTCCATCAGGTCCATGACCGCAAATGAGATATGTAGACATAGAAAGACTTTAAAATGTTTTGCCCTGTCAGGTCCATGTCCTCAAACATTATACACAAACATGAAAATGTTTGCCCTGTCAGGTCCATGTCCTCAAACATCATCCACAGACATGAAAATGTTTGCCCTGTCAGGTCCATGTCCTCAAACATTATACACAAACATGAAAATGTTTGCCCTGTCAGGTCCATGTCCTCAAACATCATATAGACATGAAAATGTTTGCCCTGTCAGGTCTATGTCCTCAGACATCATCCACAGACATGAAATTTTTTGTCCTGTCAGGTCCATGTCCTCAAACATCATACACAGACATGAAAATGTTTGCACTGTCAGGTCCATGTCCTCAAACATCATATAGACATGAAAATGTTTGCCCTGTCAGGTCTGTGTCCTCAAACATCATACACAGACATGAAAATGTTTGCCCTGTCAGGTCCATGTCCTCAAACATCATATACAGACATGAAAATGTTTGCCCTGTCAGGTCCATGTCCTCAAACATTACACACAGACATAAAAATGTTTTGCCCTGTCAGGTCCACACCCTTAAATGTTATATACAGCATGAATCTGTATGACACTGGTAATGTCAAAATGGTTCACATTTCAGACTCACACATACAGACACGCACAGATGGAACTGACACAGCTGGAGGGGGTGGGGGGCATATCATACAGTCATCATATACTTGCTTTCAAGTATTAATATGCATGCTCTTCGGGTCAAACTGCACCCAACCTGAACAGGATCCGGCACAGGGAAATGCTTTCCCACAAAGTCGGCCATCTTCTTCATGATGGTCTGCTCTGTTTTGCGTGCAGCGTTGATCTTGGTTTCCAGCTCCTGAGCCACAGTCTCCACAGCATCCTCAGGAAGCTCCTGGGACTCCAGGCTGTTGCACTTCTCCTGAGGCAAACACAGCATTACTATCATCCATGTCGTATTTGTCACAGTGCACACATTACTGTCAGTACAGGGAGCTCCCCCCCCCCCCCCCCCCACCCTACAGTGGAACTCCTGATGACAGATCATCCTGATGAGGCACCTCGCCTCATTTAAGAGCACTTTCTTTTTTCTTCTGAAACCTTCCCCTTCATATTCCCCTGTGAATGAACCCCCAACCAAAGAAAAGAAGATCCCCCCTCCCCCCTTAAAGACATTTCTTCACTGTGACTGTGGCTGGGCAGACCAGACACAGCAGCACATTCTGCCAGTGTCCTCTCCTTGCTCCACTGTGCAGCCAGACACAGCCAGTGGGCACCACACTGCAGAAGCTGTGGGCAAGCACTGCGGACCTCAGAGGGCAGTACCCTGCTGAAGAAGCTGTGAGGAACCACTGAGGACCTCAGAGGGCAGTGCCCTGCAGAAGAAGCTGTGAGGAAACACTGAGGACCTCAGAGGGCAGTGCCCTGCAGAAGAAGCTGTGAGGAACCACTGAGTACCTCAGAGGGCAGCCCACTGTATTAATAATGGGGAACCACAAAGGACCTGCGCAGGATGTTCTGGTTCACAACATCAACAGGACTAAGCTCTGACAACAGACATAGCCATCAAACGCTTAAAAAGAAGATGACTTGATTTCTCAATGGTGGTCTTAAAGAAGAGGTTCCACTGACCTAGAAATTCCAGTAGCTTTCCCACAAGACACAACACCTCATCTGACATGTCACAGCATCCCGCTTTACCTGCAGCTTTTCGCGGACAGCCAGAAGCTGCTGCTCGTACTGCTGCTCCTGCTCAATGCTCGCCTGGAGTTCTTCTCGCTGTGATTCCACCAGGGACAGCGTTTCCTTCAGCTGCACCACCTCCTTGTGCAGGTTTTCCAACAGGGAGGCCTCAATGACCTGCAGTCAACAGCAGGTGAAAATCAGTGCTGAGTATATGTATCTAATAGTAATAATAATAGCAGTGGGATCTTCAGAGCACCCTTTCTCAAATGAGCCCTAGGCACATACATTTCATACTCAAGTTACCCCCCCCTCCCAAAAAAACCCACAAACACACACACAAAATTACACATCAAAACACAAAATTTGCATTCAAACATCAGCCCCCTTCCCAATACAGACACACACCCATACATGTGTGTGTACACCCACATATATATATGTTTACACACACACACACACACACACACACACACACACACACACACACAATTTACTTGAAGCAGGCTGGAGACAGTTGGAAATGTTACCTATACACACTAATGCCAAGCACTGAGCAGTAAGTAAATCAGCCAACTGTCCAACAGAAAGTGAGCATGGAGCTTTTAGTTTTACGTGCACTCTAAATGACAGCCATTATTGTCACCACCATCTCCAACCCTTCCGACAGCCCCTCCTCTCTTGTTCTCTCCCTACAGTGAGACAATCCTCTTCAGATAAACTCCTATGAAATGAAATACTGCTTATATAAGTTATAATGACTCAAATGAGGTACCAATGAAGCTGAAATGTTATTTATTGGCATTTTTTGTGTGACTGAGTGGCTTCTTTAAAAATAAAATATATCCAGGATCTTCAGAACTGCTTCTTTCCCACATGAACACATTTTCAGTTATTTAAAAAGTGACAATAAATGAATAATAATAACAATAAATAAATTTTCCATATTACTATTCCCTGCTGCGCGAGCTCATCACACCTATTATATACATGTGTACATATGTGGAAAGTGAATGGTGGTTAACGCAATAACAGCACAGGAAAAAAAATCCCAACCCGATGATCATTTGGTAGAGTCTGCAGAGCCAAGTCTTTGGTGACTGCAATTTCTGCTCTCAGGCGTCGCTCTTTCTCCCTTAGTATGGAAATCAAAGGCTGCTGATTGGCTGCGTGGGTGACTGAGGTTGTGAGTCGAGACTGGTCCAGCTGTTGCTGCGTTTCCTTCACCTGGTCCCAGGCTTTCTCACACTCCCCACGCAGGTGACTGATGCTGCTTTCTACATCACCAGCTTGTTCGTCTGTATCTGTAGTGGTGCTTGGGTCTCCATCACCTGACATTGTCCTGGTCACTTCTCTGCTCACTTATTATATCTGCAAAGTACACATTATCTGATTATGAAACTGTAAGGATAACGTTAAACAGTTTGCTGAACTGGCCTTAAGAAATTTTTCCCAGTATTTTAATTTGAGACTGAGTGTCCATCTATCTTTGGATTTGCTAGGAAAACCATGCAATTATTTTAAAGCACTGAAAATGTTGACCTGAAAGGGAGACAGGTGGTGTATTTTCCTGTTTAAAACCGAGCTAATTATATGAGGGCAGAGGTCAAAGTAGTACCAGTATAATTATTTCAGTTGAATAAAGTTATGCTACCTCTTCTGGCTCAATGATTCCTCTCTCTTATTCATGTACACTGTCACATTCAACTAAAAAAACACACTAAAAAACAAACATAATAAATAATTTTGTATTACGTATTAACAAAAGAAGATGCTCTAAGTCCAACTTAGTAACTAGTGTCTAAGATGGAATAAGCCCAGCCTGGTTTATGATCTGTCCCATCATTTTCCATGGCATAAATATTTTATGTGTTGTTTTGAGGACTCTGTTTCCATGTTCCAACTGTGACACATTTTTCACTATGCATCCTTTCAAATACATCAGAATCACTGACACATCACTGACATAAAAAAATGCTCAGGTACATAACTACATAGCTAACCTGAAGCTCTAAGACTAAGATAGAATAAACCCAGTCTGGTTTACGCTTTGTCCCCTCATTTTACACAATAGGATTTTTTACATGTTGTTTTGAGGACTAATATTCCATGTTTCAATATATATTATATATGTAAGTTGTAACACATTTTCATTTTGTATGCTGACCATGAAATCACTGACATGTATAAAAAAAATTAAAAAAAAAAAAAAAAAATGCACAGGCACATTGCTAACTTGCAGTTCTAAATTTTTTAATTTCTTTTTTAATGGAATAAGCCCTGTCTGGCTCATGATTTTACACTGCAGATCTGTTTACAAGTAATTTTTCATGATTTTGTGTGTTGGTGCAGCCACCAATGGAAAAAGCTGAAAAGATGGAAAACTAGTCCCCCCACCCCTTCTCTGAAGTTACAACTGATAGTTATACAAGAAGAAAAACATGATTTTATGATGACTGAGATTATAGTATAGATCAAGGCCATTATATATTTTTTTAATTATTTAAATTTTGTAATACTAATACATATACATGTATTTTTCATCTGGTTTCAATACTTCATTATTTTATGAATGCTCTATTTAGTTTTCATGTTTTAACTGGTACTCACCAGTCATGTTTGTAAAATTCTTATTTAATCTTTTTTTTTTTTTTAAACAAAACAACAGGTGATGATTAATGTTTTCTTCTGCAGGACATTTTGCACCTTATCTATTATTAGTATTAATTATGCCACCCAAGGATGCGCAACTGGAGCAACGTTTATTTTTGATGCTCTTTGTGATGACAGTATGTCACATATTTTAGGGACACATTTTGAGAACACCCAAATGTGAACATTAGCCTATTAGTATTAGGCAGTTTCAATAGACTGATTCAGAATTGACAGCACTTGCACGAATATGTGCGATGTTTAAACAAATTCGAATGAGGACTGTGAACTCATTATTTAAAAACAAAACAAAATCTCGTTTGTCAAAAATTGATACGCATAATAGTATGCAAGATGAATTCAGTCAAAACTTCCCATTAACTCACTTTAAACCGCATTTTTTTGTAGATTTTCCTTGCCAGTGTACTGTTCTGTTGTCAATGATGCCGGAAGAAGTTAAAATTGCGCGCTGCTTCAAATGTAAAGCTGGACACAACAAAAGACTCGTTTCTAACCACGAAGATTATTCCATCAAAGTTTGTCAAATACAATTCTTTATTGCTTTTATTGTAATGTGTGTATTGTGAATTTCTTGGTTCAAAAACAGGAAAGCGCTGAAATTGGAAATTATATTTTACTAGAAGTTTACATCTTAGCCTAATCCATCTTTAAAAAAAGAAACAAAAATTGGAATTGGAAAAGCTACAGCTATAACCCACGTTCAAAAAGTTAAACACTTTTTGTTTGTTATAGGATGCCGAAACTTGGCAAGGATACAGCTTGTCATAAGCATTGAATACAATATTATTTATTTCATCTGTAGACGGCATTAAGTGTTTGGTCGTACCGGAAATGAGTTTGCTTACCTCCCTTGTGCTGTGTCATGTTTTCGGTCTTCTGTGAAAATGTCGCGAGGAAGCAGTGCCGGGTTTGATCGCTTTATTACCATCTTCTCTCCCGAAGGCAGGCTCTATCAAGTTGGTAAGGCAGAAAGAAAATAGTTTGATCATTTTCTTACTTAGTAGGGCATGTTATTCCAGCATTATGTACGGTACACATGTGGCTATATCGTTTAGTTGATAGCGTGTTCATTTCTCAGAGTCCTGCAATTATTGTAGTGTCTGTGTGTTCTACTGTAATTTTGGCAGTCGGTATCGTCGTTCGTGACAAATCTAGTTTGTCTTTGATAGTTTGAATCCTTTATTATTTCAGTACCTTTGCTCAGTAGAATCGGGAACCGTCAGATAAACGCGTACGACAGAAACGGTTCTTATTAATTTTAAACAAAAGCTGTAACCAGGGACTGACTGCCAGTGATCACCAAAATGCTGTTGCATTTTCATCTTTGTGTGTTTCTGGCAGTGTGTTCGATACCCATTCGCTCGTCCATCTAACCAAAGCACACGCGTATTTAGGTTTGATTGGTGCCAACGTCTTTAAGTCCTTTGGATGGAACTATAACACAAGTATAAGTATTATAGTATAAACCGAGATACTCCATGTCTATTGGGTGATTCAGTGAAGCTGGTTTGCTAGAGTGAATGTGCTTTGTAATCTTTCGCACAAGATGTTGTGAAAGGTTGCAGCGCACTTCTGGGCCGATTTCTGAGTAGGTGTTGCTTCACACTGTGTATAACTATAACAGTGGAAGTTGAACCTAGAATTGTGAAGCAGTACAAATGCCAATACTGTTGCAGTTGCAAAAAGTACCATGGAAAGGGGATGGAGGGTGGACAAAAAGTGGCTTTGCATCGTTTTTTGGCTGACCAGAAGATCACGAATTCGTAGGAAAAAATGTGTTTGGGGCATCCTAATCCTATAGCACGAGCAACAAGTTATTGCTTATTGCCAGACACATTATGACTACTGGCCTCAAAAAATGCCTTTAAAGTTGGCAGTGTAAAATTTGCAAATTCACTGTCACTGCCTTCCATTGTGAAGAAAGTACACACCAGAAGTAAAAGCAGCCAAGGGACTTAAGTGATGCTGGGCAGAAGTCAAGGGAGTTAACAACCCTGCCTGAATCACCCAATATGCATGCAAAAGGATCACGTATGCACATGTAGTATGTCAGAGTTCAATAGATTATGAAAACACTAACAAGTAAAATAACCCAGCATGCAGTGAAAGTGTCAGAATCTTCAAAATGTTGAAGTTGGACACTATACCATATATAATGGAAGAAGAAGATGTTTATGAAGAGGTCCTGGTAGGGGCTGAAATCATATGAGATAGGGGAGAGGCAGCTTACTGAAGATTACCCAGTACTCCTATGCTATCACCACTAAAATGATTCTGTGTTAATATGACTATGAGCACTGCAGAACATTTTAATGTTTCATTACTTGTGAAGGGCAAAGTTGTAAGACTGAGAAGACTGTGTCTCTGAGTCTGAACCACAGCTTTTGAAGAGAACTCTGGGTGAACTATAGTGGATTTGAACCAAAGTCTGTCTGCTTACCACTTCCAGGCAAGCGGTGTGGCTCCTTGCTGTGTCAATGTGTGCATGTATTCCACTACTGCATGCTGACAAATGTGATGGTTATCAATGTGCATCTGCCAGCAAGGCAGCATAATTTAAAATCATTGCTCTTGGTAAACTAACTTGGGTACTGACACATATAATAATTACTAGTTTTAATATAAAATGATTTATATTTTTTTAATGTTTTTCCCTTTCTAATTGCAGAGTATGCCTTCAAGGCCATCAACCAGGGTGGGCTGACATCTGTGGCTGTCAGGGGAAAGGATAGTGCTGTTATTGTCACACAGAAAAAGGTCCCTGTAAGTATATTATTACTGTATTGTATCACTATCAGCAAGTTATATCATTTATGCTATAGTCACTACTGGTTAGTACACATTACATACATATTAATCAGTTGAAAGGAGTCAGATGAGAAAAATAAAAAGGAATGTTACTTTTGTTAATAAGTAGTAACTTAACTGTTATAAAATTAAAATTAAAATAGTATTCTCTATATTCTCAGGGAGTGGGGATAGCTCAGTGGTTGCGCACTGGACCCATGATCAAACTTCAAAGGTCTTTGGTTCGAAACCGAGGTCCGGGGTTAACTTTCCAAGCTGACTGTTATTTCAGTATCCGTTCCACCCCTGTGTTACCACAAAAGCATATAAAAGATCCCAGTCATTCTGCCAAAAGTGAGGTGGCAGGTTAGACTTAGAGCCAAGCCCACAGGCATGCTATATATGTGGCTTTTAATAAAGATGGTGACATTGTAAACTGGTGCATGGTTTATATGCTTGAAGATAGACAGTTGGTGTGTCATGATGATGTAAACCCCACATTTTGTCTTATTTTTATTTAGGACAAACTGCTTGATCCAACCACAGTGACTCACATGTACACTCTGACGGAACGTATTGGATGTGTCATGACTGGCATGATAGGTGAGTGAACTGAAAGAGTGTCCATAAGTGTCACTGCTTTTATTTAGAATTTTTGAAATGATGAACAGCAACAAACCTTTCCAAGATTTAGAAAATATATGTGTGTTACAAAGCAAATCATACATGTAATAAGATCATATCAATAAATAAAATAAAAATCACCTTACCACACTACATTATCAACAATCACTGAAGCATTTTGAAAAATGACAAATTATTGAAATACTTCTCAGGAACATTTTGAGCCTAATAGTAATAAAAACAAAACAACAACAACAACTCAAAATAATTGTTGGTAAGTTTACATAAATTATTAGCACTAGTTACAGTTTTACCAAATGTGTTTTCCAAAGGCTTTTCATTTTAAGCTTGTATAAGACTGTAATCTGAAACATGCTTTTTGTTCTGCAGCTGACAGCCAGTCCCAAGTTCAAAGGGCACGCTACGAAGCAGCCAAGTGGAAGTATACCTATGGTTACGAAATTCCTGTGGATATATTGTGCAAGCGTATTGCCAACATCAACCAGGTCTACACACAAAGTGCAGAAATGCGACCACTTGGATGCTGTGAGTTCAGCTCTTCAACTTTTCTGTGGCAGCTAACTATCCAGATTGATGGGCTGTTCCATTATAGAACAGTATTGGTGTGTGAGTGCAGGTAAAATACGTATATATAAAGACAAATGAAAAAAGTGATAGAGGTGAGCTGGAAGTATGTCTAGAGGCTGTGCTGCAGTCTGGACTAAAAAGTCTTAGGGAGACTGTTCCACTTAGGAATTGGAACAAAGCTCACTGTTGGTACTGTGTTTGGCAAGGTGGCACTGGTGGTTTGTAGAACTAGAAGTGGGAGTAGGTCTGGTAGCAGCTTCTAATGCTGGTAAGAATCTCAAGCTGTGTATACAGTGGCCTCCATTGAAGTTTTTCCGTAACATAATAACAATATGATGCAGGCAGGTGCTTGGCTTCTGGGTGTCAAGTCTGTTGTGATGTTTGTGGGAAGGCTGTCAGTTTTTCTTTTTGTGTGTGTTCATGTTAGAAGAAGGGCGTGGAGTCTCTGTGTTGTCATTCATGACCCATCTTGCAGCCAGTTTCTGGATCTTTCCAGTGGAACTGGTGCTGGTGGCATTGGATGGGTCATCATGGTGATAGTGGATGGGTCTCAGAGAGTCAGACTGGGCTTCGCCTTGCATAATCAGTGTCTCAAGGAAAAATCTTACCATTGGCATTGCCTTCAGTTGATGCGTTTTGAAAGAACAACAACTGCAGTGGTCAGGTTACCTACTGTAGGCAGACCTTGAGACATGAACAACAACTGCAGTGGTCAGGTTACCTACTGTAAACAGACCTTGAGACATGAACAACAACTGCAGTGGTCTGGTTACCTACTGTAGACACACCTTGAGATATGAACAACAACTGCAGTGGTCAGGTTACCTACTGTAGACAAACCTTGAGAACGTGCCTTAGCGTTGGCTGTGTCATGACATTTTGACACCAGCAAGAACACCAAGATGACATTAAAATGTCATGCACTGCATAGCCGTAGTTATGTGCAGACTATATTCATTCATGATAAGCTTTTGAATTAAAAAGTGCATCTCTGGTGTGGCTAGCTGTAACTTCGTGAAGGTAATTTGGGCAGAAACTCGTAGCTTTTGAGGTCATGATGTTAACTGGCCTGAGATGAATGCACACAGTTTGAGTCTTACGCTTACATGTTTCGCAGTGTTTGAGAAATATTAATAGCCTGTTCATATTTGGTATGCAAGAACCAATTTTGTGTGCTGCTATTTTATTCTGCCTCAGGTTTGTGTTGATGTGTGACGAGTGAGAAGCCTCATGTTCTTTAAGTTTTGACTTGGGATAGTTAGTTAGTAATTGGATTTTAATGTCCTAATTTGACTTAGGAGAAGAACATAGATTTACAAGTCAGTGGATGTTCATATCACGTACCATATGCAATTGACGTGTTTTACCTGGCTGAGCTGAAATCCTTGATACATTGTTTGATTCATGTCACTGACAGGCATGATCCTGATTGGGTATGATGATGAGAACGGCCCTCAGGTACTCAAAACAGACCCAGCGGGTTACTACTGTGGCTTCAAGGCCACCTCTGCTGGTTCAAAACAGCTAGAGGCCAATGGATTCCTGGAGAAGAAGATCAAGAAAAAGCAAGACTTCACCTACAATGAAACTGCAGAGGTAACAAAGTCCAGTGGTCAGCGCCCTTTGTCTTACCAGGCTCCAGTTGTCTAGAGCCAACTGCCTGTTTTTGTTCATCATTGTACCTCTGTGGGTTCTTTTAAATCTTCCATGAAAACCTTTCTTTTCAAAAACTTTTTCGTCAGTTCCATTGCCCTGATGTATGACTGTGTTGTATGCAATGACTCTTTAAAAAATGTATATTTAAAGAATGTGTATGTGCTTAGGGCCTGTGCAGGTTAGGTGCTCTAAGTATCTATTAAAATATTATTATTACTAAGCAAGCATGGTTTTTCTTATTAGCAGTTTGTGCTTAGGGCCTGTGCAGATTAGGTGCTCTAAGTATCTGTTATCATTATTATATTAAGCAAGCATGGTTTTTCTTAGTAGCAGTTTGTGCTTAGGGCCTGTGCAGGTTAGGTGCTCTAAGTATCAGTTATTATATTAAGCAAGCATGATTTTTCTTATTAGCAGTTACATTTGTGGCATACTGTAACTGTTATTGATAAAATCATTATCCTTTGACTGTTACTGTTAGATCAGAAAGTATATTTACATATATATTATTTGTTGCATTTGTCACCCTTAGATTGGTGATGGCTCACTTGTGTTTAACTAATATTTTTATGTGACCTTATTCCTGTGGATAGGGCTTGCAGGTACTACTTGCAATGATTAAAACAAATTACTGTGTTTGCTTACATGTGCAACATGCTCCCCATGCTGCTAGGGTTTGTTACTGTTGACTAAATGTAACTTTTATGTTTGTTCAGATCGCCATCACCTGTCTGTCCACGGTCCTCTCTGCAGACTTCAAGGCATCCGAGGTTGAAGTTGGTGTTGTCACCAAGGATAATCCCAATTTTAGGTGTGGTTTCTTTCTCAGCTTCTGTGCACTGCCTTAACTTTATATTTTCATTTTCATGTCTGACTCAAAACTTAAAACTGAAGTAGTTGGTATAAAACTGATGTAGTTGGTATGACTGTAAATAATTGATTTGAAGCAGATGAAAGAAATGTGTTTGGATGATTGGCACTTTAAACCTGGGCACACATCCCTCTGTCCATTTTCTTTTGTGTGTTTTTCATATGGTTGCAGACTTACAAAGAAGCGGTTTAACTTGAAGTAAGTGATAGAGACGTGTTTTTACTACCATGTGACTGACAATAATTACATTGCAAAATGTGTGTGTGTTTCAGGGTTTTGACAGAGGCAGAAATTGACACGCATCTGACTGCCATTGCTGAAAAAGATTAACTCATCATCATTATTCTCTAGACATTTTGTTTGTCAGCTTGTGTGTGTTTGCGCATGTGAGAGACTGATGCTGCCCTGTTTATTTTTTGTCTCATGAGAGATGTTGAAGCAAGGCATTAAAAATTGTGAACATTATTGAGAGATTGAAAGGGGTCTAGGTATTTCTTTCATTTAGGAGTTTATGTTCTTCAAAGAAACGGCACCCCATATTGTGGCACACAGTTCTGTTTCATTTTGTTTTGTAACATTAAAACATTGTTACTCTTACAAGGATCGAGGATTAACTGATGTGTTAAATAAAGAAATGTTGTACTTTGTGAAATCATTTCACTGTTGCCCAAACCACTGGGATTACCACAGGATACTGAAGATGAAGAAGACTAGATCTGCTATGTTGTAGATCTATAAAAACTGATTTGGTTATTAATGTGGAATTAAAATTACTAAAAAGCAACAACAAAAACTGATTTAATTATATTGTACGTGTGAAGTTTCATTCAAGCACAGTTGTATTAAACGCTGGAAATAAAATGACTTTGTGGCATCTTTGAGTGTATACTGGTGCATTTGGAATGTGTTAGTTTTGTTGTTGTTGAGAAGTTCTGTCTTTGGTCTATGTGCAGAGAACTGAAATAAACATATTCCATTTAATATTTACGGCAAGTTCACTGTTTAAATGCATCCAGCACCTGTGCGTAGTAATTGAGTACATGCAATTGAGTACATGCTAACAGTGAACCCTGGCAAGATTGTCCTTGCTACAGAATGATTGTAGTATCTGTTGACCCTCCCCCCCACCCTGTGTTACTGCAGGAACACATAAAAGATCTTGGTCATTCTGCCAAAGGTGCAGGTGGCAGGTGACAGTTAAAACACATATGCACCCTACTTATGTGGCTTGGAATGAAGTGACACTGTAAACTGGTTGTGTGGTGTAAAAGAATGTGCACCAAGATGGCAGCAGTTTCATGTAGCACCAGCTGTGTAACACTGAACCAAATAACACTGCAAGTACACCATTTCAATGGATATTCAAAAATGCGCTATAAAAATTGAGAGTCGCTCATTCAGAACTGCATACAACAAACGTGCAGTGAGCGCTCAAGAGCAGAGAATAGTGCCATGTAAAAGCAGTCAACAACTGTTTGGATGTTGCTTGCCAACTTGCAACATCCAAAATATCACTTGGAAGTCTGTAGACTTGTGTGTAGGCTGCGTTGATGAAAATGAAGTGCTCCATGGAGACGGCAGTGGTGATGGTGGTTGGCCTGTAACTGGTGTCTCAGACTGCCCAGCCAGGTATACACCAGGCTGCTGGTCAGAAGATGCAGTTGCGTAAGGCTCCTGCCTCACTGTGTGGTCTGGAGAGAAGACTGCTCCTGACTTCTGGTGATGGAGGTCATCTGGATTGCATGCAGATGGATGGATCCTTTTCATATTTCATCGGTTCCGACACAGTTGACCTGTTGGTGTCTGTACCAGAATCTGCAGTTCAGTATAATGTTTGATGGAAGTATGTGCTGCACTTACCTTCTAGACTTGATTTGGACCATCATCTTAGCATTTGGTTGTGCAAAGAGAAAGTAAAGCAAACTGACATTTTGCCACTACCAATTGTGCCCATATTTTCTACAGAAATGTGTATAAGGTCATTTCAAAAGTAGTGTTATTCTGTCATGTGTTTTTTGTAACACTGCAGTCATCAACAGCCATTTATTTCCCTAGATAGAGTATGAAACAGAACATGGCCCAGAGCGCTTGTGCAGAATCAACACATAAGGGAGTTAATTAGTGCTCAAAAGACACCACACAAGCACAACAACAAAGACCTGAGTTGCCAATGGTAACTTGTCTGGCATACGAGTAAATACAAGGTAAATAAACTTCACCAGAGGTACTTCCTGTGGAGATGTACCTCAGGTGGGGTTTGTGTATCTTGTATTTACTTGCTTGCCAGGCGAGAGTTATTGTACGTGGCTCAGATCTTTGTTGTGTGGCATCTTTTGAGTGCTAATTAACTCCCATGTGTGTTGATTATGTGTCTCAATATTTTGGGGATAAGCTCCAACTGCTTCTCCTTATTTGGAAATGCTTTGAAAATATCACTCAGAAGTTGAGCCTTTAACTCGAAGTACAGTGGTGTATAGTAGGATGCTTGATGAAAGATCACCCTGACTCAAGTAACAGGTAAACAAATGGTGGTGTGGTTCATTCTCAGGGATGATCAGATCACCCTGACTCAAGTAACAAATGGTGGTGTGGTTCATTCTCACTGATGATCAGATCACCCTGACTCAAGTAACAAGTGAACAAATGGTGGTGTGGTTCACTCTCACTGATGATCAGATCACTCTGACTCAAGAAACAAGTGAACAAATGGTGGTGTGGTTCACTCTCACTGATGATCAGATCATTCTGACTCAAGTAACAAACAAATGGTGGTGTGGTTCACTCTCACTGATGATCAGATCACCCTGACTCAAGTAACAAGTAAACAAATGGTAGCGGTGTTCACTCTCACTGATGATCATATCACCCTGACTCAAGTAACAAATGGTGTGGTTCACTCTCACTGATGATCAGATCACCCTGACTCAAGTAACAAGTAAACAAATGGTGGTGGTGTTCACTCTCACTGATGGTCATATCATCCTGACTCGAGTAACAAATGGTGTGGTTCACTCTCACTGATGATCAGATCACCCTGACTCAAGTAACAAATGGTGTGGTTCACTCTCACTGATGATCAGATCACCCTGACTCAAGAAACAAGTGAACAAATGGTGGTGTGGTTCACTCTCACTGATGATCAGATCACTCTGACTCAAGTAACAAACAAATGGTGGTGTGGTTCACTCTCACTGATGATCAGATCACCCTGACTCAAGTAACAAGTAAACAAATGGTAGTGGTGTTCACTCTCACTGATGATATCACCCTGACTCAAGTAACAAATGGTGTGGTTCACTCTCGCTGATGATCAGATCACCCTGACTCAAGTAACAAACAAATGGTGGTGTTCACTCTCACTGATGATCAGGTCACCCTGACTCAAGTAACAAATGGTGTGGTTCACTCTCACTGATGATCAGATCACCCTGACTCAAGAAACAAGTGAACAAATGGTGGTTTGGTTCACTCTCACTGATGATCAGATCACTCTGACTCAAGTAACAAACAAATGGTGGTGTGGTTCACTCTCACTGATGATCAGATCACCCCAACTCCAGTAACAAGTAAACAAATGGTGGTGTGGTTCATTCTCACCGATGAGAGATCAGCCTGAGTCAAGTGACAAGTAAACAAATGATGGTGTGGTTCATTCTCGCAGAAATGTAAAAACGGTTGATACAGAACTGACGTGAAAGATCATCCCAAATCTGGGAACAAGTGATGGTGCGGTTCAGTTACTGACTTAACACAAAGTTAGCCTGAGTCAAGTAACAAGTAAACAAATGGTGGTGTGGCAGCAGTGAGAAACATTCTAGTGTTTCATTAATTATGAGGGTAGAAAGACAATGTCCATAAGCCATATTTGAGTGTGTCTTTTGTGACGGCGGTCTCGAATTTGGTCAAGCATGCCAGCGTTTAGCGGATGGAGTTTGTGACGGGCCCAGTTGCACAGACTACAGTCAGGATAAGGGCATTAACTCTCCTGTGACGGAAACGATGCAGACGACTTCCGCGTTATCGTGTCTTCATTTGATTCGTCTTCTCTGATCTTGTGATCATCCTTTTGGCAACAAGTCTCTTTATTAGGCGTCCCACGTATCCAGGCGCAAACTTGTCATTCGTATGTCACATTTGCCAGGGGTATTAAAGATGAATTCATCGAAAATCACATCGGTTTGCCTTTTTGCAGTGGTGCTAATTTGTGGAGTTGCACAAGCGGCAGACCAGGTTGATGGAGCAGAAGAAGTTTCACTTTCAGAGGAACAACTCGATTATGCCAAGGGCTCCGTTTGCGGATATTGTACATACTGCAAGGTAATATCGGTGGTAAAATTCAAGGAGACTGTCAGCATTCCTCTCTCCCTCCCCGTCACAGTTTGTAATCCTTAAGCCTTTTTCAGTTTTTGTGTTCGTTTTCACATGAGCATTTGGAAGGATTTTCATCAAACACACACTGACAGTGACACAGTATTATTTATTAATAACTGAAACAGTAAAAGTTGATTTGTTATAGCACCAGAAAATATACTGTTTGCAGGCATATGTGTGTGCACTTTTAAGTCCAAAAATACTAAGGCTTGGACAGTGAAGGGGTTAATTAAAGACTAAAGTACTTTATTATTTTTATGTTTTGTTTGTTTTGAAGCTCAAAAGCTAAGTGTGTGTGTGTGTGTGTGTGTGTGTGTGTATATATATATATATATATATATCATGCAGTAACACACACACACACACACACACACACACACACACACACACACACACACACACACACACACACACAGGATTATATATATATTTTTGTTAAGTCTCATCTTGATCATGTATCTTGATCTTCAGTTCTGCAAACTCTGTGATCAAGACTGTCCTTGTGAAACAAGTCCGAGTAAACCCAACTGCAAGATGTGCAAGGTATGTTTTTTTTTAACAATTACTCTAGTCTACAGTAAACCTGCAGTGAGTGATCACCTGTATATTGTTGTAACTTTGTAATAAGAGACAATGTCAATGATTAACAAAATAATGTTTTCTAAACTAAGATTTTGTTGTAATGAAAGAACTTCATGGCTTGGGCCCCAATCAACTTGCTGCTTCCTCTTCATCTTATAGAAATATAATAATGTTTTAAATTTATTGTTGTAATTATTATTATGCCTTGCATAAATGCATTGTGACTTTTAAGTTTGATGACTTGTAACTGAAGCCAGAGGGGTGTCTTTTTTCAGTATTGCAAGTACTGCAATCTGTGCTCTGCTGTTTGTGATACCATTTGTACGCCTGGTGAGTGTTATAAAAATAGTTATGAATTATTAAAGAACCGCATAGTTCAGGAGCTGTGTGAGAGTCAAGGTAGCCGTGCTGGGCTGTTCATCCTAGCGAGCCTTCTGGTTTCCATGGACGTAACGATATATTGAACGATACTTTGGCATTGGTCACAACTTGTCCCTAATATGTCAACTGACATCTAAGGACATTAAGCATCACTTCATCATCATCATTAAAGAACCTACTCCGTGCAGGGGATACATTTGAGTCTTATTTTGGGAGTCAATATTTTCCTGTGAATTTTGAGCTGTTGGTGTTTAACTTGATGTCTGCTTGGGGTTTTGTGTGGTGACATGTCAGGCATGCAGCTTCTTCCAGTGTTTGGTAGTTTTCTGCAGCTTTTACATCATATCTTGCCAGAAAAGAAAGAGAGAGAGGGGAAAATAATTCTGCTGAGACAAAAAGTTTTTGGGTTGAAATGACATTAGTGTAGGTATTTTGCCAAAGCTCCCCAAAAATTCAAAAGAATTAGAATGCTGCTGTCCCATTCTTCATCCCCCCCCACCCCCCCTCCAATCACCCTACACACACACACACATGCACACACACACACACACACACACACACACACACACACACACACACACACGCACACACACACCCTGCCCCATCCACTGCTCCACTGGCAGCTGCACACCCTGTCCTTACATGCTTGACTGCTGCAGTGCTGGCTGCAAAGCCCTGCTTCCCAACCTCCCCTGTCTTGATTCTGTAGTACCCAACCCACCTGTCACCCCCCATCCCCACTGTGGGATCGACCCATCTAACATCTCCACTCCACCCAAGTACCTGCTCTACAGCCATCCTTGAAATTGCACACTAGGTGTCTCAACTCTCCAATACTTATTGTTTTTTGATCTTAACATTGATTTTTTTATTTTTTATTGTTGGACATGGGGTAAAAGCATTATTTATAGATTTTATGACTAATCAAGCCTTGGTGAGCTGCTACATATGCATACACGGATTAGCAGTCAGAGCTGGGTTTTTTTGGGGGGGGGGGGGGGTGGGGTGCGGGTGGGGGGGGTGGGGGGGTGGAGGAGGAGGGATTATTTATGTATTTAAACTTGTTTAGTGATGCTTGTAAAATCTATTTTTAAAAATCTGTTCTTGTTCAGGTGGCATCTTAGATCGTGTGTCCTCCTCCATTATCAGGTAAGTAGACTTAGGAAATGAAACAGAACGTGGCATGAGTGTACATGTGTGTTTGTGTGTCTGTGTGTGCTTGAGCATCAGCATTAATCAATTGCTTATTGAAGTTATTCATACTTATAATATCTGTTTGTGGTATTGTTGTGCTTACTTATGTTTGTAGAATAGCAAGGACTGGCTGTTAGATAGGTCCAAATGGACCTAATGCTACTATCCTTGAGTATTAAACTAAAGTTTTTGAGTTTGAATTTGAGTTCTCTCCCCCTCCCTCCTTCTCTCTGTGTCTGTCTCTGAAACTAGGCATGACAACAACCTGTATCAGTATCACTATCAGGCTTTACAGAACTACAGTTGTGTTCATACCACATTCCATGTCCCTGACCAATATTCAAGCTCATGGAGTTCAAAATGTAAGCAAAGTACTGTTTTCTAATTTTCATGGAATGTATTATACTACTCCTTAGTTTTTGGTGATGGTACTTTTTGGTGATGGTACAAACTAGGCGTGAACTTTGAAACAAAACACATAGCGGGAATGTGGAATAAAAGACATGCTGCTCAGATTGTGTGGTAGAGAGTTTTGTAGGAACTGATTTAGCTAAATGGTTAAAGTACTGTGCTCAAGACTGAGACTGTGAGAGGTCGCTGGTTTGAATCCAGGTTCAAGCAGTGACCTCTGCACCCTGTTACCCCATTCTCTCTTCATTTGTATGTTGATACACTCAGTGTTTATTGTGTGTTTCCTCTGATGTGACCAAATGAAACAATAAAAATCCATTACATACTCATACTACATGCACTTTGAATTATTGAAAGTCTGGCAGTGGAAGAACATTGATTGTGGTAGCAAAATTGTGCACTTTTAGCTCCTGTTACACAGAGTTAGAAATTAAGTTGTAGGCTGGATTGCACAACTCTTTTGTGATTTACGTTTCTTGGAGTACATGACCAAAATGTTATGTAGATAAGAAAATTCATAGTCAGGGTAATAAAGTATACAAACTACTATTGCATATTTTTGTTTGTTTGTAGTGATGCCATGTTGAACTTGGTATGAAACCAAGTGGTGGAAACGGCTGCTGGTCATTGTATAGGCAGGGGAGGTCAGCTATTTGCTTCAAGAGGTGTGATTGGCATCCTCTTCATGCTTCATCCTGTTAGCATTATTATGTCCATTATAAAAGAGACTATGTTCCTACTTCTTGCAGCTCCCTGCCCAGTGCCAATGTCGACCGTGATGAAGTGGAGTCTGACATTAAATCCATGAAGACATGGATTGAGAGGAAGAAGGATGAACTATGAAGGGCGTTTTCAAATTACAAGTGCATTCAGTGAGATTTTGTTTTTGTAATGGTTTGTTATAAATACAAATGTTGAGTTTGCTTGTGTTCAGGTATTTATAATTTTGTGGTACATGAGTGCTATTATTGCCATTTTTTTAATTTTGTACTTTGTTTGATACTTGTAATGTGTGTAGCTGTTTGAAATGTGATACGAACCCAATCATTCCAAAAAGTTTTACCAAGTGCTTGAATGAATGTACACTGCTGCAGTATAATCTTTTACACTTACTCAAAAATTCATAAGTACAATATTCCTTACTGTAATTTTGTTGTTGTTATTGTTGCTGTTGTTGTTGTAGTTCTGTGTGAAAAGTGCAAAGCATAAGTCTGTGTAACTGATTTAATGGATTTTGTATGGTTTAAATGCATGGATGTATGTCAGTGATACTGCATCAGTAAAACGGTGATTGAACCTAATACATACTATGCATTTGTACAGAAGTAAGGTTGTGATGACCATCCAAAATAAATGGATGTTGATAAGAGCTGTGCAGACTTAATTTCAGTGTAGATAATCATAAATCAAGTGCACCAAGTTTAACAAAACAAAATAAACTGCTTGATGTATGTGCAGTTCCTTCACAGGCCACTTTACCGGAAAAATGACTGGCTGTTCTATAAGTACCTCAATCAAATGGCTGTTCTATAAGTACCTCAATCAAATGGCTGTTCTATAAGTACCTCAATCAAAATATATATTATCCAAAAATATCTACAGCTTTATTGCCAAGTGACCAAAAATGACAAATATGAATATCCTGAAAGTACCCAACAAAGAAACAGCCTGGCCTGGTGGCATCAGCAGTTAATGTCAGTACATGAGGGGTGGCTTTTTTTGAGTAATAAATACGTATTCTCCTTGTTTTGTCTGTTTCGCCAAACTGTGAAGAACGGTGCTTGTTCATGGCAGTTTGTGGAACAAAGTGTTCAGTGTTCAACTGTTGGCAAACCCAGCCTTGGAAGCAAGTCAAAGAACAGTCAACAGTTACCCAACTGCTCAGACAGAGGAATGTAGATCTATACATTGTATTTGTTGTAGTAAGGATGTGCCTGTGGTGGAGTTTTATGTATCTTGTCTTTTTTTGCATAAGTGGCTCAGGTCTTTGGTGTTGTGTTTTTGTGACACCTTTCAAGTGCTAATTAAATTCCTTGTTTGTTGATCCTGTGCATTGGGCCTCATTCTGTTTCAGGTTGTTTACAAGTAAGTCCTGATGAGTTATGTGTGGGACTCATGGCAACTTTTACCCTGTTATATTTTCCAAGAATCTGCAAGGAGTTATTTTTTTCTATCTCCATACTTGTAAAACTGATTTCTGGATATCTGTGAGGTTAGTTCAGCTCACCTGAACTTCACTCTTAGGGAAACAGAGTGTGAGTTTTCAAGTTTAGGCTTAAGCAGACAACAAACCATTTGCAGGCTTGAGGGTGTGGTTTTGTAGTTTGACAGTAAATGTTAATGGTGTAATGAACTGACAAATGACCAGTACATTCTGCAGCATAAACTAAAGTGGGCAGAAACATACTGATCATGATGTACAGCAAATAGTCTGCCACTGCAACTGGGGGACAGTTTCATTATGGTATACTACAACACCTACATATGTATGCTAAAACAGTAACAGTTTTTGATCACCTGCAGTCACCAGGCCTTGCTGCTTTGTGGTTTGTTAGTCCCAAAAATAATGTGGCAGGGTCCCCATGTGCATTAACATGACCTGGCTTCATTTACTAGCCTTGCCACAGTGTTTTATTATGATCTCATTTAGCTGCTTTTGTCTTAAAAGAGTAGGAAGTAAAACTAAATCTGAAGTAATTTAACTTTAAATCTTTTAGTGACCTGCGTGTGTGTGAATGTGTGTGTGTGTGTGTGTGTGTGTGTGTGTGTGTGTGTGTGTGTGTGTGTGTGTGTGTGTGTGTTATTTTGTTTGATATAACATTGTTTTGTTTCATTTGTGTTGAGTTGGTTGAAAGAAATATGGGTGATCAGTCATTCTGCTGATATCTGTGGATGCTGCTTGCAGATGTCTTTGTGAAACAAATCTGAATTACCAGTACTAGGAATTGAATGTGTATTAAAAAACAATATCTGAAGAATAATGTGTAGGTATATGTGGACGTTGGACCATTTGACTACATTTTGTTTAGCTGTGAGAGTTTTACAGTATTCTGATCTTTGTGCGGGTGGAATGTTTTAATGTTTTGAGAACTAAGCCCATGGTAATACCACAGGGATCTGATCAATATTTTAAGGTAACCTTTTTTTCCCCCATCTGCATATGTAGACAAGAGATATTTCATATCAGTATTTACTTTGAATATGTGTATGTGAACAATTAAACCACAGAAACTGACAGCAATTCCTGTGAATGCACTTGACAGTTGGTTTAAGAGTGCCACAAGAACATTTGAAGTGAACCTTTTTTTTCCTATCTGCATATATGGACAAGAGATATTTCATATCAGTATTTACTTTGATTATGTGTATGTGAACAATTAAGCCACAGAAACTTACAGCAGTTCCTGTGACAGTTGGTTTAAGAGTGCCACAAGAACATTTGAAGGGAACCTTTTTTTTCCTATCTGCATATATGGACAAGAGATATTTCATATCAGTATTTGAATAAGTGTTTGTGAACAATTAAGCCACAGAAAATGACAGCAGTTCCTGTGAATGCACTTGACAGTTGTTTTAAGAGTGCCACAAGAACTTAGCACCTAAAAAAATAAATGAAAGGAAAATAAAAAATAAAACTAAAACATATCAGGTAAAAGGAACAACCCCCCGCCCCCCCCCCCCCCAAAAAAAAGCCCCTTTGATTAGCCCCCCCCTTCCCACTTCTGCTACTCCTCCCCCCGCCAAAATGGCTCGATCAATTAATAAGAAATAAAGTAAAATGCATGTACCAATGACACTGATGATAGTTTATTAATTTGCGATTCATTAGTTACTAACAGCAACCTTAGGCACGCCACTGAACTTTATGCTTTTTTTGTGTGAGGATGGATGACTGTGAAGTTTGAATTTTATACTGTTCAGTTTTGTTAGACCACTGTTTTGGTCATTTTTTTTATATAAAATAGAGATGAACACTTTCTGGGGTTATGTGTTGTTGTTTTTATATATATTTTATTGAAAGTTATTATGAAAAGAATGTGTATTTTGTCAGCTCTTGTTTCAGGAGAGTATTTCAGATTGCAAAAAATTATTTATATTTTTTTTTTTCTTTTTTTTTTTTCTTTCTTTCTTTTCATGTTTGTTCCCATTCTTTCTTTGCTTGTCCTATATAATGGTTCTAGCTGGGACAAGCAAAGAAATAATGGGATCGTGGGTGAGAGTGGTTGTCAGTGTTTGTTGAAAGAATTACGTAGCCTTCTCTGTTTTTTTCTTTCAGCAGTTTGTGTACACATATTGATCAGCTAAATGAATAATTTATTTGTTTTTGTTGCCACTCCAGTAATCAAACTGAACATTGGATCAAATGCACCACAAATTAGATATGGTGGAAGTAAAGACAAGTGACAACAACGACAACAAGAAGAACCAAGCAAAAACAACAACAAACAACCAAAGCAAAAAACAACATTTCAGCCCATTTCCCCTGCATACTTGTGCATGGAGATATTATTTTGATTGCATCTTTCATTCACCAAAGCGTGGTTAGTGGGCAGACAGAAGTCACGGGGTATCATTTAACACTTTTCAGTACTTTACACCCAGAATGCTACCTTTCACAACTCTGCAGTGGCGTACTGCTGGTGCAGAAACCAAAGTCCCCTCTGCTGAGAGCTCAGAACTCTGAGAGGTTCTCTCTTCTATGCCAAGAGTATGTCAGAGCATACATAGCCCTGCATGCTTCGCCTGCTGCCAGGAATACTACCCAATTTTTACCTTCATGGTTCCTTTAACTTTATTTTTTCCCTCTCCTTTCTCCACCTTTTCCTTGCGTTTCACGTGTGGGCACTGTTCGTCCGCACAAGCAGTTGATGCGCATTGTCGTGTTGAGAGCCCGAAAAATATCAAGAGGCTACAAAAGTCCTTCGAATGAGGCTATAAACACGCAAACAGATCACATACGCATCCTGTAGTCCATGTCAGAGTTCGGTGGATTACGGAAACAACAAAATAACCCAGCATGCACTAAACTGTCAGTCTTCATCATGTTGAAGTTGGACACTATACGAAAGAAGAAGAAGGCTCCAAAACATAGGCTACGTGTTATTGTGTACAATAATGAATTATACGGTTACTTGCAGTTTTTCTGGTCTATATCTGTGGTAAGCAAAGCCATCAGTAAAACAATAAACTTGAAAACGGGATATGAATTCAGCGGCGCAGTTTTAAAACAAAAGCAAGCCATCAAATTTAAATTTTGAATTTGATTAGAAAATGTTTTTACACTTTGGAATTTTCTGACCCTTTACATTGATTCAGAGAGCATATTAAAACGGACAGCATATCTTCAAATGATTTTTTGGGTTATTTAGTTAGTTTGCTTTAAATAATGTCTCCATGCACGAGTACTCTGGAAAAGTAATACCCAGCAAGATCGAAAAAACAACAACCAAAACGAAACAAAACAACAACAAAACACGCACGCGCACGCACGCACGCACGCACACACACACACACACACACACACACACACACACACACACACACACACACACACACGCAAAAACACACACAAAACCCCAACAACAACAACAACCTCCCCCCGCCCCGCCCACCCCCCACCCCCCAAAAAACAACAACAACAACCCAACAACAAACAACAACAACAAAAACGAGAAAATGAACCAAGCAATTCTTGCATTGTATCGTCCCGTCAACCGTACAGGGTCACTTCAGGACGAATCACACATTAAAATTTCTTCAATATCATTTCCAAACCCTGATCACTAAATACAAGTACAAATCTGGCTCACAGTTTTGGACACGACGCAGTGAAGAAAGAAAGAATCTAAAAGCAACGACAAGAGAGAGAAGCCTAGAACAGTGGTCCTCGACTTGCTTACACAATCATGACAACGAAAACGCCCAGTGGCTCCCTGTAACCAGGACGCAGTTCTCAAAAGTATATTCTAAGATTGATGGATGAGCAGACTGTTCCAGAACATGGATGGATTAACTCCTGTTGAAAAAGAGCTGCGAGGATTTTAAGGGGATGAAAATAGATAAATAATTGTCAGTTAAGACTTG
>OY757543.1:23280127-23284099 GCA_963584105.1 Alviniconcha strummeri | reverse complement strand
CTGTTCCAGTTCCCCCCCCCGCCCTCTCTCTCTCGTACATATTTATTCACGGACAGACATTGTACAACTTCTGTGTATTGTTAAACCTTCCCTCCCTTATATCGTAAGGCGCTTAGATCTTTTAAGGATGCTCGCTGAAGAAAAGAGCATCTTTATTTATTACACTGTGAAATGACAAATGAAAATAGAAAATCTGAACTAATAATTCACAAAGAACCCTAAAGCACGTAACCGTTTTCTCCTTTCAATTCTTTGACAAAACTTTTTATCCGAATTTCAGGGCAAGACCAGCTTCCTACAATAAAGAGAGAAAATAATTATCACGAGGAAATTATCTAACCATCCACCCCACACCCACCCACCCACCCCCCACTCACCCCCATCCCTCTCGCCCTTCCTCTTCACTTAAAAACATCTTCATTCTCATCCTGATTATCCAATCAAAATATTACTTTACCGCCCAAAGCATTGGCTTTAAAACATTTTAACAAGACCCCTCCGATTCAGTTAATTCCGACCGAGTGATTTCCTCCAACGAGCCCGATCAATAACAGATCTTTGCGGGGAAATTTTCTCCAGGCGGTCTGCTTGGGGCTGCGGTGTACAGCCGACGTTAGATTTTTTTTTTTTTTTAAACGAAAAAAAAAGAGAAAAAAAAGACAAAACTTTCATCAAACGAGTTCCAGCCAGCACGCAACAACAGAACAAAACGAAAAGAAAAGGAAAAAAGAAAAGAAAAAAAAGAAAACCCCCAAATCCATAATTAAACCGATGAAGCAAGTGAAAAAGCAAAGGAAATCCGCTGCAGTAAATAAGTGTGTAGTTCTGGTTGTTGTTGTTGTGGTAGTGGTTTCCGCCACTCCCCCCGCCCCCCCCTCCCCCCCCCCCCCCCCCCCCCGCCACCCCACCACCTCCCTCCCCACCTCCCCCCCAAGAAAAAAAAGTTTAAAAAAAGACAACCCCAAGTCCATAATTAAACCGATGAAGCAAGTGAAAAAAAAGGAAGAAAAAAAAAGGAACTTCGCTGCAGTAAATATGTGTGTGTGTGGTTGTGGTTGTTGTTGTGGTGGTTTCCGCTCCGCCCCCTCCCCCCCCCCACCTACGACACCAACCCCCCATCCCCTTCCTGCCCCTGCCCCCCTACCCTGAAAACAAAAACAAGGGCCGCCACGGCACCTTGTTTAAAATAAAAACTCTCTCTCTCTCTCTCTCTCTCTCTCTCTCTCTCCTCTCTCTCTCTCTCTCTCTCTCTCTCTCTCTCTTCTTTCTCTCTCTCTCTCTCTCTCCCCCCCCCCCCAACCCCTCTCCCTCTCTACAGAAACACCAAAAACAAAACAAAAAAAAAGCAACAACAACAAAAAGGGTGGGAAGACGAAATCAATGGAAGAAAGCACTGGTGAACAGAGGCCAACCCGTTAACGTTCTGAGAGCAAATAAGACGGCACTTCAGGTCGAGGGCCGAAAGGTATTAGTTGCGAGCGCTGACGTCACAAGAGGGGATTTCCACCGGTTCAGTCCCTTGATAATGGCGCCACTGCTTTGTTAGCAGGCAGTGCTGAACCAATAAGACAGCCGAGAACTGTCAGCCGATTACCACCCGAGGTTCGTGTGTTCCCCGAAAATGCCAACACACAAACCTCGCTCTGTTTCTTTTGTTTCTGACGCTGGTGTTGTGGACGTATGGAACGAAGGACGATTTGAGCGGTGGGGAGAGGGGGTGGGGGTATAGAATGTAAAGCAAACGATATCGCGCAAGCCATTACCATAGCCTGTATTGCTGATCCGCCCTTTAATAATCGTAAATGGAACATCTCTCTCTCTCTCTCTCTCTCTCTCTCTCTCTCCTCTCTCTCTCTCTCTCTCAGTCTGTCTGTCTGTCTGTCTGTCTGTCTGTCTGTCTGTCCGTCCGTCCGTCCGTCCGTCCGTCCGTCCGTCCGTCCGTCCGTCCGCCCGCCCGCCCGCCCGCCCGCCCGTCTGTCTGTCTGTCTGTCTGTCTGTCTGTCTCTCTCTCTCTCTCTCTCTCTCTCTCTCTCTCTCTCTCTCTCTCTCTCTCTCTCTGGTCGTCTTCCTGCCCACCATGTTTTTGTCCTTCTGACTGTCCCTTCCTACTTTGTCCGTCTGCCTTTCCGTCTCTTATTCTGTCCGTCTGCATTCCTCACTTATCTTTGTCCGCTTATCTGTCCGACATTTTTGTCAGTTTGCCTGTCTGTCCCTCTCTCTGTCCGTCTGTCTAACTGCCCTTCTTTTTGTCCGTTTGTTCGCTCTTCTTTGTCAGTCCCTCTATTTTCAGTCTGCCACTTTGTCCGTCTGCCTAAAGGTCCTTCTCTTTGTCCGTTTGTTCACCCTCCCTTGTCCATCCCTCTCTTTTCAGTCTTCATGAGGGCACTTCTATTTGTCCGTCTGCCTGTCCGTCGTCTCTTCGTCCGTCTGCCTAATGGCCCATCTATTTGTCCGTTCGTCCTTCTGGGGCCATCTACTTGCCGGTCCCTCTCTTTTCCCTGTCTGCCTGTCCGAACTTCTTTGTCCGTCTGCCTGTCCGCCCTTCTTTGTCCGACTACCTGGTCCGTCCTTCTTTGTCCGTCTGTTTGTCCGCCTGTCTCTTTGTCCATCCACCTATCTGCTCTTCTTTGTCCGTCTGCCTGTCCGCCCCTTCCTTCTCCATCTGCCTGTCCGCCCTTCTTTGTCCGTCTGCCTGTCCACCCTTCTCTTTGTCCGTCTGCCTGTCCGCCCTTCTTTGTCCGTCTGCCTGTCCACCATTCACTTTGTCCGTCTGCCTGTCCGTCCTTCTTTGTCCGTCTGCCTGTCCACCATTCTCTTTGTCCGTCTGCCTGTCCGTCCTTCTTTGTCCGTCTGCCTGTCCACCCTTCTCTTTGTTCGTCTGTCTGTCCGCTCTTCTTTGTCCGTCTGCCTGTCCACCTTTCTCTTTGTCCGTCTGCCTATCAGCCCTTCTTTGTCCGTCTGCCTGTCCGCTCTTCTTGTCCGTCTGCCTGTCCACCCTTCTCTTTGTTCGTGTGCTTGCCGGCCCTTCTTTGTCTGCCTGCTTGTCCGTCTGCCTGTCCACCCTTCTTTGTCCGTCTGCCGGTCCACCCTTCTCTTTGTCCGTCTGCCTGTCCACCCTTCTCTTTGTCCGTCTGCCTGCCCGCCCTTCTTTGCCTGCTTGTCCGTCTGCCTGTCCGCCCTTCTTTGTCCGTCTGCCTGTCCGCCCTTCTTTGCATGCTTGTCCGTCTGCCTGTCCGCCCTTCTTTGTCCGTCTGCCTGTCCGCCCTTCTTTGTCCGTCTGACTGTCCACCCTTCTCTTTGTCCGACTGCTTGTTCGTCTTTTCTTTAAACTACCCACTGGCCCATGAACACAAATTCTGCTCAATCGAACACTTTTTTTCCAGTCAAAAAGCTAGCAATGTATCGGAAGTAAGGACTTCCGTTTCTCCCGACGGTTCAGCCGGCAGATGTCGATCGTCGTTGAATTTTTCCTTGGCTTAACGGGTCACCGCGGAAGACGACGTAAGACTGTTCGGCGATGGACGTACGAAAGAGCTGTCTGCCGTCTGTGGCACCCAAGCTGACTTAAATCGAGAGTCTAAAATGACTTAACAACCCCCAAAAGATTTGGTTTTTGCTTAATGCTGCTCCCATGCGGCCCACATGTCTACGTCGAACGCGTATGAAACCGACTGCACGCTATACTGATTTAATGCCCATTGCACAGTGCCAGTCCTTCCTAAACCCCATCTTTTGCACTCAGTTGGACCGTGCAGCGGACAATGTCGCTCTGTCTGTCGCACCTCTGACAATGAGAAATCACTGTCCTCACGCGATCTTCACGTCGCACTTCTGGAGCACAGCTTCTGCGAGTTAAAACACTGTAACAGCAAACGACTAATCTTTACAAAAGGCTAATCTCTACAAAGCCCAAATTCTAATGTTCACAAAGGCCAAAGTCTATTCTTTACAAAGGCCAACGACTTGTTTTTA
>OY757543.1:23267627-23275127 GCA_963584105.1 Alviniconcha strummeri | reverse complement strand
ACACCAGCACAGGATATATTTTTCTGTTACTGCACTTGCGCCATATTCATTCTGTGCAAGTGACAAGTTATCCAATCAAAATCAAATCCACGTCTTGAGCCTGTGGTCTGAGAAGAAAAAAAGAATGGTCCTGTGTCAGAGAAAAAGCCCCTGTGTCTTGTCCACATCCATCCAAGGGGTGGGGGGAGGGGGAGGAGGGAGGGGAGATTATAATTCACATTCAATTAACATTAATTAATTTCACTACTGTCGTTGCACTTGGCACAGGCCAAGTGTATTGAAAATATTATTCAACAGACAGCGCAAGATGAAACAAAGATAATCAAGCAGAGTCAAATGCCTGTGGAACACACTTTGTATGTTTATGTTAAAAGGCCAATCAAGTGGCGAAGGAACAGGTGATAGAAATGCAAATAAAAACAATAATATCCAACGTATGAAACGAGAAAATGAAAGCAGCAACAACAAGAAAACTCTTGTGTTTGAGACGTTTTGCATGTGGACATAGCATACAACTTACTGAAACAGGAAAAGCCCTTTGTCACTTAACGCAATTCGCCAAGGTTTTACCCTAACCCCTTCACTGCTACAGCCTGTAAAATTTCCGGGCTAAAAAGTGCCTGCACAAGCCTGCAAAACAGTACATTTTCCGGTCCTATAACAAATCTATTTTCTATATAACTGTGTGTTTTGACAGAAATCCATTCATGCCAGTGAGAAAAGACAATGAAAAAGACTTCAGAATTTAAAATTTCACAGTTTTATTGACCGTTTTCAAATGATATCATGGCAGTGAAAGGGCTAAATTTCATATTAATATTGGTTGGGTGTTTCTTTACTTACCACAGGCGGCCATTAAAGCAACAGCGAAATGAAGATAGAAATGTTAACATGAATTATATAGAATCTATATAAATGCTGCGTTGTTGCTGTTGTTGTATTTTTCTTCTCTTTCTTCTTTTTATTTTATTTTTTATTTCATTTATCAGCTTCTTTTTTTCTTTTTTCTTTCTTTTTCCTCCTTCAAATAAATGTGCTAACCTCAATGAACGCAAGAGAATGCTCATTAACAAAACAAACAAATTAATAACCATCATAGACTGCTGTTTGTAAGCAAAACAATTAGGCCGGATTACCCAAGTACTGTGACAGTGATCACAGGTATCTGCACAGAACAATCGCTTTTTCTCAGGCAGTCCGATATCCTGTTGAACTGACCCATCAGACGGAGCAGTCGCCATCCAATCGCTCCACGGCTGCGACTGGTGATTGGGTGAATGTTGGCTAAATATGTCAGATTTTTTCACTTCTAATTTCTGGCACACAGCAGGCTGCATAGCTACTATCACTAATAAGCCAGTTCGACAGGCAAACCGTGAGAAAGCGAGGTTTAGGCTGTTTATCTAATGCCCTATCTATCGCCCTCAAAGCGTTCTCAAGCCGAAAGCGTGACATCGAGACCATTTCAAACAAAAGGCTGAGCGAGATAAGAGCTTCACAAAATATGCGTAATGCGGCTGCTTGCGTTATCAACAGACAGCGTGCTTTGACGTCAGCAATTCTTCCCAGCAAGCCAAAGCTATTTGATTGATTTATTGATTTTAAATTTTTTGTTTTTTGGGGTTTTTTGGGGTTTTTTGGTTTGTCTTTTAGAAAAAATGAAATAGGTGGGTTGGTTGGTTGCTGTTTTGTTTTTGTTTTTTTGTTTTTTTGGTGGGGGGGGGGGGGGGTATTGTATTGCTTATGGCAGACAGGCAGTATACAACACGATTCAGACGTCTGTTGCTATATTCCTTGTACGTGCGATTGCTATTGCCTCGTCTTACTTGTTGTTTCCGCAGAGGCGCGTTATGCTTCATTCTGTTTCCGATTACACGTATTAAAGCCAAAAGCATGGGAGTGTTTTGCTCATAAAAAAAATACACAAAATTAGAAACCCATTACTACAAGTTCAACTTGAATTTAGTCACTAATTTTGGTAAGAAATGCGCAAGGGCGCATACACTGTGACAGATATTCATGCCCGCAGCACAACTCAGTGAAACAATAAAAACAGTTAACAGCTGTCGCCGAGTTGCAACAAACACCCCACCATAGTGAACTTCATCACTACACGTGCAAACATCTTAATGCAGTCCCACTGCCAAGGTTTGCAAAGGAATATAGTTCACTGTTACGCTTGCGTCTAAAAAAAAATAAAAAAAATCTAACCGCGAAACTGCCTTCCGGACTAAAGAAAGAAAGCAGGAAAGAAAGAAAGAAAGAAAGAAGAACAAACAAACAAAAAACAAAGACAAAAAACAAAAACAACAAAAACGAGTCGCTCATTAGGCGTTTGAAACTGATAGATCGTAAGGCTAAACCTGCACCGCGAAATCCTTTTCTCTGTTTGTTTACAAATGCATCACACACTTCAATACCGCATGATCGTTTGAGATTTGGTTCATTAAAGGGGGAAAAAAAGCATGTTGTAATATAGAACAGTCTATGCACTCGTAAAGAAACGGAGAAAGGAATTCGCTGCAGTTTAGGATTTTACTTTTTGATCATTTCCAGTGTAATAAGATCGACTGCACAACTTTGGCTTTTTCCAGTCCTTTTTTGTTTTAAAACTTGAAGGCATTCTTTGAGCTGTTATCGCCTAGAGATACATAAGAAGTCATACACACGACGATTGACTGGATTGTTTATACGTAGCAAACCATGCACAACGCTTGATACTAGTAAAATATTGCTATGAACGTATAATGGCGTGTGTAACGCAGCGGTGAATACGATAAAAACTGGCGAACTATGCGTGCAACATGCTTTGATTGGGCCCTTCACAACATTGCTGCACCCCTCCCCCCTCCCCACCCCAGCATAGTGCCAAACCCGTCTATCCACTCCACAATCTCAGCTATTCACCCCCACCCCCACCCCCAAACCCATCCCAATCCCAACCCCGCCTGTACTCTCCACAGTTTCAGCTATTCACTCAATCACTACCACCACTCTACCCCATCCCAATCCCAACCCCGCCTATCCATTCCACATTCTCAGCCACTCATCTCCCCACCCATCCCCAGCCGTCGTCCCAGTCCCAGCCCAGCCTTTCCACCCCGCAGCCTCAGTCACTCCACCACCACCCACCCCCATCTCAATCCCAACCCAGCCTATCCACCCTACCTTCTCAGCCACTCATTCCACCCCATCCTCACCCCATCCAAACCCCAAACCCAACCCCGCCTATCCACCCCACAGGCTCCGCCACACAGTCCACCCCTAACCCCGTCCCAACCCGACCAACCCCACCTATCCACTCCATGGTCTGTCACTCAGCCACCCCACCCCAACCCAAACCACGCCTATCCACGCCACAGTCTCAACCATTGACTCCACCACCCCCACCCCATCCTAACCCAAACCACGCCTATCCACGCCACAGTCTAAACCATTGACTCCACTACCCCCACCCCATCCCAACCCAAACCACGCCTATCCACGCCACAGTCTAAACCATTGACTCCACTACCCCCACCCCATCCCAACCCAAACCACGCCTATCCACGCCACAGTCTCAACCATTGACTCCACCACCCACACACCATCCCAACCCAAACCACGCCTATCCACGCCACAGTCTCAACCATTGACTCCACTACCCCCACCCCATCCCAACCCAAACCACGCCTATCCACGCCACAATCTCAACCAGTGACTCCACTACCCCCACCCCATCCCAACCCAAACCACGCCTATCCACTCTACAGTCTCAACCATTCACTCCTCTACCCCCACCCCCATCCCACCCAGACCAATCACGCCTAGCCACTCCACAACATCACCCACTCACTCCACTACTCCCACCCCCATCCCAACCCATACCACGCCTATCCACTCCACAACATCACCCACTCACTCCACTACTCCCACCCCCATCCCAACTCAAACCATGCCTATCCACTCCACAACTCCACTGCTCCCACCCCCACCCCCATCCCAACCCGACCAACCACGCCTATCCACTCCACAACATCACCCACTCACTCCACTACTCCCACCCCCTTACCATCCCAACCCGGCCAACCTCGACTATCACACTCCACAATCTCAGCCACCCAGTGCACCCCCTCTTTGTGAGAAGAAAAAAGGCAGCTTCACAACCGAATGCACAGCTAAACTTATACACTGTGCCAATACATCGATGCAGCAATCGTTGTGAAAAGGCGCGATAAACTCTGGTGATGGTGACTCGCCGCGCTTTTCTTTTTCGTAACTACAGCCTACAGTTCCGGACGTCAAGCAGCAGACCCACACGGCAATATCAGCAACAAACTTGTACCCTGTATGCATTATACTGGAACCTCCGGGTATTATATTGAAACCTCCGGGCCTCAGATCAAGCTGTTTTAGACATGCATGGAATGTTTGGTAAAGAGGAGGAGAGGGTAGCAAAAGAAGGGGGGGGGGGGGGGTCCATGGTGTGGAAAAGCTCGCGTGCTAACGTGGAACAGTGTAAGTGTCCGCATCAGTGTGTCCACGCATAAACACTACTACACCGCCACTCTCTCGCTGTTCTAGCCTAACCAAGGCCAAGGAAGGGCCAGAACGTACTGTCAGCCGTACAGGGCCACACTCGCATCACACGGGGAGCGGGGATGGCTCAGTGGTAGAGCATCGGACTCGCGATCGAAAGGTTGCGTGTTCGAGTCCCGGCAGGAGGACGGGAGAAATTTCAGCTCCAGGGTTAACTTTCTGTGCTGACTCTTATTTTTGTATCCGTTCAATCCAGTGTTACCGCAGTAGCACGTCAAAGATTGCGGTCGTTCTGCCAAATGTGCAATGTGACAGGCTACAGCAGAACACAAATGCATCCTACGTATGTGGCTTTGCATGACGTCACAACGTAAAGTAGTGTATGGTTGTATGGTGTACTGCACAGAACGTGCGCCGAGACGGCAGCAGTTTCACGTGGCACGAGCCATGTAACAACCAAACAGATCTGCAAGTACACCATTTTGATGGATATTCAAAACAACGCGCTATAAAAGGCCACAGTCATTCACCGGGAATCACATGCGACCAGAGCGCAGTGAGTCTGCTCGAGTGCTATATAAAAGCGATCAAGAACACCATCAGGACGAGAGTCAGAGTTCAAGAGCTGTGTGAAAGTCGAGGTGGCCGTCCTGGGCTTTCCGTCCTAATGAGCCTTACGGTTTCTGTGGACGTAAAGCAACACTGAACCCTGCTTAGGCACTGGTCACAGTTTGCCCCTAATATGTCAACCGACATACGACAACATGAAGCTCTACTTCATCATCATCATCATCATCATCATCATCAGGACGATAACCCGGGGAGGGACCTGCTGCAAGTGCGCTTAGGTGCGTACGCCCCGATTCATTTTCTTGTATCATTTCACCTCTTCAGCGCGTTGTTCTTCGCATACCATGGAGTCCCTCCCACCTCCTTGGCGCAAGGTGAATAGGGGTGGAGAGAAGGGGGAGTTGGGGGGATGGGGGGGGGGGAGGGACAGACACAAAAGTATTTACGGAGACTGCAGCTTTATAGATTGGCGGTATCAGCATACGTAAATGTTTATCCATATGTCCAAATATGCCCGTGGTCAAAGCCAAGCGACTTCCGGAACTGTAAACTACAATGCGTGGCGCAGACCCCTGAAACGCGGACATCGATCGCGTGCACACGCTTACAAATGTCCGATTAAAACAGAGATCGATGTGACAGCAAGTCCCAAAAGGCCTGCAAACTAAGTGAAAGCGCCTCTTGTTGGGCTTTGCCGTCATGCACAATGCGTACCTGTCGGGTAACAAAAGGTATACCTGTTTATAAGTAATCCGTGAAGGGTGCAGGCTATCCTGGCAGAGAAAAGCAAGGACAGATAATTATATCACCACCTCAACACCCCGGTCTGCTTACAGCAGTCCTTGCGCACGTACCACGAGCAAAGAACACACTGACACTCATTCAAAAGGTTGAACAAAAGGGTGCAAGGCTGGAAATTACCTACGTTGTTTCCTTGCGGACCCCATCAGCAACTCGGTGAAACTACAACCGAGCTGTTAGTGAACGCTCATGGCATACAAGCAAATGAAATGGAACCCCAAGCAAAGAAGCACCTCGAGCTGTATCTATAGGAATGGAATATTAAAAAAGAGACAGACAGACAGAGACAGAGACAAACAGACAAACAGACAGACACAGACAGACAGATTGATGGAATATTAAAACAGACAGACAGACACAGAGAGAGACAGATACAAAGAGACAGAGAGACAGAGACAGAGAAGGACACAATCGTTTTTCGGCCGATTATGGTCTAGTTCGTTAAAAATCACCGTTTGAAAGTTGCAAAAACAGCGCTGCCATTGTATGTCTAGCAGTCTGTGTCTGTGACGTCATAAACAAGGCAGATATGTGTGGCGAAAGTGTATATTACGGTATGAGCCAACCTTTTTCTGCTCTTCGTTAGTACTAACAACAACAACAACAACAACAAAAAGCGAAATAACATGGCTGCGCCGCGTGGAGCTTCGGTTCGAAGCAAAAGTAAAACCAAAAACAGAACCAACAAAAAGCTATAAAAAAATAAAATAAAAAAAAGTACAAACATTCTGATGCACAGAACAACGAAACAAAGCATCCCAAAGGAAACACCTGCACATTTCCTACGTTGACAGGCCAGCTTACTTCTTCGCTTAGGGTTCCATCTAAAGTGGGTTAGGCTGTGGAGGGGTCGCGTACCGACAATTTCAAGGGACAAAATCAGAACGTGGCACAGCAAACACGCACGCACGCACGCACGCACACTTATGCACGTACGCACGCACACTCCCACGCACACACACACACGTACGCACGTACGCACGCACACACGCACACGCACGCGCGCGCACACACACACGTACGCACGTACGCACGCACGCACGCACGCAAACACAAGGAGACAAGTTCGACTAGTCACAACAAACAATAAGATAAACTTCACAGTTTTACTGGCAATGAATCAGACTCAAACAAAACTCTATGACAGCATAAATGAAGTATATCTGGCACGCGAGCAGAATCCAAAGAGAAACGAAGAGCTAGAGACAAAAGAACAAATCACGGAGAGATACTCAAATACTTGCTAAAACGGTGACAGTCTTATTTTCTTCTTCCCTAGATCGAGCCACAACATGTTAATGCATTTAGCCCACCCCACCCCCACCCGCCACCCCACCCCCTCACCACCACCCCCAGAACTAAGAATGCCAATTAGTTTGTGTGCTTCGTCTTAACGGCCATAAATTCCTCGTCAAGGATTTTGTAATGACTGCAAATGGTTTGTACTCAGACGACCATTCAATCCACTACGACCATAAAGAAAATAGCCGTGCCTGCTCTGGGCCTTAATACCTTTTACCTACATGCCCATAAAATAGAACGTACCTAAGAAGGGTTGGTTTTGTGGTTGATGTGGTTTGCTTGGAATGGTGGGCGAACAAAATCGAAAAA
>OY757543.1:23234281-23259281 GCA_963584105.1 Alviniconcha strummeri | reverse complement strand
ACTCACTCACAAAAGCACACCAAAATATAACAAAATGTCTTCCTTTTGCTGTATCAAAATTATATGTGTACTATCTCTGACAAAGGCAATGCATACTGAAAATGTCATATTGAGATATAACTCCAGTTAAACAGTCACTGCCATTTAAGTGCAACTCAATGAAATGTATTATGTGAGCACTCAGAGCGTTGATGAGTGCATGATAAATGTACATTATTATTATTATTAACTCATATGTTGGTCTGAAAAGGTTGTGATTATCTGATTATATGCAGTTTGTTAATTACCCATCTTCTGAAATTACATGCACAGAAATGTCATGAGTAACAACAAACAAACAAACAAATACACAAGAAATGTGTTATAGATCCCACGTGTAACTACAAACAAACAAACAAAAAATGCATGAGAACTCTGCTTCTGTGTTGAAAGGTCATCTAATTGTTTATTTAATTATTAACTTTAACTATACAGTCCCCATCTCCTACAAAGCATTTAGCAGTGTCCCTTTCCCCACACACAAAACCAAAAATCTGAAACAAAGTCGATTACAGCATCCTCAACAACAACAACAAATATATCAGAACACACAAAAGTACCATCAAATTAAAAAATGCATTCTTTTCAATCTTTTGTTTGTTTTGATCTCTCTCCAGCACAGTCAATTCATGTTGAAGCCTTTTCCCTGGCACCAGCCAGTGGCCGTCTCTATTGATCACTCATTTCATTTAGAGTAGTATTCAGGTTGTTGTTGTTAGACTTCTTTAACACTGCGGTCTGTCTGAAGAAGTACTGCCTTGTCTCACCCAGCAGAGCAGTCATCCCTTCATGCACAGAAATGCTATTGCTCTAGTCAATCATAAAAGATCCAAATTGCATGGTCATAAAATGAAACATAGGTTTCCACTGAGATTTTCAGTTTCACCTGCCCATAATTCTTCTTCTCGACTGACTATATGTAACACTACACTCTCACCACCAGAACAATGCCTGCATTCAGATGGGCAGGGTTGAGAGATATTTCAATGTTTCATTAAATGTAGGGGGCAACATCACAAGACAGTGTCTATAAACTACAGTTTTCAAAGAGCAAATCAGGAGAGCTGAAATGGACTTGAACCGACGTCTGCCTGCTTACCAGCCTAGCACCTTACCAGTAGGCCAAACCAGCTCAAGAGCTATTTAGGTGACTTGTCAACAGTGCTTACAGTGGATGAGTGATTCGGCGATCCTTTGCAAAAACAGTCTGGGCAGCTCTTAGCATGTTGTACTGGCTTCTCAACACTGCAAGTGGTTCTTACCCAAAGTCTGTGCTGCATGACTGTTGTACTTTTCCCAGCCCTTATGACATCATAATTATGACATCCAAAGCCAGTTGTTTCGCATCTGTTGTTTTGTTTTTTTTGTTTGTTTTGTTTTTCCAACATGTTTTATTCAGGTTGTTATGCAGTCTAGTTTTCATATTGTTCTAATGATTACAATAAGCCTGAATAGATATAAGCATACCTAAGTAATTCAGGCTGTTCATCATGGTTTGTGGACACTGTCTTGTGACTTTGTTCCTCACAATGAATGAAACATTAAAATGGCTGTCACTGCTGCCCATCTTAATGCAGAAGTCATTCTGGTGGTGACAGCCTAACGGTGATAGGTATATAATCTCCCTCTTCCCCCATCTCCATACACCCCCCCCCCCCCCCACACACACACACACACCCTTTCTCCCTGTCCCTAATAAACACTATGGTTTCTGTGGACATTAAGCACCATGTTTACTTATATCATCCATGCTTGGGAGAAGCCAAGTTCTTTAAAATTAATATTTCTGGTTGGCTTAACCTATCTGTGAAACATTTCTGGTTGGCTTAGCCTATCTGTGTGTAACCGAGTGTATTGTATACATGTTCCGGGCCATACCCTTTAACCTTTTCTTTCCAGTCCTTTTCCTTTTTGATTGGGTGGGGTTTTTATGGCCCAATTATCTAAGGTGTTAAAAGTTGTGTGCTGGGCCGGCAGCGTCCATTTTCCCCCAGTATCCCTGCAGAGGCAGGTTGTTTAACTGTTGCGGCCGGTGTTCATGTTTTCATCAGGGGAGAGCCTGTAAGTAGTTATTTTTCTATGGCTTGTTGTTCTGTTGTTTCTTATTGATGTAAATAATGTATGTTTATAATGTTATCATGTTCACAACATGCCTTGATTTTGGTTCTTGAACGTGGGTAATTTCGGCGTTAGATTGCCGCCTGGTTGCAGCCGCTATGGTGTCAGACTACCTTGGTTGTGCGTTCGAATGTTAAGCCTTTATGCCACCGGAAGACCGGTATTTCCAAAATGTATGCAGCTAACCCTGGTTAGCTGATATGTAACTAGCATGTTATGCTGCCATTGTTGGATGTTCAGAGTGATGCTTTGCCGATGCAAAGTTATCCTTCTTAAAGTATGGGTACTTTGTCAGTGCGGCAGTGCAGCATAACTTATTTGTTTAGTATCCTACCGATCTATGTTGCTACATGAAATCGGTGGTATATCATGGCTAACACTTTGAAGATGTTGACTTCAAAGTTGTGGAATGTTCGTTTTACTAGTTGAATATGGTTTAGTACATAGGGGTGATTGTATAAACTGTGAGACATGTTATTTCTGCTTGATCCGGCTTTTGTATGGCCGAGTCTTGGGTGCGCAGACTTTCACTCTGCTTAGCTTGTAAGCCCTTTCCGGGTCTTTGTGCGTGTACCCGAACTGGCCGGCGATGCGCGTCAGTGGTGGTAATTAGGTCTTTGTCTCTGTTCACTAACCGAGCAGACAGGCGCAGCCAGATCAGCAGTTTAGATTCTTGCTGCGTTACCCGCTTCCTGTAAGACGCTTGACGTTGTTCACAGCCGGATATGCTCTGCTAGTCTGTAACAGTAACAGGCTGTAACGCTTTGAGTAACTTGACGAGGCTGGAGCTGGTCAGTTTATGACTGACTTCCTCCCGCTCACGGCATGGACCCAGGTGCCACCCGTGTCACTATCCATCTCGTTGTGTGCTTAAGTGGAACTGCTGTAACGATTATCTCACGCTTCCTGTTTAGTTAAGAATGAGCCTGGTAATCCACATTCTTCACTGTTACTTTATTGTATACTTCATTATACTGAGAGTTCATCAGTTAATTGACTGGCCGTCTGTTGTATACTCACCGTGACTCTGTGAGGTACAGGTTTTAAGTGTAAGTCAAGCACACGATTTATGTGCTAGATTATTAATCATTTTGTCATGTATTATAGTAACCTTCAGGTAAACTACATGGTTACTGTATTTATTAGATTAGTAATGGCTGTTGTTTATACTTTACATTTGCTTTCATGTTCTAAATGTTTTGTCTGCTTGTGTCTTTTCTAAAACAGACACTGTTTCCTGGTTGGTTGGTGTACAAATAAAAGTTATGTTATAGCAACATCTGACTTGTGACTCTTCATCCATGCTTCCAACCTGCTTCCCCTCAACTCCCCATCCCCACTCCCCTACATGTGAAGCAATGTTTTTGAAAGAATTGCATCAGCAGCACAATTTATTTGGCAAGGAAAGGGTTAACCCATAGCTGTCAATCCCTTTTGGGAGTAAACCTTAGTCCGTAGTTGTGAACCTGTATTTTCCTTAAGCAGGCTGGGGTCTTGTTTTTCCCCTGGTGGCAGCAGCAGTTTGAATTCCAGCTGGCATGTGTGGCAGAGGAAGGAAGAAGCAACGTTGTGTGAAATGCACACGCACGACTTCAAATCTCACTTCTGGCAAGACTTCTTAGCCTATAATTGGCTATTGCACTAGGCCAGTCAGTGTGCATTAAAACAACAACAAAATCTCATGAAAATTATGTTTCCTGTATCCATTTTCCAGTATGATCATATCCCCCCAAAATAATGGGGGGTTTTCTAAATTTTATACCGGTAAACTGTATGGGTTGACAGGTGTGTTAACCAGTGCCATATATCTACAGTTAAACAGATCTGCTGTGTATGAAAAGTTGTGCATCAGTAAAATTTGCGCTTATTCAGGCTGAATTTAAGCAGCAGAGACAGTAAGTCCTTAAGACATAACTCCAACACCACAAAATCCATCATTAGTCTCAGCTAATTACAGATGGCCATTACATGGCTGCTTCTCAAAAATGTTCCCAGTGCTGATCATCTAAAATGCATGACTAAAATTTCCCAGGCCAATTCTCACTTTTGAACCAGTTGCCAGGACTGGATGATGCTGGGATCATTGGAATGGAGATGCTCTTTAAGAGTCTGCACAAATATATAAATATATACAAGTATATAAAACAAATTGATAAAAGTATCAATGTGTCTGGTTCTGGAGGATAGGGTCATATATCTGACATGGAATCAGTTTTAAGTCCCATTTTGAGATGTGTATAATTTCAAAAACTGCAGCCCCTGAGGATTATTTTGGTTTTGAAATGAAGACTGTAGTAAAATGATTACTGAAGTTGTGGCTGTCTAAATCTGCTATGTGCTATGGCATCCATTTTGAGAAAACAGCCCTGAAAGTTTTGTTACTTTGCATATTTCCTTAGCAATAGCAGTTTAGAGTTAGACATACAGAATGTTTTCACAGTAATAAATGTGACAAAGGTGTGCAACATTCTGGGATTCTGTAGGGTTACAAACACATTTTATTCAGCCAAACATCAATCATTTCACATTGCATTAGCAACCTTTACTCCAGGATAAAAGCATTTAACCCAATTTTTAACAATTCAATGCCGTTTCTAAAACCAAATATTATAACTACTAAATAATTTAAAGCCTAAAGAACGTAATTCTGCATAAAAAATAAAAATTACCCAGACAGACAGACCCCCATGACTATTTCTATCCCTAGAGCTGGGCTGATCAACCGCTGCTGCATACGACTGGTTTCATGGGAGAGATTCAAATATGTGATCTGTATAAAACCCATTAATGAGATGTTGAAAGGCAAATTTAAAAACAAAAACAAAAAAACACTTAAATGTGCTGAAAAATATCAAGCTGAGTATCAGTTATCTGTGCACAGTTATATAACAAAGTCATGGCATTATCTGGAAAAGAGCTCCATCATTATTGCACTAAAGGAGTCAAATACCTATGACAAAGCGGCAAGCACATCAATATCACCAATACGCTTGCTCTTGGCACAGGACCATAATGCCCATGTAAGCTTTAATACACCAGATCCCAATTAATAAGCTCCAGTGTTGTCCACCATCACAGGCAAAAACAACAACTATATATATATATAGCAACATGAAAAATGCCACTGACAAAAAATTTGTGTATCTTCAAGTCAAGACTTGAGTCTACATTGTCCATTTATGCACATCAGATTTGTTCAAACACATAAATGGTGAAAAAGAACACTCATTCAATATTACAATTCAAAATGCATGATGCTTTTCTTCTTCTTTCATTTATTCATTCCTTTCTCCCATATTTATTTGATGTAAAACAAAAATAACAACATTAACAGGAACTATTTACAAGTATGGGGGGAAATTATGTCTCAAATACAACAATCATGTAAGTAATAGAAAGTTTTGTTGCTGACACAGTTTATATATGCATTAATAATATAATATCAGGTAACTCTTATATAGACCTATTCTCTCATCTGCAAAAATTCACCACACTTCACAAAACAAATTCTCCAACATTAAACAAACAACCTTCAGTTAGAACAACAAAAGTGAAAAGTAACAGCATCCAACAAAAACAAAAACAAAAACAAAAAAATAATGCACATGAACACTGAATTTACACAGCTCAATAAAATAATGTAGAAAAAGGCTGACCAAACAAACATGTTTCACACCCATGTCCTGCCCATAATTCCAGGAAGCACACCATAAAAACTGAAACACACACACACCAACAAACACACATGCACATATACTTGCATTCTCTGAAGCATAAATGCATTCCTACCACACATGTTCAAGAGATGAAGCAGAACAATGAACAAATCTCAATCAGTCCACTGACCAAACCAGTATTTGAATTGTTCAGAATAAATCTCATTACAGGGGAAATGGGGTTGTGTAAGAAACTGTGAACATATTGGCGCAGTTCAGTTCAAAATGGCAGATACATTTGGAAAATCCTACATGCACTCCACACCATCAATATGATAAATAATAATTCAATCATTTTTGCAGTGCAATATCTCACTAACATGGGTGAGCACAGTACATTTTATATGATCTACAAAATGTACAGATAAAACCACAGAAAAAATATATCAACATAATAGTATTGCAGACCTCACACAACATACAAACACACACGCACACATGCACGCACACATGCACACACACATACACACACACACACACACACATGGGCAAACAGAAGGAATGTCATGAGGATCAGAAAATGTTGGGGGGAGGAGGGAGAGCAGGGAGGGGGGAGGGAGGAGAGGGTAGAAAGGGGCAAAAGAAAACAGAATTTAAAATCATTTGTTGTCGTATATTTTGCAGAGGTGAGTTTTAATACACTTGAATGCAGAATAGAACGCAGTCTATCAGAATATCATAAGCAAATTCTTTCAGTTTGCCAGAGTGTTACTTCAAAGAGCACAATGCAGAAAGAGGCACTGGCTGCTTTGTATGTTCCTAGCCATAGCACACCACATGCACCACACACACTCATGCACGCATGCACACATACATACGCACGCACGCACGCACGCACGCACGCACGCACGCACGCACGCACGCACGCACGCACACACACACACACACACACACACACCAGTACACTACACAGTTAGGAAGCAGAATGCAACACAAGCAACTGAGCTCACAGAAAGGCCTCAAAGTCATACTCTGCCATCTGTGTTTTGCTGAACAGTTTCATGTTTGGCTCAGCATCTGTCGAGGGATTTCCAATGAACGAGTCTCCAGTTTCAAACACTTTGCACACATTCCGCAGCTCACGCACTAGCACCAACACCTCACCGGCTGCCATGCACCAGCTGATAGAAGAGCGACTGTGGGTTCTGCAGGAGGTCAGCAGGGGGTGCCAGCTCAGCCACTCGGCCCTCCTTCATGACGAGGACACGGTGAGAGTCGAGAACGGTGTTGATGCGGTGAGCGATGGTGAGGACCGTGCTGGAGGCAAACTCTTGACGGATAGTTGTCTGAACCAAAGCGTCTGTTTCCTGGTCCACGCTGGCAGTGGCTTCATCAATGCACAGCACCTGCAGCAATGCAGAATCACGAGAGCTTTGAGTTTAGCGACACTAACCATCTGAAAAAGTTCATCCATGAGGTCGAAGGTATGTCAAAATATTTGTTTTTAAATTGAGTCAAGGATTTTGCTTTAAACTGCTCCTTTGATTTTATGTCAACTTTCCAAACTTAATTCGAGGTCGAAGTGTAGAAAAAAGCAACCCAGTAATTAACTGTAGAGGTGTTATATTCAGATCTGGAAGACCTTAAACAGAGTAAATCTGACGGGGGAGTGTGGTAGGGGGTGGGGGGTGGGGGAGGGAGAGAGAGAGAGAGACCTAACCTACTCCCTTCTCAAAGAATCTATTGGGTGCATCAGCCCTCCCCCACCCCCCAACTCCCCTCCCCTCCCCCCACTGTACTTAATTTCCACATGTGTGGTACATGTACATGTATTCCACTGGAGGATGCCGGATATAAAACAAAGTCACAGATTTCACGCAACTGCACAGAGCACTCTCTCCCATAGCTCTAAATTTTCTTAAGGTTAAAAAAAGAAGAAGAAAGAAGAATGCCTAATGGTTAATGTGGTAAGAACTTGGCCTCAATCTCTATGCAGAAAGCCATAACAGCAGCAGCTAATGCACTTTCTGCAATTTAGTACCCCACCCACAGTCCCTGTCAGCCACCATCCCCATCAGCAACCTAGTATCCTAATCTGCTTCTATCGACCAGTATACTCCTTGACATTGGGGTCTAGCTTCCTTGCAGTGTACCAAAGTCATCACTGTATCTATATTTTGTAAATTAATATTTTAGGTGGTATGTTTATGTTACTGTAGCTGTGTAATATTGTGTACCATTGATTGTGGTCCTTGCTTATTTTGTTGTTGTTGTTGATGTTGCACTCGACGTTTTTATGTTACTGCAGTTGTGTAATATTGTGTACCATTGATTGTGGTTCTTGCTTATTTGTTTTTGCTGTTATGTTGTACTTGGTGTTTTTGTGGTGTGTCTGTGTGGGAGAAATCCCCAAAACTTGACGGGTTTGGGGATACCTGTCAAGTAGTTTGTGAAGAAATTAAATGCCTCCAGGTCACTGCCCCAACTCAGAAGAGGTGAGTTTGTGTAACTGTTGCCTGAACATGTTTGTCAGGGTAGCATGAAAATGAGAGCAGAAGCAAGAGGGTCAGTGAATGCATGGGTGTGCAGGTGTGTGTGTGGGTGTGCAGGTGGGTGTGCAGGTGTGTGTGTGTGTGTGTGTGTGTGTGTGTGTGTGTGTGCGTGCGTGCGTGCGTGCGTGCGTGCGTGCGTGCGTGCGTGCGTGCGTGCGTGCGTGCGTGCGTGCGTGCGTGCGTGCGTGCGTGTGTGTGTGTGTGTGTGTGTAAGCAAATCAGTGTGCAGGCAGTTGTAGTTTGGATGAGAGCAATATCAGATCATCATAGTGGAAAAGATGGATGGTGATGGGTGGGGAGAGGGGGGAGGGGGAATAGGTCTGGAAAATGTAGAGAGAGATATGTTAAAAACGTTTTCATAAAAGGAAGACACAAGGGCTTCCCCCCCTCCATATCCCTCCCCCCCCCCCATTTTTTCCTAATAAGCCTATGGTTTCTGTGGACATTAAGCACAATGTTTACTCTGGCTGGCCCCCTATACACGGCACACAAACCTTGGCCCGGGTCAGCAAGGCTCTGGCCAAACATATCAGTTGTCGCTGGCCCACAGAGAACAGCCGCCCTCGCTCCCCGACCTCTGACCCCAGGCCGCCCAGACGCTGGACTACTGTGGCCAGGTGGCAGCGCTCCAGCAGGGCCCACAACTCTGCATCTGAACGAGCATTGGTTGGGTCCAGGTTCAAACGCACCGAGCCACTGAAGAGGAATGGATCTTGGGGTATGATGGCAAAACGAGACCTGCAAACAGTAAGTAATAAAGCAACTTGGTGCTTTATGCCCATGCAGTCAGCCATTACAGTTATATCATCAGGGCGAGACCCGCAAACAGAGTTGCCTTGAAATGAAAAGGATGAACTGCTTTAGACACTCAATTTTTTTTATACATGTATCAGTAGGATTTTTCTTTTCTTTTCTTTTTTTAACCTTAATATCAGACTGGGTTGTTGCTTTTTGTTTGTTTTTCCATAGAAATGCAACTTTCCTGTCTGTTCAATGCCCTTGGGCTGAAAACTTTTCCTGTGCCACTTACCATACAAGTTATTCTCTACCACTGTACCATTGTGTACCACGTTACTTGCTGTTCAGAAGGACACTTAACTTCTACAACCAGATAAAAAGGGAATTTTGAAAGCATGAAAGTGAATCAGTCTCCCATTTATGAGCCTGGAACAAGCTCTCTTTTTTTCCTTTTTTTCTTTTCTTCGTTTTCAAGTAAACTCTGAGACTAAACTTCTGACACACTTCACAAAGGGAGCACACCTGATATCTTTGAGGTCCAGATGCCGGAGGTCCACGCCATCCACAGTTATGACCCCTTCCTGGATCTCCATCATGCGGAAAAGAGTCAGGAAGAGGCTGGATTTTCCAGAACCAGTCCTTCCCACAATGCCCAGCCTCTCCCCTGGCGCTGTGCAAAAGCTGACACCATCCAGAGCATAGGGCAGACCGGGACGGTACTGCATGCGCACTCTGTCATACTTCACCACGCCATCCTTCGGCCAGTTTGATGGGGGCTGAAAGAGGGAAGAGACCAACATAATGGACTGCATGATCCAAACAATTCAGATGATTCAGATTCAGATGACTTGATTCAGATTCTTTACGGACCAAGTTTTAAAGCACAGCAAGTGTCTCGAAGGCGGTAAGCATACAAACATAAGCAAACAACAACACAAACTGATATACATCAATGAGCATAGTTAGAGGTATACACCAATCCGCACCACCACAACAACACACACGCCCACATACACACACCTGCGGTTTCAAACACATAAAAGGTTCAAAAGAATGCTGTTTATTACCAAAAAAAATAATAAAAAAATGCAAATTTTGGGGGTAATCCCATTTATCATGCCACAAAATGAAACTTAAATTAACAGTTAAGCGGTGAAAAAAGAGATGTAGAACTAGAACACTTGTCTGCTTTCGGTAGAGCTATGCTGTTTTCGTGGGATTGCATGAGTCTTCAGACTTGTTGGGGTGATCAGGGAGGGGTGTTAGGAGTTTGTGGGGAAAAGGCTGGAGAGGGGAACAATGCCCCCAACAGCAAAATGTCAACACCAGAATGATTCTGCAAATCTGAGTATGTTAATACTGTCTGTTTTGATGTCAGTTTTTATTTATATATTTTTTAACATGAGTATCAAATGTATGCACCTAGGGCTCATTTGAGAAAGGGCGCTCAACGATCCCGCTATTATTATTATCATCATTACATGGAGTGTGAGTGGAGTGGAAAAACAAGCAATATACAGCTCACAGGACAATCAAGCAATATGCAACTCACAGGAAAATCAAGCAACACACAACTCAAAGGGCAATCAAGCAATATACAACTCACAGGAAAATCAAGCAATACACAACCCACAGGACAATCAAGCAATATACAACTCACAGAAAAATCAAGCAATACACAACTCACAGGAAAATCAAGCAATATACAACTCACAGAACAATCAAGCAAGACACAACCCACAGGACAATCAAGCAATATACAACTCACAGAACAATCAAGCAATACACAACCCACAGGACAATCAAGCAATATACAACTCACAGAACAATCAAGCAATACACAACCCACAGGACAATCAAGCAATATACAACTCACAGAACAATCAAGCAATACACAACCCACAGGACAATCAAGCAATATACAACTCACAGAACAATCAAGCAATATACAACTCACAGAAAAATCAAGCAATACACAACTCACAGGAAAATCAAGCAATATACAACCCACAGAACAATCAAGCAAGACACAACCCACAGGACAATCAAGCAATATACAACTCACAGAACAATCAAGCAATATACAACTCACAGAACAATCAAGCAATACACATTATCATGCCACAAAATAAAACTTAAACTAACAGTTAAGCGGTGAAAAAAGAGATGTAGAACTAGAACACTTGTCTGCTTTCGGTAGAGCTATGCTGTTTTCGTGGGATTGCGTGAGTCTTCAGACTTGTTGGGGTGATCAGGGAGGGGTGTTAGGAGTTTGTGGGGAAAAGGCTGGAGAGGGGAACAATGCCCCCAACAGCAAAATGTCAACACCAGAATGATTCTGCAAATCTGAGTATGTTAATACTGTTGTTTTGATGTCAGTTTTTATTTATATATTTTTTAACATGAGTATCAAATGTACGCACCTAGGGCTCATTTGAGAAAGGGCGCTCGACGATCCCACTATTATTATGATGACCATTACACGGAATGCGAGTGGAGTGGAAAAACAAGCAATATACAGCTCACAGGACAATCAAGCAATATGCAACTCACAGGAAAATCAAGCAATACACAACTCAAAGGGCAATCAAGCAATATACAACTCACAGGACAATCAAGCAATACACAACTCACAGGACAATCAAGCAATACATAACTCACAGAACAATCAAGCAATACACAACTCACAGGACAATCAAGCAATACACAACTCACAGAACAATCAAGCAATACACAACTCACAGAACAATCAAGCAATATACAACCCACAGGACAATCAAGCAATATACAACTCACAGAACAATCAAGCAATATACAACTCACAGAACAATCAAGCAATACACAACCCACAGAACAATCAAGCAATACACAACCCACAGGACAATCAAGCAATACACAACCCACAGGACAATCAAGCAATATACAACTCACAGAACAATCAAGCAATATACAACTCACAGAACAATCAAGCAATACACATTATCATGCCACAAAATAAAACTTAAACTAACAGTTAAGCGGTGAAAAAAGAGATGTAGAACTAGAACACTTGTCTGCTTTCGGTAGAGCTATGCTGTTTTCGTGGGATTGCATGAGTCTTCAGACTTGTTGGGGTGATCAGGGAGGGGTGTTAGGAGTTTGTGGGGAAAAGGCTGGAGAGGGGAACAATGCCCCCAACAGCAAAATGTCAACACCAGAATGATTCTGCAAATCTGAGTATGTTAATACTGTTGTTTTGATGTCAGTTTTTATTTATATATTTTTTAACATGAGTATCAAATATACGCACCTAGGGCTCATTTGAGAAAGGGCGCTCGACGATCCCACTATTATTATGATGACCATTACACGGAATGCGAGTGGAGTGGAAAAACAAGCAATATACAGCTCACAGGACAATCAAGCAATATGCAACTCACAGGAAAATCAAGCAATACACAACTCAAAGGGCAATCAAGCAATATACAACTCACAGGACAATCAAGCAATACACAACTCACAGGACAATCAAGCAATACATAACTCACAGAACAATCAAGCAATACACAACTCACAGGACAATCAAGCAATACACAACTCACAGAACAATCAAGCAATATACAACTCACAGAACAATCAAGCAATACACAACTCACAGAACAATCAAGCAATACACAACTCACAGAACAATCAAGCAATACACAACTCACAGAACAATCAAGCAATACACAACTCACAGAACAATCAAGCAATACACAACTCACAGAACAATCAAGCAATATACAACTCACAGAACAATCAAGCAATATACAACTCACAGAACAATCAAGCAATATACAGCTCACAGAACAATCAAGCAATATACAACTCACAGGACAATCAAGCAATATACAACTCACAGGACAATCAAGCAATATACAACTCACAGGACAATCAAGCAATACACAACTCACAGGACAATCAAGCAATATACAACTCACAGAACAATCAAGCAATATACAACTCACAGAACAATCAAGCAATACACAACTCACAGTACAATCAAGCAATATACAACTCACAGAACAATCAAGCAATATACAACTCACAGAACAATCAAGCAATATACAACTCACAGAACAATCAAGAAATATACAACTCACAGAACAATCAAGCAATATACAACTCACAGAACAATCAAGCAATACACAACTCACAGAACAATCAAGCAATATACAACTCACAGAACAATCAAGCAATATACAACTCACAGAACAATCAAGCAATATACAACTCACAAACAGACTGCCATCCCACTTCTCGTAGGGAATTCTGGTGATGTAGTGGTGAGCTCGCTCCACACTGACCAGCTGTTTTTCTGTCTCCGTGAAGAACATGACCACACCCCCCAGCAAGTTGGTTACCGACAGGGAGTAGGTGATGGCCAGACCCACCAGACCTGTCAAACAGAGTATGGCAATTTTAGTTACAGCAAGCTGCATGGTTACTGATCACACAGTGCATGTCAGGTTACAGTAAGTTGGTTACTGATCAAAGTGCATGTCAATTAAATGACAGCAAGCTGGTTACTGATCACACAGTGCATGGCAGGTTATTCTCTCTCTTTTGCTCTCTCTCTCCGTTTCTCTCTCTCTCCTCTCGTACAAATCCAGAGCATCCATTCTCTCTCCTCAGCTACCAGTCTAAACCTTTCTCTTTGTTTCTCTCCAAGAAACACCTACAATTAAGCGCTTCAGTCCCGTGGTAGAGTGATGACTCGTGGAATTAATGCCTGATGGTTTGAGCGTGATTCAGAAATCATTTCAATGAATACTGAATCACACTCAAACCACTGTGCATTAATTTCACCAGTCAACACTCTACCACATGATGGTCAGATTGAACATGCATGTTCAATGGTGTGCACATGTCATTGTGTGTGTGTGTGTGTGTGTGTGTGTGTGTGTGTGTGTGTGTGTGTGTGTGTGTGTGTGTGTGTGTGTGTGTGTGTGTCTATTGTTCGACAGGCAATAACAGTAATTTAAGCTACAATAATTAAGGTTTTGTTTGCTGAAATGTATGTTAATGTAGTTTTTGTGATAAGATGTTTGTACAGTGCAGTGAGTTTAACTCTGGTTAAAGAATAGCACTTTATAAGAATTATTTATTATTATTATTAACATTTTTGAGAAAGAGATGGGGTTCTGAGCACAACACTGAATGCTCAATTTCCATTTCCAAGCGGTGTGTTGGCAGCCACGCGACACTACCTGCATCAACGCCTGTGAAGTGGTGCTGGACAACAGCGATGAAGGCGATGGAACCCACAATGGCCACCCCCAGCATCCGCAGTCGCAGGTCCAACCAGCGGGCTGCCGCCTGCGTGGAAAACTGTGCTCGCTGATTGGTCGTCAAGCGAGCAATGTTTTCTTCACGGAAGCTGAAATATAGTAAACGTCCTACTGTGTTTTGAATCGGAAAGGATGCATGTTTGTAGCTGAACTGGGTTGCACACCTTTGCTTATTTGCTTAACTGTTGTTGTTGTTGTCGTCAGAGTGACAATTCAGATACTGCTAGAATCATGAAATTCAGTCCAAGTTAACATTTACAACAGGTAGAGCCTGATACAATACATAATAACACTCAAAACTCAATGTTTGTTTGTTTGTAAGAGTTATTTTCTCTTTTCTTATTGCTGTGCAAGCTCTAACAGTGACACAATCTTTAATATGATGAAGGATCGAGGTCATGCTACAAAAGAAGAAGAAGAAAATTTAAACATCTTGATCAAATAGTGTCTGAAAAAAAGAAGAAAAAAGTGTCTGCCCAAGGCAAATATTCATGGCCAGATGGACTTACAACAGTCACTGCCACAAAGACTCACTTGTTACATAAACTCACTTTTTGCCCAAGGCAAATATTCATGGCCAGATGGACTTACAAAAGTCACTGCCACAAAGACTCACTTGTTACATAAACTGACTTTTTTATGTAAATAAACAAAGTCTGTTTTTCTGGAACTGCTTCGATGTTGCTGCTGGAGGGATCTGAAGGGTCCCAAGCCTCTTGCTCAGAGGGAGGCAAAACCAGGCTGATTATAGCTTCACGCATCAGTGACTCAAAGGTGATGCCTCATGTTCTGCCCATCCATCGCACTCACACGTCTGTCTGCCTGAAGGCGCGGATGGTGGAGAGGCCCATGATGGACTCGGAGAAGTGTGCGTACAGAGGAGACAGGGTAACACTGGACAGGCGCTTCAGCTCACGGGATGTGTGCCGGTAGTAGTGCTGGAACAAGTCAACCTCAATAATGTCACACAATGTCAATACCTGAAGCGTTTCATCTCTGTATCAGCCCTACGCACCACAGGGCAGGGAGCTAACGGAGCCCGGCTTCATTTAGCTAACAGTCACAATGGCCAAAACCTAACATGCAACTGCTGCCCCACTAGTGAGACTAACTAACATAACAATGTTTCTCCTTCTGCCATCATAATCAGACTTTCAATTTTTTTGTTTTTGAAGACACGTGAATTGACCTTTACCTACAAGAGCAGGAAGCAATCTAGAAAACCCATACAAAATCCCCGACAGCCAGCCTGAGAATTAATACCACAAATTAGTGGTTAAACACTGATCAATTTTCACACTAATCAGATCTTTTGCCCTCTGACATTGGTAATAAGTCAGTTTCATCAGAACACACTGGTTCTAATGAGGGAAAGAGAGGTGGGGGGAAGGGGGGGGGGGGGGGGGTGGAAGCAAACTAGACAACCAAGGCAAAAGACTCTTTGCTACAGTCTGGAAATCGGCACAAAGTACTGAATTTGTCTTTAACTTTTACCAGTGTATCCCATATTCAGTTAAGGTTACACTGCAATTGTGTTTTCTCACATTTTTAGCTAAAGCCAAACAAAACAAGTCCTTGCCTGTATCCTGTAGTAAACAAATCCAAGCGGGACAAGCGTCAGCGTGAACCATGGCAGACCATAACACGTCACCACCAGTGTTCCCAGAATGCCAAAAATCTGAGCCAGAAAAATGTTGAGCTGGAATGGCAGGGAATCATCAATGGCGTACATGTCTGAGGAGAACCGGTTGATGATGCGGCCGATAGGTGTGGTGTCAAAAAATGAAACTGGAGCCTGAACGCAGAAAACAAGTTTTAATTATTCATTTTTTAACTGACTACAATGACCATTACATCAAGCTAAACAAAACCAAAAATTAATTAAGGAACATTCTATTGTTTTCTTTTGTTTTAACAATGATAAAACACCCAAATGCAGCATGCACATGAAAATATTTGCACAATTTCTACATTTTCAGGCTAACATGCTTCTCCACTTTTGTTCTGTTCCCCTTTCACCAATTAATCTTCAGGAAAACACAAAACACTCCACAACATTTAACAGTCAAAACAGCATCCACCTTCCTCAAAATAACACCCCTAAACTACTTCAACCACTGAAATAAATGACAAGAGACTAACAGAGCACTGTCACAACCAACCTTCAACACGGAAGCCAGAAGGCGATGATGGAGAACTTTGGCAGCACGGATTCCTCCATAGGCAAAGAGAAAGGCTCGCAGAAGAGTGAAGATGGAGTTGGAACCAGCCAGACACCCATATACTGTCAGGTAAAAAGAGATGTTGTCTTCACCGTCTGTCAGGTTTGCCCAATGGCTTCCGTTCTGAGGTGCCAGGCCCAGCAAGTTATAAGTAAAAGGCGTTCTGAAAGAAAAAAAGTGGATCAAACCAATTTTCTCAAAGGCATTCTTTCTTTTCTTTTTTTCTTTTTTTTCTTTCAGTACTTCTTTGTCCCTTGCAGGAAATTCAGGTCACCTCACCTGGGTAACATTTCATCAATGAAAAATGTTGATGGAGAAAAAAAAGGGAGTGGGGGGGGGACAAAAATTAAAGATATAATGAGAGGAAAATGTATCAAACACAAAAGAGGCCATAATAAGTAAGTCACAGCATGCTTGCTCAAAAAAAAGCACACAAAAAAGCGAACAAATCAACAAAGGGAGTTAATTAGTGCTTCAAAAAAAAAAGAAAAAAAAAAAGACCAGAACCACTTACAGGAACTATCAGCTAACAGACTCTCAGCTAGACCTTATGCTTCTATCCTTGGGTAACACAGCTTTCAAGTTTGAGTTCAAGTTCTGGTTCTCACCTGGCATGCAAGTATAAGTACAAAATACAACCCCACCACAGGTACGGCAACAAAAAAGACAGCTTTGCCTGGTCAAATGAAGTATCCAGCAACACACACCCAAAAATGACATTTGCTCACCTGAGCTTTTGAAATTATTAGTTTTATTCATAATGTAGTATACAAACAACATTTTTACCCAGAAAAAAGATACAGAGGAATGGAACTAAAACTTAATGGACTTGAATCAAATGTTGTAAAAACACCTAAAGTGACTACATGCTTGATAATGCTAACGCTATATTCAGAAGGTAACTGACAATTATAAGTTTCTATAACGCATTTTAATATAAAAACATTTTTTAAATCCACTCTATAAATTCTACATTGTTATTATTATGAATGAATTGAACACTGCTGGCTCTTAGCAGTCAGATAACATGGGATGTGATCAGCTCAAACAACATTAAAACATGGGAAAGTAAAACAAGTGGAGTTTTAGTGTATTAAAACAAACAAGCAGAGTTTTTACTGTATTAAAACAATCACATTTCCTTAAATGCATTTTCTTCCTAAAAAAGCAAACTGGCATGTACCAGAAAGTAGAAATGTCCCACACAGTTTAAACTTACTGGCTGAGGAGAATGCCAGACACAGCAGGTGGTTCCAAGTCAGGCAGCAGCGAGTTGTTTCCATGGTTACCAGAACCATGACTGTGTGACACCCAATAAGACAGCCACCAGTCACTGGTGTTCCGTGACGCTATCAACAGACACGCATAAACCATGAGGCATTACAGGAACAACAACCAATTTAAAATCTTTAAAAGTTGGGTGTTCTGGTACATCTACAACACATGTGATGCACTGTTGTCAGAAGGGGGCATACAAGTGGGTGTCCTGCGGATGTTGAATCAGAACAGGCATCACTGAACACCACCAAAGAGACTTTGTGTGGTGGGGCTGCAGTGCAGAATGAGCCTTGGATGTGGCCAGAGGTTGGGATGCTGGGACATGCGGCACAGAAGAAGTGCCTCCTAGGTTGGCACAGATGACAGGACAGCACAAAAACACATCACAAAAACAAAAACAAAAATGTTCATCAATTACTTTACACACTTTCTCCATGCCCTCAGCAAATAAAAAAAAGAGAGGTGTTTTCACAAATATTTCTTCTCTGCTCATTCAGCCCTGTGTCAATCAAATGTTGCAGCATCTGAGAACTGGACAGGACAGTGGACCAAAGTATCAAAGATCTGAGGTATCAGTCAAGCAAAGCATTGTCACAAATGACCAACCACATAAAGCATGTGAAATCTGAGGGATTTATTGTGCATACTTTTAAAACACTGCATATAGAATTTTATTTAAAAAATGCAAATGGCAGTTTTTTGTTGGTACCTACACAAAATGTTGTAAGTACGAAAACAACTCACATTATATTAGGCCATGTGAGTGTCTTTGTGAAGGTGATGAATGCGTGCATCTGTAGGCCTTTGTAAGCGCCCTGGTTTCTAATGAGATGGAACATCATAAACAATTTGTTATTTAAGGTTGTTTAGCTCTAAATATAATGTCTCAACAATTAATTACTTGCTTTACTTTAGTTACTTGCTTACAAGATGGGACATAATAAATAACCTGTCATTTGAGGTCTTCTAGATCTAAATGTAAGGCCCCACCAATTAAATACCTGCTTTTTTTCTACACTTCAACCTAAAAATAAATTTCTACTCTTTGACCTAAGAATTAATCATCTGTTATTATTATCATTATCAGACCTTGCATGAGGAACAAGGACAGCAGGACAAGGGGCGACAGGCAGGAGCCGACAGCTTTCCAGTAGGCGGAATACACGGCCAGCTTGACCACGCCTTTCTCCTTCTCCTCCTGCTCCATGATTCCGCCATCAGTCTCCTCCCCAGCCACCTCCTCTTCCCCATCCTCCTCCGCCCTCTCCTTCCCCTCCGCCTCAGCTCCAAGTTGCACAGTGGGCAGAATCTCACTGGGTGGGCCTGAATACAGTGCAATACAACTTTATCTGCTCCATGATTCCACCATCAGTCTCCACCCCCACACCCCACACTCCCCCCCTTCCCCAAGCCACCTCCTCTTCCCCATCTTCCTCCATCCTCTCATTCCCCTCTGCCTCAGTGCCAAGTTGCACAGTGGGCAGAATCTCACTGGGTGGGCCTGAATACCATGCAATACAAGACAACTTTATCTGCTCCATGATTCTACCAACAGTCCACCCACCCCACCCCCACCCCCTAGCCACCTCCTCTTTCCCATCCTCCTCCTTCCCCTCCACCTTAGCTCCAAGGTGCACAGTGGGCAGAATCTCACTGGGTGGGCCTGAATACAGTGCAATACACTACAACTTTATCTGCTCCATGATTTCACCATCTGTCTCCCCCCGCCACCTCCATCCTCTACTTCCCCTCTGCCTCAGCTTCAAGTTGCACAGTGGGCAGAATCTCATTGGGTGGGTCTGAATACAATGCAATATAATACAGCTTTATCTGCTCCATGATTCCATCATCAGTCTCCCCCCCCCTCCAACCCTGACCCCCACAGCCACCTCCTCTCCCCCATCCTCCTCCATCCTCTCCTTCCCCTCCGCCTCGGCTCCAAGTTGCACAGTGGGCAGAATCTCACTGGGTGGACCTGAATACCATGCAATACAACTTTATTGTTAAGTGTCAATGCAATTGCATTGGGAATGCTTTGTGGTGCCAAGTACACTCATCACACATTCACACCACTCATAAAACATCATTAAATTACAACAACAGCAAACATAGTAGCTGACTCGCACAAACAACAGTGATGAGATAAACATACAAACAAGCAGACAGCTCAGCACTGAGCCGCCACGTACCGGCACCCTCTTGAAGCAGGGAACACATGGATACAAATTCATCAAGCTGTTTGCTTCTTTTTAGTTTCTGTTTACATTTTTGTGCCTCTTAGCGGCAACTCTGAGCTTACTGGACAAAATTAAGCGCAAAACATGTATGTATGCTGCTTCTTCTCCTACTTTTCGTTTGCCCTGGTTAAGTACACTGTAAGACCAGTTGCGGCAATGAACTTGGCCATCCTTGCATCTGGGCTTGTCCGAGTGCATAGATACAAACTTGAACTGAACTGAACTGAACTTAAAACAATGCTCACTAGCCTTCACCCTGATATTAGAGAGGGTTAGGACATGGGTGGTAGTGGTAGTGGTGGTGGTAGTGGCGCAACCCAACTGTATACCTATGCTTGTGCGCATGTCTCAAGTGTAACGGAGATGAAGTCGCACAGCTCGCTACCTAAACACCTGCCCCTTCACACAGAAGAGTCACTTGAGAAGGTTCATCCAGCGACAAACTTTACAATTCAGTCTTCAGTGGCATCACTGGTCAAGTAGGTGCTATGCTCGTAAAACTGACAGAAAAGGCAAAGAAGCACTCAGCAGCAGCTGGTTACTTCAGTCAGTTGCACCGCTACTGTCCACCATTTCAATTTCAGATGAACTCGACAGGGTTGCATCATAAAGCTAAAACAGCATTAAAATCAACAAAAGCAACCCGCATTACAATCTCATACAAGCATATGATGCTAATCTACAAAGAAAAGTAAAAGTTTAATACTTACATGGCAAAATAAAGTCAAATGGTCCCTACAAATTTACTGTGGTGAGAACACAGCAGTAGACAAAAAACTTGAGTCACGTGGTAAACAATCTTCGTAACCTCTGACCTCTGATCCGCACACAAATCACTGATGTCATGAGAGAAAATAGTTCCCTAACCACTACCACCACCACCCATCCACTATCCCTATTACCGCCAATCAGGAGGGCATTAAATTCAAGTAATTAATAAAATGATCACTGACCGCCCAATGGACTCACCAGCTTGCTGGATTCTGCCATCCTCCATAACCAGTACAACATCAGCCTGGGTCAGGAAACGAACGTGGTGTGTGCACAGGATGCACGTCTTGTTGCGCAGCAGCCCCATGATGCAGTTCTGCATCAGGTGTCGAGCAACGTGAGCATCAACAGCAGCCAAAGGATCATCCAGGAGATAGATGTCTTTCTCCTGGAGCAGAACAAGTTTCTATACTGGGTGTGGCAAAGCAAACACTGTTTCACAGGTGTCAAGTACTATAGGTAAGAGAGACAATGAATGACTGAACAACCTCACACTGTCTCCTTTGCTTTGCCTGGCTCAAGAAATACTCATATTGCTGTGACAACATAATAATAATTAAAGTATTTGTAAAGCACAAAAACTTGTCCATAGAGACTATTCGAAGCACGCACACACATACACCCTCCCACCCACCCACCCACACACACATATGCACACACACACACACACACACACACACACACACACACACACACACACACACACCAGAGGTCATATGACCTGCATGTTGATGGAAGAGTCAGCACAAGTGTATGTTGGTTTAATGGTAACAGCATAGTAACACTCACAGAACAACTGTTCACTTCCATGTGCACATGAGATTGTGCAAGTGCTGACTCTGTCAAACCGTGCTAATAATTATTAGCTGATCCTTCAGCTGTACCCAGTCTGTGACTCCAAAACAAAATGTGACCTCTGGAGACAGTGCCTGAAGGAAGACTCTATGGCAGCCTTGAGGGGCCAAGGACTTGTCACCCTATGTCAAAGACTCTATGGCAGCCTTGAGGGGCCAAGGACTTGTCACCCTATGTCAAAGACTCTATGGCAGCCTTGAGGGGCCAAGGACTTGTCACCCTATGTCAAAGACTCTATGGCAGCCTTGAGGGGCCAAGGACTTGTCACCCTATGTCAAAGACTCTATGGCAGCCTTGAGGGGCCAAGGACTTGTCACCCTATGTCAAATGCAGCCTTGAGGGGCCAAGGACTTGTCACCCTATGTCAAAGACTCTATGGCAGCCTTGAGGGGCCAAGGACTTGTCACCCTATGTCAAAGACTCTATGGCAGCCTTGAGGGGCCAAGGACTTGTCACCCTATGTCAAAGACTCTATGGCAGCCTTGAGGGGCCAAGGACTTGTCACCCTATGTCAAAGAGGCTAGGGTGTGTGTGTGATGTCTTTCAACCACTAACTAACACTGTTTCTTACATCAAGGGGGCTGGGGTGAATGTTTAAAGAGAGAGAAAACTCCATGGCAGACAGGAGGAGCAATGGACTAATGTTGCCTGTGTTGAAGTGGCTGGAGGTGACATGAAGAAAAGCAGACATGTGACCCTTACCTGATACACAGCTCTGGCTAGAGCCACCCTGGCCTTCTGGCCTCCACTGAGTGTGACTCCATTCTCTCCCACTTCCGTCTGATCCCCTGCCGGCAACACCTGCCCATATACACTTACATTGACGCCACAGGTGCAACAGTTGAACAGAAGACAATACCTGCCCATATACACTTACAGTGACACCACAGGTGTAACAATGGAACAGGAGACAACACCTGCCCATATACACTTACTGACACCACAGGTGCAACTGTTGAACAGAAGACAACACCTGCCCATATACACTTACATTGACACCACAGGTGCAGTCGTGGAACAGAAGACAATACCTACCCATATATACTAACACTGATACCACAGGTGCAACTGTTGAACATAAGACAACAGCTACCCATATACACTTACACTGACACCACAGGTGCAATAGCTGAACAGAAAACTAGTCTTATTTCCACAGAGTGTGACACACTGCTGTTGTCGGTGAAGAAGCCTAATATTACCTAAAGGTTGACAATCACAATAAATAACCATCAGTGTGGAAGAAATACTACTCAGCCCAGTTAATCAAAAACCCGCTTAATCCAAGGAAAAGCAACAGAACTTTATCCTCACTTTTACTGTGTTTTGTTAGTAGGCCATAAGAAGACTGCACTATCTTGGTGTAGAGTATCTTGATCACATCCATAAAGAGACTGCACTGTCTTGGTGTTGAGTATCTTTGATCACATCCATAAAAAGACTGCACTATCTTGGTGTAGATTTGATCACATCCATAAAAAGACTGCACTATCTTGGTGTAGAGTTTATTTGATCACATCCATAGAAAGACTGCACTATCTTGGTGTAGAGTATCTTTGACCACATCCATACCTTGAGGTCCTCAGTCAGGGCACAGGCCCACACTACAGCCTCGTATCTCGCCACATCATAGGGCTGATGAAACAGGATGTTGTCACGCACTGTTGCATTCTGGATCCAAGACTCCTGGGCAGCCAAAGCAAAGCCCTGACTCAAGCCACGCACTGACACCTCCCCCTGCAAGCGATTCATCTCAGCCAGGATCACGCTCAGCAGGGAGCTTTTGCCACTGCCAACTCGACCGATGACACCAACCAACTGTCCCTGTCATGACAAAGAATGTCGCGGTTACATACAGTAAAAACTAATGACAAACTGACCACTTCCTTTATATGCGCATCATGCTGGATCATACACATTAATGTGTGTGTGTGCATGCATACGTGCGTGCATGCATGCGCATGTGTGATGCCACGGTCTCATACACATAGAGGTGTGTGTATGTGTGTGTGTGTGTGTGTGTGTATGTGTGTGTGTGTGCACATTTGTGTGTGTGTGTGTGTGTGCACATGTGTGTATGTGTGTGTGTGTGTGTGTGTGTGTGTGTGTGTGTGTGTGTGTGTGTGTGTGTGTGTGTGCAGGGGAGGGATGGGGGCAGGGACACTGGAGTTGGTTTGTGTTTGAAGGGCATTGCTTTCATTATTATTATTATTACATATATACACATAGTTACTGTTAAGTGATGTTTTTATGGTACAATGGTATACTTGATGGCTCTGGTTGTTGAACTGCAAGTCACCATTTTTCTCAGCAGTTGTTTGTACAGCACAGGGAGTTCAGCAAACCACTGCCCCATGAATCAGGGTCTACTGCACAGTTAGAAGTGTATCTAAAATGACAAGCAGCTGACCTTCAGTATCTGAAGGTTGATTGCCGAAAGCTGCAAAGTTCCCTGTGGTTGCGTTGATTCATTGTTCGGATGTGAGTGGCTAGTCAAACCATCCTCTAGAAGATTTTCAGAGTCCTCTTCTTGCCATGAAAACCGGCCATTCCTGATCTGAATGATCACATCTTCATCTGCATCTGGAAAAAAAACACCAAAAGCTCAGGTGTTAGCCATGATGAAAAATATCTACTTGCAGTTGATTTGCAGCTGTTAAAAGATGTGCATCTACTAAAAGAAACTGTAAACTAAACATCTGCACATGGAATAAGCAGTTTCTTACAACTGCCCAGCCTTCTTTGCCTGCTATCTGACTGTGTAGTTGCTTTACAAACGCACACAACAGCAATGCACAAGCCTAATCTATTTGCCACTTACAAGTCTGCAAGCATTTCAAAACCTGTGTCGATTTTCAAACTCCTGAAAATAAATTTGTAAAACGTTTATTTTGTAAGAAATGGACAAAATGCTGTCTGGACAAATCAACACAGACCAGACTCGTTTTTGTTAACAATTTGACCCAAAACAATCAAATGCAAATGCAGGTGTTCATAGAAAATAACTATTTCTTTTAGTCATCCATCCAATACCTCCCTCCAATGAAAAACAACACACAATTGTTTTTATAAAACAGATCAGACCACTCAGTCTAAGGCACCTCAAATGATTAATATTTTTGCATCATGTTGGATGACTTGTGGTGACAAAAGCCTACCACAAAAAAAAGTACAACGGAGGCCTGAGAGAAAGAAAAAAGCAAAAAAGCAAAGAGAAGAGCTTCT
>OY757543.1:23211187-23234081 GCA_963584105.1 Alviniconcha strummeri | reverse complement strand
AAATCAACAAAAGCAACCCACATTACAATCTCCTACAAGCATATGATGCTATCTACAAAGAAAAGTAAAAGTTTAATACTTACATAGCAAAACAAAGTCAAATGGTCCCTACAAATTCACTGTGGTGAGAACACAGCAGTAGACAAAAAACTTGAGTCACGTGGTAAACAATCTTCGTAACCTCTGACCTCTGATCCGCACACAAATCACTGACGTCATGAGAGAAAATAGTTCCCTAACCACTACCACCACCACCCATCCACTATCCCTATTACCGCCAAACAGGAGGGCATTAAATTCAAGTAATTAATAAAATGATCACTGACCACCCTATGGACTCACCAGCTTGCTGGATTCTGCCATCCTCCATAACCAGTACAACATCAGCCTGGGTCAGGAAACAAACGTGGTGTGTGCACAGGATGCACGTCTTGTTGCGCAGCAGCCCCATGATGCAGTTCTGCATCAGGTGTCGAGCAACGTGAGCATCAACAGCAGCCAAAGGATCATCCAGGAGATAGATGTCTTTCTCCTGGAGCAGAACAAGTTTCTATACTGGGTGTGGCAAAGCAAACACTGTTTCACAGGTGTCAAGTACTATAGGTAAGTGAGACAATGAATGACTGAACAACCTCACACTGTCTCCTTTGCTTTGCCTGGCTCAAGAAATACTCATATTGCTGTGACAACATAATAATAATTAAAGTATTTGTAAAGCACAAAAACTTGTCCATAGAGACTATTCAAAGCACATACACACATACTCCCTCCCACCCACCCACCCACACACACACATGCACACACACACACACACACACACACACACACACACACACACACACACACACACAGAGGTCATATGACCTGCATGTTGATGAAAGAGTCAGCACAAGTGTATGTTGGTTTAATGGTAACAGCATAGTAACACTCACAGAATGACTGTTCACTTCCATGTGCACATGAGATTGTGCAAGTGCTGACTGTCAAACCGTGCTAATAATTATTAGCTGATCCTTCAACTGTACCCAGTCTGTGACTCCAAAACAAAATGTGACCTCTGGAGACAGTGCCTGAAGGAAGACTCTATGGCAGCCTTGAGGGGCCAAGGACTTGTCACCCTATGTCAAAGACTCTATGGCAGCCTTGAGGGGCCAAGGACTTGTCACCCTATGTCAAAGACTCTATGGCAGCCTTGAGGGGCCAAGGACTTGTCACCCTATGTCAAAGACTCTATGGCAGCCTTGAGGGGCCAAGGACTTGTCACCCTATGTCAAAGACTCTATGGCAGCCTTGAGGGGCCAAGGACTTGTCACCCTATGTCAAAGAGGCTAGGGTGGGTGGGTGATGTCTTTCAACCACTAACTAACACTGTTTCTTACATCAAGGGGGCTGGGGTGAATGTTTAAAGAGAGAGAAAACTCCATGGCAGACAGGAGGAGCAATGGACTAATGTTGCCTATGTTGAGGTGGCTGGAGGTGACATGAAGAAAAGCAGACATGTGACCCTTACCTGATACACAGCTCTGGCTAGAGCCACCCTGGCCTTCTGGCCTCCACTGAGCGTGACTCCATTCTCTCCCACTTCCGTCTGATCCCCTGCCGGCAACACCTGCCCATATACACTTACATTGACGCCACAGGTGCAACAGTTGAACAGAAGACAATACCTGCCCATATACACTTACAGTGACACCACAGGTGTAACAATGGAACAGGAGACAACACCTGCCCATATACACTTACTGACACCACAGGTGCAACTGTTGAACAGAAGACAACACCTGCCCATATACACTTACACTGACACCACAGGTGCAGTCGTGGAACAGAAGACAATACCTACCCATATATACTAACACTGACACCACAGGTGCAACTGTTGAACATAAGACAACAGCTACCCATATACACTTACACTGACACCACAGGTGCAATAGCTGAACAGAAAACTAGTCTTATTTCCACAGAGTGTGACACACTGCTGTTGTCGGTGAAGAAGCCTAATATTACCTAAAGGTTGACAATCACAATAAATAACCATCAGTGTGAAAGAAATACTACTCAGCCCAGTTGATCAAAAACCCACTCAATCCAAGGAAAAGCAACAGAACTTTATCCTCACTTTTACTGTGTTTTGTTAGTAGGCCATAAGAAGACTGCACTATCTTGGTGTAGAGTATCTTGATCACATCCATAAAGAGACTGCACTGTCTTGGTGTTGTGTATCTTTGATCACATCCATAAAAAGACTGCACTATCTTGGTGTAGATTTGATCACATCCATAAAAAGACTGCACTATCTTGGTGTAGAGTATATTTGATCACATCCATAAAAAGACTGCACTATCTTGGTGTAGAGTATCTTTGACCACATCCATACCTTGAGGTCCTCAGTCAGGGCACAGGCCCACACTACAGCCTCGTATCTCGCCACATCATAGGGCTGATGAAACAGGATGTTGTCACGCACTGTTGCATTCTGGATCCAAGACTCCTGGGCAGCCAAAGCAAAGCCCTGACTCAAGCCACGCACTGACACCTCCCCCTGCAAGCGATTCATCTCAGCCAGGATCACGCTCAGCAGGGAGCTTTTGCCACTGCCAACTCGACCGATGACACCAACCAACTGTCCCTGTCATGACAAAGAATGTCGCGGTTACATACAGTAAAAACTAATGACAAACTGACCACTTCCTTTATATGCACATCATGCTGGATCATACACATTAATGTGTGTGTGCATGCATACGTGCGTGCGTGCATGCGCATGTGTGATGCCACAGTCTCATACACATAGAGGTGTGTGTATGTGTGTGTGTGTGTGTGTGTGTGTGTGTGTGTGTGTATGTGTGTGAGTGTGAGTGTGTGTGTGTGTGTGTGCGCGCGCGCACATGTGTGTGTGTGCACATGTGTGTGTGTGTGTGTGTGTGTGCACATGTGTGTGTGTGCACATGTGTGTGTGTGTGTGTGTGTGTGTGTGTGTGTGTGTGTGTGTGTGTGTGTGTGTGTGTGTGTGTGTGTGTGTGTGTGTGTGTGTGTGTGTGTGTGTGTGTGAGTTGCAGGGGAGGGATGGGGGCAGGGACACTGGAGTTGGTTTGTGTTTGAAGGGCATTGCTTTCATTATTATTATTATTACATATATACACATAGTTACTGTTAAGTGATGTTTTTATGGTACAATGGTATACTTGATGGCTCTGGTTGTTGAACTGCAAGTCACCATTTTTCTCAGCAGTTGTTTGTACAGCACAGGGAGTTCAGCAAACCACTGCCCCATGAATCAGGGTCTACTGCACAGTTAGAAGTGTATCTAAAATGACAAGCAGCTGACCTTCAGTATCTGAAGGTTGATTGCCGAAAGCTGCAAAGTTCCCTGTGGTTGCGTTGATTCATTGTTCGGATGTGAGTGGCTTGTCAAACCATCCTCTAGAAGATTTTCAGAGTCCTCTTCTTGCCATGAAAACCGGCCATTCCTGATCTGAATGATCACATCTTCATCTGCATCTGGAAAAAACACACCAAAAGCTCAGGTGTTAGCCATGATGAAAAATATCTACTTGCAGTTGATTTGCAGCTGTTAAAAGATGTGCATCTACTAAAAGAAACTGTAAACTAAACATCTGCACATGGAATAAGCAGTTTCTTACAACTGCCCAGCCTTCTTTGCCTGCTATCTGACTGTGTAGTTGCTTTACAAACGCACACAACAGCAATGCACAAGCCTAATCTATTTGCCACTTACAAGTCTGCAAGCATTTCAAAACCTGTGTCGATTTTCAAACTCCTGAAAATAAATTTGTAAAACGTTTATTTTGTAAGAAATGGACAAAATGCTGTCTGGACAAATCAACACAGACCAGACTCGTTTTTGTTAACAATTTGACCCAAAACAATCAAATGCAAATGCAGGTGTTCATAGAAAATAACTATTTCTTTTAGTCATCCATCCAATACCTCCCTCCAATGAAAAACAACACACAATTGTTTTTATAAAACAGATCAGACCACTCAGTCTAAGGCACCTCAAATGATTAATATTTTTGCATCATGTTGGATGACTTGTGGTGACAAAAGCCTACCACAAAAAAAAAGTACAACGGAGGCCTGAGAGAAAGAAAAAAGCAAAAAAGCAAAGAGAAGAGCTTCTCTTCATCACATTTTGGATAACTGCACCCAGAATATGCATTCCCTTTGTCCTTTATATTATGCTACTCAACTGTGCTTTTAGGGTTTCATCAAGACAGACAAAATTAGTAACTATGTTTCCATTTTGTAGAATAAACAATTGCAAGCATGCAAAAATTTTGAAGTAGTGTCTTGCAGTGCTCTCAACACCATGCCTCATTCCACATGCACATATACTTTTAATGACACATGACAATAAAGATACTGATCATTTGATTGTAAATTATAAAAAATAAATTAACTAAGTATTTCTACGTTTCCTCAAAACACTGAGATAAAAAATAATTAAGGATTGCTACGTTTCCTCAAACCACTGATAAAAAATAATAATTAAGGATTGCTACGTCTCCTCAAAACACTGCATCTGGGGCAGACAAACCAACTGGGTCCAAACCACCCGTGAAAGAGTTGAAAACCAATCCAGACACTGTGCAGACTAACCCGAAGGTGAGTAGTACTGGCTGAAGTCCAGTTCCCTCAGGGCACAGAAATTCTGGACGCGCTTCAGCGACACCCATGATTCCATCAGGCCATTGATGACCCAGGGAAAAGCATTCAGTGGAGCGATGAGCATCAGGAACAGAGACAAACTGGTGAAGACCTTTCCAAAAAAAAAATTAAAAAATTTAACTAACGACTTAATTAACCAGAATCAAATTAGCAATGAAACAAAGAAATCCAAGCTCAGCATCATAAAGACCATTCAGTTACACACGTCAGTGGTGTTTGCACAGCCCTCTTGTGCAGCTGCATGCATCAACATCTGTGTGCATGTTAAAAAACCCAAAGAGTGGAAACCATATCATTGTTTGGACACCAAAACATCCTGCCCACACTGGTAGGAATGGGTAGCACTGCTCTGGCCACTGTCTTGCATGTTATCAAACCAGCCATGAACCCTTCTTCTCAGTCAGGTGGACGGATGGCTAGATGGACTGACAGAGATCACCAGGTGAGTGGACAGACAGACAAAATGACAGAGCCAAACTGAAAAGTCGGACAGACAAAAGGACAGTGCCAAGCAGATGAAAAGCCAGAGAGGCACAGGCAGACAAGGACAGAACCAGACAGACAAAAAGACAGAGACATGGACAGAGCCAGACAAATGAAAAGACAGACAGGCACAGATAGACAAAGACAGAACCAGACAGATGAAAAGACAGGCAGGCACAGATAGACAAAAGGACAGAGCCAGACAGACAAAAGGACAGAGCCAGGCAGACAAAAAAAGAGGCAGACAGGTACACACAGACAAAAGGACAGGAAAGGATACTGTTTTTGTATACCTATAGTCAACCATGGCGGTTGTATAAGGGTGAGATAAAAGGACAAAACCAACCAGACAAAAAGACAGACAGACAGACAGGCACAGACAGACAAAAAGACAGACAGACAGGCAGGCAGGCAGGCAGGCAGGCAGGCAGGCACAGACAGATCAAGATCCAAAGAACAGAACCAAACAGATGGTAAGTTAACCTTGGCAGCTGTGAGCTGATGTCCCAGCAGTGCATACGTGGTGAAGGTGAGGATGGAGATGAGAACTGGTGTAGTGGCCCAGAAGTACACACACAGAGCATCCAGGTACTTCCGCCCCTTCAAGCTCTGCAGCTCCTTGCCACGAAGTTCGTTGATCCTGTCTGTAAAGAGGTTCTCCCACGCGTAGAACTTCAGCACACGAATACCGCAGAGCATCTCATTCATCAGCTGGTGAAAAAGAAGAGACAAAAGAAAACGACATTTTCTTCTTATTTAATGATTTATGTTTAATCATCACATATACTGCACACTCCTTGCCCTGATATACCCATAATGGTTGAATGGGCATAAAACACCAAGTTACTTACTTACAGGCACTTACACGATCTCAGAAGTACTTACTTGCTTATGTGCACTTACTCGATATCAGAAGTGGTGTTTTAAGATGTTTTACTCCATTTTATTGTATTTGTATACTCTTACCTTTGTTATGTTAAATTGTCTAATTGTCCTTTAGGGGTGGAGCCCCTTTGTTATGTTAAATTGTCCTTTAGGGGTGGAGCCCCTTTGTTATGTTAAATTGTCTAATTGTCCTTTAGGGGTGGAGGGGGGGATGGGAAGAAATCTGAGTGACCCAAGAAGCAAATTTTCATTTTGTGCATTTGTTATGAATAGTAAAATTCTTTCATATTTGTGTGTAAAGAGCCAATACACAAAGTCAATTCTTGCAAGTGCTGTTGATCAGATTTAGTTCGATCTAACTTAAACGTCGATCTAATGCTGAACCTCAGTTGGCACAAGCATAGATAAGCCATACACCAAGCCTTCCATTATGCCATCACTGTGATGATGCAGCTGACCTTGACCCTGGCATCTTTCTGCTTCATCATGCGTGTGCTGAGTTCTCCAATCTTAATGGCCAGCTTTCTATTGATGGGGATGAGGAGGACGGCAAAGGCTAGCCCTGCAAGGAATGCCAGCCCAACCTGAAAATGCAAACAGACACTGAGACAAGACCATGATGTACCTCTGGTGGAGTTTACACATGTGCCTTGTATATTTACTCGCATGCCAGGTGAGAGTTACCATAGGTGACTCAGGTCTTTGTTGTTGTGCTTCTGTGACGTCTTTGGAGTACTAATTAACCCCTTTGTGTGTTGATTGAGACAAGATCGGTAACTCCATTGTGCACTTTAAATTTAACAGCTTTGGGTAACTTTTGGATACATTAACTATTCAAATCATTTTCTGCTGTAGCAAAAGCTGATACGTACATCATGTAAACTAATACTACCAAGTACTCCTTGCTCTCCTCTTGTGCATGCATTTGTCTTCTGAGAGCACACAAACAAATGTGCACACACACACACACACACACACACACACACACACACACACACACACACACATGCACGCACCATGCACACACACACACACACACACACACACACACACACACACACACACACACACACACACATTCGTACAATGCCCACCCACTAACACTAAGCTGACTAACACACAGAGACATGCATGTATGTACACATTCTTCCTATACACATACACACATGTAGATCAACACACATACATTCTCATGCAAATGTGCATGCATACACACATTCTCACACATGCATACCCACACAAATGATGCATGTATGCACACACATACACGACACCCTGTGAAGTTCAATCCATACCTGTTTGTAGAGGAGATAAAGAGACACTGCAATCTGGAACGGAAGACTCCAAAAAGCATGAAAGCTGGGACAGAAGTTGACAATGCGATCTGTGTCTGTGCTCATAAAGTTGACAATCTCCCCAGTGCTAAACTTGGACTGGGTCACGCTGCTCACTGTAAGAGCCTTTCTGTACACCGTGGTGATGATGGCGCACCGCATCTTTAACCCAATCACCTGCATAAATGCTGATAGACTGAATCAATGGTAAACAGACTTTATAATATATTAGTAAATATAGATCTTCATGCATGGTACACATGTGTTCAATTTTAAAAAATCAATAATATTAATGATAATGCTCTGACCCCCCCCCCCCCCCCCCCCCCCCCCCCGTTGCACAAGTAGATAACTTACAAAACAGAAATGCAAAAGGCTTTATATTTCCATTCAAAATGATCCTTTATTTTTCTACTCCTTACTACACTCAAGGTCTACTAATGCTGTTCTCACCTACCTCATGAGCTGCTTCAAATCACTCTGCATGAGAAATAAAAGCTAATATTTGGACTTTCTTTCCTAAAAAACATTCTCTCCATATTTAAATCACAATACAATTTTACATTCTACATGTTTCTCATATGTAAGAGGGGTTTTCTTTGGGGGGGGGGGGGGAGGGGGGGGGGTTCTGGTCTTCTCTCATTCCAGCCTTCTTTTTTCAATTTTGTTTGTCTCTATGAAACCATCCTAAGAAACCACTATGCATCTTTACCTGTGAATTGTAGTCAAACTGCGTGGAGCAAATTGTACCCAGAAATGTTGACAGCAGCAAGCCACAGGCATACAGGTAACCATGGTACTCGGGTTCCTGTTTGGTCTCAATGAACGTCACAATCAAGTTCAGCAGCAATGGTCCAGCAAAGCCAAACCCATCAGCCAGCAGTTTCAGGATTCCAAGAGAATAATATTCCCAGCCAAAGGCTGAGTGCATGGCTTGGAAAAGTGTTTTAGGTGTTGCAGTTTCATCTTTTTGGGTTCCTCTAAATCTGACTTCCACATCCAGAGATGCTTCATCTATTTGGGAGTTGTTATCAAGATGATTTTCCGTCTCCTGCTTCTTGCCACTCAAAATTCTGTCAAACCGTTTTTCAAGTCTTTTGGTGTCCAGTCTTGAAGGCAGCTCAAAGATGTGGCTTACATTTTCTATCTTACCCTCACTTCCACGTATCATTAATTTTTGTACCCAATAAAATGAAAGCCAAGAGAGGCAATTCACTCCTTTTTCTGCTACCAATACTTGGGACTGTGGGGTTTGTATGGCTCCATAGGATCGTATATGATCCCAAGTAATTGGCTCTGTGTCTGGTGAGTCATAGTTAACACTGGCAGCCAGCAGATCACTTCTGTATGACCTGCTTGAATTTGGAATAAGAGTGATGAGGCTCAAGAACAAGAGGCCAATAAAAACATAACAAGAGTACTCTTCAGCTTCATTGCGTGCTGCTGAATCTTCAACATGCTGAATGATGACAGAGCGGGTGTGAACTGATTCAGCAGCAACCACAAGCAGCACAGTCAAAAACATCCACAGCGGTCCTCGCAGGCTGACGGTGTGCATGTACCTCAAGTTCAAGACATACACCGAGTGAAGACTCCATGCCAAGCATGTGATTCCACAGACCACACAGTCGGCCACGCTCGGCTTCACACTCACCAAGACATCTGACAAGAGAATCTGAAGTAATGGCACCAAAGCAAGACAGACGCTGCACATTAACCTCAAAATCAAGAACCATGTCCAGCTGACGTAGAGTCGACTGCCGTTGAAGCGACTCTGTCGGAGCGCAATATAGTAGCTGCTGGCCAGAGCCAGAAGTGCATGGGAAGGACACTGAAAGACAACTTGCTCAAAGCAATGTCCAAAGTCACTGTTGGTCCACAAAGTGAAATTTTCACCATGCCCACAAAATTGCTTCCAGTCCCATGTCACCATCTTGACGGAGTATCAGCATCACAGTCATGTCAAGACCACCAAGATGCAAGTTAGTGTCATGATAACAAAGCTGAGGTCAAATTGCTGCCAGTCCCATGTCACCATCTTGATTGATTATCAGCACCACAGTCACGTGAAGACCACTGGGATGTGAGCTGGTGTCATGATGACAAAGCTGAAGCAGCCCTGGGAATGGTTGCCTACAAAGGAAAAGATCAACTCTTGCATTATATTATTTCAAATGTAAAGCAATATATAATGTAGATGTAATTTTGTTTACTGGTGAAGCCATGGGACTTTTTAATGAAAAAATGAACTGATTTAATTCTCTTCAGAGTAAATAGACACAGTGGTGAATATTTTGTTTTTCACTACTGGCAATTGTATGGTGGGAGTATATCAGTATGTCTGCAGGCAAATGTTCACCTAAAATGTTGTCATACTATAATTTCCTGAGTCTAGCTTTGGGTTTCCCCCTCTGTAAATCCCATACAATATAACATTCTTCTTTTTTTTAGTTGCCAAATTCTTCGGAGTCTGAGGCTGTGAATGTGTGACAGTCCTCCCCCCCTTAGGCTAATTGCACATTACCAGAATGACTACTGATGAATATGCTGAAGTACTAATAAACAGTGTAATTTGTTTTACAGTTACACTACCATTTTTTAGACCTTCTCTCCATAACTGTTGTTTTGACCCTTAAAAAGGGAGCTTACACTGAAATAATCATGAGTAGCTTTTCACATTTAGTCCTAACGGAAAGATAAAAGATTCCCACTCCCAGGTTCTTCCTAATTTAACAGTCTGCCCTCAACATTGTGAGGATTCTGTCACTTGGGGAGGTGTGATGTGGGGGGGAGGGGGGTCCAGTGTAGGTACAGAATCTGGAAGGTGTGGCTTCCCTGGAAATAAGCAGTTGGTGGAGGGAGGTACCTGTCAGTTTTGTGGTAGTATACTAAAACATGAGGGTAGACGGGAGGGGTGGGGGTAATATCCGAGATGTGACGGTTTCTACCTAGGGATGCGAAAATGACTTGGGTGGGAGGTTGTTTCACTGGATGATGGTTGCATAGACCTATGTATATATATTATATATTTATAGGTCCATGGCTGGTACGGGGGGAAGAAGGACTCCTTCCTGTACAAGGTCTTACAATCAGGTTGTAGGTTCGTCGCCTGGTGGGATTGACGAGGTGATCTGGTAGGTGGGTTTGGAGCTGGACCCAATGACAACCTCTCCATTGGCATGTACGTGGTAGTCGAAGAAAGATACCCCCCGCCCCCCTCCTCCTCTACCCACCGAAGGTGTTCACAGCATTTCTTTCTAGGAAGCTGGCCGCTATACAGCTGAAGAAAAAGTAAATGAGCAAATCTTTGGTAAAACTAAAAGCGACACTTTATTCAGCCGACCTTTTCTACTTCCACTTTTAGATTCAGTCTAAATAGCCACCGGGGGCCGATTTCTACTTCAGTGAACATTCGCTTTTCACAATCTGGTATCTCCGTGTATTTATATACATGATTAAAGAAGAAAAACTCTTACGTTCGCAGCCTTCACGTGGTCATAACCTTGAGCTCACACAGGGTCTATCAATGTATCATGTTTTACATTATGTACACTACTCGCCAGTGTTGATGTGGTGCTTCCATCATGGTACATAACTCTGCATTTCCTTCCGGACTCAAATGCAGACGATGCATTTAACCGGGTGCATTTATTGGCCCATGGCCGCTCAAATGCACCAAACTCTACAGCTTTCTGCATTTCGTGTTTCCTAACTACCCTTCAAGAGACTGCAACAAGGTCCGTACGAGCGTGATAGGTGAAGCCAATTAACCCAGTGAAAATATTTCCGAGAGCGGGCTACTTTCACTTTCGGAGGTCCTTTTCGCGACGAGCTGGAAAAATGAGGAGGGCAGTGATCTCCAGCTTTGCCGTTTAAAAAAATAAAAATAAAAAAAATCTGGCTACTCCTAATGAAAGAGAAGGAAGAATGAGGTGGTCCAATGTGTCATGATCTGGGTCTCTGTGATCTGGTCAGTTTTCCAAGTGTATAAGCTCCTTTATTACATTCAGTCACAACATTGTTGGTTACTTGTAAACAGAAAACTCTTTACCACTACCACCTTCAAACCATGCCTAGTTTTAGGATGTTACTGCACATGTATATGTTGTGCTCAGCTGCCCCATTGGGCCATGCCATTTAGTTTTGCTGCCATACTGCACTGAGACCAGTCAAAATGACCTGTCTGCACTAATAAATGCATGACAATACTCTTTAATTCCCTAAGGTCCTGGGTCAGTTTTATTGCACACACACACACGCACGCACGCACGCACACACACAGATGGTCAATGGCATGTATACCACATCCATGCTTGGGCATTCATTCAAAACATCAGTCACATTTTAGCATCTTTTATTGTCAAACACAGATTTTTACATTTCAGGCAAAATCAGTCATTTCACCCAAACATTACAATCTCACAGGTCTGGAAGATGTTGGAACAACATAAATCAGCACCACAAGAGACAGCTTCACGTAAAATAAACTCCTCTCACTCATAATTATTTTGTGACCAATCACATTCACTAGAAAGACAATTTTAGTATTTTACTTATAAATGTGCTGTCACAACCAACTGACACTGAAACTTTGAAGTTAGGCATATTCATGTAAATGTTCCTATAAATGATGCCAGAACAAACAATTCAGTGCAAATAGTACTGTCCACTGATATGCCACCAAATCCCCCCAAATCACAATAGTAAACATGTATTTGCTACCACACCATATCTTCAACAAATATTCTAACAAATCCTAAAACCAACTCTTCAACCAACATTTTTGACTGTTTAAACATCTCAGACAGAAATATCTAGTGTCTGATCAGGTACATGTACACACTTGCTAATTAACTCAGGATAGTAGTAAATCTCATTTTTGTGTCTCAAAAATGGCATTATTAGGTCTTAGTGTTGTCAACGTCAATCTGTTTTCACCCACTGTAAATCGAGTTTTGATATTGGATAACCTGACAAGTGGTATACTAAAATAAACCTTTCAAATTGATAGTCCCTATCACAACATTTATCATAGTTTCTCTTCAGCACTTACTGCAACAATGTGATTATTTACACATGTAACTTTCTTAGCAAAATGTTCAGATACTTCATCAAAAATACAATGAAAGTTGATGTAAATATAACACAAAAGAAATTAGCAGGAACTCCTGGGGAAATCTCAGCTTGAGACATCACGACAAACGGCCAAGTAGTCTCTCTTGACTGGGAATATCACAGACATTCATCTGCATCACAGTCCTTCTTATCACCACAACCTATTGGAACAGAAGAAGACGGGCATTCATATGCATACGTTACTGATATCTATGTTCACTGACGTGAAACAAAACTGTAAAAAGAGGGTATGTTTTTGGTGGGGTGTTTTTTTCTTTTTTCTCTCTCTCTCTTTTCTGTGGAAGTTTCAAAAGTAAAATACAGTCAGCTGCAGCCTTCTAAATCATCACGATTAAAACATGAACACCAAGCATTTATTTACACTACTGATTTCCCTTTTTTTTTAATGTAAAATATATACACACGCGCACACACATACACAGAGAGAGCCCCTCACAGCCAACACAGTTGGAATGATAAACTTCCTCTACAGTATTCCTAGTGATTGACGACTGATTTTAAGCATCAGTCGATTCTATGTCGGGTAAGACATCTGGTTAAGGAAGGATATATGACTCCATCAGTATAGTTTCCAAAACAGCAAAGCGTAAACAAATGAGGTCGGTATAACTGTATTTTTCAACACCAACAGCAACTCACCATTACTCTGGCAGAGATGAGAGAATGAGAGTGGGCAGACTGAAAGAGGGGTGGGGACAAGAAGAATAAGAAGGAAGAAAGAAAATAAGAAAAATAAAGAGACAATGAAAAGAAGAAAGCAAAAGCAAAAAAAAAGGGGGGGGGAGGAAGAAGTCTGACGTGAAAGAAAACTAGCCTTTAAATTCAATCATTTCATTCTTCGGTGCCTGGAATTACATCACTAGGAGTTGGCAAGGTCTTCTGCAGCCCTGCAAAAATCCACCAGTTTTTGCTAGTAGTAGTACACATTGTGTATTCATGCAGCTAGATTTACAGAAAATTGCATGAAAAAAAGCCAATAAAAAATGTATTCCACCAGTCAAAGAGATTCCAGATTTACTTAAAACACTCAGCATTTCAGCACCCAGCACTAGAATTAGAGTGTGAGGGTAAAAGGAACTTGAAAAATGATCTTACTTTTCACATTGCCCTCTTTTTTTCACATTTACTTTGATTTTGTTCATTCCTTTCTGTTGGTTAGGGGGTAACATATGTGTGTTCATGTCATGATTTCAGCTTCTTCTTTTTTTTTCATAATAAGGGAGGGGAGTACCAAGCTCTGTGTTACAAAACTTTCTTCAATAAATCTAATCCTAAATAAGTCCCCCCTCCTCCCCCCCCCCCCCCCCCCCCCAACACACACACTGACATGCATCCATAATCCATTTGCTATGCTCATAAATCATCATCCTTGGTTCAAATGTTTTCATGTCTCTGTCCAAAATTCACCCACCTTTCATGTCGAATCTGCTGGCAGCACCAGTTCCATCCTCCACAGCTCTCAACCATGCAGTGCCCACCTCTTGTTCAGGGGTGGACTCTCTTGAAGCCACACACCAGGAGACACTGGAGGGACTGGCTGAGTCATACTGGCTGTCTTGGGCATCACACATATGGCAGTACCGGGGAGACAGGTCCGGGCCCCTTGGATATGGCAAGCAAGAAACAAAACAAACAAAACAAGAAACAAATGCTTTCAGGCTAAATGGATGCAAAGACCTGCATCTTGACAAACAAGAGAAGTGAGACTCAAAAGGTTCTCCAAGTCACTCTCTTCAGTTTTTGTTGTTGTTTGTTTTGGGTGGGGGTAGGGGGTCTCCTGCTGTGCCAGTCAAAGTGCTGTTGAGAAGATGAACTGTGACCTCTGACCTCAGCTTTGTCATCCCAGTGAGCCAACAGTCCTGTTTCATTATTGTTTTTTCTTTTCTTCCAGTGTTCTCCAGTTTCACCTCATATCATTAGTAATTTGTGGTGGAAATAAAGTCCATCTTGTAGTGCATTCTGGAGCTTGGAAAAATAACAAAATCTGTCCTTTTGTTAAATGTCCAGTAATCATTATTAAAAATTATTAGGCAGGTTGTCACATGTAATATCCTTGTTTAAAAAGTATTAAAAGCAACAGCTACCTGACCAGGCAACACAAGCACTTATAGGCCTATAGATGTGTATAATGATGTACGCAACGATTGTTTGTTCCTGTGCATGCAGTACATTTGCATTAGAGAAAATGCAGTGATTATTTATTCCTGTTTGTAAAAATGTGTGTGAACAGTTCACCTTGGGTATCCATCATCTTCAGGGTCCTTCATGTAGCTCCTGATGGCGCCTGCATGGTGCTGGGGCCGCTCTCGCTTCCACAGTAGGTGGTCAGGATCTATGGCCATGATCTGTCATATCAACAAAGTGACATGCCTAAATGATGAACAAATAATTTAAAATGAAAAAACACATCTGAGAGACAGACAGACACAGAGATGGAGAGACAGGAGATAAATAAGTAGTGTGCCATGATCACAAGAAACATATACAAAATTTGAGGATATGTAAAAAAATTTAAATATATATATATGCTCCCAAAAAGTACCTCATCTGAGCAACGTCGGCTGACAATGGCCTTGTAGTCAATGAGTCGGAGGAGTTTGTCCCGTTTCTTGAGGAAGTAGGGGTACTTATCTTTCCATTTCTTTCCGAGGGCCCAAGGAAAAATCTCGTACTTCATCTCTTCTTCGTCCTCTTCTACATCGTTGGCCAGGTAACTGAATGCAAAACATAACTGCCAAAGAAAGTGCAACACAAACGCCTTCTACAATTCAAGTGTAAAGACACATACCCAAAATATGGTGATTACTCATACCCTGCTTGAAATCAATGGGCAGCGAAGTCCAAAATTGAACTAAAACCCTTCTTCTACTTTACAAGTGCATAATTTACACATCAAACCTACACCACACTTTAAACTTTGTAGAAAGCATCTCCAAAGAGAGAGAAAGAGATAGACAGCCACAGAGAGAGCCACACACCTTGGCCTGACTGTAACTGATAGGAGCCAGTCAGGATACTAAAAATGCCACCTCCTATGCCTCTCTCAGAGACTGGAATTTTAGAAAGTTTCTTTGGTGGTAAAATTATTAAGTATCACACACAGGAAGCATACAACTATTACAAGAACAAGAGAATTATCTTTTAACATTCTGTTTTCCCTGCCTTAAAAATGTGCCTGTCATTACTGTATTTGTAGAGGATAGTAGTCACTGGTCTGCAATCCTACTTGCTTTCATCTAATACATTTAAAGTTAAACTGCCACATCAGCATATATTGCTGAGGTGAGAACTAAACTAACATAAACAAGAATATGCAGAAGAAAGTCAGGTAATTTTTGTCAACAATGACAAATAATTATTTGTTTAAAAAAAATTAACAATCATCACAGAGGAGATAAGCCACATAACTCTAAGGTAAACCAGCAGAAATGCACACAGAATTGGACAACAAACAGCCTCCATCTACACTTTCTTAGGGTTCAATACAAAATCAAATCAAATATTTATATCAGCTTAGCAAGTGAGGCTAGAGGGTACTAAATGCTGATGCAAAAGCATTTAGAGATCTCGTTGTTTTGTTGTTGTTTTACTTTATTTTTAAAGACATGTGTTTGATTGAATGTGTTTGTTTGCATGCATGTAAACTGATTAAGAATGATTATGTCACACTTCCTTTGCTGTACATGACTTATTCTAAGCAATATCTTCACAATTATGCACAGACAAAAGGTTGTCCTGCTCAAGTTACCAAACTGAAATGCAGGCATGCACATGTGTGTGCATACTATTTAGACACAAAATCAAATTGGCGTAATGCTTCTGCCCTGATAACAAATCCTGATCAAAACAAACTATGCAACCCCTATTCAAACACAGAAATATAATCACATGTCTACAAAGTACCAGGAACAACAAAGTGCTTCTGTGTAACCAAACAAATATACTATTGCAACTCAGTATGCATGACGATGCATACTGGGAAAGTACAACTACAAGCTAGCACAAACATGCTGCATGGCAGTTTTCCTCATGCTTTCAATAGGTATCACCTGTTACTGAAGCACTTTGCATGTGCTAGTTGGTTTTGCCAAACTGCACTTTAAAAAAAAATCCATTGACAATTGTTTTTTAAAACAAGCATTTCCTGAACATAAATGACACAATATCAACTCACAGTGCAATAAAGAAGTTAAATCTTGTGTACTCCCACAATGATAAGTCAGCTCTTTTGAAGTAGGCAAAAACCATGGCAAGAAGATACTGTAACAAGAACAAAATTTTGGTCAACTAACACAATCAACCACAAACTGGCTCAAACAGATTAAACATTATGCCATTCTTCTTCTTTTTTAATTCTTTTTTAGTATTCTGTATACTTCAGACTTCAGTGAATTTTTCCCAGAGGCGTTCAGCTGCAATAGAATTGGGTTACCACTGTGTTGACAGAATTCTCCAAAATGTTGCCACAGAAAACACATGAACCCAGACAAAATGAAAATAAGACCGTTTCCAGAGGAAGTGCTTTGCTGCAATTAGATAATTTAATCATTGCACTATTCCTTGCAACTGTTCTGTTACCATTAAAGCTTCTTTATTACATTATAGCGACAACTCACCATTCACAATGACCACTGATATGTCACATATATGATATATGCTGGCTTCATTTATCATTCTACCAGTAGGCCTACATTACACCTCATTCAACATACAGTTGGGTACATATTGCACTTACTTTGTCAGCAACTCGACAACAGCCATCACTGCTCAAAAACTGGCGGATCACCTCGTCTTCTGCAAATAATTACAGTGGTCATTTCTATAGCACCATATCTCATCAACAACGGTGAGCACACCATGCATTACAAGATCAATAAAAAGAAATGTACACACTTAAACTTCAAAAATAGTAATAATACATCATACTGTGCACACACACACACACACACACACACACACACACACACACACACACACACACAGGCGCACAGAAGGAATGTAACAAGAAATGAGTGGTGGTAAGGAGGGTGTGGAAAGTAAGAAGACAGAATTTGAGATCACTTAATGTGGTACTGTTTGTAGAGGTGAGTTTTTAACTAAGGCATAGGAGGATTCAATGTGATGAAAGGAACCAGACAAAAGACTGCTGTTAACAATCTCAGAGTTGGTAGAAGGTTGTCTAAACAGTCAAGAAGCAGTGATGTAGGTCTGAGCAACTGTCTGTACTCTTACTGTTCGTTTTTATCATCATTGCTGTTGAACCATTATTGGCTTGCATTACAGTAGTTGCTCCATTCAATTTTTTTAATTCCTGTACCAAACTGGCAAACAGTTCTGGTGGCTTATTGTCCTTTGACTCTTCGAGAAAATAAAATCCTTCTGTTTTTTGTGCAAAACTGCCTGGTAATGCTGAAATAAAGTGTGACACATCCGAAAATTTGAAGGGGAAAAAATGCAGAATGTACAGGCAGCATCGTATGATGAATTGATGCTTAATGTCCTCAGATGTCATGAGACATATTAGGGACAAGTTGTGACCAATGCCGAAGCACGGTGCAATAAATCTTTACGTCCACGGAAACCAGAAGGCTCGTTAGGACGGACAGCCCAGGACGTCCACCTCGACTCTCACACAGCTCCTGAACTATGGCATCGTATAATCAGTAATCCATATTTATACACTTGGATCAGAACAAGTATTAATTCTGCAAAATGCGAGTTAGTGCAGTCAAAATTGAAGGAGACTATCTCTGTACTTCAACTTTTACGTTTGTTAATTTCACTGACGTGCTCTCATCTTCTTCCGTGGAGTGGACTCCTTCGCCATATTGTAGATTATGTCACTGTTATGGGTTGCACAGCAGTTAAAAAAAGAAAAAGAAAAAACTCTTAAAACAAACACTGAGTTTTGAGTGTCCCTCCGGCATTTTACGTCTCCGTCTCTTGTTCTTTGTAGACGACCAACTTCTTGGTAATCCTGCTGTGCACGCCTCCCTCATATCTGGCCCTTCCAACACTTCACTTGTCAATCTCACTAACCCTAACTCATATCCGGGGGAATTTTGCCGGGTTAGTGTTAGCTAACATGAGCTAACCGAGGTATTTTACGTGCTACTGCGGCAACACGGAGGGCTGTCAGGCTTAGGGTTGACTCTGGATACACGTCTGTGCCACGCAAGTGAAACCGACGTAACGCCAGTTCTAGGAAGAAGAAATACTAGAGAGGAAAATTCTCCGCGCGGTCGCTCCTGCCGGGAATCAAATCCGCGACCTTCCTCTCCGTTTTTTCGCTTTAAATCTGTCAGCAAAAATTAAAATATTTGTTCAGTTACCCCTAGTATGATGTATGAGCGGAGCAATGAATTTTCGGCCGATAGTCAGTAACAACAAAGTGAATAATCTTGCTAATCGAAAGTTTTGTGATTCTGATGAGATAATGAATAGATCTAGATCTGTGCTAAATAAATTCTTACCGGTTAGCTTAAAAAACATCTTCATTTCCTTAGATTTAACCACAAAACACGAGTCATTGGGTTTTCGCTTTTGCCAGAAAGCTGTCCGTTTCACTGGAGGTTTGTGGTGTTTCTTTGGAGTTGTAAGGAAGAAACAGTCGAAAGACATATTCACAGGTAGGCCTACTTCACTTGGTGATTTAGGGTCACAGTATTTTCTTTTGTGGGGTGGCGACTTGAAACTCTCTAAACGTTTGGACCTGAAACGCTTCTGTCGGCCTTTAGATTCCTTTTCATGGAGTCTGGTTTGTTGATGATTATGACTGCACAACGCTAGACTGAAAAAATCGTCCGGCGATTGTGAAAATACACAATCTTCACCGGCGGGTAAAACTTCAAACCCCGACGAATCGAGCGACATGATGGCCGGAACAAAAAAAAACAAGCTCCGATCCTTCCGCACACTTCACTGAATAAAGTGCAAGTTATTAATATGTGTTGTTTTCCTGTAGTTGCAAGTTTACAGGAGAATTTTTATTTATTTTTAATTTAGCTTTAGACTGTACTGACAATATTTTTTTTATTTTTTAACTGTAGGTCTCTAAAGCAATTCCGAAAACGTTTTCGAGAAGACCCTGTCTGCCACGTTTCTCCGAAGTTCCAGGCGCTCCAAAGAAATGAAATGTTTGGAACCTTTCACCGTCTTTCGACACAGACAAATATGGAAAAAAAATCCATGTCAAATACAAAGGGGTAGCCGCCGATCAGCAGGAGAAACACAGGATTTCGTGTCCAGCACGAACCCGATCTCTCCCCACGGCACGTCAGCTGTGACTGATCGTCTGCTCAGTTTGAGTTCAAGCGCCCTCTCCACTTTTCTCCTGTCGCGATTGTGTCCCCTGAACCAATGCTGACTGACTTCCTCACGCACATACTAGACACACATACAGAATACATAATCTTTATTGTCTATGAATAACAGAGAAATTTGCCTTACGACTGCATAAAAGATACCAGTAAAATAACGTACAGTATAAAAACTATAATACATGAACATAAGTAACCTGAAATATATTATAAGAAAAGAAATAAAACGTCGTTGCCCTTGGGTTTTAATGTCCTCGGATGCCAGGAGCGACATAATTCATATTATTATGGACAAGATATCAAAAACAAAACAAAAAACCTTTTGAAATCTAATTCTGCTAACAATCTGGGTTCGAATTAACTGATTCTAGCAGAATACACTTACTTTAAATCTACCATACATTTCAGTCTTGAAACCTGCGTTACTTCAGACAGTGTGTGTGTGTGTGTGTGTGTGTGTGTGTGTGTGTGTGTGTGTGTGTGTGTGTGTGTGTGTGTGTGTGTGTGTGTGTGTGTGTGTGTGTGTGTGTGAGTGAGTTGTTATCCTAACCTACAAAGTCGAAAAAACGATCATTTTCCACGTCACTGCAGCTGTAGACCCTCGAGTGTGGGTTCAACTATAAGGCATATATATGCACATTATAACCTATATACCTACATATCACTACAACCTATAATCCAGCCTGATCGGGATTAGTCCTAGAACGGCTGGAGTCACGGGAAGGCACTACAGGCGAAGTCAGTTGCCGCTGTCGGAATGCCAACTGCATCAGTCAAAAAGCTATAGCAGTCAGACTGACCACAACTTGATCATACAGTTCGTTGGTCATCTGAAGCGCTGTCCGTGAACAGAATTCCTGGTTCCGAGCAGTCCTCCAAGGGCCCATAGGTGTGCATGATATAAAGCAGATGTAGGCCCTACTGGGCTATATGATTATAGCGAATCGCTTTCTCTTCAGCTTGATATAGAGTGCTAACCAGGCAGCGCACTGCGTCCTTGCGTACGGCTTATATTTTAGTGGATGATTTTAACAGCCTCGCTTTCAGGGGCCTCTGTTCTGTTCGGTTTGAGAAAATATGGCGTTGAAGGTGTTCCTATGTCTCACAGTGCTTACTACGTGCTATATTTTCGGTGGTGCCTACATTTTTATTCTTTTAGAAGCCGGAGCTGCAAATGAACACGTTTCAGGTGCAGATGGTGGAACGGATATCTCTTCGACACAGGCTTTTCAAGACTTTCTAGGTCAGTTTTTGTTCTAGCCCCCTCTCTGTTTTTGTTGTTCTTTCTTTAATTGTTGCTGTTGTTGTTCAAGTGTTGTTTTTAAGGAAATGTGACTCGGAAGGGGTTTCTATGTCGGGCAGTGCGTTTATTACGTGTCAAGTTACATTTTTGGTAGCGCCTACATCTTTGTTCGCTTAGACCCCAGGCGGGAAGGGGGGCGTGTCTGCGAATGAATATGTTTCAGGTGATGGAGTTGATAGCTCTTCGACTCCGGTGTGTGTGTTTGTGTGCGTGCGTGCGTGCGTGCGTGCGTGCGTGCGTGCGTGCGTGCGTGCGTGCGTGCGTGCGTGCGTGCGTGCGTGCGTGCGTGCGTGCGTGCGTGCGTGCGTGCGTGTGTGTGTGTGTGTGTGTGTGTGTGTGTGTGTGTGTGTGTTGTTATGTTGTTTTTCCCAAGACTTTCTCGGGAAGTTTTTGTCCTGCCCTGCTGTTGTTGCTGTTTCTTCTTCCGAGTTCCATCATCATCTTTGTCGTCGTCGTCGTCGTCGTCATCATCATCATCATCATCATCTTCTTCTTCTTCTTCTTCAATGATGTGTCCTCCTAGGTTGAGTGGGCAGAGTTACAAAAAATACCTACATACCTTTACTCAGTACATGTTATACTATTTCCTATACTTTCTTCTTCCTTCTTCTTCTCCTTGTTCTTTTTCTTCCACCACCATCATCATCTTCGTGCGCTTTGGGCTCACGTTTGGTGTAAGCGCCTTATAAATACTCTTTTATATTACTTTTGAGTCGTTCATATCAAGAATGCATCCCACCTGTATATTCAGTTCTGCGCTACGAGAACCTGGCTTCGGCTCCATCAGTAAATTTAGCTGAGTTAGGCTACTCGAAACCTGATGAAAGCTGAAAACTTGGTCAATCTCCTGCCGCTAGCAGTCTGCTTAACCCCTTCACAGCTATGATGACACTTGAAAACGACCAGTAAAAGAGCGAAATTTGAAAGCCTTAAGCATTTTTGTCTTCTTTTCGCCAGGCATGTGAAAGGATTGTCAACAAAACGCACAGCATTGAAGGTAGATGTGTTATAGGACCAGAAAATACGCTGTTTGCAGGCACGACCGTGCATCTGTCAGCCCGGACATTTTACAGGCTGGGACGGTGAAGGGGTTAATACCGCCCAACGATCCTCTGAACAAAACATGACCTGTTTACTTGACGACAATATCCTAATCATCGTAACAACCATCAAGTATATATTCCTGCCTTCGCTTCTGTTCCGGGTCATTAATGGTATAGGCCACACTAGCGTTAATAATTTAGCTCAAGCTAGCTGTTAAAAATTATTGAACTACACGTTAGGCGACAGTAGCTAATGGACCATCCACACGCCCCACGCGGTCGCGATCTCAACCAATCAGAGACGCGAAATGTTTCTATTTTTAGCGCGGATTTTTTTTGGTCTCACACGCTGGTGACGGCTCGGCACACACTGACTCAGTGCGGTTTTGTCATTTTGTGTTCAATCGCCCAAACACAGCAAAATGGTGAAAGCTCCCAAATTTTGTCAGTGGTGTCCACTGAAAAAAATTGGGATTTGTTCTTTCTTTTTCTTCTTCTGCCACTCTCTATATTTATGCATGTAAAGAGTCACCAATTATGAATGGTCATTATGTTCTCAGAGGATGTCGTGCAGGTCAGCGGCATGCCGTGGGTGTTCATGATATAACCCCGACGGACCTTTTGGGCGTGTGATCTAAATGGGTTACGGGTCTCCCTGGAGACACAATGATTAAGTGCGTAATGGAAGTCCTGTCT
>OY757543.1:23116185-23210987 GCA_963584105.1 Alviniconcha strummeri | reverse complement strand
TATTTACATCGCTGTATTGTGTGTGTGTGTGTGTGTGTGTGTGTGTGTGTGTGTGTGTGTGTGTGTGTGTGTGTGTGTGTGTGTGTGTGTGTGTGTGTGTGTGTGTGTGTGTGGTGTGTGTGTGTGTGTGTGTGTGTGTGAATGTGCGTGTGTGTGGGTGTGGGTGTGTCGGGAGGGGGTGCATACATGTCTGTGTGTATTGCGTATATGCGTGTGTGCGAGCGTGTGTGCTTTAAGAACCTCTTGCGAAACTACAAATAACCTTCCCCGGGCAAACAAAACAACAGAGTTGATGACCAAACGAGAATGTTTCTTTTTATTTTTTATTTAGTAGTAAATAAACTAAAACAAAACAAGACAACAACAACAAAACAATAACACACACACACACACACACACACACACACACACAACACACACACACACACACACACACACACACACACACACACACACACACACACACACACACACATCACCACCACACCACCACCACCACCAAAGCAAAAGAAAAGAATTAAAATAGAGAAGAAGACTTATTCAGAGCGATGAACGTGGTCCTAGGCTACGGCCACCTAACCCTCACGACGACGGCCGGCAAGCTGTTCTGTGTCTTCTACACTCTCCTCGGCGTTCCCGCTGGAGCAGCTCAGGTGGCCTCCGCTGGCCAGCATCTCAGGACCCTCCTGGTGGCCCTGCACAAGACCAAGCCATGGTACCCCAAGGACAAGCACAAAGACCAGATGATCAAGGTCAGTACCCCAAGGACAGGTGCAAGGACCAGATGATCAAGGTCAGTACCCCAAGGATCAGATGATCGAAGTCAGTATCCCAAGGCACAATGACCAGATGATCAAGGTCAGTACCCCAAGGACAGGTGCAAGGACCAGATGACCAAGGTCAGTATCCAAGGACCAAATAATCAGGGTCAGTATTCCAAAGCACAATGACCAGATCATCAAGGCCAGTACCCCAAGCAAATTAGCCCTGATATAACCTTTGTGGTTGACTGCACTCAAAGCACCAACTAATTAACTAACCCTAAGCAAAATCACCAGGTGATAAAGGTCAGTACCCTATGGACCAGATGATCGGAGTCGGTATCCCAATGACAAAATAATATGGGTCAGTATCCCAAGGACAAACACCAGATGATCAAGGTCGGTAACCCAAGGACAAACACCAGATGATCAAGATCAGTACCCCAAGGACCAGATAATCGAAGTCAGTATCCCAAGACCAAATAATCAGGGTCACAATCCCGAAGCACAAGTAGCAGATCATTAAGGTCAGTACCCCAAGGACAAGCGCAAGGACCAGATGATCAAGGTCAGCACTCCAAGGACCAGATGATCGAAGTCAGTACCCCAAGGACAAAATAATCAGGTCAGTATCTCAAGGCACAATGACCGCACGATCAAGGTCAGTACCGTAAGGACAAACACCAGGTGATCAAGGTCAGTACTGCAAGGACAAACACCAGGTGATCAAAGTCAGCACCCCCAGGACAAACGCCAGGTAGGCCAGCTTGTTGTTTTTCTTTGATTTTGTCAGTTTTATATATATATATAATTTTAAGTGTGTGAAAGCCCCAGGTTAAGCAACTTGTTTTTCTTTGACTTTGTCAGTTACATATAACTTTAAGTGTGTGAAAGCCCAAGTTAATCCAACTTGTTGTTTTTCTTTGATTTTGTCAGTTATATATAATTTTAAGTGTGTGAAAGCCCCATTCTCTCCGCCTGTTTGCAGTCAGCAGTGGCACTCGGGCTGGGCACGGTGTTCATTCTGTGTGTACCGTCAGCGGTGTGGACGTTCACGGAACAGTGGGACTACGCCACAGCCGTCTACTTCAACACTATCACGCTCACCACTGTGGGGTTCGGTGACTATATTGCAGGTAACTGTACAATGGAAGCATAACAACTAACCCCACCTACCCCCATCTCGTACTCCTCCTCCCTCCCACCCCGCACACACACACGCATGCATGCACGCACTTACATAGATACACACGCGCGCACGTGCGCGCGCACACACACTCACACAAACAAACACACATGATTATGTACGCTGTATTATCTTTTACTGATGCGCTTGAGGGAAATTTGAGTTGCTTAATTTACCTGCGTAAGGCCCGCCCTAACATAACCGTAATGTTTGACTGGGCGTAAAATAATAAGTTACTTACCTGCGTAAGGCTACAGTAGCCACGAGAGCAGCACAGCAACCCATTCCTAAGGATGTATATGGTGCTTTGGTGTTTACCTACTGGGATACAGTGGAGATCATGTCATACTTTTGCCATGGCAAACGAGGAGGGAGGGAGAGGGGGGGGGGAGGAGAGAGAGGGCGGGAGGGGGGAGGGAGAGAGGGCGGGAGGGGGGAGGGAGAGAGGGCGGGGGGGGGGGGGGATTTAGAGAAAGAGCGGGCGGGAGAGCGAGAGAGAGGGGCGGGAGGGAGAGAGAGGGATTTTAAAAAAAAATTGAGAGAAAGAGTGGAAGAGAGAGAGAGAGAGAGAGAGAGAGAGAGAGAGAGAGAGAGAGAGAGAGAGAGAGAGAGAGAGAGAACTCTCAGGCCTGTGTGAAACAACAGTAACAGAGAGAGAGAGAGAGAGAGAGAGGGAGAGACAGACACAGACAGACAGACAGCGGGACAGACAGACATATAACTCCCAGGTCTGTATGTTGGACAGCAATAACATAATTATAAGCCGACTCATTGGTGAATTTCTCCCTGTTCAACAATGTCGTACGTCACTGCTGCAGGCATGGCAAAGACTGACTGGGCAATTTACTACCGCCTGGGTCTGGCCTGATGATTGTAGGCCTTTCCTGGGTGGCGCTGATCGTCTCGGAAATTTGCGACATCTACCTCAATCGTCTCGGGAAGCACGTCGAAAATAAAGGAGTCGACAAAAACCAGAGAACTGAGGAAGCAACAGCGGTGGATCGTGCCACCGACGGAAAAGGCTCATCCTCAGCACAGAGCTTGTCCAAATTATGAGAGACGTTGGCGGCAAAGCCTACTTACTAGTCGATTAAATGAGGGTTATTTAATTACTCCGACTCGGGGCCCTCGTGGTCAGCCTGCTTCATTATCAGAAGCCTGCTATATAAAAGCGACCAATAACAATAATAATAATTATCTGATACATCAGGAGGCGGAGTCTGAAGAAGTTCTCACCCTAAAATGTCTGTGTTTAAATTTGAATCTGAACAGCGGTTCTTCTTCTCTTTTCCTCAATGACCAATGAGCGTCTTTAGTCTTGATCACTTTGAAGATTATGTCACAGTTGTGAAGGGTATTAACATGTTTTATTCTGCTTCTTCTTCTTATTTTTTTATATATTTTTTTAAAAAACAGGAACCGAGATAGCATGAAGTGGAACATTTTTATCCCTTAAATTTTGGATTTATGGACGCTGTTAAGAGGCTTTGAACTCGAGAATCCTGTTCTCTCAAGGCCCTGTACAGCAATTAATTGATTATAATCACCCTTCTGGGGCCGCTGAAAAACAAAACATATTAAGACACTGACTGGGCATACAACACCAAGTTACTTGTCCTCTCAGCCCCGACTTTTCCCGCCATTAACCCTTTCCTTGCCCTTGTGACGTGATATGACGTCATAATTATGACGTCTTTGACGAAGTGTTTTCTTGTTCTAATTTGGACTTCTCAGGTAAACTGTGGCGAAGCAAAAACAGAATGTTTCTGGTTGGCTGGAAGCATGTGCGAGACTACAAGGGGCGAGTCAGTGGTGCAGAGCAGGAGTACTCGCTCTAAAAAGCCAAAGTTAAGCACGGTCAAGCGTGGTCACCATATGGATGGGTGACAGATATATGCTAGCCAGGCTTTGCGCCCGCCCTGAGATTTCCGTGGAGTCAAATGTTGTGCAGACTCTACAAAAGTCCTTCGGACGAGACTATAAATCGAAGTCCCCTGTGTGCATACGCATGCAAAAAAGACGACATACGCACGTTAAAGATCCTGTAGTCCATGTTAAATTTCAGCCGATTATGGAAACACCAAAATAACCCAGCATGCACTGAAAGTGTCAGTCTTCATCACGTTGAAGTTGGACACTGTACAACAGATCATACGAAAGAAAAAGACTACTTTGAAAGAAAAACAAAACAGTATAGGTACAGTACAACGTCTTTGGCATTAACCCTTTCCCTGCCCTTATGTCATCATATGACGTCATTGACAGTGTTTGCTTTGTGACGTCATGGGACGTCCTGCTCCATTTCCGACTTTTCGTGCAAATTCTAGAGAAGCAGATGAAGAAAATAAACGTTTCTGGTTGGCTGAACCGCTCTGCAAGACTGGTTTGAAAGAACTGCATTAGCAGCAGATTAAAAAATAATTCAAAAAAATGGCACCGACAGGATTAGACCGATTTTATGTGTGCTTTTTCCTCTCAGGGATTCCCAAGTTGCAATATATTATGAATCGTGTTTGTAATTTTTGTGTGAATGTGAGATCATTTTTGTCACCGAACGTTTGTCACTGAGGATGTCTAGCTTGTTGAAGTATCAAGAAAAAGAACCATCTCATTCTCATTTTGCAAGATTATGTGCGTGTGTGTGTGTGTGTGGAGGGGGGGGGGGGGGGAGGTGTGCATGGAGAGAGCGGGAGGGAGAAAGTGAGAGAGAGCGGGCAAAATAATTGCCTAGCTGTAACTGTCCTGAAAATGGAAGTCCCAATTCATGAACAATCCTCCTCAATTAACCCTTTCCATCCTGTATCCAAGTTGGGCCAGGACACGAACAGCCTTTATGGATCTATTTTTGTTCACACTGTGTGTGTGTGTGTGTGTGTGTGTGTGTGTGTGTGTGTGTGTGTGTGTGTGTGTGTGTGTGTGTGTAAAATATGGTTGCCTGCAGGTTGTTTAGTTCTACAGAGACTCATCTTTGAAAAGCATCACTCCAAATTATCAAACTGCAAATCGAAAACCCACCATGCTTGGGAAGGTGTTCAGAGATGGAAGGGTTAATTGTTCTGAGACACTTCCTTAGCCGTGTATTCTGTCAGCAATCATGCATTTTAAAGTAGACAGAATATGTGTCAACTGTTAGCAAATTTTTAATAGGAAGTGGAGTAAAAGTGTGGATGTCAAATTTGCACGTGATAGACAACCACACTTTGACGCTTCTACAGGCACGTACATATTGTGCACTGACGTGAATAAACAGTTTAAGCTGATGTTCAGACACATTAAAACAGTATTGTGCACTCACACCAGAAAATATCACAGAAAAATTTGACATCACCAAAGATCTGTTTCCACCATCATGTACACTGTGTCACTCTCACACAGCATCCCACCTCATGGAAGAGAGGGGTTGGGCTAACATCTCTTTCAATACCATTGGTTTCACACTAGTGAAACATAAGTGTTGAGGAGCTTGAGACAGTAGTTTGTAACTGGATTTTAAAGTCCTGTCAGCCGCACATGGTCACCTCAGAACAAGCTTGAGATGCAAGCAGTGGGCACGAACCCCAGGTCATCACACCATATACTGCCCTGAGCAGGCATGTATACAAAACAATTCTCTGTGCATCCCACCAACTCTGTTTCTCCTCCAAATCAGCTTTCTAGTTTCTGTGTCCGGTGTCTAAGTCCAACTCTTCCTTTGCTTCTGTCTCATCCTCGAGCTCTGCAGGAGTCTTTGTCAAATCACTCAACCGCAACGCAGCAATCACCGGAGAGCTGTCCTTCTCTTCTTTGGTGAGAGCATTCAGAATGTCATCTACGAGCGGTTTCGATGAGGAGTTGAGACGGATGACCTCTGAGGTGTTGAGTCGGCTGAGCTGGTTGCGTAAGAACTCCACCTCCTTCGCCAGAAGCTGTCGATCGCGTGCCATTCGGCTGTTCACTGCAAGAATCTCCATCAGCTGCAACCCAAGTAAAAACCTTTTACTGTATTTACATTTGATGCATATCTCTCCATGACACAAGAGGAATGAAAACTGAAGGGGAAGATTCTGACACAGTTACAGAATACCTGCAGTCTGACTCAGCCTACGTTCAACAGTAACCAGGGAATGGAGGAGAAGCTGACTCAACACAAAACGTCTGCAGCCTGATCCAGTCTACTATCTCAAAAATATCTACAATTTAAAATAAAAGCATGACTTTTTGGAAACACAAAATATTATGCATCTGCCTTGTTTGAAGCCACACTAAAACTGCCCTGCCCTTCGTAAGTAATTATATAATTATTAAAAAGATTTAAAAAAATTAAGGTTACCCCCCCCCCCCCCCCCCCCCCCCACTTTGCATGACTTAGAGGGCCATGCGTACCTACAGACTAACATACCTGTGTAGCTTGATTCTGCGCATGCTCATCCATGGCCTTGAGGCGAGCAGCCATCTTGCTGTGGACACGCCCATGCTGGTCTGCCTGCTCCTCCAGCATGCTCAGCCGAGTCAGCGTTTTCTCCAAGCGTTGGCTCATGGTGTCCACCTCGTTCTTCAGCCGGGTGTTCTGGGACCTGGTGACCATCACACACACACACACACAACGGCTTGAGGATCTGGTCCTACTGAGTTCATTCATACACAAGTTTCATTAGGCCACCAATGCTCCATTATGTATTAGGTAGAAGAAGAAGATCACTCCAGGCATTAACTCCCCCCCCCCCCCCTCCCCATCAGTACATTTTCATCTATCACCATTTAACTTTTGTTGCTTTGAAAAAAGGGGCCTACCCCCAAAATTTGCACATGTTTTGCATTATGTTGTCCCATTAAATTAGCATTCTTTTTAACCATTTATGCCACATTAAAATTGCCCTGTCTGAAGCCACACTAAAGCTGCCCTGTCTGAAGCCACAGTAAAACTGCCCTGTCTGAAGTCACAGTAAAACTGCCTTCTTTGAAACCACACATAAACTACCATGGCTGAAGCCACACTAAAACTGTCCTGTATAAAGCCACACTAAAACTGCCCTGTCTGAAGCCACACTAAAACCACCTTGTCTGAAGCCACACTAAAACTATGACATCACACCATCGATCCCATGGGGGACAGAGGCATAGAAAGAGGAAGTGCTAGACAATCTTCCTTGAAAGGATGACAGAGGGCCATCATCAATCAGACAAACACTGGAACTGTTTCAAAGGTCACACTGGGGACATTTCTGAGAGACAGGGTGGAGCGCATATGGGCTTTTCTGAGCGCATAGATACCATCCTGAGCTGAAGTAAAACTGCCCTAACCTGTATTTCTTGGTGATCTTGTCAATCTGCACAGCCTGCCGCTTGCACTCCTCTCGCAGCTTCATGATCAGTTTGTTCTGACGGTGCAGCATTGAATCCATCTCGTGAACTTGTTGAGCTGCAATTCAGGTGTACACGAGAAGTTCATTTGTATGCACACACAAATTCAAGTACCCTCCCTCCCTACACACACACACACACACACACTTTCACACACGCATATATGTGCAAATTTTCTCTTTAAATCAAAATCATTTTGTCTGGAATGTCAATTGATAACAGCACTGCAAACTGTATTCCATCTAAAAAAACTTTTTACACAAAATTGACAGCCTGCATACAGATGACAAAATCTTAAACAAGAAAGTGACAGCCAAACTGAAAATAACTAAAATCAAGCAGAGGTAAAATGCTCAAACTTACCTTTCAAAATTCATTAGTTTTGTTAGGGATTTTGATAAATTTATGGCAATGGCTCTTGCAAACCATATCCCCTAGAGCTAAAATTGAGTGGAAAACTGACAGTATGCAGACCTGTACCATCAGGAGACGGCAAGGTGGTGCCAGGAAGAGGTAACAAGCATCAGAGTAAGATCCATCTCCAAATCACTAGCGTGCAGTGGCACACATGCACCATCAGGAGACGGCAAGGTGGTGCCAGCAAGAGGTAACAAGCATCAGAGTAAGATCCACCTCCAAATCACTAGCCACATAGCATGCAGTGGCAGACCTGTGCCAGCAGGAGATGGCAAGGTGGTGCCAGGAAGAAGTAACAAGCATCAGAGTAAGATCCATTTCCGAATCACTAGCATACAGTGGCGGACCTGTTCCAGCAGATGGCAAGGTAATGCCAGGAGGCAGTAACAAGCATCACAGTGAGATCCATCTCCAAACCACTAGTGTGCAGTGGCACACCTGTGCCACCAGAGGGCAAGGAAGCGTCAGGAAGAGGTAACAAGCATCACAGTGAAATCCATCTCTGAATCAGTAGCATGCAGTAGCACACCTGTGCCACCAGGAGACGGCAAGGTGACACCAGAAGAGGTAACAAGCATCACAACGAGAGCCATCTCCACAACACTAGCGGCTGACAACTCACCATGCTTGTCCTCAGCATCCTCCATGGCTGCTCTCAGCTTCTCCTCCCTTTCACTGGCCTGGCGTGTTATCTGCTTCAGGTCTTCTGCACGCCCTCGCTCAATTCCCTCCCTTGCCAGCTTCGCCAGGTGGAGCTGCAATGAAATGGTGGTAGCATGGTAGGTGATTGTGATGGAATGTTTGTCTACAAATTTGTGTACAGTGGAACCCCTCAGGTAAGAGTTAGTTCTTGGATTTTAATGTCACACCAAACCTGTATGGTCACCTTAAGATAAACCCTGAAAGTGCAAAAGGGCAATGGCCTCAAGCATAAGGGACCCAGCACTTTGAATGTTTGTAAATAAATGACTGCATGTTAAAGATCCAAACACAGAAACACATTCAGTTCCATTAATGTCTGACCTTCTTCAATGGAATTTATTTACTCAATTTCTCTCAAGAGAGGGAGGGAGAGAGAGAATGAATAAATAAAAAATTATACATTATGGCGCAAAAGAACTTCCAGAGAAAGAGAGAGAGAGAAGACAATGGTGTGTGTGTGCGAGAGAGAGAGAGAGAGTGGGGGGGAGAGAGAGAAGGAGAGATGGAGAGAGAGAAAGAGAGATGTGGATGAAGAGCAAGAGAGTGAAGAGGAATGACAGAGAGAGAGAAAGAGAGCTAGTGTTCAGTAGCACAGCAGACGCGGGAGTTGAAGGACTGAAGAAATACCTCTCTTTCCAGTGCTGATGTGTTGTTCGTGAGATGCAGGCACTCCTCCTTGGCGTTAAGCAGGTCATGTTCTGCCTTGTGCAGTCGTCGCTTCAGCTCTGTCAATTCCTTCTGAAGTATTTTGCGCTCCTGCCAAACCAACATTATTGTAGGATATTTATACTCAGCCCTTTTCTTCTGCTTTTAAAACAGGATTCACTCAAGTTGTTTTCTGTTTTGCTGCTTCACTCTCAAGTATTTTACAATCCTCTACAACACATCATTTCAGGATTTACTCAGCCCTTTTTCTTCTTCATTCTTATGAACCCCTTCACTGCCTCAGCCTTTAAAATTTCCCGGCTGTAAAGTACACACATGCATGCCTGCAAACAGTACATTTGATGGTCCTGTATCAAATCTACTTTTAATATTGTGTATTTTGATAGAAATCCTTTCACATGCTCATGTGATGGGAAAAAAGGCCTTACTGATTTCAAATTTGGCGCTTTTATTGGTCGTTTTCTGAGCAATGGGATGGCAAGCATGGCAGTGACAGGGTTAAAGTTTTATTAATGTTTTTCCCCTTCTCTTTCAAAGTAGGATTTACAGTTACTCAAGTCTTTTGCTGGGTCTTCTCTTTGACCCAGCAGCACCATCTCTTTGTAAGCATGAAAGAGTTTTCTTTTGAAGAAGAGAAAAAGACTGAGCCTGCGCCATTACCTGATCTCTTTCCCTCTGCAGCTGCTGGTACTCTGCTCTCAGCCTCTCTGCCTCTTGCGTGGCCGAGCTCCTCTGCAAGGTGGCACTTGTGGAGTGGGCTCTGTAGTTCTCTGCTGCCTGCACCGGCCATGCAAACAATGTCAATGTCACAGTCGTTCTCTGCTGCCTGCACCGGCCATGCAAACGATGTCAATGTTACAGTTACTGTAATTCTCTGCTGCTTGCACCGGCCATGCAAACGATGTCAATGTTACAGTTACTGTAGTTCTCTGCTGCCTGCACCGGCCATGCAAACAACGTCAGAACTACAGTTATACTATAGTACTGCCAATATATCATCATGCATGTGCTACACTCAGACCAGCTGGCTGCAGTTTTGAGCCAGATCCCGGTCATTCTGCCAAGAGTACAGGCGGCAGGTTACTGCTTAACATACATGCACCCTACCAATATGGAGAAAATGTGAAGTAACACTGTAAACCGATGCAAAGTTGTATGGTGGACACAAAACGTGTGCTGAGATGGCAGCAGTTTCATGTGGCATCAACCATGTAATGACCAAATAGTACTGTGAGCGCACCATGAATATTCAAAACACACTTAAAAAGGTACCGATGCTCATTTAGAATCACATGCGACAAGAGCACAGAGGGTCTGCTTGAGAGCAGAGAACAGTGCCATATAAAAGCAATCACCAGTAATAACAGCAGAACCTGTGTTAGTATTGCATCAGGCTTTTCGGTCTACCACTCTACCAACTGAGCTATCCAGCCCCACCACATGAAAGACTGCCTCACACAGATGCAACACACAGAAGTGACATGACCAACACATGATCGTAACTTCACGCCCACACACCCTCAGTGATACGATCAGCTCACACTCATAACTTCACAATCACATGTCCTCACTGACACAACCAAACCACAACTGTAACTTCACAATCCCACACCCTCAGTGACATGACCAACTCACAATCATAACTTCACAATCGTAACTTCACAGTCACACACCCTCAGCAACACAACAAACTCACAATTGTAACTTCACAATCACACACCCTTAGTGACATGATCAACTCACAATTGTAACTTCACGATCACACGCCCTCAGTTGGCCTTTCAGTTCCATGAGCTGGGCAGACAGCTCTGCTTTTTCCCGGATTTCTTTCTCCAACTTCTCTGAGATGACAGCAAAATGGGCTGCCTGCTCTGTCAGCTGGAACATAAGGGATGGATAGGTAGAAAGGAGAAAGGTAAAAAAAGTCAGACAAAGAGTGACAATGGGTCTGAAGACACTAAAACGTACCAACACAGACACAGCCTCAGACACAACACAGTCAACAGCAAACACAACCAGGTCAAAACAGCAAAGTGTAGTGGTATCATAGTGTGCGCCTGTGGCAATGACAATGTATGAGAGTTGAATGTGGGAATGTGTCTGCATGCGACTGGATGAGACAGGAATAAAGATCTTCTGACATTGCTAAAGACTGCTTTCAGTGTTGGCTTGGCTGAATGAACGGAGAGCCACATCAACAAGTGACCACCGACACCACCACAGCACCAACAACATTACAGAAGGAGCAGAGAAGCCAAGAAAATGATGCACAAAACACTGAAAGATGAATGCTGAACAGAAGTGACATGAAGGCAGTAGTTTGCTGCCTTGGCCACTCCTTATGTGCTGTGTCTGACCAGAAAACTGCGTGCCAACCTTTTTGTTCAAGTCGTCAATCAAGAACTGATTCTCCTGGCGCGCCGCCTCCCTCTCCTGCTGTATCTTGGTCTGTGAGGAGCGCACGTACTGCTCAAACCTCTCCCGCATGCGCGCCAGCTCGTCCCCCAGCTGCTCCTTCTGGACCATTGCCTGCCAATCAAACATTAAACATTTTGCCTTAATCTGAAACATCAAACACTTTGCTGCAGAATTTGGTGAATAAACAATCTGAATGAAAACAGACGGAGAGAGGAGGTGGGTGGGGATGGAGGGAAGGGGAGAGGGAGGGAGAGAGAGAAAGAAAGAGAGAGAGATTATCAATTATTTTTCTAGCATGCTAAAACTCGCCTGTTCAAAGACTGTCATTGACATAAGGTTAACAGCACTGTACTGCTATAAAGATGGCCTTGTGATTTAACTCTTTCATCCCTGAAAACCGCTACAGCGGTTGAGAGAATCTTTCCCTTCATTCCTGAGAACCGCTACAGCGGGGCAGGCATAAACACTCCCTTCCTTCCGGCCGGCCGCTGCAGCGGTTCTGCCATTGAAATCCGCACCTACCTGACACATGGTCAGCAGGTCAGTTCCCCCTGGCCAGTGTAACGGGACCTGAGGAATGTTTTGATAAGCCGCACAATGCTTTGATTAGCCGTGCCTGGCCACTGCCAGAGTGTGGGAAAGTGTCCAGTGCACAAAATTTGTCCATTTCTAGGGATGGGGTTAGGTTATTCTGTACAGTTGGAAAGATGGAGGCGGATGAGTACAACGACAGTGATCAGTTCTCTGACGATGATGTTTATGATAATCTGGGCGAAAATGATTTTGATCTGTTGGAACTGACAGAAGAGGAGAGAGCAGAGCTTGCAGATGCATTTAATGATGATAGCGAGAGTGGTGATGAATTGGATGATGAAAACCTGCCATTGTTTTTTACTCGGCCGCGTTTTGAGTGGACAGGTGGGGAGTACGTTGAACCCCAACCTCCACGAAAAGAGTTCGATCGGCAGCCTGGTCCTGTGCGAGTGTGTGATCCCAGTATGAAGGCAGTAGATTACTTTCAGCTGTATTACTCCGACACAGTTTTATCAGATTTAGTGAAATTTGCCAACGACAATGCTGAGGAGAAAAGGAGGACAGAACCAGAGAAAAACAAAGGAGTGTGGAAGAACCTCACGCTTGAAGAAATCAAAGCGTATTACGGTCTTTTGATCATGAAAGACATTCTTCGGCTTGATCGTGATGCGCATTACTGGTACACCGGAGCAGAGTATTTTCTTTTGTCAACAAAGTTTGGCGGAGTTATGAGCAGGGATCGATTTTTCCAAATTCGTCGATACCTGTACTTCGTTGACCCCAAGAAAGATGTCAACCATGGTGACAAGTTGCACAAGATCCGGTATATTCTTGACACTGTCCGACAGAGCTTCAAGGACGAATACATCCCACACAAGGAGGTGACAGTTGATGAAGCCATGGTCCCCTTCAAGGGTAGACTGGGTTTCAAACAATTTATGAAAGATAAGCCGGTCAAATTTGGCATCAAGTTGTGGGTGTGCGCTGATGCGGTGACAGCATATTGCTACAACCTGGAGGTGTACACCGGCAAGCACGGGGGACAGATCAACAAACTGATGGGGTTGTCTGCTAGGGTCGTGATCGGACTGACAAAGCCGATTCACAATTTTGGCCATATTGTTTTCACTGACAATTTCTACACATCTCCTGTGCTTGCAAAGTATCTGGCAGGTAAGGATACTTACCTGTGCGGGACAGCGCGACCCAATCGTATTGGGTATCCAGCGGACCTGATCAAGACAAAAACTGAGATCAGACGACTGCCCCGTGGTGCCTCAGAGTGGCGACAGTGTGAGGGGATGGTGGCCACAGCATGGAAAGACAAGAAAATGGTGCACTACCTCTCCAGTGCCCACGCACCTGACTGGGCACCCAACACACCTAGTGTCACCACTCAGCGCCGACAGAAGGATGGGACGGTCATAGAGCTCCAGTGTCCACCATCTGTGGCAGCCTATGCCAAATTCATGAACGGGGTGGACAGACTCGACCAAAACACGCGGCAAAACAAGTCTAAAAAGAGCATGAAGTGGTACAGGCGGGTTGAAACCAAGCTGATGGAGACGAGCATCTACAATGCTTACGTCATCGAGGGTGACACGGTGTCACACAAAGTCGACGGCAAGACCAAGCGGGACTTTCTGTCCTTCAAACTCGACCTTGCCCATCAGCTTGTCGGGGATCACTACCAGGAAAGACCTCAGACAGGAGGGAGACCCCGTAGTGCTGTCACCAACACCGCATCCCGTCTGGATCGCACTGACCACTGGCCAGTGGCTGGAGTCGGCAAAGACCACACCTGTGTCGTCTGTTCTGACCGTCACAAGCGCTACAAGGACACACACGCTGGAGTGAGTTACGCTGACAACCCAAACAAGGTCAGCAAGACAACAATGATGTGCGAAAAGTGCAGAGCATACCTGTGCTGTAATAATCACAGAGACTGCTTCAGAGTGTACCACACACGTGTGGAATATGTGTGACACTGCTGTGACACGCGACATACCTCTGATGTCCAGTGCAGATGTGTACAGAGACATAATAGATATAGTTGTACAGTTACGGTGCAAACATTGTGTGTATATATATGATAGAGACGGCGCATGGATTACACTAAAATGAAACATCATACTGTGAACTCATACTTCCTACTCTTGTGCAAACTGTCACCTTTTCATCACCATTTCAAGGACACAGACAATGTGACAAATGGAATTTTTGGAGACAGTTTCTGTGTGGATGTTACCTGGGACATTCGACTGTAAGTAGGGAGCATGTTCCATTTCTCTTGGCATGTTCTGTGGGCCTGCATGACATTGGTTTCGTCTGTTTGTCTTAAAAAAGGTACGTGTCACCTTTATTTGCACCTGTGTGTCACCCTCTTGGTGACAATGACTCTGAAAGTGTGACCATTGCCTTCTGACTTCATTTACCTACACAGTGATATATAGGTTGCCATGGTTTTACTAAGAGCTTGCAGACACAGATGACTCAAACCCACATACCCTCTTTCATACATTTTTCCTTATGAAAACCCAGGAATGAAAGGATTGTTGTGTACATAGGAACATAGGAATAAGGGGAAGTAATGCCAAATACGAAACAGGGATGAAAGAGTTAAGATCACACAGTACATGAACAGCTCACAGAGCTGCAAAATTAGTCAAATGGGATGATTCTGACGAGAAACATTTGCTGTACAAAACTGACACACCACACCACAAGGATTCCTCAGTGTCAATAAAACTGTTAAAACAAGCTTCCAAACATGCCAACCACAGGCTGACACAGTGTTTTAATCCCACCTCAGTCTGCTCCAGCTGAGCCTGCTCCACCAGCGCGATGCTTCGCTTGACCTGCTGATACAGTTCCTCTTCCCGCTGCGACAGGGACTGGTTCTGGGCTGTCAGGGCTGCCACCCTCTCACACATCTCATCACGCTCCCTGTGGTGGTAAAAAACACACACTATAGTCCACTCAGTCTCTTTTGGGACTGATTCTGGGCCACCTCTTGCACATCTCATCACACTCCCTGTGGGGGTAAAAACAAATGAAGTCCACACTGTCTCTTTTGGGACTGATTCTCTCACACATCCCATCATATTCCCTGTGGGGAGTCAAGAACAACTATAGTACACTGGACATAGCTCTGTCTCTTTTGGGGACTGATTCTGGGCCATCTCTCACACATCTCATCAAGCTCTCTGTGGCATGAAGAAGAATACTGGACATAGCTCTGTCTCTTCTGGGACTGATCCTGGGCCATTTCTCACACATTTCATCACATTCCCTTTGGGGTGAAGCACTATAAAATGCTGGATATAGCGATGTCTCTTCTGGGACTGATTCAGGGCCATCAGCACTGCCACTCTCTCACATCACACATCACATCACTTTCCCTTGGAAGTGAAGGACAACTACAAAATACTGGATATTGCTCGGTCTCCTTTTTTGGGGGCCTGGTTCTGGGTCACCAGGGCTAATGCAGTCCCTGTGGGATGAGCAGCTGTTACTGTTTTTTTTTGGTGTGAATAGAGCACTGATAATGGAACACTTTATACAGTTCCTACCCCCTCTTTCTCAGTCTCACACACACAAACATGTACAACCTACAAACTAACTCACACATTTCACCCCAGTCCTTGTGGGATGAGCAGTCATTACTGTTTTCTGTGTATAATGAATAATGGATAATGGAACACTTCATACACATCCTACTCCCTCTTTCATGGAACACTTCATACACATCCTACTCCCTCTCTCAGACACACATGCACACACCACGCACACACATACAACCATAAGAATCACAGCTCTATTACTCTTTAGGGTAACAAAGAAAGCAGGCGCTAAGTACTTGGTCAGTTTGTCGATGGCAGCCTGAAGAGTGTTTTGCACTGATGCAGAGAACACAAAGTCTCCTCCACCCAAGCCACCATCATGCGTAGGGATGGAGTCGTGCACTCGCAGCTGGGACTTCAGATCCTCCACCACCTGCTCCAGACGGGACACCTCTGACCTGGGTGCAAAGGTCAAAGAAACTAAGTACAGTGAGATGCTAGACTGCTTTTCTTTTTTCTGCATCCTTGCCCATCCTTCATACTGCCAGGTATATGACCCCTTACAAAGGACCACCTACCTTTAAAGACCACTTTTGCTGGAACCTTTCTATTTCTGTGTATGTGACCACCTGACCAAATACTTTTTTTAAGGACAAGTCCAAGGTTTGGGGTGATTTTTGCCATGATTTCCATTAAAGTTTGCTGTTTTTTTCTCCATTTTATATTTCATTAAATCTGAAACTAGTGACTCATTTGTCAATCATTTCGATCTCACTTTGCATACTTAAAAACCTTGAACTTTTCCTTTAAGACCACTGTTTTGCTGGAACCTTTCTATTTCAGTGTCTATGACCACCTGACCAAACACCACCCACCTTTTAAGACCACTTTTACTGGAACCTTTTCATTTCCATGTACATGAACACCTGACCAAAGACCACCCATATTTTAATACCACTTATCCTGGAACCTTTCCATTTCCCTGTACACATGAACATCTGACCAAGACTATGCTCTTTTAAGACAATAAAAAAAAAAGGATTTCATGTCATTTAGCATATATTTTGAAATGCTGAGCATGAATCAAAATGAAAGATTTTTTTTCTTTTTTTCTTTTAACACATCACCTACAACTACCTGCTGCTTCCGCAGTTCACTGTAATAGACCTGGCTTCAGTGTGAAGACTAATAAAATTTGACTTATGCACATAAATCACACATTCCATGATCCTTACTTGGAATATGCCAACTGTGTTTCAAGACGTTCACACTTGGCTGCATGAAGCTGGCTCAGTCGTTGCTGGACAGAAAAAAACAATGCACATCAACAGCCTATTACGCTTGTATGCCATAAACTGCCAACAAAGGAATCAAACCTACACTTGCAAACAGAAACAGAGCAGCTCTGTCCTCTGTGAACAGTTAAAAATGAAGGGTTACACATGGAAATTGTTTAGATATGAGAGAGAGAGAGAGAGAGAGAGAGAGAGAGAGAGAGAGAGAGAGAGAGAGAGAGAGAGAGAGAGAGAGAGACAGACAGACAGACAGACAGACAGAGACAGAGACAGAGAGAGAATAAAACTGCCTTACCAGTTCAACCTGCCATCTTTTAAAATCATGCCTGTTCATAGCTGTTGTCAGAGACTCAGTCAGACCTTCATCCACAGAGCCCATGAACTGGAGATAAAACACATTTAATTAAATTCCACATGACTCCGTCTCACGTTGGCCATGTGCTAAACTATATCACAACAGCAATTTTAAAATTAGATGAATGAAAAATATCCCCCCCCCCCCCCCAAAAAAAAAGACAAAAAAAATTAACAGCAAAGGTAAGGGAGATATAAATTCTCATAGTGCCTGTCTTTAAGTTAGCATCCATTAAATCTGAATATTTCATTTCTCAGTTAGAACTTCAAGATGTAACAAACATGAGAGAACAAGTGTTTAAAGCAGGCAACAATTACGTTTATATTTTCATAAGTAGTCTTCTTTAGAGCAGTCAGGCAAATTTTTATTCCAAAAAAAAAAAGAAGAAAAAAAGAAGAAAGAAAGCCAAAAAAAAAAGTTCTGCCTACCTTGACCAGGTCTGACCCATCACGCAAAATTTCATGGACAACCGTGGTCTTGAGCTCCGTGTGAAGTCGCTTGTTCTCATCCACCAGCTCAGACAGCTTCAGCCTCAGCACCGCCAGCTCCTCCTGAATCAGGTGATGAATAGTCAGTGACAGTGTCAAACAAAACCACAGGACAATACCCCCTCCCTTCACAAAGCTGACCAGGTCCCTCCCCATGTCATGCATGGTTTCATGCAGGACGGGTCTTCAGCTTAATGTGACTTTTTTTTTTTAAATTAGCACTGCCAGCTCCTCCTGAATCAGGTAATGCACATGTGTTGTGAAACATAGGAGAGTGTACCTCCTGGCCTCCTTCCTTCATGAAGCGGACAACCTGGGTTACTCCCCCATCAGTGTCAAACATGATTTTACAATGATCGTGCTAGAACATTTCTGAAACCAGTGTGACATCTATAAGGTGGCAAAAGTGGTTCATGGAAATCAGTCACAGTCACTGTAACTGGTCAGATATATGGTCATCCATATTACTACCAGAGCTCTACTAGCAAACACCCAGCTCCCTTCCCTGTCTAGAACACATATAAAGACACACTCTCATGCACCACACGCACTCTGTCTCTTCGTGCTGTATTTATTATTTGTTTCTAGTTGATATATATATATAATATATATTTTGTTCAGGACCAGTCAAACAAAATAACAGCTGTTATGTCAGACCGGCTCCTGATTTTTCACCAGTATTTATTGATCTTAACTGGTAAAATACCAGAAATTAACAGTTGATGTGAACCCTGTTTCATGCAGGATTGTTGCCTCGAGCTTAGCAAGAATCCTAATTACTCAGGTTCTCATGCCAGCCCTCCCCAGATCAGGTAATGATCATCCAATGTCAAACACGACCACAGGAAAATTATCAGCACCCCCCTCCTTTCACAAAGTTCACCACATCTCTTCTCTGTCACACAGAATTTTTCGTCTTCAGCTTAATGTGGTGTTCCCTCCCCCTTCCTCCCTGAATCAGGTCGTGAAGAGTTAGCGTCAAACAAAACACACAAGAATACTCCCTCCACCCACAAAGCTGACTGTATCTCTCCTCTGTCTCACACATGTTCATTCATAATTGCGGTCTTGAGCTTACCATAAATCTTACTCTCATCCACCAGCACTGCCAACCTTCCCTTTAACTTTGTGCTGATTTATCTAAATATTCAAGTTTATGAGTCAAGAAATGCGATTAGCTACACTACTAAGTACTGCAAAACTCAAAGAGAAAAGACTGGCAGGAGGAAATTTGGGAGATGGAAGCGGCACCTTGATGTATCTGTTCTCTGACTCCAGCTGGTGAGCGTAGGCTGTGTGCTGCTGCAGAAGGGTGCTGACCTCCTCTGCGCTGGGTGCCTCGCGCTGGGGATGAGAGTGCTGGGGTGCTGGATCGCCACCACCCCTGTCGGGACTCCCCTGCACAAACACATCTGCAGGTCAACACCACTGTAATGGGGGTGGGAGTTCTGGGGTGCTGTATTGCCACCCTCCCTGTTGGGACTCCCCTGCACAAACGCATATGCAGGTCAACACCATCGTAATGGGGGTGGGAGTGCTAGGGTGCTGGATCACCACCCCACCGTCAGGGCTCCCCTGCACAAACACATCTGCAGGTCAACATCACCATAATGGGGGTGGGAGGGATGGGGTGCTGAATCACCCCCACCCCTGTTGGGGCTCCCCTGCACAAACACTTATGCAGGTCAACACCACCATAATGGGGCTGAGAGTGCTGGGGGGGTGGGGGTGGGGGGGTGGATTGCCCCTGCCCCTGTCAGGGCTACCCTGCACAAACACATCTGCAGGTCAACATCACCGTAATTGGGGTGAGAGTAATAGGGTGCTGGATTGCCCCCACCCCTGTTGGGGCTCTTCTGCACAAACACATCTGCAGGTCAACATCACCATAAAGGGGCTGAGAGCGCTGGTGTGCCGGATCACCACCCTGCTATCCCCCCTGTTGGGGCTCTCCTGCACAAACACATCTACAGGTCAACACCACTGTAATGGGGGTGAGAGTGGGGGGGGGGGGGGGTGAATGCGCCTGCCCCTGTTTGGGCTCCCCTGCACCAACACATCTGCAGGTCAACACCACTACAGAGGGTGTGAGAATAATGGGGTGCTGGATCACCCCCACCCCTGTTGGGGCTCCCCTGCACAAACACATCTGCAGGTCAACACCACTATAAAGGGTGTGAGAATAATGGGGTGCTGGATCACCCCCACCGCTGTTGGGGCTCCCCTGCACAAACACATCTGCAGGTCAACACCGCTGTAATGCATGCTATTGTTAGGCTAAGCAGATGGTAAGGGAGACTGTGCTGCCTTGTAAATTTGTGTATCCCTGGATTCCTTGAACCGGTGCCAGCCAAGAACAGGAAAAATATGGGTTAGGGGTAGGACAGATATATCTTTTCTTCATGAGTATGATGACGTAATAAGACCATGATATATGCTGTGTGTATTATTTTTTTATGATAACTTCTTCCATACACAATTATGTAATTCCCATACATGTAACTCAACCGTCAACCCCTTACCAAAACTAAAGATGCTCACAACCCTGCTTTCTAGAACACAGGTTCAGGACTTTTTAGGATAGGTGACCTTTTGTCAGGGGTTTCACTGTGCTGCTATCATTTTCCTCCACAGTTTTCTTGGATCAAGATGTTGTAATCACTATTATATATAATGGACAATTTCACCACACCTTTGTTCTATCAAGCAACAACCGCAGAGTCTCTGCTGCAGACGCTGACTGTGCCTCTGGCGGAGCAGATGGTGGGGATGTAAACTGTGGCTGTCCATCTCGCCAAGCTAAGATTCGGGGATGGACAGCGGAGGCCAGTCTCTGTTTTGTTTCTGGTGAGGTGGCCAATATTGGTGGTGGCGGAGCAGCTGACAGAGTCTCTCGCAAAGCATCATAGCTTTGGTTTGCCCGCTCTGAAACATTATTTTTTATAACTCTTATAAGTAACATATATAACACTAACAGGCAAACAGTGTTATTTAAAGTCAGACGTTACTAAAACTAGCAAAAGTACTACTGCCTCTCTTAACTGCTATGTCTACACTCCATCACATACACAACTCTCTTCTTCTGACACCTGCATGCTGAAAATACAACAATACACATGCACACACACACATACACACTGTGACAGTTATGCAAAACTTATGGCCTTGGTACTTTTTCTTACTTTGGACCACACATTTAGAACCCAGTCCCAGTCCCACAAGACTGCAGGCATTGTTCAACCCTATCAGAAACTGAAAACTTTCCTCTTCTCACAGTACATCTGCCCCAGTTAATGTCAATACCCAGATTTTGCTACAGTATGTGTGTGTGCATGTACGAGTGTGTGTGTGCATGTGTGTGTATGTGTGTGCAGTGTCATGTAGCGATGTACATACAGTCTGAATTAATTTTTGTTTGTTTGCTGCTTCACATAAGTTTATAGTAGTTAATACTTTATGTAAATTGCATTAACAGGATTTGCTCTACAGGTCAGGTGTATAGTATAGAATAGATTACTGTGTTATAAAAACTTACATTATGAGTCATATGACATATGTGAGCACCCAGGGCATTGATGAGCACATGATAAATGCACATTATTATTACAACATATTTTGAAACATCACTCACTTTAGTGTCAGTCTCATTACTCCCAGCATCTCATGCTTCTCCCTCCCCTCCCAATCCCAACAAAACCGTGAGTGTGAGTCTGTGACACTGACAGACTTCAACTTTTGCAGTCATCACCTTGACATCTTCAGTGGAAACCCTCTGGAGCCTGACCTGGCTGGCATGGCCTCCACAACATTTAGCTTCTGTTTAGACCCATATATCTGATGAAGCCCACACCCATTAATTTGTAATTTTATTGTCATATTTGAACAGTTTTATTTTTACATCTATCCTGGGAAATGTCCTCAAATGGTTTCAAACCTCTTTGAAACCATTTACTATTTAGTGCTCATAAATATGATATCACTATTATTATTGACACTGTAACTGAGCTATTGTCACATTGTAAATGACTGATATAACACTGATAATAATTATTTCAATTAATTAATAGTAATAATACAAACACTAACTATAATTTACAGTATTACACTATTACTATTAATACAATAATAGTATTAATAGTATGACTTTGTACCAGTGCTACCACTACCAATAGCAGAATACAAACTGTTGATAAAGTAGATATAAACAGAATGGGAAGCCGTGCACAAGTGCAAAAAGGAAAGCACAGTCTAAACCATCCTTTTACTGACTGAGAAAGGGCTACTGAGCAAGAGGTAAGTCGCGAGCAAGGCAGAAGGATGTGTCCCAACACGAATGCCAACTCGCTGCCGCTCTTCACAAGAATCAAACTAAAGGGTTGAGCAGGCCACAGTTTGTATTGCACACGGTAATTTGACCGAAAATGCTGGGATGCAAACCTCTGATGGCATGCTGAGAGTCTGAAGCTCCTGTACCCGGATATTCTTCGAAATAATACATTGTGTGACTGCAGTGGATCTGACGGCTCTTTGACTGTTGCTAGTTTGGCCGGATACGGGATTTCACCTATTTACCACAATTTGTCCAAATAAATGTATAGCACACTGTAAAATTTTGTCAAAATGTAATTATTATTGAACGTAAGAGCAGCATACGTACTTTCAAATAATTATGTTACATTCGGGTCATAACCGTTGCTACGGACTGATCTAAAAACAAGTATTTAAAGTTTCTTTTTATAAAATAACGCTATGTATAAAGTTTATTACGACAAAACTGACACAACATGCGATTTTTTTGGGGTAATCCTCTTTATTAAGCTACAAAACGACACTTAAACAACAACTAAACTGTGAAAAACAATGAAAAATTAGATCAAGATGTTGCAACTATCAACTGTTCTTCAATGAGCAGGTGATAGTACCTATGAAAGTCAGTGAAAATAACTTATGAATAATAATGACTCAGTGCCAGTAGATCGGCCAATGATGCAAAGTAAATATATCGGTTTTGTGTCATGCTGTTGTTTTTTGTCGTTGTTGCTATTGTTGCAGCTTAATTTATTATGTATATATTCTGCTTAATGTCCTCAGATTCTGAAAAGCATATCAGGGACAATAGCCGGCTCAATTTTTTCGTTGGTTGAAGTGTTGCTTTACGTCCACAGAAAAGTAGGTTTATTAGGGACGTCGACGTCGTCAACGTCGACGTCCACCTCGACTTTCACATAGCTCGTGAGCTCTGAAAAATTCGGTTCGTCCTCAGAACCCATAAAGTTGATAAACCTTTTTAGGGACGGGGAGCCCAGGACGGCCACCTCGACTTTCACACAGCTCCTGAGCTCTGATGAAAAATTCTGAATTGCTTAACGTCCACGAAGGCGAGAAGGCCTATTAGGGGCAGGCAGAAAGAAAAAATGTTCTTTGATTCTTAATGTCCTCGAATGTCGCATGGCATATTAGGGACTAGTGGAAAAATTCTAGACGTTCGGTGCTTTTATATGCGGGCAAAAAGATGCTTAAACAAGGGAAGTAATTTGCATGGATTCAAGAAAGCGTCAAAATGGCGACCCCAAATGTTCAATTCTATGAGCGGCAAAAGGATTTTCAAGACAAGATCACAAAAAGGTATATATTGCTAAATTGCCGATGTGCAGCCATATTTTAACAGAATGAAACAGAGGTGAGATCTAAACTGGGCGAGATAACATATGAGCATGCGTAAAATTAAAAATATACACGTACACGGTACAGTACGAATACGATGGCCCGGTAAACTGTACGGTTTAGCTGTAGGGCGTGGTACTGGTAGGCCCAAAATATGGATGTTTTTTGTCGTGTTTTACTTCTGGAACACTCGCGCAATCTCATCGAGGTCATTATTATGAAAATGCTAACTTTCTGACATTTTCATTGATTTCAGTTTTATTGTATAATAATTAATACATTTTTTATATTAATATTATTATCGTTTATTGTATCGAATAACCGTACCGTACCCATTACAAAGCTTCAGATCCTGAGCTTGGAAAGGTAGTCATAGGAGTTTCATCTCTTGTCTTTCACAGTGATGTAACCTATGACTCATGTTTGAGTGCAGCTGCACACAGCTGAATGATGAACTCTGAACACTGCTGCACATTTTTGTGGTTGAATCAGTGTCAGTGATTGAACTTGTAAACATTATGTGAGTACATTTAGTACACTTTCACCCTCATAAATCCATTTTGATCATGTTATTGCAGTGTTGAGCATGTGTGCGGTTGACGTTATGTGCATTTACAGTTAGTATTATGTTATGACTATGACTTTCAGTATGCGGTTTGATGCTATATAGGACATATAATGATATATCTAGCTCTTATTTTTTCTGTTTTCTTTCCTTCCATTTCTAACTTCTTGTTATTAACTTATTTGCCTCCATCAGTCATGACCAGAAGTCAACATGGTGACAGTTCAGGCAGTGACACACACACACACACACACACACACACACTGCATACTGGTCACAGCATTGCCATTGGATTTAAGCAGTCTGTACATGAGTGTGTCACTGCTACATTTTGCAGTGCATCAGAATAACACCCAAATCAATCTTGCCAAGAAGATTTTAGTGTTTTATTTTAGTCACCCTTACTGGCCTTAAGCTGCAATGCTGCTAGCTTCTGAATTAGAAAAGAAACCCTGCTAAGAGATGACCCCTGTTTTCAGGCCACTTTTAACTGAAAATGTATGTTTCCATTTATATTTCTTTGTAAATGAACCCCATGCCAATGACCTGTCCACCCTTCTTTTAAGACCACTTTGCTTCATCTTTACTGACTTTTGGCCAGGGCAAGTTTTAAAAGAAAGGTTCAACTACAGTACTAGACATCAGTGGTACTGCCGAATTTATGAAATCTGTTTTTAATTAATTAGAACACAAAAGAAGTTGTACTGTATGTATGTGTATGTGTCATACATGTGTAGTGTCTTGAGTCAAGCATTGTGTTTTAGATTTGAGTATTTTGCTGGAAAAGTGGGTAAGACTAAGAGATAACAAAGAATTTACATTATACTTTATAGATATATTGATTCAATAGTGAACATAGTATGGATTACAGTATATTTAAATTGCACAATGTAGGTGGGCAGCAATTGTCTCCTGGAAACTATTGAAAAAAATATCACCATTATAAAAATGTAGTTTTACTTTTAGCTTTTACTAGTTTTAGTTACAAATGTATATAATTATATATTATAATGTATATTTTCTGTCTATGCTTAGTTATAATGTGTGATGGCAGTTACTTTTGGGAGTTGATGTTTGTGACTTTTTGTCTTATTGCTGCTGACAGTGAACAAGAAAGGCTGCACCTGGAAAAGCAGCTAAAGTTATTACTACAGTCTGATGAAAACAGGTTTGGACTTGTCTTCTTTTATTTATTTTTTATTTTTATTGTTCCACAGATGTACAGAGACTAACTTCATTGAGTAAACTAAAACTAAAACTAAAAGCCAAAAGGCATTTTTATTTCCATGTAGCACATCATCATTGATGAATATATATATATGTAAATTAAAACATGTCCACCAGTTAAAACACATAAAACTTTAAAAGGTTCAAAAGAGTGCTTATAATTATTTAAGAAGACAATACAAAATACACGCATATTTCTTTTTGGTAAAACCCATTTTCAAGCACTGAATGGCCTATTAAGTATTATTACTATATTAGTATTAAACAATGGTACTGATACAGTGATAGGAGAGAAATTTTATCTACTGACTACTTAGCTTTCACAGTTTCAGTTAGCTCAGAAGCTTTTGGGAAGAAAGTTACTATGACTTGACTATGACTATGACTGTTTTATTTGGCTTGTTTCCATGTCTGCTCTGGTCTTTCTTGGTTTTCCTTTGTTGTTGTTGTGACCTGAAGCTGTCCAATGCCATGCAGTGACTGTGCTTCAAAAGTTCATGTGGCACTGAAACTGTGGTACACAGTAGAACCTGTAATGAAGGACCACCCTCAGATGAGACCTTCTGAAAACTGCTGTTAATGTTAATGTTATGTTTAACCATCTCCTGTCACACATTCTAATTACAGTATTAGTTTTGATTGGAAAGCTGACCTATGTCCCCAGCCATTGAAAGGTGGTTCACATTGTTACTGTACAATGGGTCCACTTATGAAATCCATTCTCTGGCAAGGCCTTTATCAAGCTGGTCATACACCTTTTTGTTTAAACAATTAAAGTGAAACATGTCTCATCATACTTGTGCCCCCATGCAAATGAAGCCTCCATCAAAGACCACTCGGACTACAAATTTTAAGACTTTAAAAATAATAATTTTTAGTTACTTTTAGGGTGGTTTTATAAAGGGGGTTCTGGTCTCCTAGTTCTCTTCTACAAAAATATATTAACTGACAAACATTACTATCATTATCAATAAGCATCATGGTGTGTGTGTGTGTGTGTGTGTGTGTGTGTGTGTGTGTGTGTGTGTGTGTGTGTTTTAGCTCTCAGTTGAAAGCTACCAAGCTTCATAGCTACTGGAAGAAGTTGTGCGCAGATGAAAAGCGGGCTCAGCAAAGGAATGCTATGCTGGTCCGTGAGTTTGAGAGAATTGATGCCCATCTCTCATCCATGTCTGCTCGCACAGAACGTCTTAAACTCTTGAAGGTTTGTTTTCTGGGTTTTACAGCCTCTTTTTGAAATGTGCTCGAAAATGTAAATTATAGAAGTGTGACTGTAAAATATTTAATATAAAAAGTATAAAATATATATATTACTGTTTACATGACAACTGATCTGTGAGATATTTTGGGCAAATGTGAAAGCTTTCATATCATGGAACAGTACTTTCGGTTTGTCATCATACCCTACCTGTCACTTTCTCTCTTGGTTTGCTTTTTTTATTTTTTATTTTTTAAAATATGATAACGATACATAATTCTATTAATTGTCTTTTGTGCATTTATTGTTCTTTTCGTTTCTGTTTTTGTTTGTTAGTTCCTCTTTTCCTTCAAGTTTTCACCTTGATATAACCATAAGGGTTGACTGGTCGTAAAACACAGAGTTACTTACTCCTTCAAATTTATCCAGTGGCTTGATTTCTATGTCTGCCCCACCCTAATGAGAAGCCATGCCAAGCTTTACATACGGCCATGGTGACCTGGGCTGATTTTCCCACTCACATAATGAGGAATGACTTTCATTTTCTCTGTTTTGAATGCATGTCAGTTGGCAGAGTCAGTGAATGTGACTGTTCTTGCGTTTGTTTGTTTTTGGTTTGGTAGCATTTATTAGCTAAACCACCGAGGCTCACCCAGTGCTGGGTCCAAAGGTATTGCAACTGGGAAGAGAAAGAAATTAGATGAACACAACAATCATCTTGCTTTAGTCCTGACATTCTGCCATAACGCAGTAAGATGCCGATGAGCAGTATCATTATATAGTCTTGGATGAGGGTCCTTGTGCTTGTTTAACATGGCAAAAGTCGTCTGCTATTGATCAGTGTTATACCTGTGTGCTTTGTTTCTGCAGCAACAGTATGCAGACTATGTGGCCCGTACCTACCCACAGTGGACCAGAACTGTGGAGCAGAAGATGAGGGGGGAAACGCAGCAGGTGAGGAGTGTGAAGATGAGGGGGGAAATGCAGCAGGTGAGGAGTGTGAAGATGAGGGGGGAAACGCAGCAGGTGAGGAGTGTGAAGATGAGGGGGGAAATGCAGCAGGTGAGGAGTGTGAAGATGAGGGGGGAAACGCAGCACGTGAGGAGTGTGAAGATGAGGGGGGACACGCAGCAGGTGAGGAGTGTGAAGATGAGGGGAGAAACACAGCAGGTGAGGAGTGTGAAGATGAGGGGGGAAATGCAGCAGGTGAGGAGTGTGAAGATGAGGGGGGAAATGCAGCAGGTGAGGAGTGTGAAGATGAGGGGGGAAACGCAGCACGTGAGGAGTGTGAAGATGAGGGGGGAAATGCAGCAGGTGAGGAGTGTGAAGATGAGGGGGGAAACGCAGCACGTGAGGAGTGTGAAGATGAGGGGGGAAACGCAGCAGGTGAGGAGTGTGAAGATGAGGGGGGAAATGCAGCAGGTGAGGAGCGTGAAGATGAGGGGGGAAATGCAGCAGGTGAGGAGTGTGAAGATGAGGGGGGAAACGCAGCAGGTGAGGAGTGTGAAGATGAGGGGGAAACGCAGCAGGTGAGGAGTGTGAAGGCTGCTGAGTCTGTTAGGACTGAGGACAGTGGCAGACAAAATCCATCACTAATGCAGCACCGGGATGTGCATGTGGTGCTTTCATCTAGTGTCAGAAAACAGTGTGTGTGTTTTCTGTCCTCATCAATTAATGTTTTAGTTGTTTTGTTTTTCCGATTGTTTTTAAAGAGTCAGGTTTTGAGGGGTTTGGGGTTGGAAATTCATCAGGGGTCAACTTCTACTGTGCATTTAAAAAAACAACTTTCACATTGCAATTTCCCATCACTGTTTCTGCAGCAGGACAGCAGAAACATTCCTGACACACAGGGCATCAGACGATCCCAAGACTGGACTGAGGCAGAGAAAGACGAGTCTTCCAGCCAACAGCATCAGCAACAGCAGCAGCAGCCTGCCTCAAAGCAACAACAACAGGCGGCTCAGTGGTCTCCAGATGAGAGCGGTGCAGCCGGCGAGAGCCCAGAGGCGAGGGGGGCGATGTCGCAACCGGTGCAGAGTGTCAGCATTCAGCGAGTCTCCTCCCCTGTCAAAATGGGTGACGTCAGCAACATCTCAGCCACGAGAACAGCTCTGGCCAGCGCTTCCATGGTGTCTTCTGTCAAAGCTGCAGGCCGGTCACAGCAGCAGCAGCAACAGCAGCAGAAGCAGCAACAACAGCAGCAACAACAGCAGCAGCAGAAGCAGCAGCAACAGCAGCAGCAGCAACAACAACAGCAGCAGAAGCAGCAGCAACAGCAGCGACAGCAGCAGCAGCAACAACAACAGCAGCAGGCACATCAGCAGCAGAAGCAGAATGTGTCAGCAGCTGGGATACAGCCATCAGTTCAGAGTGCCAGGGAGGAGGCTTCGAAGTCAGAATATGTCAACATCAGTCAGTTTTCTGACAAGCCAGCTGTGGTGACTCATGCAGGTGTGTATGCTAGATAGGGAGGGGTAGTTTGTGTGTGTGTACGTGAATCTGTGATTGTGTGTGGTGTGCTGTGTGTGTGTGTGCATGTGTGTGTGTTATTCTGTGTGAGTGTGTGTGACTGTGTGTGTGTGTGTGTGTGTGTGTGTGTGTGTGTGTGTGTGTGTGTGTGTGTGTGTGTGTGTGTGTGTGCATGTGTGTGTGTTATTCTGTGTGAGTGTGTGTGTGTGTGCATGTGTATGTGTTATTCTGTGTGAGTGTGTGTGTGTGTGTGTGTGTGTGTGTGTGTGTGTGTGTGTGTGTGAGATTCTCTCTGTGTGTGAGACTGTGTGTATGTGTGTGTGTGTGTGTGTGTGTGTGTGTGTGTGTGTGTGTGTGTGTGTGTGTGTGTGTGTGTGTGTGTTGTGTTACTCAGCACCTGTGTCAAAAATGTTCCTAATATAGTTCTAACAGAGTGCAGGGAGCTATCCCCACTCCCCATGAGTTATGAGGTTTCAAGCAACCATGAGCAATGTAATGCCTAAAAGTCTGTGTGGTTTCAGGTCAAGGAGATCAGCAGTCAATGAATCCTGACAAAGATGACATGAGTGACTTTGGCAGTGGGAGTGACCTCCCCCTGAGTGCAGGTGATGCTTCGCCTGTCAAGGTGGCTGCAGACAGGGCGACTCCACAGCGGGAGGAGGGGATCCGATCTCGAGCTGATAGTGTGCGGTCTCTGCGAAGCAGTGGGTGTGTAACGTAGCCATGTGCAGTTAATTCTGAGTTATATTGTTCTGTCCTGACCCCACTGCCTTGCCCTTCTGCCCTGACCCCCACTGTCTTGCCCTTCTGTCCTGACCTCATGACCCTGTTTGCCCTTTTGTTCTGACCCCACTGCCTTGCCCTTCTGTCCTTACCCCACTCTTGCCATTCTGTCCTGCCTTTCTGTTCTGACCTCACTGCCTTGCCCTTCTGTCATCACCCCATGACCCTGCTTGCCCTTTCATCCTGACCCCACTGGCCTGCCCTTCTGTCCTGATCCCACTGTCTTTCCTGTTTGTCCTGACCTCACCATCTTGCCCTTCTGCCCTGGCCCCATGACCCTGCTTGCCCTTTTGTCTTGACCCCACTGCCCTGCCCTTATGTCCTCACCCCACTCTTGCCGTTCTGTCCTGTCTTTCTGTTCTGACCCCACTGCCTTGTCCTTCTGTCCTGACCCCACTGTCTTGGGCTTCTGTCCTGACCCCACTGTCTTGGGCTTCTGTCCTGCCCTTCTGTTCTGACCCCACTGTTGTCCTTATGTCCTGACCCTACTTACCCTTTTGTTCTGACCCCACTGCCCTGCCATTCTGTCCTGCCTTTCTGTTCTGACCCCATCGCCCTGCCCTTCCGTCCTGACCACACTGCTTTTCCCTTCTGTCCTGACCCCACTGTCTTGGGCTTCTGTCCTGCCCTTCTGTTCGGACCCCTTTGTGTTGCCCTTATGTCCTGACCCCATGTCCCTACTTTCCCTTTTGTCCTGACCCCACTGCCCTGCCCTTCTGCCCCGACTCCACCACCCAGCTCTTGTCCTGACCCTCCTGCCTTGCCCTTCTCTATTACCCCACCACCCTGCCCTTCAGTCCCACCCGCATTGCTTTGCCCTTCTGTTCTCATCCCACTGCATTGCACTTCTGTCCCAACCCCACTTCATTGCCCTTCTGTTCTGATCCCACTGCATTGCACTTCTGTCCCAACCCCACTTCATTGCCCTTCTGTTCTGATCCCACTGCATTGCACTTCTGTCCCAACCCCACTTCATTGCCCTTCTCTGCAACCTCGCCATTCTGCCCTTCTGTATGACCCCACCACCCTGCTCGTCTGCCACCAGCGTATGGTTTTTTTAATATTTTTTTTATAGTGTTCAGCTTCAACACGTTGCATACAACTGGACAGCACTGATGTTCCCCTTCTCTTGTCTGATCAGCCTCTCTCTCTCTCACTCTCACTCTCTCTGTCTCTCTCTGTCTCACTCTCACTCTGTCTCTCTCTGTCTCTCTCTTGTGTTATGTGCATTTGGACTTTGCTTTCACCCCATTGTTATGGACTTTGTTTGAAACAAATAAAAGTGTGTGTGTGTCTGTCCAGTTCCTTGCTGCCTGAGTTGACTGTGGATGGACTGATTCGACTGCTGCATCACATTGAGGCAGACCTCGGCACCAGTGCACAGGATGCAGAGTACTACAGTTCCCCCATGTTCGACGCAGAGGAGAAAATTGATCTCATACAGTCAGTGCCATATCAGGGCTTGTGTGTGCAAGTGTGAAATCATGATCAGCTATCAGCCCTTAGTGAAGTGGCAGAGGAGAAAATAGACCTCATACAGTCAGTGCCATATCAGGGCTTGTGTGTGCAAGTGTGAAATCGTGATCAGCTGTCAGCCCTTAGTGAAGTGGCAGAGGAGAAAATAGACCTCATACAGTCAGTGCCATATCAGGGCTTGTGTGTGCAAGTGTGAAATCGTGATCAGCTATCAGCCCTTAGTGAAGTGGCAGAGGAGAAAATAGACCTCATACAGTCAGTGCCATATCAGGGCTTGTGTGTGCAAGTGTGAAATCGTGATCAGCTATCAGCCCTTAGTGAAGTGGCAGAGGAGAAAATAGACCTCATAGTCAGTGCCATTTCAGGGCTTGTGCGTGTGAGTGCGAAATCATGATCGACTGTGAGCCCTTAATGAACTGACAGAGGAAAAAATTGACCTCATAGACCGCATTGCTTGTGTGTGTGAGTGTGAAATCATGGTCAACTATGAGCCCTTAGTAAACTGACAGAGGAAAAAATTGACCTCATAGTGCTGTTCAGGGCTTGTGTACGTGAGTGTAGAATCATGATCAACTGTGAGCCCTTAATGAACTGACAGAGGAAAAAATTGACCTCATAGTCAGTGCATTTCAAGGCTTCTGTGTGTAAGTGTGAAATTGTGATTGGCTATGAGCCCTTAATGAACTGACAGAGGAGAAAATTGACCTCATAGTCAGTGCCGTTCAGGGCTTCTGTGTGTGAGTGTGAAATCATGGTCAACTATGAGCCCTTAGTAAACTGACAGAGGAGAAAATTTACCTCATTCCATTTTATTTACTGTACAAATAGGAAACTTGTATTTATTCTGTATAGTTTGTTATGTGTAGTTTAGGTCAAACATGATTTTGAATGTCTTTTAGTAATTTTGTTGTGTTTTGTGTTTTGTCCTAGTAAATAGTATTCTTTTGAACGTTTTTTTTTTTATGTGTTTGGACCTTGTTTTAGAATGCTACTTGCTAGCAGTCATTCTTGTTTCAGATTAAAAAAACGAATGTTTTAGCTGGGAAGGGCTGAGATCTCACTTGTTAATATTTTAACAGATGTGCTGCTTGCTTGGATGTTCATGCTTTATCATGTCATATGAAGCAGGAATGACAGAAACGGATCTGTCTTTTTATTGTCAGCAAGTGCAACAAGTACCTGGCCAGCTATATGGAGTTAGACCATGCTGTAGAAGTTGGCATTGCCATCCAACATTCTGAAATGGGCATTGCCATCCAACATTCTGAACTGGGCATTGCCATCCAACATTCTGAAATGGTCATTGCCAACCAACATTCTCAAAATGGGTATTGCCATCCAACATTCTCAAATGGGCATTGCCATCCAACATTCTGAAGTGGGCATTGCCATCCAACATTCTGAAATGGGCTTCTGAAGTGGGCATTGCCATCCAGCATTCTGAAGTGGGCATTGCCATCCAACATTCTCAAAATGGGCTTGCCATCCAACATTCTGAAATGGCCATTGCCATCCAACATCCTAAAGTGGGCATTGCCATCCAACATTCTCAAAATGGGCATTGCCATCCAACATTCTCAAAATGGGCACTGCCATCCAACATTCTGAAGTGGGCATTGCCATCCAACATTCTGAAGTGGGCATTGCCATCCAACATTTTGAAATGGGCATTGCCATCCAACATTTTGAGGTTTTCTGGCTTACTGTCAGAGTATTGCCTAAGACTAGTAAGAGGTATATATAACAATCTAGTTTTCAATTTGTATTAGATGCTTGGAATGAGGCTGGTTTGATGGTTTTGATTTCAGGCGTGCCAATGCTGGTGGGGCCTTGGAAGGGCTGTCAGGGTCCAAAGCCAGTAACCTGGTCTTGGAGCAGATGTCACATGTTGTGCGAAGCCTTCCCGAAGAGTGCCTCATTGGCGAACAGCTGCTGAAGCAGCCACAGGAGCAGATAACTGCTAGCCGCATTGGGTAAATAAGGGTTTTTGTTTAGTTTTTGTGGTTGTTGTTTTTAAGAATGATTATAAATGTTTGTTTTTGTATTAATGTGTCAAAGCATTAGAATAATAGCAGCATGAAAATCACATTGGTGGACTTCAAGACATGAAAACAAACACAGTTCAAACTATGCATCAATCCATTGTCTTCAAGCAAACAGTAAGTAACTTGGTGCCCAGTTTATGCCCAGTCAACCAGTGCGGTTTTATGAGGGTGATCTTCAAGCAGACAAAAAACAGTTCTATAGTTGTTGTTTTATCGTTGTTGTTTCTTTGTTTGTTGTTGTTTTGGGGGGTGGGGGGTGGAGAAAGGGAAGAGAGAAAGAGAAGATGATTTGTCGTTTTACTCTGGGATTGACCAACCCTTTATTTGAGAAGACAATTTTCAGTCCCCTCCCTTCGTATTTCCATGTCAAATGATCACAAGGTCAAGAAATTTACTAATCAAAGACTACTTTCTTGTAAAGATCTTTGTTTTTCGTGGATTTTGTTTCGTGGATTTTGTTTCATGATTGTTATGTGATATGGGAAGAGAAGAGTCTTGAATTTGCTGCTGGTCATTTTGTGGGATGACTGTAATGGTGATGTTGTTGTTTTTTAACAAAAACTAACAATGAATGCACTGTATTGTATGTGATTTAACACACACACACACATGCACGCACACACACACATGCTCGCACACACATGCACGCACGCACTCACACACACGCAAGTAACTAATCTGCCCACACACCTCCGAGTCATTTCAGCCTTACAATTTTACTCTTTTATTTGTTCAGTCCTACTGCATTTTAATGTCTTGTGCGTTTTGGTCTGAACCAAGTATAATCCATGTGTTTGTGTGTGTCTGTGTGATATGCATGTGTCTGTATGACATCCATGTCACTGTGTGTCAAATATGTGTGTGTTGTGTGTATTGTCTGTGTGTGCAGAGATAGCTTGGTGGGAGAATCCCAGACATTGTGGATTGCCGTGTTCACACACTTCAATCGCTTGCATGCAGCCAGGGTTATGGAGGCCAAGGAAATTGCGGCAGTGTTTGTGCCGTGTCTTGTGGCAGATCGGTCACAGTATCAGGACAAGGTGAGAGGCAATGGATCCTGTCCGAGTTTATGTCAGTGACTAACTGAAAAGATGGAGAATGAGTAAAAAAAAAAAAAAAAATGGGGGGGGGGGGGGGGGGCAATATCCACATCCACCAGCCCCTGTCAGTCCCATGTTCTCAAAGGTTGGACACAGGCATGATAGAGGAAGAATTGATATGAAACTTGTTATGTCATAAAAGAGTGAATTTTAATTTTTTCTGTCAGTGTTTGTGCATGCACGCACGCATGTGTGCACACATGCACATACACACACACGCACATAACATGTACATACTCAAAGGAAAAAGAACTGACAGGGCTAGAAGTGGATACTGCCAAAAATGATTAGGTAAGTAAACAAAACAACTAAACCCCACCCCCCTCCCCAAAACAACAACAACAACGACATAACAACAACAGCAACCCACACATACACACACACAAAAAAAAGAAAAAAAGAAAGAAAGAAAAGACAACAACAACAAAAGAAAAAAGAAAGAAGAACTGTTGAAGCATCACAGCTTTGCAGAACAGTGAAAACCTAGCAGTTCCCGCTGTGATGTAATCTGATGCTGATGCTGACTGTGACAGGCATACGCCCTGCTGGTCAACCTGTTAGAGGGTGATGATGCCACCGATGCCTCCAGCATTGCGTCGCCACGACAACCAGCCAGCCCTCATCACCTGGGCAACTCCAGCAGCCTCATGGAGGATGGCAGAGGTAGGAGAGCAAACTCCAAGCACTGGTTTACGACATCCTTCTTCCAATCACTTCCATAATTGATTACTGCCACAAGTTTCCAAAAAATGTCAGCATATGGACAGTTTTTTGTTGGTGCTCAAATTGCAGCAAGTTTGTGAAACATAATAACAATAATGTACAAATTGTCGGCATTCATGGCTTTGTTTGTGCAGCTTTCAGATGCTGAATTTTAGCTAAGAGGGTGATGAGCTGAGTGAAAAACTGTTGTGTGTATAAAAAAATTTTTTATTATGCTGTTATTGATAGGGTCCATGTTGCTTGAGTTTGGTTTCTCTTTAAGAGATATCCCTTATGAACTGTTTCATTTTTAAAATTATATTTATGGTGCCGATCTTTTACTTTTGCATTGTACATTTGATTTCAACCAGCAATGCACTTAAATTTAATGTGTGACCTTTGCATATTTATTTCTAGACTGGGATAAAAATGATTTCAGTTGACACTCTTGGTTTGTGTGGGCTTTATTTATCTTTTAATTTCAATGGTTTATGCCCCCCTCCCCCCCCCCCAGCCAAAAAGACAAAAAGATAATAATTGCCACTCACTGATTCCGTGTCATCATTCAGCTTTCTGAAACAAGGGTGGCAGAGTTGAGAGAGATTGTGTACAGTAAAGTAGCATTGTTTGTTTCCCTGTGCCTCAGTGCCGCCATTGAAGTTTGGCAGCCTGATTGACAAGCCCTTCAGTGATGATGAGTCCAGCTTCTTTGACCAGAGCCTGCCCAAAGAACCAGCAGTGCCCCTCAATGGTGTGTGTGTGTGTGTGTGCGTGTGTGTGTGTGTGTGTGTGTGTGTGTGTGTGTGTGTGTGTGTGTGTGTGTGTGGTGTGTGTGCGTGTGTTTGTATGTGTAAGTGCATGCTTGTTTGTGTGTGTGTGTGCGTGTGTAAGTGCATGCTTGTATGTGTGTTTGTGTGTGTGTGTTTCTGTGTTTCAATTCAAGGGGAGAGATGGAGAGAAAGACTGGGTTTGTGTCCAGCAGAGATGTAAAGAGTACAGAATACATTACAGCACAAGGACATCATTTGTACTTGCATTTAGACATTATTTATATTTGAGCTTGATCTAGCTTCAATCAGATATATACTTGGTCTGTCAAAACAGTGCAAACACAGTGCCAGTCATAATTAATATAATGAAACTTTCAGTGTTTGAGTTTACCTGTAATTTAGTACATTTTAATTAAATAAATACACTGCATCACAGTTTACAGGAAAAACAAAAACAAAAAACAAACTTGCATTACAAAATTAGTTGTTGTTTTTTACAGAGGGGGTGATTTTATTTTTATTAACATCCTGATTCTGCTTTGCCTGTGTTTCACAGAGACATCGGCCTACAAGCAGATGCTGTCTGGAACACTTTCTCACACTCCACAGAAGACTCCAGTCTTGTCTGATGACACAGATGATGATGTTGAGAAAGAATTTGCCAACGTTCTTTCACCCAGAAATACTAAGTAGGTCTCTTTGTTTTTTTCCTGTCACATGTTTTTTGTTTGTTGGAATACTGTTTTTTAAACACATCTGTCTAAGCTTGTGTTTGAAGTGTTTAACCTTTTTACTGCCAACAAGTCTCCTGCCAAGGACAGTCTAGAAAAATGGTTAAGCTGTTTAAAAAAAAAATGCTGCTTTTGAGATCATCGTTGCATGTAAGAATTTGAGAGGAGCTGGAAAATTCAAACTGGAAATTGTACAGCATCCTTTAAGCAGACTGAAAAGCAGTTTGCCAATGACATAATTTGGCATCCTAAAGGCAGAGAAAAGGTTAATGCACGTGTCAGGTTTACTGTCATAGCCGGCTTTTTCATGCTTGCATGCTCACTTGTCCAAATGTGTGTAGTCTGTAAATTAATAGGTTAGTTCTCTTGTGAATTGAATACTTTTTAGACCTTTCTGGGCTTTTTGATGGGGGGGGGGGGGGGGGGGGGGGGGCAGGGAACTAGGCTTAGAATGATGTTTTCAAAATGTAACATTACAGTGGAACATTACCCTAATGCTCACCAAGCTGTGCACATTTATTTCCAGGCCTGCAGAGCCATCACCGAAGGTGACGACACCCAAACATGTGTCGGAACCAGAGAGTCTCTCAGAAACCAGCTCCCCTGGACCTAAGTCTCCAGTGTATGTCCCCACTGCAGTGGAACAAAAGTAAGCCATCAGTCAACAGCTGCTCTAAGTCCCTGGTGTTATGCCCCCCACCGCAGTGGAACAAAAGTAAGCCATCAGTCAATAGCTCCTTTAAGTCCCTGGTGTTAGTCCCCACTGCAATGGAACGAAAGTAAGCCAACAGTCAACAGCTCCTCTAAGTCCCTGGTGTTATGCCCCCCACCGCAGTGGAACAAAAGTAAGCCATCAGTCAATAGCTCCTTTAAGTCCCTGGTGTTAGTCCCCACTGCAATGGAACGAAAGTAAGCCAACAGTCAACAGCTCCTCTAAGTCCCTGGTGTTATGCCCCCACCACCGTGGAGCAAAAGTAAGCCATCAGTCAACAGCTAAGTCCTTAGTGTACATCCCCACTGCAGTGGATCAAAAGTAAGCCATCAGTCAACAGCTCCTAAGTCCCTGATGTTACAACCCCACCACAGCGGACCAAAAGTAAGCCATCGGTCAACAGTTCCTCTGTACCTAAGTCCCCAGTGTACAATAGGTCACCCTCTCCTAGTCATAAGCATCTATGGAATATAAACAGGTACCAAAATATGTGTCATTGTGTATTGGTGGATGGTTTTTAATGTTGTCGTAGGGAATTAGATCAACTTGTGATTTAGTGACTTATGTTTCGAACTGGTGTAGAAAGGCTTTCAATGTTTGCTTTGTGCTGAGGTGACCTTATGTGGTCGACAGGTTGATGAAGTCCAGGAACCAACTAACTTGGTGCAAATGGGTTTTTTTCAAAGTGAATGTTCAGCTGAATCACTTTCGGGATCTGAGCAGCAAAGGAACAGACAGACTGCCCTTGTGTACAAAAGCAAAGCAAAATTTGACGGGGCCTGCCGAACGCTGGAGCTGTGTGAAAGTTGAGGTGGCCATGCTGGGTTCCCTGTCCCTAATAGTCCTTATGGTCTTTGTGGATGTGAAGCAACACTGAACTTTAACTTGGCAGAGCCTGTTTCACTTATGTATATATATATATACATGTTGGTGAAGTCAGTTTGATTTGATTAGTTATCATAGTCAGCTGTAGCATAGTTGATGATAAATTAATGTTTGGTTATTAGATGTTGACCAATGCCTGATGTCCTTTTCCAGATCTGTGTTTGGCTCCACCGCCTCAAGCCAAGGTCAGAGACGAGCAGGTCAGTGAAAGAGTTTCATTTTTGCCTGGCATATGTCTTGTTTCTCATTTGTGATGTTTCTCATTTGTGATGTTTATCTCAACTGCTGAGGCTGGCAGGATAAGGTTGTTGTTGTGTTTGCAAGGAGCATGCATGCCTTGTCTTTTAAATGCATTATTTATCTCAGCTATTCATGCTAGTGATGTTTTTGTTGTTGATTTTTGCAAGGGGCATGCATGCCTTGTCTTTTAATTACAATATTTGTCTCAGCTGTTTATGCTAGTGAAGTTTTTGTTGTTTTTTGCAAGGGGCATATATGCCTTGTATTTTAATTGGGGTATTTATTTCAACTATTTACGCTAGTGAAGTTTTTGTTGTTGTTGTTGCATGGAATATGTCTTATCTTTCAGTCTGTAATTTTTGCCTGAATTACTTTGGCCAGGGAAATAGTTCTGTGTTTTGTCTGGAATGTCTTGTATTTTGATTCTGACATGCTTACTTCTTTGCACAGTTTATTGCATTATTTTTGTTCATAGATTTGTATTCTTTTACCAGTTGAGATGTGTAAACATACCTTTTTTCCCCTTGGTGAATACTTTTCAGGTTTACTCTCAGCTGACCTTGTTTGTAAACATCAGTTACATTTGTACAGTTAAAAAACAAAACAAATCAGAGTGTTAGTTTGCTGCAGTAGCATCAGTTCCTCAATGATCAGGAAATTTACATTATCATGAAGAAAGAAAAAGAAAAAATGAGAAAGTTGAATTATTTTGCTACCAAACTTTACACTCATTATATTTCACTTATTTCATCCTAACGTGACAGTTAACTGAGTTTTTTTTACACTAATTACTTACTTACTAGTTAGTAGGTTGGCTCTCATAAATATATACTTTTATATTTACTTATTATAACTGTTTGGTGATGATTTTCTTCTCCTGGCTTTTTTTTCAGGTGGCCTCAGGCTTGGTTCTGACTTTGACACTGACTCTGAGATTGAACCTGGTATTTTTGGCAGCAGCAAGAAACCTGCTGAGGAAGACAAGGACGACTTTGATTTTTATGACTGACATGTCTGTCCCTGTTGACTCAGTTTGGGTGTTACTGTTGGTTTTCTGTCATGAAGGACCAACATCCACTTTTAGTCACTGGACCAGTGGCACCATTGTAGTTAACTAGTTGTGTGTATTTTTTAACTTGTACCAATTTGTGCGTACACTGATGATTCAAGGATTCAGATTTCCTTAGTGTTCTTAAACTTACCAAAGAGGCTGGCAATCTTAGGAAAGTTTTATGCTATCTTGAAATCAATAGCACGGAATAAACACACACATGTGTGTACATAGGTCGTCACGCACATACAGACAGACACATGCATGCACGCATGCATGCACACACACACATGTAGTTTCAAATTTGTAACATACCTGTTCATCATGTCATACTGTAGTAACAGACATAAATTCCATTACAAATTTGATTTAAAATGCATCTTAATGAAAACAGTAAGTCTAATTGTGCCATACAGTTAGTGAGTTACACACACACACACACACACACACACACACACACACACACACACACACACACACACACACACACACATCCATAAATGCAGACTCCTAGGGTGTGCTTGATATCTCTTGGAATCATTGGTCCTGTCATATTTGTCTGTATTGGCAGCTTGATATTGGGAATTGTGGTAGATTTGTGTATATTTGCTTAGTACTGGTAGTTTTGTATTGAAAGTTGCACTCGTTTGCTAGTCTGGTGTTGTGCTGGCTGTACTTGTCCAGTTTTTGCCTGTGATATAAAATGTTTGGACTTGCTTTTCGTCCACGTTTAAGTGACTAGGTACTGAGTTTAGCTTCTTTTCATGCAGGGCTACAGTTGAAGCACATGCACAGCTGTGAAACTCTTGTCCCTGTTATATCAGCCTGACATCTGAGGACATGCATTAGGCTCATTTGCATTACAGCCCTGCAGTTCTTGTACCTATTATATCAGCCTGACGCCTGAAGACATTGAGCTCATTTGAATCGCAGCTCTGCAGTTTTTGTCACTAATATGTCAGCCTGACGCCTGAAGACATTGAGCTCATTTGCATCGCGGCTCTGCAGTTTTTGTCGCTAATATGTCAGCCTGACACCTGAGGACATTAAGCTCATTCACATCACAGCTCTGCAGTTTTTGTCGCTAATATGTCAGCCTGACACCTGAGGACATTAAGCTCATTCACATCACAGCTCTGCAGTTTTTGTCCCTATTACACCAGCCTGACACCTGAGGACATTAAGCTCATTTGCACTGCAGCTCTGCAATTTTTGTCTCTGTGAGCCTGATATTTGAGGATGTTAAGCTCATTTGCATTGCAGTTTTTGTCCCTATTATGTCAGCCTGACACCTCAGGACATTAAGCTCATTTGCACTGCAGCTCTGCAGTTTTTGTCAGCCTGATATTTGAGGATGTTAAGCTCGTTTGCATTCACATTGCAACTCTGCAATTTTTGTCTCTGTCAGCCTGATGTCTGATGACATTAACGATTAAGCCTCATTCACATTCCATCTGGTGTCAGTACTGTCATTTTGCATGTGATGAAATGTGTTGGGTTGTGGATTATCGTTAGGTTATGGATTACTTACAATTCACACAGTGTTTGAGGACGTTAAGCCTCACATCACCGCTGTGTACTGTGCAAAACAGCACAAGTTACCATCTGATGTCAGTATTGTCATTTTGCCTGTGGTGAAGTGTGTTTGGTTGTGGATTGCAATTAGGCTGTTGATCAATTTACTGACAGTTCACACATCGGTGTTTGAAGACATTAAGCCTCATTCACATCACCGCTGTGTACTGTGCAGAACAGCACTTTTGCATGTGGTGAAGTGTGTTGGGTTGTGGATTACTGTTAGGTTGTGGATCACTTTACTGACAGTTCACACATCGGTGTTTGAGGACATTAAGCCTCATTCACATCACAGCTGTGTACTGTGCAAAACAGCACAAGTTACCATCTGATGTCAGTATTGTCATTTTGCATGTGGTGAAATGTGTTGGGTTGTGGATTACTGTTAGGTTGTGGATTATTTTACTGACAGTTCACACAGTGTTTTGCTGGTAATCACAGACCGGTTGGCAGTTAAGCCTATGAAATGCCTACTGCACCTATTGTTAGAGTGGATGGAAGTTGATGGATTTTGAAAAAGCTCAGGTGTTCAGTGTTGGTGCTGGAGGTTTACCCTGGTACAGCAGCAGTTGTGACTTGGGTAAACAGACTTACATGCACAGGACCGGTCCCTGTCTCACTACTGGGACTAGGATAGTCCCTCTCTCCTTCCGTCCGGTCGCTGGCCAATAGAAAGGTCTGTTCCGTCCATATTTATATGTCTTGTTTTGTGCAACCATGCAGATGGGGGCTAGAAATTCCATGAAACTTTACCAGACACTCCAGGCATTCACAAACCATAATGGAATAAGTATATTTTCATTTATCGGCGTTTAACTGTCGTATTGTCTGTTTGAAAAAGGGGCTTACCCAGAAAATTTGGACACATTTTTGTATTGTTCCATTAAAAAGTAGTGTTCATTTCAACTGGTTGTGTGTTTGGATCTTTACTTGTCCCACATGATTCCCAATTGGCCTCAAATGTAAGTGAACCACTAAAGCTAGAGAGAGAGCAAAAGAAAGAACAAATGAATGAACTTTATCTTACCAGGGTAGCGGAGGGTCAGGGTCTTTTTACATCCAGCCCTTGCCCATGAGGGACTAATTTTACTAATGCTACATGTACACATGTATTTCAGATACACCAAGAGAGAGAGAGAGAGAGACAGAACACACACATTAAATTTTCTGGGTGCATTTTATTCTGTTCTGTGAATTTCATTGTCACATTTTTCTGCACGATAAAAAGCTGAAAAGAAAGTCCCTTCACAACAATAACCCTAGAATAAAAATGACATTATACAGAAGTGCAATATGCCAAGCAAAATAGGAATGTTCAGTGCTGTAAACTGCAATGTTTAAAACAAAAAATACACAGTGTATAGTATAATATATCCCTGTAAAATGTACAATACAAATAATGCAAATATATTTCATGTACAAGTAAAAAATACAAATATATATTGATTTCATTTACAATATGTGCCCATATTATTATGTAAAACTGATGATGCATCAAATGTATAAACTTCACACTTTGCATAGTCATTAACACTTCCATCCGTTACACCTGGTGATGATATGCAGGGATTCTTTTCTGTGACACAGACATTCTGACGAAGCTCTGAACTGACACACATACACTGCTTTTAAATGATGTACACAGAATGTGTATACATATATTTATTTTTACAAAATACTTACATGTTTTGCAAATAGGTCATGTAAAACTTTGTTCTCAACACACAAACCTGTGTGCAAATTCACACTGGGAAATGTTCTGTTGTAAACTTGTTCCTGAAGCTTTCGATTCTGAAGACGGAATACCATTGTAATGTATCACAGCTGCAGCAGCTGATAAAGCCCACTCACAGCAATGCTCGCTTACAATTGTGTAGTTTGTTGAAACATGGGAAATGATGCTATACCAGCAGCACACACACATATATATATATATATACTCTCTCACCTAACGCATGGCCTTTTGAACACACATAAAACACAACATAAAGACTGGGTAACTTTGATATAGATTATTGCTGTTCAGTTACCTCTATTCAAAAGTGTGCTTTTTACGCAACTTGAGTATTTTTTCCTTCTTCTTAAAATGTTTTATACGCATAGTTTATTGTCACATCTAGGGGTTTTCCCATGTGAAATTCAAGCTGTTTCCTTCGGGGAAAAACCAGCTTCCACAGTCACTCTACCCAGCCAACCACTTCATTTGTGATATCAGAATTTTTACACATCCTATACCAGCACCACTGTGGGATCTGTAACATACACAAGCACTTAGTGCTGAGGATCTTGTTTTTACCTCTTCTTATCCAAAGGACCGAACACTGAGACTGTCATCACCCTGACACTAGCATGATCATGATGCACAGAAGAATTGACAAGACTGTAGCTACAATGTGCCTGGGAAACATGGCAACTGTGTTAGCTATAACCTCTGTGAATGCTACAGTATTTCAGTTAGAAGCACAGTGAACCCCCTTGGCCCTTACTGAAAGCATTCCAAAACTCCACAAAAGATGGGCTTTTATTTAAAGGACATAGGTTCCTGTTACCCCCCCCCCCCCCCCCCCCAGCCACCCCTTTCCTCCCAATGAAAAGAAAACAAAAAACAAAAAGCAACTTCTCGTTATACTGTGATGAAAATCAGCATTCCCTCCACCAAGCAATGGGAAAACTTTTAAATGTTCGCAAGTGCAAAATTAAAATGTGGCAAATAAAACAAGAAGTGTAAAAGTAGACGGTTATAATAACTACATTATTATAAAGCCATACTTGATTTTTTTGGGCTTATTTGGAGTATGTCTGCATTTCCACAGGTATCTCATTGTGGCAGAGTATAATTCATTGTGGAATAGCATACTTCATTATGGCATAGTATACTTCACTGCGGCATAGCATACTTTACTGTGGCATAGCTAGTATACTTCACTGTGACATAGTATTCTTCACTGTGGCAGAGTTTACTCCACTGTGGCACAGTATATTTCATTGTAGCATAGTAAACACCAGTGACAGTGTGGCATAACACATTTCACTGTGGCATATGTTTCAAAAGTGTCACAGTTTACATCCCTGTGTAAAAGGAACTTCCATCAGGGCAATTCTACTTGAACATCTATTTAGTTACACTGTACAATACATACATTATCACAAGTTACATAATGCTCTTGAGCAAATGTACTGAATGTCAAAGACAAGGTACATTAAAATGCGTACAACAGTTGCTGCTTAAGAATATGCCTGTGTGAGCCAGGAAATCAGCATGGCTGTTATCAGGAGCTTGCTGTTATTTAGACCTGGCTCTGTAGGAGAGTGTGTATAACGTAGCATATTGATACACATAACAGAATTGTACCGCTGATCAAAATAAAAAAGGACAACAAAAAGCATGGATGGGAGTTGTCCTGTTGCCTTGTGTGCAGCAAATCAAATCAGCATGCACCTCAAAGTTGGAATCTACACGTGTCATTCCAGTTGATGCAGCATGCCAAACCCTGCTTAAGGTAAAAAAAGAGAAAGAAAATGTCAAAAAGTCCCCTGTAAATCACCGACTAGAACATGACAACAGGGAACCCGTCACTGAGAACTCTTGCGCTCTCCAACAACAGTAAAATGTATCACAGAGAACACTTCTAAGCGAACAAATCAAAGCATTCTGTAAACAGCTATAAGTAAAATTGTGACTCACTGTGCTTGAAATAACAACAACAGTTCTAACTCTCCTTGAGTAATAGTTTTAAAAACAAAGTCTATTACCAGGCAACATGCTTTTGATTTTTTTTTCTCCAAAATAAAGCCATTGACTACCAACCATGGACCCTGAAGTGAGAATCACTGACTGGGTGTGGCCATCTGAGCATTTAGTTAAAGGACAATGGCTGCTGGAAAAAAATGACAAAGTACCAAAGTCCTAATGGTACAGCTGATACAAATTTAACAACAGGAAACAGTACAGTTACTCATTTAAGCTCTAAAATCAAAGAAAATATGCATATCATGATAAAATAAAGCCCCCCCCCCCCCACCAACATGCAAAACAACAACAACAAAACCTCCCTAAAACCAAAACAACTAAAAAAATAACACCATTAACAACTCCAAAACAAAGAACAACCCAACACACAAACCATGAACAACAAAACAAAAAGTATTTGGAATGAAACATTCTTATCACCAACAGCAGTAACAGTAGACATAGCCTGCATGCCATTAAATATATTTTGCACTTCCCCAAACATTTCAAACAGCACTTCCAAGTTTCTCTATCATGCTTTCGTCAAAATTCTTATCCTGTTGACAACAGCAAACACTCACAGTTAAGTACCTGCGCAACACAAACTGGATTACCTTGCACCTTACATCAAAAGCTAACAGTATTCTTGATTTGATTTTCAAAATAAACCTTCTACCACTTTAATGTTGTAACCTTATAATAATAATAACCTTAATTCAGTATACATTACGTGGACAAATTGTATATGTTTATAGTTAGCAGTAGTATGATGTGTACATTATAATGATTGTTAAAAAGGCAGCAGGGACAAGCCTGGCCACATTATGACAACAAAAGGACCTGTGTATTTGTATAAGGACAAAACTGGCCATGTTAAAGACTACAACAGGACCTGTATATCTTTATAAGCAAAGTCATATTCCAAAAGGCACCATCATGGTTGATAAATGAAAGACTGCTGAAAAGAAGTCAGGATGGGAATTAAGAGAGCAGCAGACATTCTATCACTTAGTTTTGAAGTCCTCTGACACACAGTTTTTAAGTCCTCCATCACTTAGTTTTTAAGTTCTCCATCACTTAGTTTTTAAGCCCTCTGACACTTATGTGACTACAGGACTAATGGGAGCAGTAGAGGATGAGACATTTCTTTAAAATGTGCCTGTGTTCACAATTTCCTGACCCCTGATGTCAAATACAAAAGTGCCTTTAACAGTGGCCTGGGAGAGTCTTCCGGTTTGATGGGTGATACATAGTTGAAAATAGTTCAGTGCAACACAGCTGTTAAAACTCGACCAAGGCCAAACATGGGAGCACCCATGCTCAGAGACAATGCATGAACAAAGTTGTGAATACACACATACATAACTGTACATTCCATATGCATTTATGCAGAAAAATGTGTGTCATGAATACTGTGAAAGACATCACATTTTAAAAACTGAACTCACTTTAGCAGATATTAATTTGGCAGGGAAATGGAGGTGTGGAAAAGGAAGCCAAAGCTTGAGCACAAAGTCATGTTCGGTTAAAAGGGAAGCCACGGCTTGAGCACCAAGTTAAATTCAGTTAAAGGGGAAGCCTGGGTTTCAGCACTAAGTTCAGTTAAAGGGAAGCCAGGGGTTGAGCACAAAGTACAGTTCAGTCAAAGGGCAGACAGGGCTTGAACACCTAGTCAAGTTCAGTGACAGGGAAGCCAGGGCTTGAGCACTAAGTCAAGTTCAGTTAAAGGGGAACAGAAGCAAAAAACACCATGGCCTCTGTTGATAGATGCAGTATAAAAAACTGACACAGCAGTTTTTCACTTGATTTCTGGTCCTGCTTGTTAAAGGACAAGTCCAAGGTTAGGGGTGATTTTTGACACGATTTCTGTTAAAGCTCGCTGAGAACGATGATGTAGGTGAAACTGTGACCTGAGGGTTATAAATGCATGAAAAAAGGCATTTTCTGTTGTACCGAAAGCGTCACGTGACCATATGCCTACTACGTCACTCTGGGGAGTCGCTGCAAAATGGCCAACTTGAGCTCTGAAGACGAAACTGGTACTTTGCCTGAGAGACCCACAAGGATACAGCTGTATTAATCTGAGCCTGTCAGGCAGGATTTTGAAAGAGTACTGGAACATCATGTCAGCTTTGAAGCAAACCCCATGCGGTATTCCATGGGGTTTGCAAAATCGCACTCACTGAAGTGCTCACAACACAAATGGGTGTGATGCGGCGCAGCAAGAAAGTCAGCTCGTTTGAATTGTATAAATTTAATCCACTTTCGCCTCACTGCGGGTTGATTGCGCACAAGCTCATGCATTGTTATACCTGGGGTCACCTGTGAATTGTTACTGTTCGCGGCAACACAGTAGACCAGCATAGTTAACTTTTTTGTCGACCACACGCATACACAGTTTACTGAAGAATCTAAGATGGCAACCACACTGACTCCCCAGACTGACGTCACTTTGGGAAAGTCATGTGACTAATGGAGAACCTGAGGCTGTAGTCTTGGCCATCCTACAGAAAACGAAATCGATTAAAACCCCAATTAAACATTTTTTTTATTTTTTTTATTTCATTAAATCTGAAACTAGTGACTCATTTGTCAATCATTTCGATGGTCATTTTGCATACTTAAAAACCTTGGACTTTTACTTTAAACACTGACATGTGAAGCCTTGAAAACATGACAGTGAGAGCTGCCATTTTGTGCTCAGCAGTCTGTATCAGCAACATCATGAAAAGGCCCAGGATGTGTTGCACAAGTATCAAAATACATCACAAGCAAACCTTTTTCTGCCCTTCATTGGTAAAGGGGTAAAGAGTGAACCAGTATGGATGAGCTCAAATTTGAAGCACAAGAATACTTCTTTTGTGTAAATAACTGACGGAAATATTTGCATGTTTTCTACATTTTCAGACCAGCTTGCATCTTTGCTTTTGTTCCCCTTTAAAAGAAAATAAACATCTCATACATGATTATGAAGTACCGGTGAAGAATGAGCAAGTTACTGAAATAAATATATGCACCAGTATCTGCACATGCAGTTTGCAAATGGAGTGTGTAAAATATCATTACATGTGTCATCTGTCATAATGCCAGTACAGACAGTTAAACTCTGCGGAGGGTAGATAACTGCACAGTAAAATGAGTATACCTGCATTTGTAAATATATGTGTGCTGTTCATTATTTTAATAAAAAGTAACTCAGCTATAATGAATAGGTCGGTACACAATTAATGCAAAAACAGGATCCCACAAAAAAAAAAACAAACTAGTAATGAGTAATACATCATTCAACTGTGTATCAGCTCAAATACAAATAGCACAAACTTCAGTGTTTGCCACGCCACTCTTTTAAATATGTACCTGTGATGCATTTGAATGATCACTGCACAATCAAATATCCCAAATCAATATTTCACCACTTTGAAAGCTCATCAAACTTGCAACACACTGGTTTACGTTATAATTTAAGAAAAAGAACAACACATAAATAAGCTTGCAACCATATACTCAAGCATATTTAATTTGTTTGAGGTACAGCTGAACCTACTTGTATAAAGCCCCTGTGAATGCCCCCTTCAATGGGAAACTGCCAGCAAAGTTTCCACAAGAGACAGTCACTATCTTAACTCTTTTGTCTGTGGCTTTAAGTCATTAACTGAACACAGACTCTGTCTCCTGTACAAAGAAGAGAACATGCACCAACCAATTATTCACGAGTAATGCACCACACACTGTTTCTAGTCTTGACAACTCTGGTTTCAACTGTTTTCATTCAAACTGCTGAAGTTTGTGTGATTGATCCACTACTTTGTTTTTTCCCTGTCCATCACCTGCATCCTAGTTTGGTTTCTTTTATCTGTGAGCTGCCTTTTGCTGGCTGTGACTCATGGTGCCACGTGTTTGGTATTTGTACTACGTCTGAACTCCACTTGTCATTGCTGGATCAGCCATGCAGTGAAGCATCCTGAACAATCAAAAACAAAAGAGGGGCAAGGATGAAAGTTCGGTTGGTTGAGCATCAGGTCTGGCATGCCGCTAAGGCAGGTTGAAAAATGATGTGCAGTAAGAGACTTTTCTCCCAGAGCCAACATTCAGTGCAGACTCTCTTACAGTGTTTGCACAGCCCCTGTGCACAATCAGACACATCAACATCTATGTGCATGTCAAACTCCCAAGTGCTGGCAGCTATTCCATTGTTTGGACACTCAAAAATACAGCCCATACTAGCTCAACCCTTGAAAACACAATGCAGCAGCTGCCTGGAGGACAGGGGAATGGAAAACAGTCACGTATGCAGTTTGTCTCTAAAAAAACCCAGGTGTACTACCTTCATAAAAACATGAATGCAGAAGAAGAAACCCATATGAAATGCAAAATCTCATATTGTCCTGGCTTCTGTTTCAAAAAAATTCTGGAGACCATAAACAGTGTCAGACCTGAAGGTTACTTTTGGCTGAAAACCAAACAGAGTTAAACCTTTAAGGCATAGTTACATTTGGTAGAATTCCAAAAGGGATTTGGCACTAAAGCACATGCATAGCTCAGATACATATCTATGTGGTGCAATTCTCTTCTAAAATCCACAAAATTAAGAGGAATTTTAAAGAACACATTTCAAAAAAAAATCCTTGCACAAACACTTTTGTCCAGTAATCGTTTCTGAAATCTTTCTCTTTGTTTCTTTAATCCATAATTTCCCCATTTAGCTCAATTCCCACTCCCACCAAAAATGTAACTTAAATTTTAGCTGCCATTACTGCATTCACTTTTTTTGGCAGAAAAATATTTGCATTACTGTTATGTTTTACATTTTTGTTCCTATCTAAAGTGATTGACATTCCTAACAACTTTGATGAAATCAAGATGGAGAAATTAGTCATATTCATAATGTCCCATTCAACATTTAATTGCCACACAAAGGGTATGTTCTACCCTAATTCTGATGACATGATCTGGACAATCAAAGATGTAGTTTAAGCAAGTACTGAAAAACAATCATGACACTGTTACGAACAAGTAACCTATCACACAGTATCCAGCATGAGTCTGTGGCATGGTGGTTCATGCTCCATCCCTAACTTTGACTGATTCAAGATGGAGAAATTAGTCATATTCATAATGTTCCATTCAACATTTAATTGCCATACAAAGGGTATGTTCTACCCTGATTCTGATGACAAAATCTGGAGAATCTGAGATGTAATTTAAGCAAGTACTGAAAAACAATCATGACACTGTTATGAACAAGTAACCTATCACACAGTATCCAGCGTGAGTCTGCGGCGTTTTAGTTTATGCTCCATCCCTTCATCTACCTCCTCCGGCCCAAAGTCATCATTGTCAATCTCTGACTGAAACATCTGCTGCAGCAGCACTTCAACCTTCTTACGACCTGAAACATGGGGGTTACCATAAACCATCATCATGACTGTTTCTACAGTCTACCATAAATCATCATTATGACTGTTTTGACAGTTTACTAGAAACCATCATCATGACTGTTTCTACAGTCTACCGTAAATCATCATTATGACTGTTTTGACAGTTTACTATAAACCATCATCATGACTGTTTCTACAGTCTACCATAAATCATCATTATGACTGTTTTGACAGTTTACTATAAACCATCATCATGACTGTTTCTCGTCTACCATAAACCATCATTACGACTGTTTCTACAGTTTACCATAAACCATCATAGTGACTGTTTCAACAGTTTACCATAAACCATCACCATGACTGTTTCGACAGTTTACCATAAACCATCACCATGATGGTTTCTACAGTTTACCATAAATCATCACCATGACGGTTTCTACACTTACCATAAACCCTCACCATGACTTTTGTAAAATTAACAGTTTACCATTAACCATCGCTACGACAGTTTTTAAAGCTTACCATAAACCATCACCATGACGGTTTCTACAGCTTACCATAAACCACCAACATGAGGGTTTCTACAGCTTACCATAAACCACCAACATGACGGTTTCTACGGTTTACCATAAACCACCACCATGACTGTTTCTGCAGTTTACCATACACCATCACCATAACTGTTTCTACCGTCTACCATAAACCATCACCATGACTGTTTCTACAGTTTACATAAACCATCATCATGACTGTTTCTACAATCTGCCACAAATCATCACTGTGGCCGTCTTCTCTTCCATTCAACAGTCCAAACAAACACCTGTAGTGAGCACGAAACGTTCCTTGGCCATCACCATCACAATCTTCATTTACCACTTCCACCATCAAACAGATTGCCATTTTTAGTAACACTCAGAAACATCTGAGGAGCAGCTTATCTGCACTGTTAGTGTTACAGCCAGAGCATTAAATCATCACTGCAATCAACATCATCATTGCATCCCCCTGCCCCCCACCCAAGAAACTCACAAAAAACCCACTGCACAAACATTGCATACTTATAAAAACACCAGAGTATTCTGCATTTCCTGCCTTTCATCCTGAGGGAAAAGAAATGAACACAAAGAAAGAAGGCAGAGTATCTGTACGCAGCTCTGTAACTTTCCAGTAACTCACTTCTCTTTTTAAGATGGAAGCGAAGTCCACTCTCCCTGGAGAGATCAGGTATGCTGTCGGTGTCAGAATCTGACTCATCATCAGGCCTCTCCTCCTGGGCTGGAGGATGCTCCTCTCCCACCAGCTCCAGCTCATCGCTCTGCTCCCGACCCAGCTTTTGGGGCTTCCTGACAAGGTCACAACAGTTAGTCAGCTCATCGTCCTATATGATAGGCATACTTCTGCCTGTCATGCTTAGCTCATCTGCCTAGGACAGGCATACTTCTGCCTGTCACACTTATTCAGCTCATCGGCCTAGGATTGGCATACTTTTGCCTGTCACACTGATTCAGCTCATCTGCCTAGGATAGGCATAGCTTCTTCCTGTTATACCGATTCAGCTCATCTGCCTGGGATAGTCATAGCTTCGTCCTAGAGACACAACACTTATTCAGCTGACTGCCCTGTTTGGGAACCGGCTTCTTGGGTTTCCTGTCAAGGTCACAACACTTACTCACCTCATCTACCTAGGATGGATCTGGCTTCTCCCAAGGTCACAACAGGAGTGGGCCCAGTTCCTTGGCTCTTCTATCAAGGTCACAGTGCTGTAGCTACACTAGTAGTTTATCTTCCTGGTGCAGCTACAGTTACATAGTTTCATCTTCCTGCATAACTACAGTTACACAGTTTTATCTTCCTGTAGCTACAGTTATATAGTTTTATCTTCCCGGGGTAGCTACAGTTACAGTTTTATCTATCTTCCTGGAGTGGACCCACTTCCCTGAGTTTTCTATTAATGTCAGAGTACTGTAGATATGACATAACTCACATGCCAATGCTCAGCCCAAGCTGCTTGATCTTGGCTTCAACAGCCGATTCCAGTTTGGGTGCTGTGCGCAGCGAGTACTCCAAGATGAAGGCCTCCAGGATGAAGGCAGTGAAAATGCTGCAACACAGTTCAGGTACCATGACACGCCGAGACCGACACCAGCAAGAACAGCAGGGCTACATTAAAATGGCGTTATGTGCTACACGCTTTTGTGGGGACTAGCCCTAGCCATTACAAGCTCTTTGCACCAGTAACCACCCTACAGAACTGGAGAAAAATCATCTGAAGACAGTGTGTGGCTGCCAGTGTGGTGGGGTAATAATTTATTGTTCTAAAGTTTACACACGTGATCTTAACCGGTTGACTGCCATGATGCTATTTGAAAGGAAACAATAAAACAGACTGCCATGATGTCATTTGAAAAGAACCAGTGAAATCCGTAAGCCTTTTTCTTTTTTGCATTAGCACGTGAAAAGATTTTCATCAAAAGGTATAATATAGAAAGTAGATTTGTTATAGGACTGGAAATATACCGCTTGCAGGCATATGCATGCACTTTTCAGCCCAGAAATTATACCTTATTCCATAAGGTGAGAATTAACCCCTTCACTGCCCCAGTGAAGGGATTAATTCTCACCTTATGGAATGCATTTATCAACGAACAACTGCAAATACAAAGTGATCCTCACATGGTTTTTACTCAGTGAACAACAAAACATGACAACATTATTATCAAATTAGATCCTTGATGTATATGCTCCTTTTTAGCTTTAAAACAGACCAGCAATTGGGCACACAGAGGTTAGGACTGCATGTGTGTGCAAACCACTCACATGGTGGAACTTTATTCTCAAACTGACGAAAAGTATCAACTGGCCACACTGAGGTTAGACTGAATGTGTGCACAAACCATTCACGTGATGAACTTTTTTCTCAAAATGACAAAGAGTATATAGATGTTAGGACTGAATGTGTGTGCAAACCACTCACGTAATGGTACTTTATTCTTAAATTGATAAAAAGTATCATCTGGCCTCATAGAGGCTAGGACTAAATGTGTGCACAAACCACTCACATGATGGATTTTTTTAATTCTCAAACTGATGAAAAGTATCAACTGGCTACAAAGAGGAAGAGAAATAACAGAGCTTTTCTTTCTCCACTTCACAGATTTACCTCCCCAAACTAACATGCAAAGTCTATCAGTATATGCTTCTTTGGCCCAATTCTGCAGATACATCATGATGCTTTGTCACATGCCATGAACATACTGGTACATGCATTTTTAACAACTAACCACCACCTGCAACTGAGCATGTGGTGAATATAACAACAAAAAACACACACTCCCTCTTACATGCACACACTCACTCGCACACACACACTTACACACACACATACACATGCATACTCTCATGCATACACTCACTGACACAAATACACACATTCTTGCAAACACACTTACAAATACACAAATACACACATGCACGCACAGACACACAAATACACACACACACACACACTCACTCTAGATGGACTGTTAAAAGACACGGACTTACTTGAGCACAATAACCACACAGCAGAGGTGAAACGAAAAGAAGTAGAGCCTTGCCACTTTATTCGTGACAAACACAAATCCTGATGTCAGCAGTGAGGTGGTTAAGATAAAAATCAAAAGTAATCATGTATCACACACCAAAAAACTTTGAGGATCTTCATCTTACAAACCATAGTAATAATAGTGGACATTTCTATAGCACTGCATCTCACTGACAGTGATGAGCATGCTGGTCCTTAAAAATCAATGAAATTAACTTCAATAGACATTTGTGCCATTTCACTGCCGTAATTATATAGGGTGATTGTAGATGACAACAGCCATGTCCTTCCAAAACATTATGAGCTTCTACCATCTGGTAGATGATTTCAAGTAACTAAGTCAAATACAGTTTTAAGCTCTTTGAACTCTTTAAGCTCTGCAGTCAATAGCATTTCTGAACAGATAAATCTGTTCAGACGTCAGAGCAGTGTGAGTGTGTGGGTGTAAATTATGTAAATTACTGGTTTGTTTATTGTGTAACTTTTGTATTTTCAATAACTGTTCTTTGAGTTTTAAAATATAAAATATGTGCTATTGTGTACTGTGACTTGATTAATGTTCAGCCACATTTAAATTTCTCTGATGAGATAATAAAGTAATCTTGCATCTTGAATCTTAAATACTTAGAGGACTGCCTTCCAAAGGCTAAACACAGAAAAAACAGGTTCGTGATAGCAAGCTGCACAAGGATATCATGCCACTGGTTGACCACGGTCAGCTCCAGCAGCAGGACAAAGGACTTGAGGATGGTGTTGAAGTTGTTGCTGCAGTAACGCAGGCGATAAAATGTGGAGTTCTGCAGAAGAGGGTTGCCACACCACAAGTTCTCAGGGGGTGTGAAGCTCTCATTGTAACCATGGTAACTTATCTTCCCTTGGAACAGCTCCATGCCGATGATGGCAAAGAAGTAGTAGAACACCTGGGCACAAGTACATCAACTGTTTTTCTTCCTCTTCCCACTGATCAGATTATTAAACGCAAATAACATGACACATAAGCAACTAAACATGGTGAGTAGTGAATTTGTGTACAATAAATGCTTGTAAATCACATAAAAAGTAGAACAGAAAGCAAACAGTGGTGTTCTTTTTGTGTATTTTTATTTTAAAGATTTAAAGACCCCCCTCCCCCCCCCCCCCCCCAATAAAAAATGATGTAAATCAACCAATCAAATGAATTACCCAATAGAGCTACGAACAAAATCAAGTAAAATTAACTCACAAACATGACTCCTCCATATGTTGTGATAGACGGCCCAATGTTGATGATGGTCTGAATAACAATTTTAAACCTGAAAATTGGAACAGAGAGAACACACGCGGAAGTGTGAAAAGTTCTAAATGAGGCCAGCTGACAGTAACTGTAACTGGTACTGGCCATGCCAGCTGAACAGTTTTTAAAACCCCTCCAGGCAAGCAAAAGACAAAATTTGGCCAACAAAATTCCATGACTTCACAGCAGAGAACATCATAGACAGACAGGCAACACTTAACTCTAGACCATTCTTAGTTCCCCACTCAAACAATGAACAACGTAAGAACTCTTTCTTTGTCCGCAACACCACCGGTTGGAACCACCTCACTGACGACCAGGTGAAGGCCCCCACACTTCAGGACTTCAAGCAACGGATCGTCACCCAAAGCACCATCTGATCTGCGCTCCCCTCCTGTTGCATCTATACCTAAAATTAGGTCCGGCAACATACCACATCAAGATAAAGATCAAGAGGAGAAGCTTTTGCTCCGGCAGAACACATCCTTCAAGATCATGGGTTGGAGGATGGGAAGGCATGAGGGAACTGAACCAAGGCTCAGGTTTTTATCTGCTGTCACAATGTAAGTGAGCCCTTCTACATTGTTACTGTTCTTTGGAGCTTCTTTTTTTGTGTGTGTGAAATGCTACGTACACAACTTTACTTAGAGGACCAGAACTTGAGATGCAAGCTTGCCTAGAAACAGAAAATATGCAAATCTTTTTGCCTTCGTTTGGTTGCCCTATCAATATTTACAAAAGATAATGCTTTTTTTTTTTCTTCATAGAATTTGAGCTCCTCCACACATATCCATGTAGGTTTACTCTTTACCAGTGATGAGCAGAAAAAGGCTGGCTTGTGATGTATTTGATTCTTTTGCCACACATCCCAACCTTGTTTACAATGTCAACGATACAGACTGGTGGGCACAAAATGGTAGCATTGTTGGTTGTGTTTCCGCAACTTCCAAACATTGATTCCTGGTAGCACAGGACTAGAAATTGAGTAAATAAACTACTATGCAAATATTTCCTTTATTCCATTCCTATTGATAGGATAGGATCCTAGGATAGATAGGACCCTTTCACAGGATCTGAGAAACATCACAGAAAATGGCATGTCTGCAGGTATGCAGTTTTTATCCTTCTGAGGTCTCTTTCTCTCTTACAGATTCCTTACCTATGTATACTGCCTTCTCCTTAAAGGACAAGTCCAAGGTTAGGGGTGATTTATGACACGATTTCCGTTAAAGCTCACTGAGAACGATGATGTAGGTAAAACTGTGATCTAAGGGTTATAAATGCACGAAAAAAGGCATTTTCTGTCGTACCCAAAAAAAAAGCGTCGCCATGATGCCCAAATCATGTGACCATATACCTACTACATCACTCTGGGGAGTCGCTGCAAAATGGCCAACTCAAGCTCCGAAGAATAAACTGATACTTTGCCCAAGAGACCCACAAGGATACAGCCGTATCAGTTTGAGCCTGTCAGGCAGGATTTTGAAAAAGTACCGGGACATCACGTCAGCTTCGAAGCAAACCACATGCGGTATTCCATGGGGTTTGCAAAATCGCACTCACTGAAGTGCTCGCTACAGAAATGGGCGTGATGCGGCGCAGCAAGAAAGTCAGCTCGTTTGAATTGTATAAACTTAATCCACTTTCGCCTCACTGCAGGTCGATTGCGCTGGAGCTTGTGCATTGTTATATCTGGGGTCATCTGCGAATTGTTACAGTTCGCGGCAACACAGTAGGCCGGCAAACTTTGTCGACCACACGCATACACAGTTTACTGAAGAATCTAAGATGGCAACTGCACTGACTCCCCAGACTGACGTCACTTCCAGGGAAGCCTACAGAAAATAAAATCGATTAAAAACCCAATTAAACTATTTTTTATTTCTTTATTTCATTAAATCTGAAACTATAGTGACTCATTTGTCAATCATTTTGATGGTCATTTTGCATACTTAAAAACCTTGGACTTTTACTTTAAGGATTTCTTACCTATGTACACTGCCTTCTCCTTATGGATTCCCGACCTATGTATACTGCCTTCATTCCCTTAAGGATTCCTTACCCATAAGGATTCCTTATCTACATATACTGCTTTCTCCTTAAGGATTCCTTACCCATGTATACTGCCTTCTCCTTAAGGATTCCTTACCCATGTATACTGCCTTCTCCTTAAGGATTCCATACCCATGTATACTGCCTTTTCCTTAAAGATTCCTTACCTATGTATACTGCCAAAGAGCTTGAAGAGCCGAAGCACCCTCAGTACAAGGAGAATGTCCAAAGTGCCAAACTCCTCCCTGGCTGTAAGGACACAACATAAAGCATTCATTCACTGATTCAGCAGTGCTCACCACCATCATTATCAAGTACATAGTACATACAATCAACAGTAACTCGATGACGAGAGAAGCCTTGGGACTAGGACCATGCTGATCTGCGTAGACATAGCATTTGGAGAAAAATAAAATAAAATGGTTGGTTGTTTAAAAAATAAATTAAAAAAATCACATGACAAATTTCCACTTTTAGAACCTGGCAAATTTATCTCTGTCTACATGGAAACCATATGTGCATGTTAATAGCGTGCACAAAGATGAGATGGTGTAATAAATCAAATTCTGCAAGCTGTTTGTCCGAAAGTGATAAACGGACAATTTGGACTTTTCCAGGGCAAACTTTTTATTTGAGTCATTGTCCCCAAACTCCTTTGGCAAATCCACAGGCAAATTTATCTCTGTCTACAGGGAAACCAGATATGCATGTAAATAGCATGCACAAAGATGAGATGAAGGGAGGGATTGGAAATATCCCTTTTAGTTTAACATGTGCAGAACAGAATCCATTGGCACTGCCTCTTGTGGGTCCTCTTCCTCCTATTTTTTTCTTTGCCTAGGCTTTCTGCTACAAGCATTTATTTGCACTACAGCTCATGATGGTGCATCACCATACCATGAAAGTTCAAGTTTCAGAAGACATTGTCTAAATAAAGATTTAAAAAAAAATCATTTCGTAGTTAAAAAAAATAAAAATATATATGTGCATTACAGTATCAATATACCACCATATATGAAGTAGAATTTTTATGACAATTCATTATAAATATGCAACATGAAGAGAGAAAAAGCACACAACACAAAATACAACACAATGTGAGTGAGTGAGTGAGTGAGTGAGTGAGTGAGTGAGTGAGTGAGTGAGTGAGTGAGTGAGTGAGTGAGTGAGTGAGTGAGTGAGTGAGTGAGTGAGTGAGTGAGTGAGTGAGTGAGTGAGTGAGTGAGTGAGTGAGTGAGTGAGTGTGTGTGTGTGTGTGTGTGTGTGTGTGTGTGTGTGTGTGTGTGTGTGTGTGTGTGTGTGTGTGTGTGTGTGTGTGTGAGTGAGAGATGAATGCTTATAAATATGGGCACATATATCCTCAGAAACAGACACTATACACACTATCTATTATGCATACCTTCATGTATGCCTTAGCACACACACACACACACACACACACACACACACACACACACACACACACACACACACACACACACACACACACGCACACACACACACACACATTCAGTGTGGATGCTTTGTCCAGAGATCAGTCTGACATAAAAGGGTAGCTAGTGGTTGTAATGGGTTGTATATAATTTATATAGTGGATGGGGTTGCTGTGTGGGTATGACACAAAACTTGGTTGTACATAATTTGTACAGCAGAGGGGTCACTGTCTAGTTATGACACAAAACTTGATTGCACATAATTCGTACAGAAGGGGTTGCTGTCTAGGTATGACACAAAACTGTTAGCAATGTTAGATTATCCACATCAATTTTACATACAACAGTGAATCAACATTCACTGTAGAAGCTCAAAGAGCATAAAAAAGTTAGCTAGGCGATGCTAAGCATACATATGATCTCCAGTATGTTAGGTATGACCCTCTGTAACAGACATACACCTGCAAGATGATCTGACACTATAAAATGGCATTGCAGTATTAGGTTACTTGCTTGTATGTTTCTGAATGCAGTACATCAATTTTACATGCTTCTCAGATCAAAGAAGTTGTCTGCTGGAGAGAAGGGAAAAAAAAGAGACAGAGAAAAAAAAAAAGAGAGCATGTTTCGTAAGCTGCAAACATGACTTTCTGCTTAAAAGAAAAGAAAGCAAAGGCCAAAAACAAATGAAGCAATGAAGGCATAATCAGATAACAGCAAAAAAAGATTAAAGATGGAAAACCTGGAGGAACGTGATAAACCCAAATCCAGCTGAAAAAATAAGTAAAAATCAATAGTAGATAAAAAATGACAGAACAAATGAAAGAAAGAAAAAGGAAAGGAAGAGTAAGTAAGTAACTTGGAAAGAACCAGACTGAATAAAGGGACGGGAAAAGTAACAACGGAAAAACAAACACCAACCCATTTTGCATGATCATTTTGGGGTAAGCAGGTAAATCAAAATACCTAGCTGGAGCAAATTTCTTCTCCAATCTATGCAGCATTGGGTAAGGCATGCAAATGCGCTAAATGCTGATGACTTACAACAAAGTCTAATGAAGCTTGCAGTAATTGGAAAAAAGAGGGGAAAAAAGAGCAGAGGCTGAGATTGAGGAATAATACACTGTTGTTATATCACTTTCTTCTTGTTATAAAGGGGAAAATGAAATAAAGAAAAAAGGCTTGGTGCATGTTGCATTTCAATAGTCAGATTTTTGGGGGTGTTGGTATATTCTAAATCTTGAGAAAAAAAAGAGTTGTGTGACCATAATTATGTCAAGACAGACAGGTTCATTTTTAGAGACATCATTAAAGGATTTTTTTTGTGTGTGTGTGGCTTACTTGCACATTTACCAGATTGTGCAGTTTTGTTTTTAATTTACCACGCCAAGAGGAATGTGAGGGAAAGGAAAACTAGCATTCACAGCATTACATTACTGGGACTGCAAGTTTTTGTTGTTGTTGTTGTAAGAAATTTATATATATGTATATATATGTATAGTTGTGTGTTTTTAGAGAGAGAGACTTGAAACAAACTCATGATCTGTAGCATTAAAATACAATGCCATGAAATGAATAACCACCTGAAGCAAAGAAGCAAGAGAAAGAAAACAACAACCACATTCTCATGAATCTCTCTCTCATACACACACACACATACACACACACGATTCCATTCAAAAGGGATCAGTTACCTTTCTCTCCAAACATGCCTGTTTTACAAAAGGATTCATTTAGATTTCTTGTTTCAAACTGAGAGAAATGATCTGCAACACTTGAACTAATTGCATTGCACTGGCAAAATTAATGCACATCCCCAATACACCCAGCCAGATATAAAGTAAAACATACAGTATATATATATACATATCAGTAGGTAGCGGCAGCCTCTCATCGCCTATGCGGGAACATCAGAATTTTGCTCAATTTTACTGTATTTTAGTCACTAATTTCTCCACAGTCTCTGAATGTCTCTGAATGTATCCTCTTGGAAATTATATGAATAAAAAGAACGTTTTCTTCGCATTCTTATGGTGGTTTTTATGTTTGCATGCAATGTACCTCGAAAAATCACCAGTTGATTTTCTATGGGAAGTATTTGCCGTTTGTCCGGTGCTGGTCACGCGGTCCGAGACATGAACGAAAACAGTCGATGTGTTTATCCGCTCGCTGAAAAAGCGATACGTGTTGTACACAGCAGTATGTGGTATCACTGGATCGGAAATTGAATGCCGATTCCAGTGGTGTAAACGCCGTGGTCGTTTACAAACATCTCTGGTCGCTAGAACGCATTTTAGTCGGAAACTCTCAATTTTAAACTGCAAAACGCCCTCAAATGTCTAAAATATCCCCCCTCAAAATGAAGCTGAATTCGTACCCTTTCGAATGAGGTATGGAGCTAATGGATTGCTGACCGGTCGGTCTTTCACAAGCCAATAAAAGACTGCAATAAAGGCGCTTTTTTCAAATCGAGTTAATCCAGGATGGCATCGACCGCGTGGAGTTTTTGTGACTCGATTGCCGAGTTTTGGCACATGATTCGTGAGTATTCTCTTCACCTGGCTCCAGTTTACTGAATTTGGTGACAGTTGGTCTCATAATTTAGCATTTTTATATGATATTTTGATTCATTCTTGCAGAATTGCCAAAAATCTTACGATTTTCTCGACCAACTCAGAGTTCTGTCTTTGTTTACAAATACGACTAACCGGAAGTTGTCGATCACTCGCTTGTTCTCCTAAATATTGCCAAAATACGCCAAATTTTCACAAAAACAGTCATTGAAATACATTCTCTGATGTCTTCTGGAACAGTGTTATTTTTGGGGGACGAACCTTTGACGTAAATTCGTGGCGATGGCTGTTTTCGTGATCGAAATTCTTCATCAGGGGAGGTAACTAAGATGCTGAGAAAACACAGTCGACATCATAACTTCTGCACTTGAACTCTGTTAAAAGTCTTTTTCGTTTTTCAACAATCGTAATTAAATTCTCAAACTTCAATAGGATGTTGACCAGCATTTCTAGTTCAAAATTAAAAGTGGATTTCTGCTTTGCTAACGGTAGCCAGTCTGATATTGTGATAAGTGATGATAAAATCATAACAGATAAGAGTTCAGGCCTGAGTGATAATGATTATTATTAATTATGCTGTAGGCCGTAGATCATTCTCTCAATCAAAATCAACAGAAACAACAAAACTGTGTTGTTGTTTTCCTGCAGATGATGACCAGTTTTCCAAACTGAAGGCTGTTTTCCTGGCAACTGGGAGAGAATGCCGGCAAGACCTTCCTCAGGTTGAAGTGGACAACCGACTGTTAGTGCAGCTGCTTCTCCTGAAAGATGAGGGATCCAAGACTTTGGATGAGACTGCATTCTTCCAGCAACTTCTCAAGCCAGATCTGGTCAAGACAGTGCTGCTTTCTTGTCTGCGGTATTTATGGTCTACAGATTGAAGGAGCTGAGCCACTTCCAGAACTTCCACCTCTTCATGGCCATGGCAGCTGCCAGCAGAGATGTCAACAAGTGGAAGAGGAATCTGACCCAGGAGATGTCGACGGAACCAGAAGATAAATCAGAACCTGATGAACCTGAGTTTGAAACCAGCTGCAGATTTCAACAGGAGGGTGACATTGTGGCAGTCTACAATGTAGAAGATTTCTTTATCAGCAAAGTCACCAGGGTCATCAGTGAGGAAGAGGCAATAGTCAATTTCTTGGAGAAGGCGGCAGTAAAGATGGAGTTGTTGTGTACAGGTGGCCATGCTCTGAAGATTACACTCAAATCTGCTCCGCAGTTGTGTTTGCCAAGAATCTGCAACTTGCACCTTCATCATTGCCTCCAGGGACGTTCGTTCTTTGTTGAATCTCGCAGGAATTTATTTGGCAGACATCAAGCACACAGATGCTGTTTACAGGAAAATCACCTGTAGACCATGTCAATTGACTCCAAATCACAGCTTTGTAGGCCTGTATGTTCATGGATGATAAAGGTGATACTGCTGTACCATGTTTTCTTTAGCATACACATCCTTTTTCTGCTGTGAAAAGTGAAGATTTTGCAGACTTTAAGACTAACACTCAAAATAAGTGCAAATGCTGCTGCAAGTGTACTTCACATTTAGTTTAATGTACATGCAAAGTTTCATGGCTGTATCTGTAGTGGTTTTCAAGTTATGAGTTAAAGTATGAAACCCATTAGATTTGTCCTTTTTTCCGCTGTGAAAAGTGAAGTTTTTGCAGGCTTTAAGATCTATCATTCTCAGAATAACTGCAAATATTACTGCAAGTGTACTTCACACTTAGTTTAATGTACATGCCAAGTTTCATTGCTGTATCTGTAGTGGTTTTCAAGTTATTACCAGTTAAAGTGTGGCAACCTACATATTTGTGTTTTTTCCGCTGTGCAAATTGAAGATTTTGCCAACTTTAAGACCCTGTAACTTTAAAAGTAAGAGTCAGAGCTGCTTAGAAAAAAATAAGTGCAAAGACTATAATAAACCCCACTTGGAAATCCATTGGGAAAGCTGTCATTGCCATATGTTACCCACTGTGTGGTGTCAAAAGTGCTGTTTCATGCAAATTGGCAAGCTCGGAATTGCTTTTTGGAGCAACTTCAGCCCTCTGCCTCTGTTTCATCTTTCTTTGCTGACCATATGATTTAGCTGTGACAAAGTGCAACCAAGGTATACTTTTGAAAAGTGTAAGTATTTGGATTCTCCCATGTTCATGAGAACCACTATGGAGGGGGGGGGGGGGGGGGGGGGGATTTTAGAAAATGTAATAAACTGTTTATTGTCATGCAAAATTTTGTTTTCGAATGGCTATATATCTTTGGAACTAATTAAGATAAACAGTTACTCTTTTTTTTCATTTTCTTGTATCAATATGGCCTGTCTGAAAATGCACAAATTAAATTGCTGTTGTAAAATTTAAATTTTTGCTGCCGCTACCTAATATCAGGGGTCGCAAATAAATAGAAAACCCCATTTTTACACAAAATAAACCCCTCATGCAATCGCTTAAACCCCATACGTTTACTGTATATGGATAATAGTAGTTTAAGTATTGTCTGTATGACAGAATGTGTTTTAATCAAAGGCTTTAAGCAGCCTCTCTCTCACTCAGTCTCTGGACTGGCTGTCAGATAATTCCAAATGGACCTAACACTACTATCCTTGAGTATTAAAGTTTTCAAGTTTGAGTTCTGTTTCTTTGATGTTGGGGTGTGAAGTCAGCTGTTAGAACATAGCAACTCTGACAGAAGCCAGGCCTGGGTGGGTGATACTGAACGAGGTCAGAGGTAGTTCACTGCCTATGTCAGTTTCTGGCTGGATTACTAGTTTCTGCTGTTCGTTTGCATGTGTAACTGACCACATTTTGCAGCTCAGCATAATGTTGTGAAAGACAATGCTAAAAACTTGTTTTTTTTTGTCGTCATGATGATAGTTCTGAACCAGTTCCTTCCACTAGCTCTGAGCCCACTGACAACAGGCCGCCTACTCCAGAAAACAAACAAACCAGCAAGGAATCTGCGAGGACCAATGAAAGTCTGAGATCTAACCAGGCACTGGTGAGAGATGTTGATTGGCATAGAGGATCCCAAGCTGGAGGATACTGAAAGTAGTGCTGCTATCTGTTGGGCTTGCACAGAATTCTGCAGTAGGTGCAAGAGGCAAAATTTGTAACTAGATAAGTGCAGGATTGTTCTTAAAAAAAATTTAAAAAAAGAGAAGAAAAATCATGGCAAGTGTGCTTAGTGTCATGTTTGCATGCTTTTTTTCTCTTTTCATGACACTGTGTTTGCTGTATGCAAGTTCTGAAAAGTTCTTGCTACCCCTGCTATATATATACACACACACTGGGTGTGCTGATAATTAAAGACTCAGTAGTGTTGCTCTTGTGGCTGCTGCAACCTTATGCAGGTCAAGCAGTCTTAATTCGTCTGCAAAGAGTTAATGTAGATGCTAAAGTACAAACAGTAAAAATTCAAAATAGGATATAATACTGATGGGTGATTGTTACGTTTCCTTGGGCCAAGACTATGAACTGAGATTCCCCATGTGTACACACATGGAAAAAAGAAAGAAGAAAAAAAAAAAGGCCTGTTAATCCTGTAGTCCATGCTAGAGTTCACTGGTTATGGAACATTAAAACCAGCATGCACTAACACATACAACAATCATGGTCAAGTCCTTGACTGCTGGTCATTAATGGAAGAAGACGATAAAGAACACCTAACATATCACATGTGACTTCCCAGTGGGAAAGCAATCCCTTAATGTATCCCACTGATTTAATGCCCCCAGGCACAACTCACAGCTTAATGGTGCCTGCATGGTGTCACTAACTTGACTAAGCAACCCAACTGACTGAATGCATTTTGCCTGAACAGCAGATGGTGCTGAATGAGATAATTCACTCTCAAAAGCCAGGTTGAGCATGATCATCCGTGGTCACAACATGGATGTGGGACCGTCACGTGCTAGGATTTGTGCTTTTCTTGAGATTTCTCTGGAGTCAAATTCTGTGCAGACTCTACAAATGTCCTCTGGATGAGTCTATAAACGTTCCCCCATGTGTATACACATGCAAACAGATCATGTATGTACACATTAAAAAATCCGTGGTTAAGAGTCTGGTGGCTTATGAAAACATCCATATAACCCAGCACGCACTAAAAGCATCAGTCTTCAAAATGATGAAGTTGGACACTACAGAAGAAGAAGAGCATGACCCATCCACTTCTTTACACCATGCGCAGTGCTGTCAGTAAAATTTGTGTACCACAGTACACACTGGTATAATTCATATGTACCATGGTTATGCCACTCTTCTCTATGACAGGCATAAGAGAGGAAAAAACACAGTTGAAAGCCAAAGTTGTGCACGATCAAGCGTGTTCACCAATCAAATGGGTGAACATTAAGTGCTAGGCTTTGCACCTGCCCCGATATTTCTCTGGAGTCAAATTTTGTGTAGATAAAAATAAAATAAATTTTGTGTGTGTAGATGCTACACAAATCCTTCAAATGAGATTATAAACTGAGGAAACAGGGATCACATGTGCATGTTAAAGCTATTGTGCTCCATGTAAGAATCTGTTGGATTATGGGGACACCAAAATAACCCAGCATGTGCTAAAAGTGTCAGAGTTTCAGAAGAAGAAGAAGAAGAAATATTATCATTACTCACTCTCTCCTGACACAGCTTCGATGATTGTGGCGATGACAGCAGCTCCAATGACAAAGAAATCAAATCTGTAGGAAGATAAATGATTAACGATAATAACAGCAACAAAATCAAATCTGTAGGAAGATAAATGATTAACGATAATAACAGCAACAAAATCAAATCTGTAGGAAGATAAATGATTAACGATAATAACAGCAACAAAATACGTAACAGTAATAAACCTGATTTCTGTAGTGCTCTTCCCAGCAATGACCAAGCACAACAGCACGCTAACGTGCGTGACTATTACCACCACTCCTACCACTCTAACTACCATTAACAATGGAAGCTTCACAGGACAGTCTTACTACTACATGCACATGCATCAGTATGATGTGGTTTGGGTTAAGGCAGGGTGAACCCTACAGCTTGCAATGCTTTGAAAGTTATAGTGACTGTTCTAGTAATCATCATAAGGTGGCGTTTTTTTAAATAATCCCGTCCATTTCGTCTGGACCCAAGAACTGTGTCACCACGACACTGAACTGTACTACATGTCCTAAACAGGAAAATACAAACCCTCCATTTATTCCAGACCACAAACACATCCAGTCTTACATACCCCTGAGATGCATAGCTATATACAGACAAGGCCTCTAGACATACATCTTGATGATGATTTCATGGATAAAGACTTACACAGTACAAATATACCCCAGTCTTACACCCCCCTGAGAAGCATAGTTACTGACATGGCCTTTACGTGCAGCTTGATGTTTCCATGGGTAAAGGCACTTGTATGTTCCCAAGTCTTACATATCCTTGAAATGCACAGCAAATCGAAAAGGCCTCTAGACAGAGAGCTTCAGGACTTCATGGGTAAATGCTGTAATATTTCTGCTGCACTCACATGTTCCAGAGACGCATAGCAAACTGGTATGGCCCATAGACATACAGCTTGAGAATGATTTCTATCATGAAGACCACCAGGAAGAACCAGTCAGCTTCGTCAACGTCAAAACCAATGAAGAACGCGTTGACAAAAATCAGCATGTCAAAGGCGTAGCGAAAAATTCTGAATCAAAAGAAATGTATTTCAGTTCACAAAACCACTGTGCAGGCCCTGTCAAAGCTAAAAATATCAGACATTTATTACTGCATGATTATGCAAACACCACACACATACTGCACCTTTGAACCGATTTTCATGAACATGCACATACATACATGCACACATATACCTATGCACATATATATATACACACACTCCCACTCTGCACAGACACATCACACAGACCACAAACACATAGACATATATTCTATTCACAGGCTTAATCAACAGTGGAAGCCTACTTCAGAAATTCTAAGATCCTTTGTGAAAACTTTGTTCTAAACTGCAAATTATTCATTCAGTTGTTTCACATACTCATTCAGTTATTAGTCATTTGCACACTTACTTAGTCATTCACCCACGTTCTGTTTAGCTATCCATTCACTTACTTATTCACTCATGGTTATTTCTTTCCTTTAATTCTCTCTCCTACTGTTGCTCATTCACCCATCTGTTCAACTGTTCCGTCATCTGCCAGTTTATCCATCCACGTTTCTAGTTTTTCTGGGAGTTTTTTTTTTTTGTGTGTGTGTGTGTGTTCACTGCCTATGATATTCTTCTGTACATGCTTACGCATGTATGTGCCATTCTCTCAGAAGAAAAAATATGTAAATCAAATAACAAAAAAATCAACACTCAAGGGAGTTAATTGATGCCTGAAATATGTCACACAAATGTAGCAACAAAGACCTGAGTTGCCTACGGTAACTCTTACTTGGCATGGAAGTAAATATGAGGTATACAAACCCCACTAGTATGTATGTACCTCTGTACTCACTCACATGCCAGGTGAGAGTTACTGTAGGCAACTCAGGTCTTTGTTGTTGTGTTTGTGCGATGTCTTTTGAGCAATGATTAAGTCCTTGTGTGTTGATTTTGCACCTGGGCCTCAATCTAATTCAGATTATCCAAAAAAGAGCTCATTTAAAAAGTCCCAGCAAAAATGGGGAGCCCTTCACTATGGGGTCATTCATTAGCTCTCAGGTAACAAATACAGCCACCCTGAAGCCTCGCTTCCACTGCAGGAAGCACATGTGCTAATTACTTGTGTCTGACGATGAGCTTGATGAATTCGCTGGCAGGGGAGTTGTAGATGTGTGGGATGAGCTTCTCCAGGCTTGTCTGTCTGTCCTTCACCTCTGTCAGCTCCACTTGCAGCAAGTCTGACAGGTTCATGAACTCCTCTTTGTCTGCCAGCGCACAGCAAGGTGTCATCAATCATGTACTCACTCAAGTATCAATATCATTCAATATATTTCTTGCCACATGTTAAATTAAATACACATGGAATGAGGCATGGTGTTCAAAGCTTTCATAATCAATCATATGCACATTCATAATAACCATTTTTTACAGGTATATGTAAAACAATGAACATTTGATTCTAAAGCATGCAAGAGCTCAGCAAAACAACACAAACATATAGTTATTGGCACACTGTCACAATCACTACACAAACATGTACCAAGTCTGACACATCCGTGAATTCCTCCCTGTCAACACAGGGGCAAATATTTGACTCAATCGCAGCAAGTCTGACAGGTTCATAACCTCATCTTTTTTTGTAAACACAATAGAAAAAAATATGAAACTCAATGTGAATAAGTCTGACACAATGGAAGGTTCATACACTTACCTTTGTCTGTGAACACAGTGAGAAAGTACGCACTTAATGTGAAATAAGTCTGATTATGTTCACACACCTGAGATCCTGTTTTTCTGTCACCCAGAGTAAAAAAATATAAATAAATCTTGGTCTTTTCTAAGCTAAAAACAACAGATACCCCTGACAGTTTTTGAGTTACTTTTCGTTTTGTTTTTAATTTAAAGGTCAATGCAAAAGTTTTTTAAACGATTACAAGGTGTGGTTTCTAATCACACAGTTCTTCATTCAGGAATCAGCTGTGTGTATCATCAAAATAATTAATAAACCCAAAAGACAGAAGCCCCAGACTGCAGCAAGAGGCTAACAGATTACATGGACTCACAGATGTAGTTGTCTCCATTGATGTCCATCACCTTCATGAGGAGCTCAATCTGTGCAGCGCTCTTTGTCGGCAAAATCACCGCCATCAGCTGCACCCAGCGGTTGGGCGTTACCGCCGCTTTTCCATTGCACTCCACCTTCATGATATCGAAGGCTCTAGCCAACAGCTGGCGCTTGCAGTACACTGCCGTCTTGATCTCATTCTGCAAGCACCAAAGATTTATGCCACTCCTCATCTGCATTAACCCTTTCCCTGCTCTGATGAGAGTGAATGATGTCACTGGCAGAGCTTTTCCCATTTACTTACACGACGTCCTATGAGATCCTGTTTAAACTGAAATATTTTATGCATCCCCAAGTGGAGTAAACGTCTTAAATTTAACACCATCTTGATCTTGTTTTTCAGCAGGTGAGTGAGATCACAAAAGCACCCAAGATTTATGCCCTCTCCTCAGCCACATGAACCCCTTCCCTGCTCTGATGAAGCTGCATGACGTCACTGGCAGAACATTTCCCCATTTTCTTACAGGACAGGGGTTGCACTGCCTTTCAGAGATTTGCGTCAACTGACGAGAAACATTACGTATTTTGCATCAGTGATACGAAAAATGCCTAGCCTATAGCATACACCTTGGACTGAATTAGTGCACAAAGTGAAATTGATGGAGCTCATGATCTATAAAGTGAGCAGACGAAAATAGTAAAATGAAAGTCTGTCCGTGCATGAAAAAGTGGAAACGTTCAGTAAATATGCCATTGATAACTTGGTTGTTGCATGGCTGGTGCCACGTGAAACTGCTGCTATACTGGCACATTCCATGTACACCACACAACCATGCAGCATAATTATCATGTCACTTCATGCAAACCCACATCTGCAGGGTGTGTCTTTAGCTGTAATCTGCCACCTGCACCTTGACTTGCTCTTCACTGGTCAGTGAAAAACAAGTTGGCTGACATAAGTACACTGCTCTAACAAATGCCAGCTTTGTTTATAAAGTCACAGACACAGACTTCTCGACATAAAATGGCTGTGCTTATGGCCATGTTTTCATGACTTTTAAACATCGATTTTAAACAAAGCAACCATAAATAAATTAAAAAAACTGCCATGTGCCTATTTCTGATTCCATTCCTACTAATAAGACCAATGTTGGAATGACTTGGGATGGTCTTAAAATAGGAATAGGAATGTGGCCTCCAAAGTGTGTTTGTCTCTTACGAGGGTATATATGTCTTCTAATAAAGCTTTCACTGTGTTGTACCTTGAGGTTCTTCTTGTAGTTGTAGTAGATGGTGGCCAGCACAATGCTCATGAAGATGTAGAGGTTGATGATAATGAAGATTGCAAAGAAAATGACAAACCAGTTGTCATAGTCATATGCTGGCATCCTAAACACCAAGGAAAAACCAGAGTCATGCACCGCAACAGACAAGCATGGGTGTCATTTCAGATTTGTTGGCGATGTATCCTGAGATGTGACCAAGACCCAAAGTTAAGAAAGGTCTTAGGAACTCATGGTCTCAGAGCTGCCCGCCACCCCCAACAACAACAAACAAGCAAGCAAACAACAACAAAAACAACATGTAGAACATCATACAGCCTTTAATCACACAATACTTGGCTCTCTCCCACTTGCTCGACACATATCTTGAACCATGCTGGGGATCATTCTTTTCAATATCAAGACTTTTCAAAAGTTTTGAATACCAACATCTAACACTTAGCAACAGTGTAATCCACACTTCACTGCAGCACCCTCTTGACTCCTCTGAGTCCAGATTCCAAAACTCCCTGTAACCTCTTTTGCTCCCCACGCCCCCTCCCCCCCATTATTCCTTCATCCCCCCCTTCAGAGCACAGCATATACCTCATAACCTTCTAACCAAAAACGTTGGCTGTCCTACAAGAATAATAACACAAACTCCAGTGCAAAACAAACTAAAGTGTAACTACAGTTCCAAAATTCAGATGACATTGTGCAGTTCCAGAAAACAGATTTGAGAGTAGCTATAGTTTAAAAATACTGATTTCAGTGTAACTTTGGTTCCAAAGAATGATTCCAATAAACTAAAATAACTGAATACTGACTCTTTCTGGTCAACTCTACTTTTTTTCATAGTAGCTTGTAATTTGTGACTCTGTGTGTGTGTGTGTGTGTGTGTGTGTGTGTGTGTGTGTGTATGTGTGTGTGTGTGTGTGTGTGTGTGTGTGTGTGTGTGTGTGTGTGTGTGTGTGTGTGTGTGTGTGCACGTGTGCATGTGTGTGTGCATGTGCAAGTGCCTGTGTGCATGTTTGTTAACTCACTGTGCTCCTTAATCTTACAGTGTGCATGTGTGAAAACGTATGTGCTACCTGCATATTCTTGCATGGAATTTAAGTGCATTATAAATTATCATTCATTTATTCAACACTTTTCACCCACATGCAGTTCCACAACTGCTAAGGAAACAGTAGAAACAGATGAACACAAACTGATATAAACATTGCGATAACAAAAAAGAAGTAAAATTGTAAACAAAACAACAACAGAATTCTGCAAGAGGTAAGTTTTACACAGGTGAAGAACAGGACAGAAACTGTAACTTGTAATAATAAAAACAAAAAACAAAAAGCTCAAAACAGAACCCCTGGTTTAAAAAAAAAAAATCTTCTAACTTTCTACCCATAGTTGAAACATAATTTGACTCCGACTCTCAAGCTTTGGCTCTGACGGGTACGTTCTATTGTGCTGACACCACAATGGTCTGAGCCTGATTCCAGGCTTCAAACACATGTGATTTGCCTCATCTGATTGCAGAGGAAATCTTTCAACTACAAATGTGTACCATCATTTCTTCTGAAAGTTTTATTTGGAGTCAACCAGTCTTTCACTCTGTTGCTATGGTGTAGCTTGTGGGCCAAACATGACAACCACTCCTTTCTGACCTTCTGATTGGCTGAAGCTGCTCAGGTGACTGGCAGCCCATAATACTCTGTCAGATTTGCATAAGAGCACTTACCTCAATTTTGGTGTGAGACCATCAGCTGCATGAAATGAATAAAATGTTCTGTTGCATTTGCTTTACACAGTCACCCTGATATGGTCTACCATACTGACTGGGTTTGAAGAGCCAATCACCAACTTAGTTCACACAACTGTGTGATTCTCTTCATGTCAATGCCACTAAACACGATTTGAACAAATTAAGACATCATCAACTTCTACCACAGTACCTACGAAAATATCCACTGTTTTACAAAATGCAGTTTTTCTTGATACTTGTTATATGATATGTGCCCCAACCTCAAAATGTGTGTTTCTTGATGCTTGTGCCCAGACCACAAAATGTATGTTTCTTGATGCTTGTTACGTAAGTAAGAAAATGTACATTTCTTGATGCTTGTTGATGTGCCCAAACCACAAAATGTAATGTTTCTTGATGCTTGTTACATATGCTATGAGCCAAAACTCTTGTGTTTCTTGGTGCTTGTTACATAACATGTACCCAAAACACAAAATATAGTAGATGTTTTTCAATTCTTGTTACATATGTGCCCAAACCACAAAATGTAGTGTTTCTTAATGGGTTTTTTTTTATGGGTGTCCAAACTGCATATTTGGAGTGTTTTTTAATGCTTGTTTTATGTGTGCCAAAACTGCATATTTGCAGTGTTAAATGATATGTGTCCAAACCACAAAATTATGTGTTTCTTGAAGCTTGTTACATGGTATACATGTGGCAAAACCACAACATTGTCATGGACATGACCTTGTTTATATATTTTGCAACTGCAGAAAAAATAAAGTTTCAGTATGACCTTTTCACAGAATACTGTGACCTTGATATGGGTCAATGGAGTCTGAAAGACCTCAACAAACTACCTGGGTGAAAAAATCGTAAAGCTCTTGCTGCAGCCAGCTGAATCAGTAAATAATACATCACCTTTGTGTTGTTTCATGCCAAGTGAAAAAAGTGAAGATAAAGAAATGATCAGCACAACTTACATGACATCTGGATCATTGGCAGTGGTAACCAACACATACAGATCCCATATGGCATCATCATAGGTCTTGAAGTAGGGCTGACCATCGGGATAAACCAGGTAATCACTGAGACAGGACAAGGCAAGGGCATACATTATATTACCTATCAACGGCAATGAAGTTTGGAATGCCAAACTTGCAAGTGATTTTGATTAATCTCACATCTTAACAAAACACACTGAAGACTTGAGCTGAGATGACAACAAATCACACATATAATGACATGTATGTATGTATGTATGTAGACAAATAGGTCAAGATAAACGCTGCCAACTTAGTACTAAAAGAAAGCTACATTTTTTTTTTTTAACCAGTTAAGGCAATAACCATAAAGACTCTGCAGACTTGATTAAGTTATTTAAAGACTCACCAAACTTTTTCCTTGCTTCAGTAAAAGCTGTAGGAATTATATTATTCCAGCAAGAGAAGAGTAAGTCAATAACTTGATGTTTTATGCCCAGTCAACCAGTATGGTTATATCGGGGTGAAGGGAAGAAAGAGAGAATGAATGAATGAATGAAAGAAAGGCAGAAAGAAACAAAACAAAACAAACAAAAAACAATAAAGAAAACCAGAAAGAAAAGACATTTTGTGGACATGTATTTAATTTTTTTCTCAAATCTTGATCTTTTGTCAGGGAATGGTAGATTTCAAATTAACTTTCAAGAAAATATGCACTTTTTAAAAATTCTCCTGCAAACAATGTTAAATGATCACATTTGTTTATGAACAACGGACTGTTTGACTTGTAATTCTCATTTATATTAGACATGAGACTTGTTTATGGAAGAGAACTTTCAGTGTGTGTATGTGTTTGTGTGTGTGTGCGCACACTCAAGCACATGCATGCATGTCTGTGTGCATGTATACATATACAATCACAGATGCATTTTAAAGAAATCCTTTTGCACATGTAGCTAGTCTTTGAGGCATCAGAACTTATGACTAGCATCTTGGTAGCAGCATAAAATAATGTGTCATGCTTGCGATTTGTCTCAATGACTTCTGCATAAACCAGGCTTAGCAATGGCAAGGTACATGTATGCAAATGAATTTCACCACTGAAAGTTTATGCTTACCGCTTGTAGAAGAGTTTTAATGCAAGAAGGCTGAAGAGCAGAACACTGAAGACGAACAGTATAAGGACATGCATGATATCTGGGACAGTCCGACGGATGTTACGGAAGGCACGACGGATCTGCGATAAGATTTAAAAAGAAGAAGTTTCTGGCATTAAAAAAGAAAATGTCTGTATACGTACAATTACCAAGTACTCACAACATGCACAATATATCTAAAAGACAGGCATCTTCTTTTCTTCTCAAGCTTTTAATCCTTGCACCAGAAGCAGCAACAATTCAGGTTTGCCCAGTGATTTTGTCCCTGGGGTGGGTGGCAGTAGTGGTGGGGGTGGTGGTGGGGGTGAACTTACTTTACTATGCAATATAGAATCTTCCTTTGGTGACCATCAGGCATTCAGTTTTGCACAGGCATTCCACACCTGAGGGGCCAAGGAAATTTGTGCGACTTACCCATTTGTTGTATACTTTTAACTCTCTTTTTTTGTCTTCGAATTTATCTGCCAGTGCATAAAGGTAAATCAGATTTTTGCCTTAACATATGGAATTACAACAGTACTTTGAAGAAGAAGAAGCTGAAAAAAAGGTGTGTCCCTTGCATCGCAAAACACCCTCTGTTGCATGCCTAGATACTGTCGGTCACTGTTGCTGCCAGTAACTGAGTATACTGTAAATTATATACCCATGGCACTTTCTTCGCACTAGGAGTAGGTCTGGTTATTAGTAACAGTACATTGTCTGAATGTCTGGATGTTAGCATGAATTTGGGTGGCCCTGCTGATGTCAAGTGCAAAAACAAGAGCACAGAAGTGTACACAAAATAGATGAAGAGACCAGGGCCACCAACTGTGAAACCAATTATTTTCCGGAAGTTTATAAATAGTTGCCTCTTTTCACTCACATTTGTGTTTGGTTAGATCTGCGGCATAAAAGGTTTCATCATTTATGTGAATGAAAGAACACAAATATAAATATTAAAATACCTGTTTTCCATCTGAAAAATTGATGATGAAGAGCACCCGAAGTGGACGAGACCAGCGCACTGGGTTCGTATCTGGTGCTAGGTTGACCCAGGCAATGTACACAATCATGTCGATCACTGTCAACTGCACAATTTAAAGAAATGAGATTATATACAATTTCTGTGGCTGCCCAAAACGTTTTTGAGCTTGTTTATTCTTTCAAATCATACTCAGGGGCACATGTGAGGTGAGAAGTCTTTGTCTGAAGGTTTTTGCACTGACACAGGTTAAAGAGTAACAAATCAAGGACATAAGCAGTGCCCAAAGAGCCAAACTTTAGTTTTTAGTTAGCCTGTCTGTGGAACTCTTTTTGGAAGGAACTGCATCAGCACCACAAATATTATGGCCAGGGAAGGGTTAAGCCATGTACTTTTGCCTTGCTGTTCTCTCTTCATCTGGTTTCAAGATAGAGATATTAAGAGACATTTTTTGTGAAAGAGAACGTGTGCTGAATGATGACTGGGAGACAAATCCCTTGCTGCACTGGGAGTCGTACCTGCATCAGCAGCATGCTGCACCTGACATTGACATTCTGCCAATTGAGCTACATCTCTGCCCCCACTAGTGAAGAATCCAAGACATGCCACATGGCAGAACCTACCACTATGGTTCCGAGGACCATGTAGTTCTTGGTGTCTCGCCAGAAAATTCGAGCCTCTTGGAAATGACAGACATGTAGCTTGCGATACAGGAAGAACACCAGGCACACCAACTCTATCAACATACTGCCCTGAAAAACAAAACAAAAACAAAAACCTTGCAAGGTTAACACACTAGGACTCAATTGTAATGAGGCCACAGTAGTTTGGACAACCATCAAAACAGATAATGGTGCCAGAGATCAAACAGTACAGATTCTAGGTGCCAAAACACAATCCACCTGCCTTGCACTACAAGATTACAACCAGCAGGAGAATGGCAGGAGGGCAGGAGGGAAGTGGGGAGGAGGGTAGGGGGTAGGAGGGGAATGTTGCCCTCTCTGCCTTTTAAATATTGTCTGACAAAATTTGGGCCCATGAACAGATCACCATTGCTGTCTACCTGAATGCAGACATTGCTAAAGTCGAATCACAGCTAGCAAGATAACATGACATTGAGCTCAGAGCCAAAAGTACCCAGAATTGTAACATCTGCCTCCACCAAGCTGATGCAAGGCTATTTTTGGAAGGAGACCCTGGTATAAAACTTTCCCAGCTAACTAACTACCCTGGAATTAAACTTCCTCTGATAACAACCTACCTTGGAATAAAACTTCCTCAAATAACTATACTTAGTCTGCATGGTATTAAACTTCTTCAGAAAACCATTTAGCCTAGTGTTAAACTTCCTCACAGATACATACATTACATGTATACATATTTACCAAGAGTCAAACTCAAAGTTTGGGTTTCTGATAAGAACAGGGCATACCCAAAATGGTAATGATGCTCCCTTCAGGGCTGGCTTTTCAAAGAATGCCAAAGAGAGGTTCAGGATGATGAAGAAGTAGAGCAGGTACCTCAGGTAAAACTTGTGATACAGGATGTAAGATCTGCAGAAGAAGACGATGAAGAAGAAAGAATAAAAACATTCACAACCCCAGATGGCACAAGGAATGTGGACAAATACTGCTCTCTTAGACTCTTTATAATCATTAATAAGATTCTTAACATTTTCACATGCAGTATATAATCCTATTGGAGACTCCCCCCCCCACCACTTTGTGCCCCCCCCCCTCTCCAACTTACTTTGGGGTATCTTGATACATTTGGGGCCACTGGTTGTGGATGAAATCATTTTAACATTGCCATGATCTCTCACTGGTGTTAGCATTTGCACCGCAAGATGACCTTTGCACTTGGCTGGGGATTAAGTGGCAATAATCAGTCAATGCCCTGAATTAACCTTCATGGTTGACCACACATCAAGCTGCAATACTATTACTAATCAATCAAAGCAATTTCTACTGTGAAAGTGGGCAGATGGTAGTAAGACTGGCTGTTTTAAGGCCAGAGTCTGAGTTTAAATTGATAATTCTCAATCCTGTTCCTATCTCTGTCCAGTCCAAAGGCTTAACCACTCTGCCACAGCCCTTCCTCAGTTCTTCAAGGATCATAGTTTTGAAAAATAAATGCCATAAACAAAAATGCTAATGAATATTTTTTTTATAAAGGACATTCATAACCCCAGAAGTATGCATTTTACATTTTAAGGCAAGATTATAATTATGCCCCTAAATCCTGTTCTTTTAAGAGGAAATTTAAATTCATAATAATATACTGACTCAATAATTATAATTATGTTCGCAAATAGTAATAACTAACACTAATTAACAATGGGATTATCATGATGCTGATCTGTTGAAAGTCTGTACACCAATTCTTTCATTGCGTTATTTTACCAGACATAAATACACAGTTAAAATGCCTAAAAATCCTTTTCTCAGGGCTAAACACTGTGCAAACTTTGGACAGAATTGTGTTTATTTGACAGAGGTACTATTATACTTTTTTGGTCTCCTTGGTCTCACTTTATTTACTTCACAGATATTTGTGAACTCAAGAAATGTACCTGATATACTTTTCCCCTGTGCGGAATGCAAGGTTCCGCCCTGCTTTTGCATCCATCACCAGAGTGGCAGCCAACAAAAGAGACTGTGGAACAAACACTGATCTCAGATCATCAATACCAAGATCATGTTCTGTGGTGTTACGTAATGAACACATCAGTAAAAAAAAGAAAAGAGAAAAGAATTGTGCAAATGAGATATGTCATGCATAATGACTGGGGCATAACTGTCAGAAAAAAAAACAGAGAGGGATGTCAAAAGTTGTCAGAGAGAGAGAGAGAGAAGGAGGGCAGGAGGGGAAGGGTGGGTGGGGTGGCAAGATGCAAAAGTTTACTTGATTGGCCTGTGGCCTTCACAAGGTTAAAGACTTGAACCAATGGTTTCAAACTGAGAGAGAGAGAGAGAGAGAGAGAGAGAGAGAGAGAGAGAGAGAGAGAGAGAGAGAGAGAGAGAGAGAGAGAGAGAGAGAGAGACTCAAACTTTATTTTACAAGGATTGTAGTTTAGGTTCAGTCAAAACACATTAGAGAGAGAGAGAGAGAGAGAGAGAGAGAGAGAGAGAGAGAGAGAGAGAGAGAGAGAGAGAGAGAGAGAGAGAGAGAGGAGAGAGAGAGACTCTGTGTATGCAATGAACACATAAAAACCTGCTGATCAAGTGGTGGAGTGTCATCCCTCCTGACATGTTGTCGGTGCTGTGAAGGCGGGTGTTTGTGAACAGATGATGAAGATGATGATGAGCCATTATGCTGTGAAATTGTCTGAGAAGATGGGGCCTCTGCAGGTTTTTCACTGCCATCGTAACTGTTTTGTTTTGCTGCTGTGGCTGTCCCCTCCTCACATTCTGCATCTTCAAATCTCACCCTTGGTCTGTCCACTACATCATCTTTTGTAGCACTGCGGTCAACTGTCACATCCTCCACAGCGATCGCTATGACCCCATCCTCTGATGCCATTCCAAGACTGAATGACTCCCTGAAGTGCTCAATCACTTCACCCTTCCTTCCTGACTTAAAGTGTTTGACTCAGACTGTCAAAGGTCATCCATTGCACTAACAGTGGCTGAGTCCTTGATTCTTGCTGAAGGGAGGCTTCATCTGTGATTGAGAGGAAGAGTGCACATTATTATACAATTCTCATACCACAATGCAAGCAGTTATACAGTCTTGTCTGCATACATATAAATTTACTCTAGCATTTTAGTGAATTATAATATATGTATTGGGTACTTATCATGTTTAACCTAGGACACCCCTTGGAAGGCTCTTGCATTTTTTATAAAAAAAAATTCACTTTACATTTTGATTTAGATGTAAATGATTCAAATTACAGAAGTGTATGCATGCATACACACAGATGCAGATGTACATGTATACATGAGTGCATACACACACACACACACACACACACACACACACACACACACACACACACATTCTCTCTCTCTCTCTCTCTCACTCTCATGGCAATGGAAGTGAAGAAAATATTTAGTTTTCTGTTTGCATTACATTAGCATGGTGTTGAGCAGTTAGGCTATCATACACTCAGCAATTTCCTAGTAATTTTAGGACACTCCATATTATGTTTTATGTAGTTAACACATGTTTGTTCCAGTTCATATATTTTTTTTCTTTCTGTTTTGTCTTTTTTCACATGTATGCTGGCCTCATGTAACCATAATGGTTGACTGGGCATTAAAAACCAACTATTTATTTATGATATGTGTGTGTGTGTGTGTGTGTGTGTGTGTGTGTGTGTGTGTGTGTGTGTGTGTGTGTGTGTGTGTGTGAGTGTGTGTGTGTGCGTGCGTGCGTGCATGCGTGCGTGCGTGCGTGCGTGCGTGTGTGTGTGTGCCTTTGTCTATATTATATAGTTTGGCAAAGAGACCCCCAGTATAAACTATGGGCATGTCTTTCCCATGGATGTTTGGAATTTTGACAGTTGACAATCATCATCATGAACACTAACAGCACTTAGTGAGGTCCACCAGAAAGCTTAATCTGAAAAAAGTAATTCACTTTCTAATTATAGACAGAAAAGCTCAAATAAGATAGCTTGTAGGATTAGTGGAACTGGTTGACAAGTGAGCCAGTTTGACCTAGAGGTAAGATGCTAGCTTGGTAAGCAGACAGATGTTAGTTTAGTCTTCTTCAGATCTCCTCTGTCTTCAAAAGTTGTGATTTATGGACAGTCTTGTGACTTTTTCCCTCACAATTAATGAAACATTAAAATGGCTCACTGCTGCCCATCTTAATGCACAATAATTCTGGTGGTGATAGTGTAGCATTAGGTACAGTTCCCACCACCCCACCCCCAGTCTTGGGAACTAGGTCTCTCCCACTACCCCTCTGGAGCAAACCTGGTGTTAAACAAGTCTAATGTCAAATGAAACCAGTTGAACTATACCTTTAAACAGTGAACATAGCACATAATTTGCTCTGATAAATTTGGAAATTTCTGTCAAACAAGAAACATTAAATGCCTAAAACTTGGCATAGACTGATACTAGTGATAGAATGATCTTCTCCTGCTGGTAATCTATACATTAGTGTCATGTATAACAGTTCCTTGTCCAATACAATCTGCATTTTGTGTTTGTTCAGCTGAATACATTTTGACTTTTTTGAGTGGATGAACACCATGCAGAGGTAGCAGGGCTACCATTAACCTTCTGCAGTTCAACTTCTAGGTCATGTCTTTCACAAGTCATGTCTGCCACTGGTATACACAACATAGCATTACTATTAGTCTTGTAAACAAATATGATAGTTAATACCTGCAGAAAAATGTTAAAAAAAAAAAAAAAAAAAAATGTAGAAAAAGTACTGACTGCCACTTTTTAAAAACATTTTCTTTTATATTATATTTTATTACATAAATTTCCTTGAAAACCAACCTCTGATCATGTGCCCCCTCTCTCTCTTAGTCTCAAGGCCACTTCGTTTAACTGTGTAGGCTGGTCTTAAAAGAGTAACTTAGATATGTAAGTGCATTCTGATAGCACAACTTACTGCACTTCTACTTACAGACTTTACGAAGATCATTTAATTGAGTCAGACTGCATGTTGGGGCATTGTGAAAGGATCTGCTGTCACTGCAGAATACCTGAAATACACTTAAGGTCTTAAGTCTAATAAAAATTTAAAAAACAAAAAACACACCCAAAGAAACAAACAAAAAACAGTTACTGAGTCAGTATCTCCTCTGTGTGTGTTTGTGTGTATATATATGTATGTGCATGCCTAAATGCTGGGAGTAGTTAGTTCTTGGATTTTAACTTTTAAGGTTGTCAACTCCTCTGGGTCATTGCAGGACAATGCGCTGGGAGTAGGTGGAATTTAGTGGGTGGATCCACTGGATGTGTCCAAGCGTTAGTGTTACTTACCCAACTTAACTGACCATTATTTACTCAGAAAAGTTCTATGCACATGCCTTTCATGTGTGTTAATGAACGGAAACTGCCGTCAGGGCACATTCTTCTCTAGTTAAAACATGATCTGTACTTCTTTTTTCCCCTTTTCTTCTTCTTCAAACTAACCAAAGATTATGAATTCTGGAAATCGGTGTATTATCTTTCATTCTTCTCGACTGATCAAGATTGCAACGGCTGGTTTTGATAACGGAATGCACAACATATTTAGACCCCTCGATCAAATGAATGACAGATCATCTATTGATCAATGTGCGACCATGCACGTGGTCTGAAATTTCCGTTTATTAACTAATTCAGTGCCATTGTTCTGCAACATACTTGACCCAATTAATCTTAAAGAAAAGAAAAATGCCGGACTCCCAAGTCAGAACTACCTCTATTTTAAATGAGTCAGAGTCCACACTCTGTCAATCCTGAAAGGGGGCGAGTTCCCGATGACGCTGCTTCCAAGTGCCATTATTGGCTATAAACACTGACAATATGAACAGGTGATGAACTATCCATTTGAAACCCTGCTTCGACCATGTTGCTTCCAACTTCCAGCAAAAGCACACGAAGAGAATCAAATATATTGCTGTTTAAGCTACATATCATGACAAGAAAGAGAAGAAAAGGAACTTCAAACCTGCGGAACGCTGTCGTCTGCTCAATTGCCAAATAATGAAAAAAAGGGGCCAAAAAAATCAGGGGGCGTGACTCGCGTCTCAAAATAAATCCCTCGAAATGGACACTTTCTTCCGTCGTCTGATAAATCTGCAATGGGATGGAATGCAGTTACGCCTTAGTGAAAATCTCCATCGGCCTTCACATGCGTGAAAAGTCTAGAAACTCGAACACTATCTGTACCAGCTGGTGAAGTGTCACGCGATAGTCTGCTCAGTGAGTACTCTGATGGCGCGCGGATTCGCACTGTCTGTTGCACCCGCCTATCGGAGGGGGTAAAGTGTAACAGGCTACGTCTTGTTGAGAAGGGCAATAACCCACCTCGCGCTTGGTGATAGTTTTAGCTTCAAAATGACATCGACGGGTCAACTCTCGACGGCTTGCATTCGCACCGGTATCCTGACAGGTTTGTTTGTTTGTTCGGTTGCGTCGGTTTGTGTAAACCAGACCAGCGCCAATTACAGCAGGATCTCGACAGACTTGCTATGTGGGAGGAAAGCTGGAAGATGTCCTTCGGTATCTCAGTCCTTCCATCCCAACATGTGCTCGAGTCTTCGACCCTGCAGATGACACGGCACAAGAAGATAGAAACTGGCTCCTACTCCCTACATGGCCACCAACCGCAAAACATCACCACTGCCAAATACTTCGGAGTGACGATCTCCAGTGACCTGGGATGGGACCAGCACATCGTCGACATCACAGCAGCTATGCTGTAGAAACCACCAAGACAGTCATCTTCAGAACGTTTTTTCCCCCCCTTTTTCTTCCCCCAAGGACAGTCGTAGACTGGAATAAGCTAGAACTAGTAGAAAACAGCACAGTATGCACTGAGACAGTCGAGAGATTTCGATCTACTTCTCCTGCCCTCTCCAGTCTAAAATTAAAAAGAAAAGATCCTGTGGCCATGCCCTCTCCAATCTAAAAATAAGTAAAATTAAATAGAAAAGCTTTTATTTTTTATTTTTAGTGCTCTCCCCATTTTTCCGTTGGTGTTTGTACTGTCAGAATTGGGCGCTGCCAACGTTACCCATCAAGAGATTAAGAGAAGAGACTACCAGCAGGGCAAAAAGTGCGTTGGGCTTGACTTGGGTGCAATCTACACATGTATGTATGTATAGATCTGTAGCCACAAAGTGAAGGAAGCTGCTTTTAAAGCTCTAGTGAGACCAGTCCTGGAGTGCACCAGTCCTGTATGGGACGCCTGCACTGTCAGCTGCAGCGACTCCATTGAGAAAGTCCAGAGACAGAAAGGTGGGCCATGCAGGACTACAAGCTGACATCAAGCATGACTACCATGCTTGAAGAGGCCATTGCTGAAACGAAGAAGGAAGAAGGCCAGACTCAGTGCTGTACAAATTCAGGAATGGTCTGCTAAAGATCAACTCAAAAGTCAAAGCATGCCCCTACATCAGGGAACCAGAAGAAAAGTTGCCACCAGACCGACTCCTGTCTTTTGTAATTACCTTTCCACAGGCCTCAATACTGGCAACAGGCCTTCTTTCACTGCACCATTCCTGAGCAGAACAGCCTCCCCAGTGCTGTTGCCGCAGCCCCATCTCTGGCCTCCTTTGAGGCCAGAGTTCAGAGATACTTCTAATAACGCAACAACAGTAACTCCTATTCTTATTATGTTTATTTCTCTTTGGTTGCCTGCGATATTCAAAGTAGGGTTGTTGAGGGGTTAGGGCTGTACTGATTGGGGTCCAGCCCTGGGGAGCACTTCGCTAGCTGGATTAGCCTAGTGTGAGACCTGAAAAGAATACTGCAGGGATTTTTCTCCATCTTCAGTTTAATTACAGCCATGAATAATGTCTTGACAATATCATTTTATTCTGTTTCATTTCATTCATTTATTTTTATATCATCTCATTTATTCTCCCATTACACCCGCTTACACCCTCAGTGAGAACTTTCTGTATTATATATAAAGAGGTTGGTCACCTACAGAGAAGAAGAAGAAGAGGCTGTTTTGCATCACATTACGACACACGCACACGCACACACACACACACACACACACACACACACACACACACACACACACACACACACACACACACACACACACACACACACACATGAACACACACACACACACACACACACACACACATGAACATGCATGCACACATACTCGCATGCATGCATGCATGCAAGAACACACACACACACACACATACACACACACACACACACACACACACACACACACACACACACACACACACACACACACACACACACACACACACACACGCAGAGGGTTTGTGCTGGACTGTAATAACTAATGCTTCAGTCCACTGTTGAGGTAGGGTAAAATTATTATAGAGATGCATTCTGATTGGGCTGAGATTTTGCACAGACTTCACTTCAAGAGTTTTCAAATGTCTCTCTTGCTTTCATGTAAACAGCAGTCACCATTTAGTCTATTAGTACTGCTACAGTTAATATTATTAGTATATTACAGATGTTAAGAAGTCCACTAAGATGAGGCATATTGCTAGTTATATGGAAAACAGATTGCATAGTTGCAGATGATTGTGGCAGATTGACTATTTCTTGAAATCAAATGAAAACAACAACAACAACAACAACAACAAAAAGTGAAAAACACATGAAAAACAACAACCACAACAACAAAATCCCAAATATTTTCAAATTACAGTGATTCCATGAAACAACAAATTTCTAGACTTGATCAAAAATTTGGAAGCTGTTGGTCACCATGACTGATATTAGTGACAAGTGTGTGAAAAAGAAATTTGTCTTTTCATACTCTGTGTACTGTAACTAGTGTAAACTTTTGTAATGCAGAAGTGCACTTTTAAAACAACAACTTCCAATCCATGTTAAATAACAATAATAATAATAATGAGGATTTCTATAGCAATTAGCACCCATCTGCCACACAAGGTAGGAGTGCAGGGCGCATTAACAGTCTGCATGCAACTCATTTCATCAATAGTGATGCCAGCAGTTTGCAACATATTATTTTGATTAGAGAATTGAAAGGTGGGATCATTATTTTTTAAATTGATAAACAACCACAACAGCACAAACTGATGACATTTTTGCCTATTAAAATCCAAGAATGTACTAATTAAGAAAAAAAGAAAAGTAATATAAGGTGTCACTGTCCTAACCTGTCTAATTTTTAGCGCTTTTAGTTTTATAACTGTTTCTTCAGCCCCTTGTTCACCTTCTGTATTCTTTGGTTATAATTATGGATAGTTCTAGTGCAAATCTTTTAGCACAACAAAAATTGAATGCGCAGGCACATACCGTTTGTGCACATATGCACATTGACATACACATAACCTCTTGTTACAGAATTGGTCTGCCTAGGTTTATAAAAAGGCCTGTCTAAAGAGAAAAGTCTTGAGCTGGGTTTTGAACTTGGATTGAGAGGGGTATTTTACGGCCTGGTAGACAGCAAATTCCAGACAGATGGAGTGACAAGATAGATTATGTTTTGGTCAAAAGCTTTTCCCTTGAGGATCGGAGGGTGCATGAAGTTTGATGTACATGTGCAGAGTGAAGCTCAAAGGTAAGAGGGGAGTGTACTGGTGAAGTGACAGTAGGCAAAAGTTGCTACCTTGTACCCACAGCAGAATTTTACAGGCAGCCAATGCAGAGTTCATTTAACAGTAGTGTTATGTGATCTTGCTTACGCTTCTTGAGAACAAGGCAAACATTTGGTTATAATTTGTGTTACATAATTTATAACTGTGTGCAGTCAGCGACTCCTGTTCCCAAGGCATAGCCAATGATCGCAGTGGAGACAACCTGAAAAAGTTGTTAGAGTCTGGAGACTTGTGAGTATCTTGCCATTCAAGCTAATGAACGAATGAAAATGTATTCATGGTGCATGTTCAGTGTGCCAGGGCACACCAGATTTTCTTTGTGGCTAAAAATAAAATGATTCTTTTACACAACACAACCTGCAGAAACTTGCCTGGAATTAGTGGAAAACCCATGATGGAGACATGAGCACACTCGTAGAGACTTATCACATTACTGTTATTATGTATGTGACCCTCTCCCACAAAACCATTCTTAAGTCACAGATATCGATCAGCCATAGAGACAGAAATAGCAGCTGGGGATTGATCAGGGTGATGTGTGTGTGTGTGTGTGTGTGTGTGTGTGTGTGTGTGTGTGTGTGTGTGTGTGTGTGTGTGTATGTGTACAAAATGATGTTCTTTAGTGACTTGGTGACTTACAAGTCTGACTTACAAGACTGAGCATTGTTCTCTTTCTCACCATGACAGGTTTGTGGCACAGGTGGTGGCAAAGGACATCGTGCCAGATGAGCAGGAGGTCATCAAGGTAGGGACTCAGGGAGTGGTGGCTGTTGTCACATTGTTCATTTTTCTGGTCTCAGTGAATGGTATACATTCTGTGTGTCAGTACTGCAGCTGGTGTGTAAACAGTGCAGTTTTGTCAATTTTGTCACACACACATGCATGCAGAGACAGATGGACTCACACACATACATGCATGCATGTGGGCATGTGCACAGATGTAACATACGCAAGTGCACACACACATTGTGTGCATGCACACACGCGCACACACATGCACGCACATACACACATGCACGCATGCACACAAAGACACACACACACACACACACACACACACACACACACACACACACACACACACACACACACACACACACACACACACACACAGAGGGGAGAGACATTTACCATCATGATGATGTTTGTCAATCCAGGACAAGCTGTGCATCTGGAGTGACAACTTGAAGCTAGACCTGATTCTCACCACTGGTGGGACAGGGTTTTCCATGCGTGATGTTACACCAGAGGTGAGTGTATACACATTCAGGACAAAGTAACTGTGTCTGTATGTCTTTGGAGTGAAAGCCTCAAGCTGGACACTCGCTACTGGCTGGACAATTCTTTTCTGCTTGTGACATATTACACTAGATGCAAGTGTGTAAGGCCTGATCAGACTGCTGATGGCACAGTTGTTGTTTTTTTCTTTTCTTTTTTCTTGGAAGCCACACCAGAGATGAATTCATGAGACATCATTTTTATACCCCCCCTCCCCCACCATATCAAAATTCGGTGGGGGGGGGGGGGGGGGGGTGTTACTGGAATCACTGCCTATTTGTCCATCTGTTTGTCTGTCCTTCTGTCCTGTGTGTCTGCACTTTGTGCAGAAAAAATGTTTTGAACTGCTCAACCTTTTGTAACCAAACGTATGGTGGTGCATCATCATGAGCTGCAGTGTTATGTGGAAATAATGGGTTGCTGTTATTACAACTGGTCAAGAAGTAATCAGTTTTGCAAACTTGCGTAACCTTGTCTGAGGCTGGCCAGTGCTCCAGGCTAATACTGCCTTTTGAGTGGTGTCCCTTGTGCGACAGGCAGTTATAGGCTTCAGACTTTAGAGCCAAACACATAAATGGTTAAAAAGAGCGCTAATTTTAGTAGGACAATACAAAACAGTTGCAATTTCCAGGGTAAGCCCCTTTGTGAAAGCAACACAGTGACAGTTAAACAATGATGAATGATACTTATCTGGTTATGGTTTCTGGAGTGCCTGGACCTCCAAAGCCATTTTTGTAGTGAGTAGTAATGTATGTCATTTTCATGAGCATTTCATTTTTTAAATCTTTTTATCTGACATCTCATAAAATGTAGCTTTATCATTGGGTAAGGTTTTTATTTTATTTTTAAAGTGCTTAGCAGTAACCAATAGGGAAAATACTTAAGATGCTGGGAGGTACTCTGACACAATCCAAGAGCTTTATAAAGTAATCCTTCGATGACAGTATATGTCAAGGGCCCAAGAGAAATCAGGAGGAGGGAGGTGGACCTTGGGCTGTCATAGCTGGATGGATTGTCTTGCTGCTGAGTTGTTTCTGAACAGTTGCTTTTTTGGACACTGTCTTTGGGACTTTGTTCTACACAGCTGTTCAAACAGCAATTAGTGGAGTACACAAGTTGCTTCGCACTGGCAGGGTCCCCACTTCCTGAACATTGTTGTTCTGGCGGTGGATGACGGTCTCTTTGGTCTTAATGGTTTGGAGCATAGGGACATGCTACTCATAGGTACCTGATCCCCACCCCACCACACCCAGGCCCCTTCCCTGTTCGTAATAAGCCATAAGGTTTCTGTGGATGATTACTTACTTACTTACCATGATTACCATCAATACTTACTTAGAATAATTTATATGTTTGAAAGGCAACAAAGAGCGTGCTGGAGCGAGAGGCTGTGGGCATGACAGTGGCCATGCTCACTTCATCTCTCAGCATCACACCTCTGGCCATGCTGTCCAGGTGAGCAAACGAAGTGGTACATTTGTAGTGTGAGGTGGGACAAATCTGTAAGCTGAAAATGAGGATTTGCCCTTGCTTGTGTCACTGTGCGTGCCTGTGTGCATGCATGTGTGTGTGTCTGCTTGAATGTGTGCATGTGTGTGTGTGTGTGTATGTGTATGTGTGTGTGTGGAAGAAAGGCAGATTGCAGTTTGAGTGTGTGAGTGATTATGAGTGTGTTGCTGTGAGTTTAATCATTGCCAAGTAATGTGTATTATGAATTGAAACGCCATAATAATCCAAATGGAACATGTAATAGAACAGGGGATAGATTTGAACCTGAAGTTGAGGTACAAAATTACCAGATGCAATCATCCCCTCCCTCTCTCCACCCCCATCCCAAGAAGATCTCCCTGCCCCCACAGGTAAACAAAGGAAAGAAATTGTAATTTTACACCCAAATAAAAGAAACAAACAATGGCAGCAGCAAATAACAACCAAACAATTAATCCACCCAAAACAAGAACAGTAGCAAATACAGCCCAGCAGCAGAAGTGACAAGCATATGGCAAGACATTTTGACATGTCTACAAAAGACGTTTGGTGACTGTATGTATGGTGTGTGGTGGGGTTTTGCAGACCTGCCTGTGGTACCAGGGGCAGTACGCTCATTATCAACCTGCCGGGCAGCAGTAAGGGGTCAGAGGTGAGGCAGTCGTCTTTTCTCTCCCCCCCCCACCCACCCCCCCTTTTGTTGTTGTTGTTGACTGCTTCATTAACCCAGTGAGGGAAATTTGGGTCACTTTACCAGCGTGAGGGGTCTGAGGTTAGGCAGTTGTAGTCGTTTTTTCTCCCCCCCTCCCCCCCACCTTTTGTTGTTGTTGACTGCTTCATTAACCCAGTGAGGGAAATTTGGGTCACCTTACCAGGGTGAGGGGTCTGAGGTTAGGCAGTTGTTGTCTTTTTTTCTCCCCCCCCCACCACCCCCCCCCCCCCCCACCTTTTGTTGTTGTTGACTGCTTCATTAACCCAGTGAGGGAAATTTGGGTCACTTTACCAGGGTGAGGGGTCTGAGGTTAGGCAGTTGTAGTCTTTTTTTCTCCCCCCCCCCCCCCCACCCCCACACCTTTTATTGTTGTTGACTGCTTCATTAACCCAGTGAGGGAAATTTGTGTCACCTTACCAGGGTAAGGCTATAGCAGCAACAGAAACAGTGCTACTGGTTCCTACTGTGCAGTGTTTCTGTGTCCAAATGATGAAACAGTTTAATCTGTACTGGCTAGAGACCACAGGATGCCAATAGTGACCATAGAGACACAGTAAATACTTAGCTGTATGTTTGTCATTTTGCCATTGAAACTGTAACCCTAGCAAGGATTTGATGATGTCTGTATGTTCTTGGACTGGTTGTGTAATGTTGGGTAGTCATCATCTCCAAAGTTGGTTAGAAAATATAACGTGAAGCACTTATAACTGTCATCATCAGTGAATGTTTTTGATAATTTCTGACTTTTGCTTTTACCTGTTTGACTGCATTCTCAAAGTCATACTTTTTCATTATGTTAACCCATTTGGCACCCAACTCTGAGTCACGTGCTGCTAAAAAGTCTCGTCTGCCTGTGCTTGACTAGTCAGGCACAGAAACTCTTTTCATCAGACTGGTTTTATAAGTTGTAAAACTATGCATACTAATGAAAGAAGGAGGTAACTCTAACCCACTTCCTTCAGCTATTCCCGCATGTCAGAGCAAATTTTGCTGAATTTTTTAATATTTTACAAATTTATGCAACATCATGAGCAAGTGCTGATGCTACACACTCAGGGAGGCCTTTGCTGAAGTGTTTGTTGATGAGAACAGTGATTTTGATCCAGATGTTGCTGATTCTTTATTCAAGCGAGCAAGTGTGTGAAACCTGTTGGCAAGGCTGAAAATACAGTGGTAACTTCTCAAATATCCTTTCTTTGTCTTTCATTGACTGCTGAAAGATAGTGAGGGAATGATATTTATTGAAAATTGAGCACAGTTGCCTGTTCATTTTTAATGATGTGTGTAAAATTTGGTACCTCTACCCTATGTAGAAGTAGAGATAATGAGTTTTAAACACAGTGGCTGTGGTTTTTTGAGCAGCAAGGCTAAAAAGGCCCAAGCAGCAGAGGCTGCACAAGCATTAAAGCCTCCAGGGCTGAAAGGGTTAAATCCTATGCCTAATGTTGCAGGAGTGTGTGCGCGTTGTGGCCAAAGGCATCCCTCATGCCGTGGACTTGCTGCGGGGCTGAAAGGGTTAAATCCTATGCCTAATGTTGCAGGAGTGTGTGCGCGTTGTGGCCAAAGGGCATCCCTCATGCCGTGGACTTGCTGCGGGGCTGAAAGGGTTAAATCCTATGCCTAATGTTGCAGGAGTGTGTGCGCGTTGTGGCCAAAGGCATCCCTCATGCCGTGGACTTTGCTGCGGGGCTGAAAGGGTTAAATCCTATGCCTAATGTTGCAGGAGTGTGTGCGCGTTGTGGCCAAAGGCATCCCTCATGCTGTGGACTTGCTGCGGGGCTCTCAGGGGCATGTCCGGAAAACACACCAGGGCCCTGCAGGCTCAGGGAGTGGTCCATGCAACTTCAGAGGTAGGGTGATACAGGTGACGCTCAAATCACAGGGAGTGGTCCATGCAACTTCAGAGGTTAGGGTGATACAGGTGACGCTCAAATCACAGGGAGTGGTCCATGCAGCTTCCGAGGTAGAGGTGATACAGGTGACGCTCAAATCACAGGGAGTGGTCCATGCAACTTCCGAAGGTAGGGGTGATACAGGTGACGCTCAAATCACAGGGATGTGGTCCATGCAGCTTCAGAGGTAGGGTGATACAGGTGACGCTCAAATCACAGGGAAGTGGTCCATGCAACTTCAGAGGTAGGGTGATACAGGTGACGCTCGAATCACAGGGAGTGGTCCATGCAACTTCAGAGGTAGGGTGATACAGGTGACGCTCAAATCACAGGGAGTGGTCCATGCAACTTCAGAGGTAGGGTGATACAGGTGACGCTCAAATCACAGGGGAGTGGTCCATGCAACTTCAGAGGTAGGGTGATACAGGTGACGCTCAAATCACAGGGAGTGGTCCATGCAACTTCAGAGGTAGGGTGATACAGGTGACACTCAAATCACAGGAGTGGTCCATGCAACTTCAGAGGTAGGATGATACAGGTGACGCTCAAATCACAGCTCAAAGACTCACCTTTTCTCTTTCTCTTATTCCTAATGCTTCTCCAGCCTGCCTGGCTTCAGTAATGTGTGTGTGTGTGTGTGTGTGTGTGTGTGTGTGCACGCATGTGCACATGTATGAATGTGTCTGTATTGGGGGGGGGGGGGGGGGGGTAATTCTGCTGATGTAAGCAACACAGGCAGTTACAAAAGAAATGCGTGATACAATTTGAGTTGTGTGTTACAAACTTAATGGCATTTGAGCACCGACTGACAGTTTTCCAAGACCTGTGGCATCACCAACTATGGCCGCAGTCAGAGGAAGGATGTCGTAAACCAGTGCTTGAAGTTTGGGGCAGTGCTGCTTCCTAATCTTTGGTGAAAAATTGCTTTCTTTTTTCCTCAACAGTCTGGCCACCATGAGCACCTCCTCAGTAGGCGCCACGCCATGCAAGAAGGGACTGCACCCCACCCCTCCGTCTGGCTCTGCCCATCACTGTCACACCCACCATGGCCACGCCCATCAGCATGGAAATCATTCACACAGTGAGCACAATATTTTGGCCTTAGATGAGGAGTGCTACACCCACTGCATGTAACCACACTGTCCTGTACGAGCATACTTAAAATGCAGACCTTTCACGTGGAGATCTGCAATGGATCTTCAAGTGTTTGAGAGCAGTTCCTTACAACTGTCACCACATCCTCCAACACAGTTTTGCTAACCGTGAAGATGATTTGTACTGGGAGAGGTGCAGCTGAACTTCATGTGCACTGGAGCTGCACCCACAACCATACCCGCACACACCTCCATGGTCACACTTACAGTGCAAACCACCTGATCTTTGTCAGATGGTATTTGAGAACGAGAGTTAAGCCAAGTTAAACATGATCAGGCATGGTCATCAAAATGGATGGGTGACCACATACATGCTACACCTTGCCCCTCCACCCCTGGATTTATTCCAGAGTCAAATTCTGTGCAGGCTGCACAAGATTCCTTCACCTCCGACTGTAAAGTGTGATACTCCCATGAGTGTACATGTACATACACATATACACACATGCAAAGAGGTGATGTACGCACGTAAAGAATCCTGGAGTCCATGTCAGAGGTCCGTGGATTATAGAAGCAAAGGCTTATAGGCCAGCACACACTAAAAACATACAAAGGGCAGTGAGTCAACTTTGGAGTGCAGAATTGCATTGTATGAAAGTGATCAGTAATAATTATAATCTTCTGGTCCACCAGAGCCACACCAGCATGGGGAAACAAACAAACAAACAAAAATCACCCCCCTGAAGAAAAAAAAAAAGGAACAGAAAAAGAAAAGAAAACAGTTCACTTTGTAAGATCTTCCACTGTGTGACAGGTGAGGTGCCAACAACAGAGGTAGCCAAGCGAGCGAGGGAGTCTCCGTATCCACTGGTCAGCGTGGATGAGGCTGTGTCCACAGTCCTGCAGCACGCACCTGTTCTTAACACCATCACTGTCCCACTGACAGGTACAGCATCCTCTTTGCTTTGCTTACACTGGGTGTTCCACATAACTGTAAATTAAAACCAGTTAAAATAAAAAGAAGAAGTCGAAACAGAGTTGAAATAGCCCGAAACAGGAAAAGGCCCATAGAGCTTGTGTCGAATCAGCAAGCAAAGGGAAATAATTAGCAAGCAAAGGGAAATAATTAGCAAGCAAAAGTCTTCACATAACAACAACAGACCTGAGTTCACCTACAGTAACTGTCACCCAGCATGAAAAAGACAGGGTACAAAAAACTCCACCAACGGTATATTAAAAAATCTTGAAGGAGAGTGACTGCTGGTGCTCTAAAGCAAAATCCAAACACCTGAAAGGTTCAGAAGAACATTATTTTTTAGGACAAAACACAACCTGCACATTTTTGGGGTAATCCCCTTTATCAAGCTACAAAACGACTCTGAAACAACAGTTAGTTTAAATGGTGAAAAAACAGTGAAAAATTATCAAAGTGTTTGGATCAAAGGTATATCCTCAAAACTTTACTTACATCTTGTATTTATACTTGCATACCCAGAGAGAGTTGAAATAAGGTAAAATTCATAGCATGGCATTTGGGTCAATTAATTTTTTTAAATATATATTGAGATATTTGAATATTAATGAGATATTTTCTTGCATTAGACATTTGCCTGTATATGCATACACAATGTGTTCCCTTTTTGAATATATGCTTAGTTGAAGTATCATTTGTACATGGATTAAAGTTCAATAGATCTTAAAGTTTTCTGTTCCTTTCTTTTTTTGTTGTTTCTTTTGCTTTTTAGGGTGGAATGGGAGGGGTTGCTCAGTAGTCTCTCATTCTTGCATATGTCCTCTCTGTTTATCTGTGTGCATTCTTTTGCATTCTTTTTTTTAATCTGTAATGCACTAGGTGTGCTGTTATTGTCATGATGTGGACTGTGGCTGTGACAGATGCACTGGGCTACTACCTGGCAGAAGATGTGTATGCTGCAGATCCTCTGCCTCCTTTCCCTGCTTCCATCAAAGACGGATACGCTGTGATAGGTTTGTGCAGAATCCACGTTTTTCTTCCACATATTAATCGCTGTTCCTGTGTGTGTGTGTGTGTGTGTGTGTGTGTGTGTGTGTGTGTGTGTGTGTGTGTGTGTGTGTGTGGATGCATGCATGCGCTGGACTCTTCCAACCCCCATGTTCTGCATGCGACTTCCAACCCCCATGTTCTGCATGCAAAGGTGGTATCAATTTTATTCATTGCTTTTTGGTATGGTTTTTCATGTATACTTGGAATACGAAGACTAAGAAGAGAGAGTGTTGAAAAGATTCTGGTGGTCCATAGAGAGGAATCAGTTCTGGAAGATATTTTGGAGCTGTGTCACTGAAGCAGTTGCATGCCAGTGGCAGAATATTGTGGTCAGTACATTCCTTCACAGGAAACCAGTGGAGGTCTTTTCAGGCAGACGGAGTGTGTGTTGAATGTACACACTCCAGTCTTTTACTGTTACTGATGTGCACATCATTTTTTATGTGGTCTGGGAAGATAAAATGCAGTATCACTATCAGCCTGTGAGACTTACATTACTTACCTGTCTGTGCACATGTGAAATACACTGTATATTTGCAGACACACACACACACACAACACACACACACACACACACACACACACACACACACACACACACATGCACATACACACACATGCCTGTACGTAGACACATGAAATATGCTGTATTATTCTGTTAAACAACAAGCATGCGCATAGTGGTTGGTGAATGGCTGCCTTCTGTCTTTGCAGCCTCAGACGGAATAGGAGTGAGAAAGGTGATGGGCGAAAGCTCAGCTGGTGACATGGTAAGTAAAACAAGCCGCAGCTCCCACACCCAACCCCTCTCTTCTGTCCCACGCTTGGGTGTGTCGAGATTTTCAGAAAATAATGCATGATCAGTGAGATGCTATAATTATTACCATCACAGTTTTGCTCTTGTGCCAAGAAATTTGTTTCTATTGGCTGTGGAGCCCCTCAAACTGATGAAATTATATAGCTCCATTAAGACACTTGGAGAATTTATATTTCCGTTATTGCAGTTCATTACTGTCCTGGTGGTTTTTCGTGTACAAAGGAAAGATAAAAATGTTAGAGCGTATGTTGCTCCTGCTTATCCAGAGTTACTTCCCTGGAATCACAAACGTTGCGGTGCCTGTGCCATTTTGTGGCATGCATCTGAAAAATTGTGTGTGTGTGTGTGTGTGTGTGTGTGTATGTGTGAGGGAGATAGAGGGATGTGTGTGTGTATGTTCACAAACTGTACTACAGTCTAATTATGCAGTCCCTGTTGCTGAAAACAACATCAGAAATAAAAATATCAGGCCTTTTTGCCTGACATTTCAGCATGTGAGCCTATGC